>CM075981.1:15083561-15243201 GCA_038087875.1 Malacoraja senta | reverse complement strand
AAAATGGTACGCAGTAGCGCTGAAATTTTTGCAGAATCTTACTCAGATTTTTCCCGTCGTTGATCTGATCGTTTCCTTCAGATTTGATGTTATATTTCAAAAGTTATTGATATTTAAAGTTTTTTAAAAAACAACTTTGAAAAAACAATTGCCTTTGACAGGGAGACTCTTCCAGCAGCTTCCAGTGATGATGTCACAATGCCGTCTCAGTCGTCCAATCACAATGGGATAACCACCCCCCCCCTCCCCCCCTATATATGCTTGTATGTGTGCGTGCGTGGATGTGATATCCCAAAACCCCACCAAAACGGTACACGATAGCGCTACAATGTTTTGGCCCACCTTACTCACCATTGTCCTGTGATGTGCTGTAACAAGTTTTGTTCGGATTGCTGTTATATTTTACAAGTTATTGACATTTTAAACTTTACAAAAAACATTTTCAAACCACTTTTCCAGCTGCAGGGAGGGCGGGGAGGCAGGGAGGCGGAGGCAGGGGGAGGCGGAGGCGGGGAGGAGGCAGGGAGGGGGGGAGGCAGGGAGGAGGGGGGGAGGCAGGGGGGGCAGGGAGGCGGCAGGGGGGGAGGCGGCAGGGGGGGAGGCGGGGAGTGAGGGAGGGAGAGGAGGGCAGTGGAGGTGAGGAGGGAGAGTGGGGGGGTTGCACAGGGGGGGAGAAGAGGGGAAAGAAGAACGAGGGTGAAGAGGAGGGGAGGGAGTGCTGGGGGATGAGGGAGAATGAATGAGGATAGGGGTAGGAAGAGGAATGGTGAGGTCATGGAGATGGGGAAGGAGATGGGGAAGGGGAAGAGAGGAAGGGAGGGAGGGGGTGAGGGGAGGTAGCAGAGTAGGGCTGGTGGAGGGTGGGGAGAGGGAGGATAATGGAGGGGAATAGGGGACTAAAGAGGGAGAGTGAGATGCGTTCACATTGATCTTATATTTTAAAAGTAATTGCCATTTTAAACTTTAAAAACGTCAGTCACTATATTTTACAAGTTATTGCCATTTTAAACTTTAAATACATTGCAGTTGCAGTCGCACTCCCACTTGCTGGCCCCGCCTGTGCAGTTGGGTGATGGTTGCTGCGATTGCGTCCCAACGGGAACCCGTCAGCTACGCTTGTGCAGTTGGGGAAATGGGCCCGCACTTGGTCTAGTAACTAGTACATTTGAAGGTGACACAGAATTGGTGGTTGCAGATAATTAAGGTTTTTTTTTTTTTTTTTTAATTTAATAAAAGGTGCAGCAGAACATGAATCAACTGAAAACTTTGGCGGAGTGGTGGCAAATGTACTTTAAACCAAACAAGTGTGAGGTAATGCTAGATGAGAGGTCAAATTCTGTTAAATGGCAGGTACCATAAAGGTCTTGATGGACAGTGAGGCCTTGGGATGCAAATCTACAGCTCCATGAAAGTGGCAAGACAGGAGAGAATAGTGAACAAGAAATTTGGTACATTTGCTTACCTTCATAGGCCAAGTCATTGTGTGCAAGAAATGGGATGTCATGTGCACCATACATATTGATTAGACTGCACCTCAGAGTGTTAAGTACAGTTCTGATTGGCATATTACAGGAAGGATGTGCAACGAGAATGCAGAAGAGATTCATGAGGATGTTGCTGAAAATGGAGTACTGCAAGAATAAAGAGATTGCATAGGGTGGGGTTCTCACCGAAATGGAAGAGGCCAAGGAGTGAGTCTGGCAGTTTATAAAATTATGAGAAGCAGATAGGATAGTCAAAATATTTATTTCAGATTTCCAGCAACTGCAAGGATTTTTTTTTTCCATTGTACAACTCTTACCTTGTTGAGTAAAAACAAATCCAAAATCTTCCTCTCCACATGTGGAATTTTTAATGTTGATCCTTGTAGCTCCCAGAATTTTGCTATCTGGTCCAGAAAATTGAGCTTAACTCTGGTCTGAGCCTGTGAGCACAGAAATGGTAGAACGATTATACAGTTACAGCACAGAAAGATGTAATTTGGTCTGTCCAGTCTAAGCTGGTTCTTTGTAAAACAATTGTCAATCCGGTTTCACAAACCAACCCATCCCCAAATCAGCATCAAATTAATTCACTCAAGCTCTAATTCAATTAGCCTTTTTGAACACCCTATTCATGTTTCCACATCTGTAGCAGGCAGTGCCTTCCACATCAATACCACTCTTTGCACTTCGGGAAATATAAGGAAAAACTCAGCTACACAAAAATGCTGGAGAAACTCAGCGGGTGCAGCAGCATCTATGGAGCGAAGGAAATAGGCAACGTTTCGGGCCGAAACCCTTCATCAGACTTCAGGAAAAACCTCATTCTTCTGGCAATATGCGTCACTCCTACATCTTCCATATCTCTGCTTATTCTGCCAATCTATCCATGTCTTCTTGCAGTCTATTCACCATCCCTATAAATTTGATGTTGTTTCATAACTTTGAAATTTTAACCACCAATGCCTAAGATTAAGATGCATGGGGTCCATGGCGACTTGGTAGTTTAGAATCCGAACTGACCTACCCAGAGAATAGAGGACAATGGAAAGGTGTCAATCTGGCTGGAGGTTTATGACCACTGGTGTTCCACAGGGATGTTAGATAGTTTGAGGATGTCACTAGAATTAGTGGAGTCGTGGACAGTGAAAAAAGATTTCAACAGATAGATTAGTTACATGGACCAAGAAATGGCATATGGAGTTCAATCCAGGCAAGCGTGAGGTGTTGCAGTTCGGGGTGGATCAAACAAAAGGGAAAGCAAACAGTTAAAGGTCCAAACCCATAGCACCCCGAAAGTCACGACAAAAGTAGCGAGTGGCAAGGAAGGCACATGGTACACTCGACTTCAATTAGTCAGGGCATTGAGTATAAGAGATCAAAAGTAATGTTGCAGCTTCATAAAACTTTGGTTAGGCCATATTTGGAGTGCAGTGTGTCGTTCTGGTCACCCCAACACAGTAAGAATATTGAGGCTTCGGAAAGGATAACAGGCTTACCAGGATGCTGCCTGGATTAGAGGGGCCTAGGTATCGAGTTATGGGACAAACCTGGACCCTTTTCTCTGCTATTAAAGCCGAGGGAAGACCTGATAGCAGGTTATAAAATTATGAGGCAGAGATAAGGTAGATGGCTAGAACTGTTCTCCCACAGGGGAAGTGTCAAATATTCAAGGGCATAGCTTTAAGGTCAGAGGGGGAAAATTTAAAGATTTGCGAGATATATATATTTATTTTAATGCACAGGCAGATGTCTGGAATATGCTGCCAGAGGCAGACACGCAGATTTTAGATAAACATCAATATGCAGGGAATGGAGCGATATGAATCATATGCAGACATGAGAGTAGTTTAATTTGGCATCATGTTTGGCACAGGCATAGTAGGCCGAAGAACCTGTGTCAAAGCTGTAATGTTCTATAAATCAAAGTCATTGATATGTTGGAGAAACAAGGAATGCAGATACTGGTTTACAAAAGAAAGAGTGCTGAAGTAACTCAGCAATCAGGCAGCATCTCTAGAGAATATATGTAAGAAAGAACAACAGATGCTAGTTTAAATCGAAGGTAGATACAAAACTCAGCGGGCGAGGCGGCATCTCTGGAGAGAAGGAATTGGCGACGTTTCGGGTCGAGTCTGAAGAAGGGTCTCGACCCGAAACGTCGCACATTCCTTCTCTCCAGAGATGCTGCCTCACCCACTGAGTTACTCCAGCATTTTGTGTCTATCTCTGGAGAATATGGTTGGTGACACTTTGGGTCAGGACTTCTTCAGTTACTCAAGCTCCTACTCTAGCATTTTATGACCTTCATTAATATATTAAAGTTCAGTACCACCAGCAGGGAGCACATCTGAATAATAATCTTGAAAAACTCTTTGCCTTTTTTCTGGATTAAGCCAATTTCAGATAATTTTATTCAATCATCCTCAATTTTGGTAACAAGTCTCAGAGTGTATCTCAAATGCCCTCAGAAATTATCTTGATTCAGTTTATTAACCTGCTCTGCAATTACTTCAGTCAGTTTAGTAAAATATATTTTTCTTTAACAAATGCACGCCGACTGCCCTCCACTAACCTAAACTATTCTAAATTACTATTTCTCCCTTTTATTTCCTCACCACCATTGTTATTGGTTTATAATTGTTCACCAAGATACAGTGGAAAAACTTTGTCTGGTGTACAATGCAGGTTAATAATACCATGTTCAAGTTCAGGTATCATATGATGTACCCATAATCTCAATTGGATACAACTTGAATGACAAATTAGGGAACACTGTATTACACGGGTCAAGTGGTTATAACGCGATTTTGACTGGGACTAGAGAACCATTTAAGTTACTTTGAAAATTGAAAGCCAGATAAAAAGACTGTATTGTAAAAATCTTGGGGAGAAAGAACTGTTTCCATGTAACATCTCTGCAGTCACCATTGTCACTCAAAAACATGGTCAGTTTCTTCTGTTTTCTCCCGAGATACTGCCTGCCCACTGATTTACTCCAGTATTTAGTGTTCTATCATTGGCATCTGCAGTTCCTGTTATTTCAGTTTCACCACAGGTGGTTATTGAAATTAAAAACAGACATTTTCTACTGACACTTGTCCAATGATTTTCTTAAGTGAATCATGCAGCCTTTAGTATTTTCATGTTGCAGTAAAAAATAAATTTATAGCTTTCGCAAAGATCTTTAATTTGAAAACCCTGCATGAAAAAAAAAGCTTAATTGTAAGTCTGAAACACTCTAGCTCCTAACTAATTTGACAACATTCCCCCCCCCCAAATTTTCTATAACGCTAGGTTTCTAAGGAACGCAATTATCACGTTATAATGAAATAACTGTACAATCATATCAGTACAATAGACAATGCAAAAAGAGAAAGGAAATATTTGCATTATATAGTGTTATAGGTACAAAGTGCAGATAAAAGTGCAAAGTCCACAGCAAGGCTGGTCAGCAATTCACTCTTAGATATGAGAGGACTATTCAAGATTCATATAACAATGGGGAAGAAGTTGTTCTTGAAACTGGAGGCAAATGCTTTCAAGCCTTTGAGACTTATGCCCGATGCGGGAGGGAACAAAAGGGAATAAACAGGGTGTGAGTGGCCCTTGAGTACGAAGTGCAGATTGAGTTGAAGAGAGGGGATGCAGAGACTGGAAGCAGCTTCGTGCCGTGGACTGGGCCGAGTCCACAACTCTCTGCAATTTCATGTGGTCTTAGGGAGAGCACTTCCTATGCAAGTTGTAATACATCCCAATGGGGCTCTTTCTGTGTTGCATCTGTTACGTCATTAGTCACATGCCAAATGTCCTTAGTCATTGGTCTGCTTTCTTGAATGTAGCATCAATGTGGTTGGATCAGGACAAAACTAGTGACATTTACACATAGAAGCTTGAAGCACTCAACCGTCTCTACTTCAGCACTGTTGTTGCAGACTGGGGCATGTAATCCACCATATCCTGGACAATGACCAGATCCTTTGTCATCTGCTGAGGACCTGTTACAGTGAGAGGTGAACTGTGGAGGATCAGTGGATTTTGACTGGAGTTGATGTGCACCATGGCCAACCTCTCAAAGCACTTCATGATGGTCAATATCAAGCTTCTGGAGGATGGTGATTAAGACGCAGTACCTTGCTTTCTTTGGCAGAGAGATGATACTGGTCTTCTTAAAGCAGGTTAACCTCAAATTGGAATGGAAGATTAAAGATGTCCACAAACACTTCTGCCAGCTGGTCTGCACATCCAAGCCAGTTACTGGCCATGGGTTCACTCTCAGGAAAGCCAATCTAATGTCTGCTATGGTAACCATGGATACAGCTGCACCAATGGCGGTCAGGGCATATGCCACCAGGATACTGACATTCAGCGCAAAACAAGCATAGAATGCATTAAATACATCAGGGATGGATGTGTTGGTGCCAGCGATACAGCCCCACTTTGCTTCACAACCCGTTAAGAGCATACAAGCCTAGCCATAATCAACTGATGCCAATTTGGTATTCAAACTTGGTCTGGAATTGTTTCTTGGTGTCCCTGATAGCTTTGCAAAGGCCACGTTAAACTGAATTATTCACCCAGCATACATCACAGACTCCTTTCTTCCTGTTTTATTTCAATTCATTATCTTTTCCTAGTCAGTATCATAGACCATGTCCTTAAAACAATAGCCATTTCTCTAATGTAGTTTTACCTATTAATCATTGATTCTAAAAGATCATGGCCACTGATTTATAATCCCATTTAACTTTTCTTCCTAGAGTAATGCAGATTGATGTTTGGGTGTCCTTGTACACCAGTCACTGAAAATCGGCGTGCAGGTACAGCAGGCAGTGAAGCTAATGGAATGTTGGCCTTCATAACAAGAGAATTTCAGTATAGGAGTAAAGAGGTTCTTCTGCAGTTGTATAGGGACACATCTGGAGTATTGTGTACAGTTTTGGTCTCCTGATTTGAGGAAGGGCATCCTTGTGGTTGAGGCAGTGTAGCGTAGGTTCGCGAGATTGATCCCTGGGATGGCAGGACTGTCATATGAGGAAAGATTGAAAAGACTGGGCTTGTATTCACTGGAGTTTGGAAGGATGGGGGGGATCTTTGAGAAACATATAAAATTGTAAAGGGACTGGACAGGCTAGATGCAGGAAAGATGTTCCCAGTGTTGGCGAGTCCAGAACCAGGGGCCACAGTCTTAGAATAGAGGGGTGGCCATTTAGGACTGAGGTGAGAAAATACTTTTTCACCCAGAGAGTTGTGAATTTGTAGGCCAAATCACTGGATGGATTTAAGAGAGAGTTAGATGGAGCTCTAGGGGCTAATGGAATCAAGGGATATGGGGAGAAGGCAGGCACAGGTTATTGATTGGGGATGATCAGCCATGATCACAATGAATGGCGGTGCTGGCTCGAAGGGCCCGAATGGCCTCCTCCTGCACCCATTTCCATGTTTCTATGAGTCTGCATTTCTCAGTATAGCAAGAATATTCAGTGAAGGATGCCAAATGAGTTCAATATACCACTCTCTTCCCAACTGGATTTCTCCATGACAAGGATGTGGCTGTGTACATCAGGCTAGGTAGGTTGGACAGTGCCTTTGTTCACATGATACACGGTTCACACAGGACATAGAGCCAAAGGCGTGGGGGAGATGTCCAAAGCAACACAGTAATCAGCAGCAGCTTGTGGAAAGTAGCGTGTACAAATTTAAGATAACTGGTGCTTTAACATTTAAGTTAATCGGCAGCTTTGAAAAATGAAACACAACTTGCAAGGGTCATCTTTTCATATCCCACAAAATACTCACTTTCTCCCCATCGCCCAGATGTTGTGTTATGGGGATATCACTGTGCCATTTGCAGATTATCCAGATTTAATCAAATTAAGTAATCAGGAAAAGTGTGTAAAATTCTTTTATTTTGGGGATGTAATGAAAAAGGCCAAATAAATCTGACCACAACAGGGGGGGGTAGCACCTCTGGGGAAACTAGATCAAATTAAAATAAGTAAAATTAAAACTTATTGCACTGCAGAGTTTTCCTAACTAGAGTATCTCTCCCACTTTAAGACTTAAAAACAATGGTCAGGGTAACATGCATGGGAAATATTTAAGGAATACATAAAATATTACATATAAAATATCAAAACAATGATACCTAGACAATTTGCCCACATGTGATGCAATGTTCACCAAAGGCCTGTAAATATTTCACAAAAAGCAAAAATACCTCAAGTTCATTCAGCCTCTGAATTCGCGGGGTAAAATGTAGTTTATCAACATCACAAGCAAAAGGTGGCTGCCAGCCCTGTATTAAAAAAAACATATTTTACTGGGTTCCATAAACCCATTGAGCATATTAATGGCCTTAAATGCTTCCAAGAACATTTCACACCCCCTCCACGTCACTCCAATCCCTGCACCCCCACCCGCACCCCCCCCCCCAATCCTCCAACACAATTTCACGCCCCCTCCTCCACCACCTCGCCCTCAGCCCCCCCCCCCCCCCCAGATCACCCCCTCCTCCCCACACATACCCTCATCCGTCCGCGTCCAGTACCCCCCCCCCAGTCCCCCTCTTCCCTCCCGCCCCGCTCCCACACAAAGAAAGGTCCCGCTGCCTCCGCCATGTTGAGAGCCTCTCTGGCACCTAGGAAGTTTTGTGCAGCACGGATGCTGCTACCGGCCGCCTGCCGGGCTCGCCCTTGGGTGAGGCCTTACCTGGGGTGGGCGAATCTTGCAGATGCCGGTCCTCTCGGCGATGGGTCGGATCTTATTGATGAACTTGAAGGGGTCAGCGAACTCCTCCGGTGTGGGCTCGAACACCGGACACTCGGGTGGCGGGATAAACTCCACGGCCTGGCTCATGGCACCGACGGCTCTCGGCTGGGTTCGTACCCTGCCGCGGTGCGGGCTGCTGCTGACCTACGGTGCGGGTCGCGGCCGGCGGCGGTCGACCGTTGCTCTGGTTCGAGCTGTGCCCCTCGGCCTCGCGCTCGGCCTCGAGCTGCCCTGCGAGGCCCTCGAGCTGCTGCTGTTGTTGGTCCTGCGGGGGCGGGGCGGGGGGGGGGGGGGTACTCGGATACTTGATCTCGCGGAAGCTGGACGATCGGGCTCGAGCGGCGGCTACTGTTGCTCCCCGAGGCCTGGGTCGACTCACGACGGGCGGGTGGGGGCTGGGCTGGCGGTCGGGCTCGAGCTCTTTCTTTCCGTTGCTCCGTCTCGCTCTCAAACAACGCAGCACCGCCGCCACCTCCACCGGCTTCCTCCGCGCACCAACCAGTCCGCTTGCTCCCGCCGCCGGCCCGCACCCACGTCCCAACCGGCCTGAAGCCGGTTCAGCTCTGCCAACATCCACGCGGCGAACCGAAGAAAGGTAGGAAATGGAACCGCGGGAGGAAAATGATTGCCGTTGTTTGTGGCCGGCGCTCTGATACAATCTTCGGTCGGGGAGGAGGCGCTGGCTGGTGCCCGGCACTCTTTGTTTAAAAGCCATTCTCCTCGGCGATGATTGGCTGCCGAGCAGGCAGGTGGGGTTAATGGGAAAGTGCGGCGAGGGTCAGAGCTGGCCATTGGGCCCCAGTGTCCACCATTCAGTCATGGACAACCTGTGCACCAGTGTCCCCATCGATAAATATCCTCACCTGCCCTCCTATCTGTTCAGGGAGATGAGAAACACTTGACCTTCCAAAACGTTGTCCACCATCTCCCCCCACGAAGTGCTGGAGTATCCCAGCGGGGCAGAGCAGCATCTCAGGAAGACATGGATAGGCGACGTTTAAGGTCGTGATCTTACCACCACCAGACCACCAGAGATGCTGCCTAATCCGCTAACTTTAATTCTCAAACATAAACTTTATTCTGAATAAAATATATGTACAAAACAAAACCTCTGCAAAATAAACTATTCATACACTCTCTACACAGTAGATGTCTTTAAACAAAATAACCTTGCCGCTCATGAGGCCCCCAATCGTGATATCCCTTCCGTTGATTGAAGGGTGTCTCCACCAGACCCAGACCCTCAATGTCCAGCAGCAGAAGTCCTGCCCCACAGAATCTTCACATTAGCTGCACTGAGCTTCAGCACGTACTCCTGCAGTCTGGAATGGGCTAGTCGGCAACGTTCCCTGAAGGGCATCTCCAGTTATTCCAGCCTTTGTGCCTACACAAGACTCCAGCATCTGCTGTCCTTGAGTTTCCTCGCTCCCTCCCACATTTCATCCCTGGCTTCTTTTCTTCTCAACTTCAATCATTTACACCTTTTGTCTACTCTTCTCACCATCTCCATCCTCCACTTCCCCATCTGACGCACAGCCAATCAGGCAGCATCTCTGGAGAAAAGGAATAGGTGATGTTTTGAGTCGAGACCCTTCCCTGAAGAAGGGTGTTGACACGACATGTTACCTATTCCTTTTCACAAAAGAAGCTGCATGACCCACTGAGTCACTTCAGCAGTTTGTGTCTATCTTCATTGTAAACCAGCATCTGCAGTTCCTTCCCACACATCCACCTATCACTTGCCAGTTCTTTCCCACCCCTTCCCCTCACCAGTTTCTCCTTCCCTCCACTCCGTCAATCGGAAGGAATATCCCAACCAGAAAGGCCGTCTGTCTGTTTTCCTCCACAGATGCTGCCTGACCCACAAAGTTTCTCCAGCAGTTTATTTTTCAACCTTCCCAAGTAAGGCTAAAATTAAATATCCCTGATCTAAAATGCATGTGTTTGGCCAGGAGTGACCAGCAGGTGCAATGACCAAGGAGGTAAAATGTTATGATTTGGCCATTTTCCCATCTGCAGGTGGTCCCAAACCCATTTGCAGCTGAAGGAGTACATTTGAAGTGTTGAATCCTGGGGTGTCACCACTAGGCTTTCGATTCAGAGCATAGTTGGTGGATCAATTCAGTTAGCTTTAGTGCTCCAAAACAAATTAAAGAAATTAAAACAAAAATAATTAATATTCTATGATGCATATACACATAGGCAAATATTTATCAACCAACGTTTAGGTTTATTGTTGTCATGTATAATGAGATCGGCTGAAAAGTTTTTGTTTATCCCATCTAATCAGATAAAAGTATGCATGTACACATCAAGCCAAACTTGAGTACAAAACATAGAGCATACAGAAAATTATAGTCATATATGATTCTCAGCATTGTAGTGTAACAGTTCCAGGGAAAAAGTACAATGTCCGCAATGAGGTGGGTTGGAGGATCAAAAAAGATCATGAACACAATAATCTCAATTACTTAATGTCACAATAAGATTTTCTAAATCATTGGAACAAAACTGAGAATTAATTTAATTGGCCAATGCCTACCTGAGATGACCCTTGTAGCAAGGTCTAGCAACACCAGAGCAACTCGTTGAAATCACAAAATCATGGGAATTTTTTTCGACAAAGAAGTTTGGCCACTGTGTCTGCAATTATCAAAATAGACTGTCCTAGCGATCATATTTTCAATTGTTAGAATCATAGCTCTGCAGGTCATAGCTCTTCAGGTACATGTTATAAGCACTTAAATGTGATATGAATTTCTGCCTCCGGCCACTTATGATACAGCATATTCCAGATCCAACCATCTTCTTGGTGAAAAACAAATCCTCTTAATCTTTTTGCCAATTATTTAGCAAATGTAGCAACTTTTCAGTATAAGTAGTGAGAGCTGGACGCCAGGAACGAACAAGTGACAGGAGCTTGAATCCTAGAAAGATTAAGTGACAAAAGCTAGGGGAGGAAAAAGGTGGTCAATGCTGTAAGGCAAAAAGGTTGTCATGGGATAAGAAGCCTCTAATTATAACCAGTCAGCTCCTTTGGACACGCTACATCATTTGCACCTTGACACAACATCGGAGAAACAGATACTCTGTTGCAAGTTCCGTCACATGAAGAGATTACTAGGCGGACAGAAGAAAAGATTCAAGGATGTGCTCAAAGGCTCACTGATTCAAAGGAATCTATTGGCCATGACTGTTCAAAGTGCAGGTAGACACAAAAAGTTGTAGTAACTCAGCGAGTTAGGCAGATTCTCTGGAGAAAAGGAATATCAGTGTTTGGGATGATATTGAGAACATTTTTTATTGGTAACATACTTAAGCCCAGAGTAAACAAAAGAAAGGACACATCACTTCACAAACTACCCATCCACCTGCTATATTCTGTGCAAACGTCTGTGGTTCCACATTGACATCATCAGTCACCTCAGAACCCATAGAACCAGAATACCTAAGGGCTGCCTCAAGGGATCGTCTAAGATGAAGAAAGAAACAAATGAAAGGTGAAAAAGGTATGCAGATGGAAATAGTACAATCATTATCATTGTTTGCTTTCTGACATAGTTTGTTTCCGGTTTAGCAGGATCAGGCTGGCATTCATTAATACACCTATTTTGGGACATCATAAAAGCAAAATACTGCAGATGCTAAAAATACTGGAAATGATCCAGTAAATACTGGAAATGATCGGCAGGCCAGACAGCAACTGTGGAGAGAGAGAAACAAAGTTAATGTTTAGGAAAAGAATACGCCACAGTCGTTACAGACTTCATATGGAAATGTGTGGAGGACTGTGTTCCAACAAAAACCTACCAAGTGTTTCCTAACCAGAAGTCTTAGAGGAACCATGAGATTCGCATTCTTCTGACGACCAGATCCCAGGCATTCAGGTCTGGTGACGCAGAGGTCTATAAGAAGTTCAGATATGACCTTGACAAGGCCATCAAAAAGGCAAAAGGGACTTCTGCTCTAAGCTGGAGGATGAGGCGAATGTTCGGCAACTGTGGCAGGGCTTGAATGCCATCACCTCCTACAAGGCGAACTCTGGAGGCTTGCAACTTGCGACAACAAACGACAGCAAAGCATCACTCCCTGACGAGCTCAAAGCGTTCTATGCACGCTTTGATAGGGAGAACACTGATGTGCCTTCCCGAGCCCCCATTCGCCCTGATGGTATTACAGTCATAGTCACAGAGACCGACATCAGAAGATCTTTCGGGGTGGGTGAACCCTCGGAAAGCGCCTCGACCTGATGGTATACCCGGTCGAGTTCTCAAAACCTGTGCAGACCAACTGGCGGAAGTTTTTGCAGACATTTTCAACCTTTCACTTCTGAGGTCTGAGGTTCCCACCTGCTTTAAGAGGGCATCACTGATACCGGTGCCTAAGAAGAGTAAGGTGAAATACCTCAATGACTATCGACCGGGGGCACTAATGTCTGTGGTGATGAAGTGCTTTGAGAGGTTGGTATGATGCTTATCAACTCCTACCTCGACAAGAACCTCGACGCACTACAGTTAGCCTACCACCACAACAGGTCAACGGAGGATGCGATCTCACTGGCTCTCCACTCCACATTGGACCACTTGGACAATAAAAACACTTCAGGCTGTTGTTTATAGATTACAGCTAGGCGTTCAATACCATCATCCCCTACAAGCTGGTTACGTGAGGAGGTGTGGTGATTAGGAGCTCCCGCCCAGACACAAGAACTACTGTATTTTATAATCTTTATGGAATTCAGAGGAGATACAGCGGTACTTTAAACATCTTTGTGTATCGCTGCGACACTGCAGAGACTTGTTTTAAAGTTTTCTGCTTGTTTTGGGACTGCGAGAAGTCTTATCAATTGACTGCGTAGCTCCCACTATGGTGGCTGGCAACCTGCCAGGAACCTGTTTGCGAACCAAAAGAGGGGAGAAAATCTTTCTGGACTTGTACAACTGCGTCCAGAACAACCCCTTTACTGCCTCGTCGGTGCTGACCGGCCCGGTCTGGTTTTCGTGTGGTGTGGGGGGTTTTTGCACCTGCACCGTCTCAACCTTCTTCGCGGCCTTGCAGCCTGGAGCTGAAGACTAAGCCTCCTTTCTCTTGGCAAGACCGACGGAGATAAGAGGCTTCCAACAACTAGACTGCAGGCAAGTCCTTTTCGTTGCTGTAGGTGCGGCGAAGAACAGCTGGGATTGCCTGTGAAGGTCAGCAGCACGCCAGGGAATGCAGGAGAACTGAGATAGTCCAGCGAAGAGTTGGTGATGGAGCAGTTTTTCGGGCGAGCCGCCATTATCAGCGTTCGAGGCAACACCTTCTCCTCCCTCCATCGAACTGTTCCATTTGTTTTTGTCTTTGGACTTGGCCTCGTGCAATTTGGACTGTCTGTGTCTCAGGCTTTATATAAGTGATATGTTTGAATTGTAGCACCTGATACTATGCTGGGTCAGTGTTCTGGGGGAGCGGGCCTTCCAGGAGCCTTGCAAAGGTGGCTGGTTCAGCTGCTTCGGCTGCTGCCCTGAGGGGCCGGTTCTCCATGAGGAACCTGCCTTTCGAGCATGGGTTAAGGTGCTACTTGCCCCCTCATATGAACCTGGAAGACTGCTCGGCTGTCGTGGCCAAGCCCGCAGGCGTCCTGTACGTGGGAAGGATGTTTGGGAAGGCCGTGTTCTTCCTCGAGTGTTGAGGGGGTGAACGCGGCAGTGAGTAAAGGGATCTCAGTGGGGGGAACATTCTGCAGGTCGAGCCTTTGGCGACCACCGCGCAACGGGTGGTCCTGTCCACCCTGGGGAAGGAACTCACGGACATCACCCCGATATCCCAGGGGTTCCGCAGGAAGGAGCTGCGGCACGTTCTTTCCCTCCGGCGCCAGCTGATGATGTTGCTGGACCGGGAGGAGGAAGTTGATGGGCGCTTCTGTGTCCAGCAGGATGAGCGTGATTTCACCGTCTACTGGACATCGGAGCACCCAAGGTGCCATGCCTGTAAGGAAGTGGGGCATATTCAGAGGAATTACCCCAAATCCCAGGCAGGGGCCTCCGCCTCCAGTGCCACTAACCTCCCTCCACCCCCCCCCCCCCCACTCCCACCTCCCTGTAGCTGAGACAGGGAACCCTGGGGTTGTGCAGAACGCTGGTGGGGGTGGGGAAGGTCAAAAGAAGGGGGGCAAGGTGGCGATGAAGGTGAAGCACCTGGAGAACAAAACCCTCAGGGACAAGAATGATCCACCCATCCCGTCACCTCCCATTAGGGAGTCCGCAAGCTCCATAGTCCAGCCGGGGGCGGTGGGGATCGGGCGGGTGGAAGAGGTGCCACAGAGGAAGGTTGCTCAGGTGACCCCAGAGTCTGAGCTCATCTCCATCGAAAAAGAGAAGAAAGAATCTCTTTAGGGAGGAGCGGAAGGGAGACCAACGGGAATCCTCCAGGGGGGAGGGGGGTACTGTGGTGGAGGAAAGCTCACGCCCTCTGGTTCGGGCCCCGGTCCCATGTTCTGGTGGGGATTCTGGGGAGGGTGGCGATGTGGACCACTCGGGTGATATGGAACAGGAAGAGATTCCTGTTAGGGAGGGAGTCCCGCATCAGGCACCCGAGGAAGCCCAGGAGCAACCCACCCAGGATGAGGCGCAGAGCACGCCTCTGGAGGTAGAGACTGTAGGTGGGGAGGGGATTGGGGAAACCAGACCTTCTCTCCCTCAGGACCTGGCTCCAGAGGGACTCCCTGAGTCTGGTACACCAGAGTTCACTCTGGGCCAACTGTGGGAGGGATAGTCTCCCCCACTGTCGATGGTGTTGATTCCCCTGGTACATCTGGGGAAGGCCCCTCTGCCACTGGCCCCAGGGTTGGGACCGAGGTAGAAGAGAGACCAGCGGTGGGGAAGAGGCAACCGCCGCACAGGGTGAGGCGGGAATATCGAGCACTAAGCGTGTGTCCGGGAATGGGGATGGTGTCTCCATATTCAGTGAGCAGGTGGAAGGGGACTCCTCGGACAATTAATCAATGGATGTTCTTGCTCCCCCTGACATCACTCCACTCATTCCAATGGAGGAGATCCACGAGTTCATCACGGCCACTGAGGGAGCCCAACATCGGCCCACACTGGCCTCTCTCCGGTGGCCAAACCTACATGGGCTCACCAGCTCGCTGAACCACATCCTCAGAGAAGGGGGAGGGGCATGGGGGTGAAGGGTAAAGACCGGCGTCAGCTCAGGTCCTTCTTGGACGACCTGGAGAAGGACGCCAAGACCAAGAGCAGCGTCGTTCTTGTTGAGGGTAGAGGGACCAGTAGAGCGTCCCTTGTAGCCAGGATCCGGACGGCAAGGAATACCGCCACTCCACCTAGGGTCTGCAAGGGGAGAAGTGGCTCTGCTGTCAGTGACCGAAGGACTGGTGACGGGATCTAGGGAGTGGGCAGGGCCGAAGATGTCCTGGTTGGGTTGCTCCTAGGTCTGGCCAAGCTGGCCATCCGCGAGTTACAGCGCCAGGCGGAAGAGGGCTTTGCCCGAGCCAGATGCATGCCCCTTTACCGGGGTTGTGCAGTAGTTATTAGAAAATTTGTAAAATAGTTGTTTGATGATTTTGTAACGTGGTGGGTATGTCACCACGGTTTTGTTTTTTTTGGTTTTTGTATCGTGTTGGAGTATAAATAAATAATTTTTTGATACCAAAAAAATAAAAACTGGTTACCAAGCTCACAGAACTGGGTCTCTGTGCATCCCTCTGCAATTGGATCCTCAACTTCCTCGTCCACAGACCACAGTCAGTTTGAATTGGCAGAATCACTTCATCCTCAGTAACAATCAGTACGGGAGCACTTCAAGGCTGCATGCTCAGCCCCCTTTTTTTCTCACTCTATACCCATGACTGCGGTGCCGGACATAGTGCAAACTGCATCATCAAGTTCACCGACGACACCACTGTTGTTGGACGAATCACAGGTGGTGATGAGTCAGAGCATAGAAGTGAGATCGACCGACTGATCAAATGGTGCCAGCACACAACCTGGCTCTCAACATCAGTAAAACCAAGGAACTGATCGTGGACTTTGGTCGGGGAAGGATGAGGACCCACAATCCTGTTTACATCAATGGGACGATGGTGGAGAGGTTCAAAAACTTCAAATTCGTGGGCGTGCATATTTCCGAAGATCTTTCCTGGACCCAGTGTAAATAGCTCGTTCTAAGCTTCCCCCTAGTCTAGTGTCAGTCAAAAATCACTGAATCAAGCACTTGCGCATCTAATCTTTATTTTGACAAAACACAATTACAGTTCCACTACTATACCTAACCGCCGCGGATTCGATCCTCGTATCTGCCTGATCAAGCCCTATTTAGCCTCGCTCAAGCAGAGACACTCCAGAAGGTCACGCAGTCCTAAGCGCTCTCCCAGAAGTTCGACACAGGACCTCGTGGGAGCGGTCTTATATAGGTCCCCGAACCTTGAGGGGCTGAACCACATAGGGG
This sequence comes from Malacoraja senta, assembly GCA_038087875.1. Taxonomy (NCBI): domain Eukaryota; kingdom Metazoa; phylum Chordata; class Chondrichthyes; order Rajiformes; family Rajidae; genus Malacoraja; species Malacoraja senta. The sequence continues at coordinate 15,226,504 of CM075981.1, read as the reverse complement.
TGGTCTCTTTACAGTCCAATAACAGATATCGATTAACACAGTATATGATAGACATTTCCCTAACCCAATAATACAGTGACTAATACAATGTATTCAAACTGTGCTTCCGAAGAGGAGCCAAGCATCGCAACATGTGCCTTGATATTCAAGAAACCCAGACAAGGCTCAATACTTAATCCAATCAACATCTAGCAAAGTAAAGCTTTGCAACATTATATACAATGTGTATGTCCGGTTTGCATTCATCCAATCCATTCCATGCAATTTGCACCTAATTGTCAGGATCTGCAGATGTTTCCATTCTCTTCCTGCAGCTCTTATCTAGGCTCTAGACAAACTGGTACCATTCTGCAACTTGTCCTATTTCTGCTGAAGGCACATTTAAATTGACCAAATGGCCTAGCAGTCCAGAAGCCTTTACTCAATTTTATTGTCCTGGCCTCTCCAATTTGGCTAGAATTAACATTCTTTCCTTTTATCGTATATGATAAGCCATCATTTATGATAACTAAATAGTCAGATAATCAGATTACCAGATATACATATGTGTGTCTATTACATTCTCCATCTATTAACAACAACAAGATGATGATGTTTCTTCCCAGAATCTTATCAAGCTTTCCGAGTTTTCGTGGGCGTAGCTTCACAATTTCCGCCTGATGAGTCTTCACCTCCCGAGTTTTCGTGGGTGCGAATTCCCTCCATCCGTGTTGTTGCCCATTCTTCCATCCCTTTCCATAGTCGAACCTATAACATATAATTCCTGAAAAACTTGGGACAAAGCAAGTTACTACTCATGCACCAATGCTTTCCCATACATTCACTGTAATTCTGCAATACTATCCCTTTTCCATTTCACTATTATGCTCTATTATATTCTACTCTATCACTATTCATATTACTATTCTGTTATATAATATATTCACTATCCTAAGATCAACACTAATCAGCTCTCTCCGTATTCACACAATGTTATAATATGTATATCTGATGATGGTTAACCATATAAATTTCAGCTGGGTTCTGTTCAGATATCCCTACAGGCGTGACTTATTTAAAGCAAACCATGATGAATGTTTCAATTCACCAAATTCAGTCTCAGCCTTCAATTTAATATTCTAAATTTCAGTGTCCATCTCATCCTTCTTATTCCACAGCATTGTGGCCGATAACACAATTCCATTCCAATTCCTGTGGAATTCCCAGCGGTTCAAATTTATTCAATCAATTTCCAAATGTTGTCAATTTCATCATAAATCCAATTAAAATGCCAATTCTAGGGATAATTTCTTTCCACCTTGATAATAGAAGCCGCTTTACTATCAAGTGTTAAACAATTTAGATCCATTGGTCAAATACATTGACTCTGATGTCTCAACAACCATTCAAGTTTCTCCTTCTAATTCAATAGACTTCTCCTCCAGTACTTCTTCCTTAGTATGTTGGCTCGGCTCTCAGTCCATAGGGGTTCTCTCTTATACTAATTTCCTAACCAATGAGTACTTTCTAGATGGTTAGTATTGACTTTCCGAGGGGAACTCATAAATTTTCAGTCTATCTCAACATTTTATACTACCACCTTACGTTTCCAGGGTATGTCTTAATTCCTGATATCCGCTAGGGTCTGTCACTTTCTTGATAGCAACTAAATAGTCCCGTCACATCTTCGATTATCCTCCTATGAGTGAGACAAGAGAAGAATGCCAAGTCATCAGTCAATTCTCTAACAATTTTTATGACTATCCCATAAGCCCTTTTCAAATCCATTTATTTATAACTAAATTTAGGCGCAAAGTGAGTATTTTGCCCCGAACCGCAGAGGAATGTTTATTTTCAAATTCAAATTCAGTTCTTTAAAGTGGAGCTTGTCCCAATAGTCGTCATAGGTTGTGTTGTTTCTTTAGGAAAGCGTGGATAGTGTTACTCTCCTTTCCTTCACTGGTGTCAAAAGCTAGATGATGTTAAAGTTGGGCACTAAGGTAGGTCTTTTTCTTCTTCCTTGATGTCAGTTTCAAAGGAGTAGGGATGCTGAGGAGCAATTTTCTCTATCCGCTGGCCTTCCCAGTTCTGTCTTAAAGGGACAGGACAGTATCATTTCCTTCTTCTTGTTGGTTCCTGTTTCTGAGGAGCTACATTACCTGAGCTGTCTTCTGCCTGTTCTCAAGGGGCCTATATAGTCTTTACCTCACTCCCCAGATAGTATGTTGTCGATTATACTGTCCTGCAGGCACAAACTTAGTAACACGTTAGTACAATAGCTCCTTTCCCCACTTCCATACATCCTGCACAATAAGTTTGTTTCTTCTCTCCCTAGTGCCATTTCAGTTCTCCTTAGTTCCCATTCCTTCTGACACCAGCTACTGGGTTCCTTTTCTTACTTTCTTTATTTAGCAATGTTACAAAATTTTGAGATTTAAAAAATCAAGTCTGCAATTTATCTCATCAGATAAAGCATAAAAATAAGTTTAATTTGACACCTAATTCACTTTTATATCGTCAGTATTAAAAATGTTATGGCCATTTTCATACTTGGGAATTAGCATCTTGTTCCCTATTGCTTTTCCATTGACTTAACACAAAAGCTGTGATCGAGGTCAGTCAAAAGCCCATAACTTTCTTAAAAATTAAGAGAACTGAATGATATTTTCAGTTATTATAGATTGAAGCATTCTGAAACAAATATAAAATATCTTACTTGGATGACCTGAAATTAAAGCATATAATTAGTTAATTACCTAATTGTAACTAATTACAAAATTGACCGTTGTGACTGAAATAGTAATAAACACCCAGACTGCCTTGAAAATTCAAAAATGTGATATTCTCAAGATCAGAACTTTAATATTATTGTATAATATGCTGCAAGTCCGTAACAGATGGGTAAATAAATTACAATTTCTAGCAATAGACCAAGTCTTTATGGAGAAGATCAGTTGCTAGCTGGTACGTTGGCATATCATAATCAGTAGCATCATCATACCCCTCAAATTGTAACCAATAAGCAACTCTGTACACCTTGTTTTTCCTCAACTTTTTCATTTTGGCATTGTAAACTACAAGTTTTTGCTCTTCAAACCACACATGACATGCCTTTCTGCCCACTACTTTCCCATTAACAATGTCCTGTAGATTCAATTTCTTATGAAAAGGATAATTTTTTTTAATAGCCTAAGTATCCAAATAACAAACTAATCCCATTCACACAAGAATTCACAATATAACATGATTTTTAAATCTCACTGTCATGAATTTATATCCCAGATGGAAGGAATTTAATGTTTAATTCCCATAAATTAATCTAGAAACATCCACCCAAAATATAATCAAATTATTGTTTTTTGCACAATACATGTGACTCAAACTGTTGTGAATATTTAGTTTAAAAATAATGATCATGGAAAGAGAGAATAACAGAAAATATAGATAATTTAGACGGCTTATCTCCCCCCCAAAAAGGGCATTTTAATCATCTTGCTTCTGGAACGTGGTCGATTGGAACGTTGCATTTGCGGTGAATTTGAACCCCATATCGGCAGGAAAAACACTGCCGGTTCGTATGGGGCCAAAATCACATTTTCGCCAAGTAAATTTTGATTAAAGTCATCCTAAGAAGCAAGTTTGGATTGAAATTTTTTAAATCTTTACAAAATTATTTAAAATAAAACTGATACCAAAAGCAGAATGGATTATCTTCGGAACAACGGAAGATAGTCCTGAACTAAATGTGTTTCAAAAGAAATTAATAGATTACGGGTTAATAACTGGAAAAAAGTTAATCCTAAAATTCTGGAAAAACGCTCCAATACCAACTATAAACATGTGGATTTCAAATATGTTTGAAACATTACACCTAGAAGAGATAAGACTCCTCCTGGCAGGTAAACCAGATCACTTCCACCTGACGTGGTCTGCATTTATAGAATTATTACAAGTATAGGTTGCAAAAGTACTTAAAAAAAAACTGAGGTCAGGTAAAGGGGGATGAAAGCTGGAGAGTTGGTATATCCCATTTGCGTGATGCTTATAACAAAGTATTTGTTTTTCTCTTTTTTCCTTTCTCTTTTTTTTCTTCTTTAGGGTCTATCTCTTAATCCTTTCTTTTTAATTTCTTTTCCACAGGGTCTCTGTTCTTTCTTGTTGTCACGTTTTTACACCTTCACTATTTTCCTTCACTTTCTCTTTTTTCTTAATCTCAACCTTTCCTTTTTATCAGTTTAAAACATTTTTTTTTTAAATAAACAAAAACAACAAAAAAAAGAGCCAAGTTTATATGTAAAATATACGACTTACCCCGTGTTTTGTCCCGTACTTGAGATCCGTGCCGTTGTAGGCGTTAGAAGTAGCTTTTTATTTTACTCCAGCAATTAAATTGTCCAGCAATTTTTTTTAAACTTCCGAGAACGGAAGTCCGGTCGACTGTTCTTCAGCAGCTGGCAGCCCGAGGAAGTTCGCCTCCGACAGGCAGGAGAAAACGGCATTTTAATCCCGCCCCTCCCCCTCAAAGGCGCCAAAGTCGCGCACACGGCCAGTGGCAGAACTGCAGCACCGCTGAAGGTAAGTTTTGTAACATCGCTACTTTATTGCCCCTTGATTTTTCTTCCGTTCTGCTATATTCTGTCTTCTCGCTGGGCACTCCTTGCTTCAATTACCTAATTGTGAACAGATGTGACAAACTCCTTGATTTACAGTGTTCTTTACACTAAGGGGTTTTCTTGGGCAGTCATAAGATTATTTACAATTTTCTTCTGTGTGATCTTCAGTTTTTACTATGATAGTACATCCAATTTGTTCATTCTGGTAAATTACTTGAGGGGGTTCTAGAGTAGGGGGTCATGTCTCCACATCTACAATTCCTGGACAGGTTGGTAAGTCAGGACTGAGAAAATGGGTTGGCTTGAGTGAACGGTGTGTGACTTCTTGGTTCCTGACATTCGGGCTATCTCTCTCTCTGTTCTCTTGGGTCCCAGTAGTCCCTTGAATTAAAGGGCCTCCCATAATTCCTGGGATCTCGTATATTTCTATATTCTCCAGGATCTCTAATTTCTTCATAATCCTGGAAATCACTTCTTTGACCCCTCTCTCTCACTCGCTCCCTTGTTGGACAGGCTCAACTCCAGTGTCCCATCCCCCCACAAGTGTAGCATTGATTACGCAATATGGTTGGCTTTATTCTACCCCTGAGTTCCATTGGAATGGGTTCGAAATTGGGAGAGTAATTGTAATAATAATCTGAATAATCTGGAACCCTAATTTCTCCCAATCCATAATTTGCTGGTACTCTGGGGATCCATGGTTCAGAGTTAGATTTTGGCACTTCTGCAACAAAATCTGTTAATTTGAAATTGTAAATTTGGGGAGATAGTTTGGAACAATTGGGAATATTTTTAATTTTTTTAAAAATAATTATCTATTTTTAAAGTGTCAGCCTTGTAGGTAGTTAAAGAGTGAACTCACATCCCCCACCACCCGTGAAATTCTGGATTAGTGGAGGGAATGAATAGGACACTAAAGAGTGTGGAGGTTAGTTATGACCTACAGGTCCATAGCAATGAATTAATTACATACGCCTAGCAATTAAGCACAACCTTGTCAGTCTTGCATTCACAGGGGTTGAAAACGCAGAAGCCACTGCCAGTTGAACACAGACACAGTCCATATTACTGGGATCGGACAAAATTGGGTCTATGTTGGAGAGGACTGTACCAGGTGCTACTACGACACCAAGCGGCGTGAAGATTGAAGATTACTCCCATTGGAGACATCTGATACGATTGACTGTAAATGGAGGAGAACCAAGAAAGGACAATGGGGCTATTGACCCTACTTTTTATCCTGAGGTTGGCCAAGATGTGCTGGACTTGGGGAAACACCCCTCCACCAAGATGTCCTGAATAAGGCTGACAACTGTCCTTACATTTATAACACTAACCAAGGTGGATCCATTATCACAGATTCTTGAAGTAACCAGAAAAAGGTGGCAGCTTATGGAGCAACAGACCGAGCTGAAACAGATGAGAAATGTGCTCACCAATGCCCAGTCTGAAAATGACCATCTCCCTTCCATCACACAGCAGCTGAAGGAGAGCAATCAGGTTGTTGAGTTGAAAAGCCTTGATTTTGGAGTGCAACTCAGTTACAGAACCGGATTGAGGTAAATCTCAGCCAGGATCAAAGTGAGGAGCTGAGTTGGGATGGATCAGACAGCCAGTTGGCATTGGTGGAGAAGGAAGAAGAATGCTGGTTTCACACGCTGATGGACAACATGGGAGAAAGAACGACTCGATTTGTGAAAAGAAACTACATTTGTGATGAATGTGGACAGACTTTCAAACAGCAGAAGCAACTGTCAGTTCACCAAATGCGCCATACTGGAGCAAAACCTTTGCAGTGTGAAGTTTGTGGTTACCAGTGCAGGCAAAGAGCAACCTTGAAATACCATATGACCAAGCACAAGACAGAAGCTGAACTTGAATTTGCTTGTGACCAATGTGAGAAATGTTTCGAAAAGGCTCACAATTTGAATGTTCATATGTCCATGGTTCATCCCTTGACCCAGAATATAGATAAAAACAAACTTATTGAAATTGAATCAAGTCAGCTAAGTTTGGAAACATTAATTAAGCAGGAACCCAATTAACAGTTATTCAACAGCTAAATGATGAGTCTAAAGAATCTTGCACCCTTTTTCAATGTCAGCAAGACACAAAGGATTAACATGAATAAATGTAATCAATTCAGGCTCACCTAAAATAGGTTATTGTGGAGATTATAGTTCTGAGCATTAGCACACCAGTTCCAGAGACAAAGTCCAATGTCTGCAATGGGGTAGAGGTGAATCAGGCAGAATCCTAGCAATTATAAGGACTGTTCAGAACTCTGATAACAGAGGGCCACAGTTACATCCTGACATGCATTCAAGTCACATCGTTGTTTTCAATGAGGGACAGTGCCCATCCAGTAGAAATAAGGACTCAATGGAGGAAGTTCTGGATGGTTCAATAACCTTTTCACCTCGGAATGGAACAGTGACTGAAAATGGTGAGGGTGATAAAGTTGCGAAGCATCAACCTGTCGCAATGTTAGCAGACTTTCATTCTTGTACATACAGTGGAGCCACTTTGCGGTCAGTGGATGTGGACAACTGGGAATCCCCATTGAAGGATATGTTCTTGTGCTCAGATCCTGAATATACAGAGTGCTCTTCGGAAAATGTTCAGGTACAAGATGCAACTCAACGATTAAATGTGAAAAAAATCCTGTTAACTGCAATGAAGCATCTTGTTCTATAAGAAATTATGTTGTGGATGAATTGGAATCCAGTGATCTTTCTGAAAGGTATTTATCAAGTGAAGATGACAGAGAAATAAAAGTTAAGAATAGCTCTTCAGATGAGTCTTTTCAACCATATTGGAAGAAGAAGAGTAAGTTACCAGTTAAGAAGTGCAATATTAAGGATGTGAAGAAACAATCTGGACAAAAACGTGGCCGGAAACCAAAGTCAAACTTGGAAAGGGAAGATTTCGCCACCGTGTATCGAAGTCAGTATAAGGGTTGCTGTAGACAAAAATGCTGGAGAAAATCAGTGGGTGAGGCAGCATCTATGGAGCGAAGGAAATAGGCATTTCGGGCCGAAACCCTTCTTCAGACTGATGTGAGGGGGGGAAGAAGAAAGGAAGAGGTGGAGCCAGTGGGTTTTCTGTGGGGCCTTTTTTTTCTTTTCTTTTTTTTTCTTTTTATCTTCTTCTTTTCTTTTCACATTTTCAAGTGCACAGACTACTTAACCATTATCATTCACTTAACACCAACTACTCTGGACTACACTTCACTACTATCCTCACTCTTTTCTTCTTTCTCTTTTTTCTTTTCTCCTTCTCTATTATAGGTTAAAGTTTAAAAAAAAGGGGGAAAAAAAAAAAGAAGTTGTACAAGAAATGTAATATGTTGCATATTATGATTAAGATGTATGTACATTGCTTCTAATAAAATAAAATTTAAAAAAAAAGGTTGGTGCCATTTGGTTTGAAATAAAGCACAGCAAATGGTTGGTGGCGGTTGGTTTGAAATAAACCACAGCAAATGGTTGGTGGCGGTTGGTTTGAAATAAAGCACAGCAAATGGTTGGTGGTGGTTGGTTTGAAATGGCAAATGATTAAAAGTCTAAACTTGACAACTTCCTATTTGCACTGTATATTGATTTTAGATAAAAATGCTACCACTTACGGCTGTGATCTTTGGCCATCTTACTCAGTTATCCTCCGCTCATCAGGTGCAGAGGATTCTTCCTATCAATGAAAAATAAAAGTGTTATTAGTGTTTCAAAAATGTTGAGAATCTCTCTCCTGTCACGCCATGAATGCAATGCCCATTGTGGAGGGATTATAAAACCCGGAAGTGTGGGTATAGCAGTCTCTGCAAGATGGGGGAGGGAGAGGTCACGACTCTGTCTGAGCTGTGAATCAACTGAACACACTGAATGTCTACTGAACTATGAGTGTGGTGTTTGTGTGGTTTTATGGTGGTTTCAACCTGCTTGAAATGGTATGAAACTGCATTTGAATGGCCTTGCACCCTGCATGAAATGACATGAAACTGCATTTGAATTTGGTGGGCTTGCACCCTGCATGAAATGGTATGAAACTGAATTTAGTGGCCTTGCACCCTGCATGAAATGGTAGGAAATTGAATTTGGTGGCTTTGCACCCTGCTTGAAGTGGCATGAATCTGCACTTGAATTTGGTGGCCTTGCGCCCTGCTTGAAGTGGCATGAAACTGCACTTGAATTTGGTGGTCTTGCACCCTGCTTGGAGTGGTATGAAACTGCACTTGAATTTGGTGGCCTTGCACCCTGCTTGAAGTGGCACGAAACTGAACGAATTTGGTGGCCTTGCACCCTGCTTGAAGTGGCATGAAACTGCACTTGAGTTTAGTGGCCCTGCACCCTGCTTGAAGTGGTAGGAAACTGCACTTGAGTTTGGTGGCCTTGCACCATGTTTGAAGTGGTAGGAAACTGCACTTGAATTTGGTGGCCTTGCACCCTACTTGAAATGGAATTTCAAGGAATAGCCGTGAGTCAACTGCCAGCCCACCAGCTGTGAGTGAGCTGCCAGCACATCAGGCTTGAGTGACTGAGCTGCCACCCCAAGAATCCATTTGGCCCACAATGTCCATACTAGCCCTCTGGAAACCAATCCCTTCAGCCCACAACACCCATACTAGCGCTCCAGAAAGCCCCCCCCCCCCACTGGCCACCAATATTGGAATTGGTGGAGAGGTGGAATATTGCGTTGGGGGACCAGCCCTCCCATGTGAACATGGGACCCAACGGGTCCCACTTCGTCTAGTCTATCCATATTACTAAAAGTCTGATCTTGACCACTTCCTGTTGTTCTGTATATTGATTTTAGAAAAGAATGCTGCCACTTACGGCTGTGGTTTTTGGCCATCTTACTCAGAGTCCCCCTCCGCTGCGCAGGACAAGAGGATTTTTCCTATCGATGAAAAATAAAAGGGTTATTAGTGTTTTAAAAATGTTGAGATTCTCTCTCCTGAAGGCCACACCCCTTCCGGAGGGACTATAAAACCCGGAAGTGTTGAGTGTCTCAGTCAGTCTCTGCAAGATGGGGGAGCGAGAGGGTCATGTCTTTCAGTCTGAGCTGTGAATAACACTGAACACATGTCTACTAAACTGTGAGTGGTTTTACTGACCTGTCAGTGCCCTTAATGTGGTTTGAAAATATAGTTTGGAAATGGTAAAGCTATGTTGCCTTTGGTTTGGAAATGCTAAAGCTGTGTTGCCTTTGGTTTGGAAATGCTAAAGCTGTGTTGCCTTTGGTTTGGAATTGCTAAAGCTGTGTTGCCTTTGGTTTGGAAATGCTAAAGCTGTGTTGCCTTTGGTTTGGAAATGCTAAAGCTGTGTTGCCTAATTAAAGTTGCCTTGCCTAATTAAAGTTGCCTTGCTTAATTAAAGTTGCCTTGCCTAATTAAAGTTGCCTTGCCTTCTACATAATTAAAAGTCTAATCTTGACCACTTCCTGTTTGCGCTTTATATTGATTTTAGAAAAAACACTACCACGTACAGCTGTGATTTTGGCCATCTTACTCAGAGTCCCCCTCCGCTCATCAGGTGCCGAGGATTTTTCCCATCGACCCAGAAGTGTGGGCGTGGCTCAGTCTCTGCAAGATGGAGGAGGGAGAGGTCACGACTCGCTGTCTTTAGTGACCTTGCACCCTGCTTCAAATGGAATTTCAAGGAATAGCCATGAGTCAACTGCCAGCCCACCAGCCGTGAGTGAGTGAGCAGCCAGCACACAGGCTTGAGTGACTGAGCCACCAGCCCAAGAATCCATTCGGCCCACAATGTCCATACTGGCCCTCTGGAAACCAGTCCCTTCAGCCCAGAACACCCACTGGCCACCAATATTGGAATTGGTGGAGAGGTGGAATATTGCATTGGGGGACCAGCCCTCTCGTGTGATGCTGGGACCCAACGGGTCCCACTTAGTCTAGTAATTTATAAAAGCAGCAGGTGTCTTCTTCCTATCAGGGATTCTGTTTAGTACTGCCATTATTTCATGGGGCTTCCACGGAGTATGGACATCCGTGGCACGGGGATTACTCATATTTACTGCGCTGGTCGAATCCGTTGTACCCAGCCCTTCCCTTACTGGGAACTGCCTATGGGATATCTGTTTAATTGTTAAACTTTCGGTTACATCAAAATCTATCTCGGTATCTTCAATCACTGTATCACCCTCAGATGAATCCTCCCGTTCGCTAGGGCTTTCCAGATACTGTCCAAATAAATTGTTCCTCTTTCTTACTACTCGTGTAATCTGTCTAGGTTGTGGCTCACAGAAATACTCTGGCGGTTGCACTATATCTAACATACCTTCCCTTGCTTTAAACACCGGAGCTAACCTCTTCATTCTACTCCGGGTGCCATAAGCGACTGGATGATCTATCAATGATGGAGTGGATAGGGTCGAAGAATCTGGTACCCCAGTATCTGCTGTTGGTAGAATCTGTTCAGATGTAGAATCTGCAGGAGTTGTTATAGATTCTGCAAATCTAAAATATTTATTACGGACGCAAGTCATACAAGGTGCTAGTGAAGCCTGGGAAATGCAAGAGGAACACGGTGGGAGCTTTGAACTCCCACTAGCGTTAACAATTGTCCATTCTTCCAAATATTCATCTCCTTCCCCCTCGAAGTCAGCACTAACCATCGGATCCCTAAACTTTAAATTTACAAAGACTAGTTTCCTTGCAGGAGATCTGCCTTTTCCCTGTTCCGTATGTTTTCCTTCATCTCGACTCTTGTCCTTCCTACTGCCTGGAGGTCGATCTACTTCCTCTTCTTTCAGTTCTAGTCCAAGTTTAGCGATCGCTTTCTCCCATATAGCCATCCTCTTAACCTCTTTATTTGCCTTCCGTTCCTCATAATATTTTCGCCATAAACCTATTAATTATTTCGTTGTTACTATGCTGCCAAATAATTTGTTCTATGTATTTTATCCCTTTTACTGTTCTCATGCCCCCCGGTGGCCATAGCTTGTTTCCTAATTTCTTATTTAACACTCCTGATAAATCTCTTAATTTCTCTGCCTTGTGAGGGAACTCATTGCACATTATTTGCAATGGGCTCCTTTCCTCTTCTGTCATAACGCGATCTATGCTGTTCCCCATGCTTCCGAACAACCGAAAGAGAATTCCTAAATCCTCCATTCCTTCCTTATAATCCCTAAATTATCAAACTCGCTCCTAAACAGTGGCTAATGGCTCCAAGGTGTTCACAGCCTCACAATTCTTTATTCCTTTGCTCCACCAATCCTACTCTCCCATTCAAATTCTTCTCCTATCTCCCACAAGTCTACACACACTTTCATCCTTACTATTTCCACAATCCTCAGATCCAAAGATCAGAGTATTCCAGGGAACAATCAAACACATTCCAACACAATCAAACATATTCTCGCAACTTGTTTAATCCTCAATCGAAACACCTGAAAATGAGCTTTAGACACACAAGTAACACAGTGCACAAACAGGAGATCACGCTGCTTATTATTATCAGGCAAAACCACACTCCTACATAAACCATAATCATTTATTTGTTCATTATAAATCACGCACTCTAATAAATCTTCCTCGTGGTGTGCTCGGTTGAGGAACGACTCCTCCCCAGACACAGCTATCGATAGAGTATGAACCCCGATCAGATTCTAACAACACTACAATCTAAACAATTACAAATATTTAATTCAAATACACTTTTACTTAAAATTATCTAACACCCAAAAATCCTTAAGCACTCACACAAACGATACAAATAGCAGTCCGCGAACACTCTAAATCTTAACTTTCTAAATCTTAATACACTCTAAATCTTTTCACATACACAAAGTATTTATACAATTCGGATCCGATAAAGATGCTAAAAAAGACGATGCTGGATTTTTACAATTTACAATAATAATTTAACACGCTAGCGCACAGTTTACAAACACTTGATCTCAATGCTTATGAGCCCCTAACCTAAAGGGCACCTAAACACCCCCCCCCCCCGTGCTTGCTAGACTCTGTTCTAACGATCTCGATTGGACCCTTTCCCAAGCCCGCGAATGATCGATCCGCCCCGACTACCGAAGTGCTGAAAAACAATGCTAAATCCGCACAGTGGGCCCGATTTCTACACTCGGAACAGCTCAACACCCTTGATCGCAAACTTGTGTTTGGGGGTCTGTTGAGATCCCGGACTAGCCCCCAATGTAAATAGCTCATTCTAAGCTTCCCCCCAGTCTAGTTTCAGTCAAAAATCACTGAGTCAACCACTTTGCGCATCTAAACTTTATTTTGACAAAACACAATTGCCCCTAACCACCACAGGTTCGATCCTCATATCTGCCTGATCAAGTGCTCTTTAGCCTCGCTCAAGCAGAGACACTCCAGAAGGTCACTCAGTCCTAAGCGCTCTGCCAGAAAATCGACACAGGACCTCGTGGGAGCGGTCTTTTATAAGTCCCCGAACCTTGAGGGACCGGACCACATAGGGGTGGTCTCTTTACAGTCCAATAACAGATATCGATTAACACAGTATATGATAGACATTTCCCTAACCCAATAATACAGTGACTAATACAATGTATTCAAACGGTGCTTCCGAAGAGGAAACAAACATCGCAACATGTGCCTTGATATTCAAGAAATCCAGGCAAGGCTCAATACTTAATCCAATCAACATCCAGTAAAGTAAAGCTTTGCAACATTATATACAATGTGTATATCTGGTTTGCATTCATCCATTCCATGCAATTTGCACCTAATTGTCAGGATCTGCAGATGTTTCCATTCTCTTCCTGCAGCTCTTATCTAGGCTCTAGACAAACTAGCACCATTCGGCAGGTCCTATTTCTACAGAAGGCACATTTAAATTGACCAAATGGCCTAGCAGCCCAGAAGCCTTTACTCAATTTTACTGTCCTGGCCTCTCCAATTTGGCCAGAATTAACCCCAGCACACTGATGCAATTATAAAGAAGGCACATCAGCGACTCTACTTCCTGAGAAGATTACGGAGATTCGGCATGTCAAAAAGGATTCTCCTAAACTTCTACAGGTGCACAGTAGAGAGAAACTGACTGGTTGCATCGTGGCCTGGTTTGGCAACTTGAATGTCCAGGAGTGGAAAAGACTGCAAAAAGATGTGACCACTGCCCAGTCCATCACCAGCTTTGACCTCACCACCATCGAAGGGATCAATCGAAATCGCTGCCTCAAAAAGGCAGCCACCATCATCAAAGACCCACACCATTCTGGCCACACATTCATTTCACCATTGCCATCGGGAAGAAGGTACAAGAGCCTTTAAACTGTAACATCCAGGTTCAGGAACAGCTTCTTCCCTACAGCCATCAGGCTATTAAACACGACAGCAAATAAGCTCTGAACTGCAACAGTATTATTATTTATTGAACTATATTTGTTATTTATTGAGTATGTGTGCATGTGTATACACTCACTGAACTTTTTTTTTCTTCTCCCGTTACGTACTATGTTTACATATTCTGTTATGCTGCAGCAAGTAAAAATTTCATTGTCCTATCTGGGACATATGACAATAAAACACTCTTGACTCCTGACTCTTGAATTGACCTTTCAGGAGCTCTGATGAAAAATTATCAATTTTAAATGCTAGCTCTTTTTCCAAAGATACTGCCTGACCTACAAAGTATTCCCAACTTTTTTTAAATTTTAGTTTAATTTAGAGATACAGGATGAAAACAGGCCCTTGGCCCACCGAGTCTAAGCCAACCATCGAAAATCTGTTCACACTAGTTCTATGTTATTCCACTTTCTCATCTACTGACTAGACACTAGGGGCAATTAACAGAGGCAATTAACCTACAAACCCGCATGTCTTTGGGATTGGGCAAGAACTAGAGCACCTGAGGAAACCACACGGTCACAGAGAGATCATACAAACTCCTCACAGGTAGCACCCGAGTTCAGGATTGAAGCTGGGTCTCTAGCACTATGAGACAGCAGCTACACCACAGTGCCGTCTAGGACAGTGCTAGTCTATCACAGATCACATTACCTTGTTCATTTTGGTAACTAGAAATAAAAACAGCCCATCCATCGGGCGTTGTCTGTTTAGAATATTTTAAGGTGTGCTCAGGTATTTTGTTGATGTTGAAACTGATTATACCTTACCACATAGAGTGGCAGACTAGTCAAACCAGTTAGACCCATAGAGATACACAGCATGGAAATAGGCCCTTCGGTCTACCGAATCTGTGACAACCATCGACCACCTACTCACATTTCCCCCTATTTTACGACTTGACGAGGGGCAATTTACTGTGGCCAATTACCCCATCAAAAACATAACTGAGGGATAGGGGAGGAAACCGGAGCATCTGGAGAAAATGCACTCGGTTGCAGGGAGAAAATGCACATAGACAGTATCAGAGGTCAGGACTGTGCCAGGATCTCTGGCAAGATAATGGACAATAAATGGGAGGATATTAAGATGCCAAGGGATCTTGTAGTGCATGTCCACAGAGCTTGAAAGACAGCAGGAGTGGTCTTTTCATAGGATCCTTTCCTTTAGTAATGGGGTATGGATCAGGAAGTCCACACCGGAACTGAAAACAGTACCAATCAGATCACAAATTGAGGATGGGAAAATATGTTACCATGCAGCTTCATGCAACTACAGACAGACTTGACTAACAGGATTAACAACCAAAACAAATTTCATGAAAAAATACCACATTTGATTGTGCGATAATAATCAAGTAAAAAGCTGCTGATGTAATCATAGGGGGAAGACATTTTGCAACATTATTTCTACTTTGACAATATGCTTTAAGGCTCTGTCCCACGGGTTTGCGGTCATTGGCGGTGAAGCGCGGCGATGCCGGAAGAGGGGACTGCACGTCAACCGCGAGAGCGGCGCACGGATGCTGCGCGGGGGCCGAGTGATCTCCGTACGGCCGGTTCCACGAGCTTGCGGCGTCGGGTGATGACGACATCACGCGACGCGCTACGCGATGACGTCATCGCGCAAAGCGACGTGCTACGCGATGACGTCTTTCAGATCGCGGGGCTGTGGCGGCGGTAGTGGTGATCGCGGCGCTGTGGCGGCGGCTGTGGCAGCGGCCGTGCCGCACACGTGCCTCACTGGCGGCGGCTGTGGCGGTGCCGTGCGGCACACGTGCCTCACTGGCGGCGGCTGTGGCGGTGAAAGTTCGACTCCCGGCGCTCGTGCCGCACTGGCGGCAGCTGTGGCGGTGCCCGTGTCGCACTCGTGCCTCACTGGCGGCGGCTGTGCGGTAGGAAAATATTTTTCGACATTGTTGGTTTTTTGTGAGCACCGTGGAGAGGAGGGAGAGGGAGGTGAGGAGGGAGGGGATGGGGGAAAGGGAGAGAAGGGTAGAGAGAGAATGGGGAAAGGGAGGAGAGAGGGGTAGAGAGGGATTGGGGAAAGGGAAGGAGGGGAGGAGAGAGGGAGGAGAGGGGAGAGGGCAGAGGAGAGAGTGGGGAGAGGTGGAGGAGAGAGGGAGGGAGGACTGACACTTCCTACCGTATCCACGTTCACAGCCCCACATACCATCTCGACAACCTCAAAGATTTATTGAAAAAGGCTCCCACCCTCCAGATCACAAACTGCTTTGCTTTCGGAAAAATATGCCACCTTTCTAAAAGAAGGAATCATTTCTCAAAATGCTGCCATTCTCGTGTGACTTGTTCACTCCCAAGGCAGCCTGTCCACCTGTTAAAACATGGAGCTACTGATAGCGAGTACTAAGAGCTGGCAGAGCCTCCACCAGTTCTGCTCCCAGAGCATGAAGATAACAGTCATAACATAAACTCCCTGGTTGCTTCCACTAACAAGCAACTCGACCCTGAAGTTTCACTACATGTCAACACAACCATTACTGTTACAAAGATTGACACTGGTGCCAAATGCAATGTCATGTCATTATTCGAATTTAAACGGATCAGAAATGCCGAAAGTATTGTAAAAACTTCGACCACTTTGCTAGCCTACGGAGGAGGGGAGGTGCACCCACTTGGAGAAGCTGGGCTGAACTGCCGCCTGGAGTCACAAGCTCACAAGCTGAACTTTTTCATTGTCCGTGGGAAAGTTGCAACTCTGCTTGGCATTAATGCGTGCCAGGATCTAAGACTGGTAACTTTTGGGCCTGCTGTGCATCAAATATCTCCGGCCGAGGGCTCCACCCAGCAGATACTTTCGCTGTACAAGGAACTATTTGACAACAAGCTTGGGAAGCTACCCATCAAATACAACATCGTCACTGATACAAATGTCTTACCTGTGGTTCGAGCACCACACCGCATTCCACATGCTATGCACGACAGAGTACACAATGAGCTCCAGCAGATGGTGTCCCTGGGTCACGGTCACCGACCCTTCCGACTGGGTTTCCACCATGGTGGTTGCAACAAAGATAATCAAGGAAGAAATCCAAATCTACATCAAACCCAGAGACCTGAATACAACGATCAAACGCTCGCACTACCCAATGCGCACAGTAGAGGAAGTTGCTGCCCAGCAGTGTCTCCGTGTTTTCTGTTCTGGATGCCATAAGTTCATTCTGGCAGATCCCGCTGGACCCCGACTCGTCCAATCTCACCACGTTCGGCACCCCCTTTGGCCGCTACAAATTTCTGCGGATGCTCTTTGGCATCAATTCTGCCAGCAAGGTATTCCAACGAACAATGGAACAATTATTTGCGGGGGATCCATGCGCCATCATTGTCGATGATATTCCCGTTGCTGGACGCAACATGGCTGGACATGATGCCAACTTAAAAAAAGTACTGGACCGTGCTAAAGACATCCATCTCAAGCTCAACCCTCTAAAATGCAGATTTTGTGTCAAAGAGGTCCATTATGTCAGACGTGTTCACCAGTGATGGCCTCAGACTGGACCCCTCCAAGACCACTGCCATCAACGAGATGCCAGCTCCCACTGATGTTAAGTGTTTACAGAGATTCCTGGGAATGGTCAACTACTTTTGGAAATTCATTCCCAACCTCAGCGAAATATCTGCTCCCCTACGACAACTGACTCACAAAGACACTGCCTGGTCTTGGGGCCCACAACACCAGAGAGCTTTTGAAATCCTTAAATTACAATTGTCCAGTGCTCCCACCCTCGCTTATTTTGCTTTAAACCTACTGGTGACCTTAACGTGTGATGCATTTCAATATTACAACGTTACGCCCAGATCAAAAAGGAATTACTTGCCGTGGTTTTTGCCTGCACCAAATTCAAGGACTTTATTTTTGGCAAGTCTGTAACTGTTGAAACAGACCACCAACCGTTGGTCACCATTCTGAACAAACCCATTCATGCTGCTCCTGCTCACCTGCAACGGATGATGATGCAGCTACAGTGCTTCGATTTTACCCTAGTCTACAAAAGGGGCAAGGACATGCATCTGACTGTCATGCTATCAAGAGCCCCATGAACAACCTGCGAACAACAGCCGTCTGAGAAAGACCAGTTCACAGTAATGATGGTGTCGTATGTACCTACAGAATGCCTAAGCAACATGGCAGAGCACACGGCTGCAGATATAACTGTACAACTACTGTCCTCAGTCATCCGGCGTGGATCTCCGGATAAACAACTTCGTGCCCCACTTGCGATTCGCCCATACTACCTGGTTCGCGATGAACTGGTACTGCAGGATGGTGTCATAACCAAGGGTGACAAAGCAGTCATCCCAGCTGTTCTTCGGGATAAATACTTTGATGCCGTCCACAGGGGCCTCCCCGGCGTGGAAGAAACCTTACTACGAGCAAAGAGCATGTTTTACTATCCTGGGTTGACCGAGTATGTGCGAGAGAAATTTCAAGCCTGCGCTGTCTGCAACAGCCTGACGCCACACCAATAGAGGCAGCCATTGCTCTCACACCCTGTTCCTCCTCTGCCTTGGACCACGGTCGCTACCGACATATTCAAGTGGCGTGGCAAACATTATCTGGTTCTCATTGACTCATATTCCGGGCTGGTTCGAAATCAACCTGCTCCAAAGCAGCACATCCGATGCAGTCATCCAAAAGCTGTCGCGCCATTTCTCCATGCACGGCACCGCTGCACGCCTCTTGTCAGATAACGGCAGTCAGCACACAACCAGTGCTTCAAAAACTTTGCTCAATGATGGGATTTTCACCATGTCACCAGCAGTCCTGAATTTCCACAGTCAAACGGACTTGCAGAACGGGCTGTCAAACAATTAACTTTGCAAAATCTGATGTCTACTTAGACCTGCTCAACTTAAGGAACATCGTCCGTGACCCATTACTGGGTTCTCATGCCCAACGCCTGATGTCTCGACAGACCCGTGCTGCCCTGCCCGTGCCCCATCAGCTGCTGCAGCCACAGGTTTGTTCACCACCTGCTGTACAGAAACAACTCCAGTTGAAACGCGATGCCCAGAAGCAATTTTTCGATAAGTCCAGCAAACCACTTAAACCTCTCTCCAATGGGCAAGTTGTTCGCCTTCAAACCAACAAGGGCTATGGCCGTTTGGGTCACATTCGGTCCCGCAAAAGAGCCACGCTCATACCTGGTGAGCGGTGACGGAGGGATCTACAGACGCAACCATCAACATCTCCTTCCTGTGAAGGAACCACATCCTGCTGTCTCACATCCTCATGCAACGCGTCGATCTACCCTTCTGCTGTCAGACTCTCTCTTCCCTCGCGCCCTGCTGCTGCAGACCAACCATTGATTGTGCCCCCTACTCCCTCACCACCACGCTCGGTGCCCCGTTTGCCACACTCGCCGTGTTCCTCCCCCGCGTCACCAGTGCGCTCGCCGGATAGGTCCCCGGTTATTTCACCGGTGAAGGGAGGAGATGCGGATCTGTACCGTATGCGCGCGGGACGGGTTTGTAGGCCGCCCCTTAGATGCGGGGATTTTGTTTGAACCATCTGTAATTCCCTGTATGCGCTATTAGCGTTTCAGTTACTGTATTGTTCAGTCAGCAATGTGTTTATTCATATATGTCACTTTAATTTAGATGTGTTTCTCTTTTATTCCTACAAGGAAAGATGTAGATTGGTTACTTTACTTACTAACCAATGTAGTGCTTTATTATCAGAAGCTCCGCTTACTACCACACTGTTCATATTATCGCAACCTGACGTGCAGTCAGTCTATGCTGCTGTACAGTAGAAGCAACATGCTATAGTGTGTTATATGTGTTTTCCAATAAATACCGTTGTACCATGTTTGTGAGTATGTGTGAGTTACTCGACAGGGAGAGAGGGGGGGAGAGGTGGAGGAGAGAGGGGGGAGAGGTGGAGGAGAGAGGGGGGAGAGAGGGGGAGAGAGGGGGAGGAGAGAGGGGGGAGCGAGGGGGAGGAGAGAGGGGGGAGGAGAGGGGGGAGGGGGAGGAATTGTTACGGTTAAAATAAAGAACTGTTTCATTTGAAAAATGAAAGCATTCAAGTCTGTATGTCATAGACACTACAATGTTACCTAAAATGTAGTAATCAACAATTATGCAGTATTATACAGTATATAATTTATACTTATTTGTAAAAATCTCATAATCAAATTGACTTTATTGTACAGTTTACGAAGATCCATTTCAAATTCAGTCGCTGGCTTATTGAGTTTTTATTGAAACAAATTTTGATTCACCATGTCAAACTCAAAGGATGCAAAGGGTGTGAAGTGCAAAAGAACTGCAAGTTGGTTTAAAGTTGAATGGCTTAACAAAATAGTAAAAACTGCTACAAAGCTCATGAGGTCATATATTTGCACAAGAATTCAGTGCGCACACACATTTGTAACAGCATAAAAAAATTGCACAATACAAGATTTCTGCGCACACGAACTACTAAAAATTAGGGGGAACATTGACGTCAGGCCGTTGTTTATAGACTACAGCTCGACATTCAATATTATCATCCCCCCAAACAGGTTATCAAGCAGCATTGTTCCTGTTGAGGGTAGAGGGACCAGTAGAGCATCCCTTGTAGCCAGGGTCCGGAGGGCAAGGAGCACCGCCACTCCAACTACGGTCCGCAAGGGGAGGAGTGGCTCTGCTGTCAGTGACTGAAGGACTGGTGACGGGATCTAGGGAGTAGGTAGTGCTGAAGATGTCCTGGTTGGGTTGCTCCTAGGCCTGGTCAAGCTGGCCATCCGCGAGTCACGGTGCCAGGCGGAAGAGTGCTTTGCCCGAGCCAGATGCTTGCCCCTTTACTAGGGTTGTACAGTAGATATTAGAATATTTGTAAAACAGTTGTTTGATGATTTTGTAACATGGTGGTGGGTATGTCACCACGGTTTAGTTTTTTTTGGTTTTTGTATCATGTAGGAATTTAAATAAATTATTTATTGATACCAAAAAAAAGCTGGTTATCAAGCTCACAGAACAGGGTCTCCGCACATCCCTCTGCAACTGGATCCTCGGTTTTCTTGTCAACCGACCACAGTCTGTACGAATTGGCTGCAACACTTCCTCCTCGATAACCATCAGTACGGGGGCACCTCAAGACTGCTCTACTCAATCTATATGTATGACTGTGTAGCCGGACACAGTATGATCATCATCGGCGGTCACTCAAAACGAGTATGACTGTCCTCGCCTCTCCATTGGGTCGTCTACTTGTGGGTCTGCAGATGTCTGTTGAGGCCAAAGTGTGAACTCCATCTTTAAGTTTGCCGACAACACCACCGTTGGACGAATTACAGATGATGATGAATCAGAGTATATATGGGAGATTGATCGATTGACCAAATGATGCCAGCACATCGACCTGGCTCTCAATATCAGTAAGGTGAAAGAATTGATTGTGGACTTTGGGTGAGGAAGAATGAGGACCCTATAATCTGTATATATTGATGGGATGGCGGTGGAGAGAGTCAAAAGCTTCAAATTCCCGGGCGTGTATATCTCTGATGATCTTTCCCGGACCCAGCACACTGATGCAATTACAAAGTAAGCCCATTAACGCCTCTACATCCTGAGAGGGTTGTGGCGATTTGGTATGTCCAAGAGAACTCTCTTGAACTTCTACAGGTTTACAGTTGAGAGCATATTGACTGGTTGCATCATGGCTTGGTTCGGCAACTTGAACGGCCAGCCGTGAAGAAGACTGCAAAATGTGGTGAACACTGCCCAGTCCATCATAGGCGACCACTCCACCATCAAAGGGATTTACAGAAGTCACTGCCTCAAAAAGGCAGCCAGCATCATCAGAGACCCACACCACCATGGCCACACACTCATTTCACTCCTGCCTTTGGGAAGAAGATATAGATTGGAGGCTAAAAACTGTAACGTCCAGGTTCAGGAACAGCTTCTTCCCTACAGCCATCAGGCTATTATACACTACAACCTGCAAATAAGCTCTGAACTACACAGACTTGGGGACATTGGTTTTGTCTTTTTGCACTATTATTGTTTGTTTGTTTTCATGTCTCAATGTATATGTGTGTGTATATGTATCAACACAAAATGCTGGAGTAACTCAGCAGGTAAGGCAGCATCTCAGGAGAAAAGGAATAGGTGACAGGTCGAGACTCTTCATCAGACTGACAGACTATATATATATGAGCCATTTAGCTCATGTCCATTGCAAAATTCTATAATTTTCCAAGCATCATGAGTTACCCAAATCAGTCAAGGTCAGATTGTTTTATTGGCTCATAGAGAAATTATGATTGCCGCAATTATTACCCCACCATTCTTTCCTCCCCCCCTCGCCCACTATCTCGAGCGATTGGCAATCCAACTGATTTATTGTGCTAGATTTGCAATGGTGGGTGATAGACAGCAGGCCATAATATGGTTACTTGTAGGTGCCGAAAAGCTGGTTTGGAACTCGTGTTTACAGTCTCAGAATAATAAAGTTCGTTGTTTAGAACTGTGCTGAAATATACTCATGTGGAGAGTTCTAAATTCTTGGAATGTTCTATCCCAGAAACAGTTGTGAGGAGATTCAAGGTTGATGTTGATATATTTTGGGTACTGAGTGCAGCAACAGATCTGGAAGTAGAGTTGGAAAGCAAAGGTTACATAGGCATTCAACTATGACATTATATCAGTCTCACTGGCATTATGGCCTATTCTTGTTCCTGTTTCTTCTGTCACTATCAAACAAATTTTTAGCAGGGGAGTATCAATGACCTTTTGTTGTTGGCTCAATTTTGAATCAAAAATGTGCCATCTGGTGTCCTATTACAAGCCTGTGTGCAGGCTCATCAAGTTAGGACCATGGTGGGACTACAATGTGGGTGCTGCAGAGAAGGTATAATCCAAGATTTCATCACAGATGAATGCATGAAGAGAAAAGATATCAAGGAGTATAACATGGTCAAAAGGTAGGAAGCTAATTAACCTGATGGAGTTTACAATCCAGTGCTGACCAAAAACATTAGGTTGTGCCAAACATACTCAACATCATTTGCTCCTGAGACAACATAGTCCAAGTTCCAAAAGGATCTTCGTATAGGAAAGATGTCATTCATTGGGCCTCTGATGATGAAATCACATCAAGGGTGTAAGGGTGATTCATAGCTGAAATGACAGGTAAAATTTCCAGACTGGTGTGAAGAATTTGGAAATGCTCTTTATCCTGTTTTACTCCTGAAAGAAAATCAAATTTCAATTGCGTAACACTTAACAAAACACTATTGTGCACTTACATTTTTATGCATTGATATCTACGCAAAGAATTTAAAACTCAAAAACATGAGAAGATCTAACATCTTTCCTTCCTCAAGCATCATTGATGCAGTAACAGTGTTACCTTGCATGCTTTCTTTTTAAATGCTCAAATTCAAGATTGTTATTCAGATCTTCTTGTTTCTCATATGAATGATAATATTGTTCCTTCAGGATTTCCATCAAAGGAACATTTGTTTACAATAAAAGTTTTGTGTGTCAGAAATGCAAGAACCAGGCAATTTCATTAGAGCTCATCCCAATCTTCCACCTTTACTTGCTAACAATCCAATTTTCCATATAAATAAGGTTCGCATCATGTTTCCAGAGGAGTTAAGGTGGCCTGTGTTAGCATATGAAGAAATCATTTACCGAGCGTAAAACTCATCAAAATTTAGTACAGAATAGCTCATGACAATATATGAAATAGAACTTTCCATTGATAGAGAATTTTGTCTTCATGACAATAAAGCCAAAGCAAATCATGCCATCAGCTCAAATTTGCATATATATTTTTAATTTGATACAATAGTCAGCAGATGGAATGTATTCTGATTATCACTGATAGCTGAGAGGCTCAGTGGTTGTCTGGGGCCCAGAGATGGAAACAGTAAGTCTGAGCTATTAGTTAAATAAGCGAGTTTGGTATTTCAACTGCGCAGGTCCAGGTCATAGGTCATTCGCGATAAACATTCTCGCCAGCTGAGCTGCAGCATGTATACAGACCTGCGTTTCATCTGTATTTTCCAGTTCTTCGAGGTAGGAAAATACTGCTTTCAAAACTATTAACTAGGTGTATTTATGGTTAATTTGTACAAAACTACGATGATTTTGTTGGTTTTATTGCTTTATGCTTCGGTGTTTTATTGCTTTATGCTTCGGAGCGTATAACTGTTATACCAATGTCTCAAACTAACTGCTATGTTCAGTAGACATAATACAGCAGTTATTTTGAGACACTGGTATAACAGTTATACGCTCATTGCAGTTATTGGTGTGCCTGGTAAGAACTTCGGCAAACAAACTTTAACAGTTTTCTGTGATATATTTGGATTTGTTCACTCCTTGCGGTATAGTAATGTAACTTTATCAATGGCAGTATGTAGGACCTCGGCAGTAAGTGCGGTGATCATTCAGGTCACTTTGTGCTGTTTTTTTTAACAGCTGAAAATAAACAAACTGTTGAAACAGACTCTCACTCTTGCTACTGCCGCTGGAAATTAAATCTCGCCCCACACTCCTCTACTCTCTCTCTCTCACTCTCACACTCCTCACAAACAGCCACCCGCTGGAATGGTCTTTTCTTTCATTAATCCTGCCCGTAGTCTCTGATGGGGCCGGTTTCACATACTTAATCGTGACTGGCCGCGTTTAACCAGGGCTCTGGGAATTCAGCATCTGATGGGGACGATGAGGGTTCCAGAGGGAAGGCAGGGACAACTTAGAATCCGGCAGCAGAGTGGCTCTGTTAATGGATTCATTCCACAGTGAATTCAGTTCGGAAAGAACACAGTGAATTCAGTTCAGAAAGATACGCAGCCACTGGTTCAGGAGATGGATCCAATTATTGACCAACAGGCGGTGGAATCCGTCTGTGACAGACTCCACAGTGAGATGTGTCCACAGGAGCGGGTGTTCACTCTGATCAATAACTGAGGCACAGTGGACTTCACAATCTAAAACAATCCCAGTCAAAACCGTCCCGGAGAGCTGCCTTGCCCGAGCACTGGGACAACTCTGGGCAAGGTCCCACTGAAGGCAAGAACAACATTCTAGTCACTAAAAAATATGCCTGCGGGCCGGATGATTTGGGGTTATGGGCTGAATCCGGCCCATGGGCCGTTGGTTGCCGACCCCTTAACGGTACATTCACACCGCCTGTAGGTAAAGCATCAGCATATATCTCAGTGATACAGTCGCCGCCTGCCTCAAATTAAATATATTTTTACACATAAATTATGAATAAAGATAAGAAAATATTTCAAACACAAGTAATATTTTCTTATTCCAGTAGCAAACACATTAAGGATTACATGAATATAACAGAACAACAGAACAAGAAAGGAAGCTACTGTGTTGACAGAATTCTAAATTAATTCATTGGTAGAATAGTTAACACTTTATAC
The DNA here is from genome assembly GCA_038087875.1 of Malacoraja senta. Lineage (NCBI taxonomy): Eukaryota > Metazoa > Chordata > Chondrichthyes > Rajiformes > Rajidae > Malacoraja > Malacoraja senta. The sequence continues at coordinate 15,201,159 of CM075981.1, read as the reverse complement.
AAAGTTTATACAGTGCAGTGGTCGCTTTTTTTTTCCCGAATGACTTTTGACAAATCCCATGGTTCCTTGCATTTATCGGAAAACCAAACTCGCTTATTACCGTTACTTTATCAAAAGCTCTACATTCGCCAATAAGGTAATCTTACAGATTCACACTCCAAGCAATGTTCAGATGTATTCCACACCCTCTTTTAATATGACTGGAACGGCGACTGTCAGAAAGGAACACACACACATACCCACATCGCTTCCTTCACCAGCCAGTTATGCAGGCGGGGGACAGGGCAAGCGGGGGGGAGCGCTGTCTGAGTGAAATTCACATGGTACAAAGCCAATGTGATATAGACACACACCACGATGAACAGGAAGGTTGGCGCTGTAATTAAGACGGTGAAAGCACAGTGTACTGGAAGGGTCACTTATGTACTTTAAAAGAGAGGGGAGAGGGGGGAGAATGGGGAGATGGGGTGGGGAGAAGGAGTGGAGACAACTTTTAAGAAGCCAGAGATACGCGACTGTGAAGCTCGGCGGACATTAACATTACCGGTCAGCTGCTTGGTTCTGAAAACTACTGTGTAGATCGGCTATTGCATGCTAGCCAATCATAGTGCTTGTTAGTAGAAGCCCCGCCTTATACATGCTTCATAATATCAGAACTCGCCTACGTCAGGCAGTAGATGTAGCAGCTGGACATGTAACGCACTGCAGATCCTGTGCTGTAAGTGCTTAATAAAAATATGTTGTATCTTTACATGTGTTTGAGTCATAGCAGTTACATACTGTTTACGTTTTTTTTCCCAATGAGCCAATGAAATTCACCGGTCAGCACCGGCGACAACCTATGACAGCCTACGACCTCCTGGCAACCCAGTACCACTGCAACTATATCACGAGAATTCTCGCTACCCTCCATGGCGTCAAAATTCTGGTCGCTGCTAATTTTTCATGTTGAAAAATTAGCGGCGACCAGAGTGAAGTCGCGACTTGTTACAAGAATGCGGGGAGTACTCACCACCATGCAGGCGAAACCCTGGCAACCTCTGGCGAACATGTGGTGACCTCAGAGTCTCCAGTAGTCGCCTAAATAATCGCGTAAGTGGGACAGGCCCATAAGTCTGTAGAAAAGCAGAATATTTGGAGTGCATTTATAGGCCACAAAGGCAGTTCCTGAGATACAAAAAATACTGCTTAAATTCTAGTTTTACCATTAGGTATGGAATATAAAACCGAGAATTAGCGTATAATTCATAGTAAACATGAATAATACCATAACTGAATACATAGTGTTCCATGCTGCAGGTTGAAATGAATGGATTTGATCACATAGTCAATGCAGAAACACATGTGGCATAATGGTGCAGCTGGTTGAGCTGCTCCTCACAACTGCAGAGGCCCAGATTCAATAATGACCTCCCATGCTATCTGTGTAAGAAGGAACTGCAGATGCTGGTTTAAAGCGAAGATAGACACAAAAAGCTGGAGTAACCCAGCAGGACAGGCAGCATCTCTGGAGAGAAGGAATGGGTGATGTTTCGGGTCGAGACCTGAAGAAGGATCTTGACCTGAAACGTCACCCATTCCTTCTCTCCAGAGATGCTGCCTGTCCCGCTGAGGTACTCCAGCTTTTTGTGTCTATCTCCCGTGCTATCTGTGTATAGTTTGTATGTTTTCAATGTGAGTGGGTAGGGTGCCCCCAGGTGTTCTGATCTTTTCACACATCCCAAGACTATGCAGGCTAGGAGATCATTTGGCCACTGTAAATTGCCTCTGGTGTGTGGGTGAATCTGGGGTTGGGACTGTGAGGAGAATAAAATAGAATTATTATTATTAGTTGGGTTAACTATAAATGGAATCTCAATGGCAGCATGGTCAAAGTGGACAGAAGGGCTTGTTTCATGCTGTAAGACCTTGTAGGGTTGCAGAATTTCTAAAGTTCAGAATTAAGTATTCCAGAATACTTAAAGTTTAGAAGAGAAAATTGAAAAAAAGAAGAGTGGACCAATAACCCCGAGATCAATGGATGTGATAAATGTTTTAGAGGAAGGGTCTTCATTCAGAAAATCTAAAATTAGAAACCGTTTGGACGAAGCCAAAGTCACTTATCAATGGATACAATGAAAAGTTTGTGAATGAGACTTGAGAAGATCCCAAATCATGTATGGACTGCCTTCTAGATGTCAGCAGAACAGGAAGCGTTGGATAGGCTGTCCTTTTTAGTTTATTGTCATGTGTACAAGAAAAGCTTTTTTATTGTGTACTTTTGTTCTGATTAGATGTCTCAGGTACTGTAATATGGCCCCATTTCACCATTTTGGCTGCACACCTAGATAGGAAGGCAGTTCGGAGGCCATGAGATTGTCTATTTTTCCTCTGCCTCTATGGAAACTATCCAGTCACTCTGATCTCCACTCTCAGGTCCCTAGGTTGCACTACCAGAACTTTTTGTAGGTGGTTGTAGCAGTGAAGCTGACCATGCTTTTCACATGCTTTTCACTCTGCAGCAGTTTGCCCGTGTAAAAGGAATCTGGTTTCCTCTGTTTGTAGTTTCCATGCTACCCACAGGTCTACAGATATGTGGTAGTGATATTGCAGCAAAGACATGCATGCTGATGTTTGTTGGCTTGACGCAGCTTGTGATGATTCTGCAGATGCCATTCAACAATGAATCAAGCTTGCATGGGCAGAGTTGTGACTACCGGAAATACTCTTGTCCATGGAGTAACTTAGGAGAAGCATTCAAATTCAAATCATGATAGGATAGGATTTTGATTTTGCAAGTTTCAAGAGATTTTGGACTCTGATATTACTTTTCACGTTGTATTCGTGACCATAGCAGTTGTTGTAAAGTGCTTGCTCTGAGTGAAATTTCCTGCTTAGCCTGCTATAACTAGATTGTTGTCATTGTGGAAACTCCATCTGTTTGGATGGATCAATGCTAGTACAGTTACCTGGAATTTGGCCATTGTAAAACACAATGGCAGAGCTTTTTACTGTGCTCAATGTAAAAGTGATGGTTGAAGGCATTTACCAGGCTTCAGAAATGCAACATTGATTTTTTTTTCCAGATCCTAACGAAACAATTGTTCCTCACCCAGTTGTTGAACAGTTTCTGCAGTCCGTCGCTGTAGCAACTGTTAGCCATTTTGTGTTACAGTGTCAATAAGCAATTACAGGAGGTAAAGCTATATATAAACAGAAGGCAAGAACATTTGACTAAATGGCAATGTTAGAAATCTAGCACATTGGAACACTCTGTTCATAAAGGTACTCGTACATTGTCACACTCCACTGCCTCCCTCTGCATAAACCTACACAGTCCATCAATTGTTTGCATATATAATTTTATCCAGCAAGCTAAATATTTTAACACTAACTAAAGTGTTTATATTAACTCAACTAACTGATTACCAACTAAGCTGATCCTTTTTAACCTCTGAGATTTCCCCTTTTGCATAGGCATACCATTGCCTCCTACTTGACCTACATGTCATCTCTTTTGGTTCTCAGATGCCGCCTGATCCATGAACTTCATCTTAGAACCAGTGCTGACTATACAGCAAGGCATCCTTGCTCTTGTCGTCCAACTAATTTATAGTAAAGGTTAATTATTTGCTGAACAGACGGCTTGAATGTTAACTTTCAGGGATGCATTAACAAATACATCCAAATCCTTAAATTCAACTTCCACTAGTTGCACCATTTAAAAAGTTAGCTGCTATTCCCATCTTAACAAAATGGCTAACTTCAAACATCCATGCGGTGCTCTCTCGCTTACTGTACTTGTAACTGGTCTGCATCTCTTGCTGCTTTCCCAACTATCTTGATATCTGCAGGCTCAGGCAACTGGATGGGTCCAATATGTAGAGTCAAGAGTCTTTAATTGCCATATGTGCTGACAACAGAGTAACAAAATTCTTACGTGCTGCAGCTTAACATGCCCATATCACAATAACACACGGGTAAATATATAATAACAAAAAATACAATAAGGTAAAGCAGTAGGACAAGGTGACCATAAGAATGGAAAAACCAAAGTCTGTAGTGCAAACAGAGACACGGTTCATAGAAGATCATAGTTGCTGATGTTAGTGTTGCGTGGTGTTCAAGAGCCTGCTGGTTGCTGGGAAGAAGCTGTTCTTGAACCTATTGGTTACAGTTTTCAGACTTCTGTAAGTTTTTCCCGATGATAGTCGCGAAATGAGACAATGTCTAGGATGGTGCGGGTCTTCAATGATATTGGCTGCCTTTTTGAGGCACCGGCTCCTATAGATCCCTTCGATGATGGGGAGGTCAATGCCTTTGATGGATCAGGCAGTGTCTACCACTCCCTGTAATTCACTTTATTCATGTGTGTTCAGTTACCAAAGGAGACCATGATGCAACCAGTTAATATGCTCTCACCTGTAGAAATTCAATATATTCGAGGTATACCAAATCTCAATCTTCTAAAGAAGTAGGTGTTAATGGGCTTTCTTTGTGATTGCATCAATATGCTGCACACAGATCTTCAGAGATATGCATGCCCAGTAACTTGAAGCTGTGATTCTCTCCACCTCCATTCTGTCATTGAAGTCTAGTTTATGGATCCCCGACGTTCCCCTCATTAAGTCAATAATCAACTGCTTGGTCTTGCTAACGTTAAGACTAAGATTGTTGTTCTGGCACCATTCAATCAGATTTTTAATCTCCCTCCTGTACTCTGAATCATTGTTACCCATTATTCATTCAACGGTGGTACCATCGGCAAAATTACAAAATACCTGTGTCTGGCGACACAGTCATGGGCATAGAGAGAGTAGAGTAAAGGTGATACGAACCAACTGTAACTGATGACCAGCTGATCCCTGTGGCAGTCTATTATTTCAGCTGTGCCAATCTGAAAATGACTCATCTATTCCTACTATTCTCTGACTGTCACACAAACCTCAATGCAAATTATTTGTAATCACATGAGCTCCACTCTTCTGGGAATGAACTCGCAATGGTTAAATTGCTGTACCACTAATTTAGAGGTGCCCACAATCTGACCGTCTAAGAGTCAGTGACTCAAATCCCACTATGGCTCTGGGCAATAAAAGTTTAGTTAAGTGAATTATCTGGAATTAAATATAATCAAAATGTTTCAGTAATGGGTACCTATGAAACGACTTAATCGTTGAAAAAAATACAAGCTGCTTCATTTATGTCATTAGGGGTGGAAACCTATTGCCCTTACACAGTCCGCCTTGTGTGTGAATCCAGATCCACAGCTCCTCAGCGAAGTGCATGCCTGTTAACCACTTCTCGAAATGTGGCAGAAAAACATTTACTCTGTCAAAACCACCACTCTAATATGCAAGGATAAAATTAAATATTGGCCAAAATTGCTCTTCGTTGACTCTACCTAATAAAGCCCTCCGCACTAGCATTTGGGACAGCTGTTTAAATTAGTCTGTCCCACAGACTCGTCAAACTAGAACCTATTTCCTTCGCTCCATAGATGCTGCTGCACCCGCTGAGTTTCTCCAGCATTTTTGTGTACCCTCGTTAAACTAGAGCTTGATGTAATCAAACCATTTCAAGAGAGAGTTAGATTTGGCTCTTAGGGCTAAGGGAATCAAGGGATATGGGGAAAAAGCAGGAACAAGTAACTGATTTTAGATGATCAGCCATGATCATATTGAATGGCGGTGCTGGCTCGAAGGGCCGAATAGCCTACTGCTGGCTCCAGCACCTATTTTTCTATGTTTCTAACCCTAAGAAATGTATTTTGCATTTAATTGCTTCCTAAATTGGACAAACAAACCAGTCATTGTATTAAATCCACCACATTAAAACATAAAAATTAAATTGTACAAACTATCTGGCATCAAACCTTAAAGCCAAAGAAGCAGACTGCTCTATCACAGTCCCAGAGTAAATCTTGCCCTTCTCACTGTTCAGAACCGATAAAAATAGAGAGTCCATGGTATCAGAGGGAAGATACTAGCATGGATAGCAGGTTGGCTGGTTGACAGAAGGCAAAGAGTAGCAATAAAGGGGGCCTTTTCTGGTTGGCTGCCAATGACTAGTGGTGTTCCACAGGGGTCGGTGCTGGGGCCACTACTCTTCACATTGTATATCAATGATTTGGATGAGGGAATTGAAGGCTTTGTGGCCAGGTTTGCAGATGATACGAAGATAGGTGAAGGGGCAAGTTGGGAGAGTGGGCAAAGAAGTGGCAGATGGAACACAGCACAGCAAAGTATGGTGTCATGCATTTTGGTAGTAGGAATAAAGGCATAGACTATTTTCTAAATGGGGAGAGAATTCAGAATTCAGATGTGCAAAGGGACTTGGGAGTGCTGGTACAGGATTAGTTTGGTACAAAGTTAATTTGCAAGTCGAATCGGTAGTAGTGAAGGCAAATGCAATGCATTTTTTTCGATAGGACTAGAATGCAAATTCAATGTATTTTATTCGATAGGACTAGAATGTAAAAACAGGGATGTAATGCTGGGGCTTTGTAAGGCACTGGTCAGACCGTATTTGGAGTATTGTGATCAGTTTTCGGCCCCATATCTGAGGAAGGATGTGCTGGCGTTGGAGAGGGTCCAGAAGAGGTTTACGAGAATGATCCCAGGAATGATTGGTTAACATTAGGGATCTCATCAAGATGGCAGGAGAATAGGGTTGAGTGGGAAAGATAGATCAGCCATGATTGAATGGTGAAGTAGACTTGATGGGCCACATGGCCTAACTCTGCTCCTATCACTTATGAGCGTTTCAAGTAAGGATCCTGACATGAAATGTCACCTCTCCATTCCATCCAAAGATGCTCCTTGAACTGCAGAGTTCCTCCAGTACTTTGTGGTTTGCTCAAGATTTCAGTATCTGCAGTCTTGTGTCTCGATCTGAAAAATGAACTTTATTTCTCATTCCATGTTTGCTGCCTGACCTCTGAGTGTTTCTAGTATTTCAAATATTATTTCAGATTTCCATTAATTGCAATTTGTTAATTTTTTAGCTGCCATTGTTTCCTTGCAGAACATCCCAGCTTGGAGTAAAGGAATGTGACAAACTAAGTCCTACCGAAACTGTTGACCATTGTCAGAAATCAGTTCCACAGAAAGCCCATGGGCTACCAAAACTATTGTCAGATCCTCTATGATCTGTCTCTGGAGGTATATAATTCCAATAGTAACATTTCCACCCACATTGCATGGACATCAATTGGTAGAAGTAGACAGTTCACGCACATCTGAGAAAAACAATGTGCACCTATTGGAACAGCCAAGCTAGCCACCTACATTGCCTGCAACGGAGCTGCCGCTGTAATAATATTTCATTATTAATGTAGCTTTCCCAGTGTGGACGCATCTCATCAGATCTTCAGTGTCCTGATCAATTCCAGGTCAGTGCACGTGTCCTCCGACTACTGCCAACAGGCTACTGACGCTCATATGTTAACTGGGGTTGCCCTTGAGTATCTGCACTTGTGGGACCTTGAGATCCCCTATTCTATGGACCTTATGACCTTTGAGCACTGAAAGAACAGGCCATCTTCTCCAGCAGGGTCTGATTTCCACACTCACTCACATCCTCAATTCGCCCCACCCCGACACAGCGCTCACCTTCTTAAAGGGAGATCATTCTCGGGGCCCCAGGCATTTTCTTCAGCGACAAGAAAATGATTAACAACCTGGAATTGAAAATACAATATAGGTCCCACCTATGTTATTACCTTTTCAAAGGTAAAGTTCTGCTTCATCTGCTTCATTGTGCAGCTCATTATTTCAGTCCTGTACCGCCATTGCCAAACTGGCTGACTATGGTCTAAAGTTGCCAGCAGTTTAAGGTCCATGTCTGGAGTAAAATACTTGCCTACCAGGAATTCCCAAAGTCCACTAATCCCCAAACATTATGCCTCTTTTTTTCCATGCGAAAATTCACAAAATTGATCCTAGTCTCTGACCTGCACATGTACCTGCTGTGCTTCTGTGACTGATCCAGTTGAGGTTCTGTTGAACAGTAACCTCATGATGTTGGCGGAGAATTCAGGAATGGTAATGCCATTACATTTCAAAGGTAAGATTGGATACTCTTTTACTGACAATGTTCATGCCTCCTTTCACTCACCAGTTCCCACCCTCTAATTCATTCATCCAGTTCCAGCGCTACATTCTATCCATCAGGGCCCCATTCCTGCATTCCCTTCTCACTTACCAGGGCTGTGGTTCTGACACTCCCATCTCACTCACTGGGGCTTCAGTTTCCTTACACCCTTCCCACTTACCGGAGCTCTGGTTCCTGCATTCCCTTCTACTCACCAGGGCCTCAATTCCCTCGATTCCTACCCATTCACCACAATCCTTATTCTTGCATTCCCCATTTTTCTAATTCCATTCCATGCACTGAGCCCCCATTATCGCATTCCATTCTGGCTCAACAGGACCCCAGTTTCCACACTCTCCTTAAGCTGATGATGATCCCATTCCCTGTACTCACTTTATCTTTATCTCACAGTGAAATTTATTATAGGAGAAAGTAAACCTCAGGTCTTGTGCAAACTATTTAGACAAGATCTGAGGTTTGCTCTCTGTTGATTCTGGGCCTCCAGATGTATATTATTCACGTATACGAAGGCAGGGCCTGAAAAGGGATTTGAAATAATTGCTACATCATGTGACTTTTCTAAGTCTATTAAATAATTTTAAATCAGAAATATCTATTTAATAAATCTATTAAAAATATAACATAAATATGAATCATCATTTTCTTTCTCTCCAAAAAGATGGTGTATTCCACCTTGTGCCACATTTAGTGTATTTACTTGCAGGTGTATCACATGTAGATTCTTTACGTTGTAAGTTTGGAATTAAAATAGCGTGTTTTCAGCTTATATAAGGATTCAGCTTTCTCCCTTACCAGAAACCTCTGTTTTCTTTGAGTAAGTTAATCTGTAAGCTATTGAAGGCTACCTTACACATGCAGCAGCTTAACAGGACTGTGTCAAAGCTGATCATTTTAGAATATCAAAACATTTCTATATAATTTAAAAATAGTTGACAATGTTTTTCAGCTATGTTTCAAATTAAGGTAGTTTTGCTCTACATAGCAGTGATAAGCTGAATGTATAGATCTTACAATACAATACAATACAATACGGTTTTATTCGTCACATTGCACATAAAGTGCAAGTGAAATGAATTTGCCATGAGATTTGCCAATGAAAATGATCTTCCCTTCATTCTTGGCTTATGAAGAAGGACTCTGCAATGTAATGATTCGAACATTTTATATCTAGTCAGGCAACATCTCAAAACATGAAAGGTGTTACAGGTAGAACATAGGAATGTAACAAATGGGTGCAGGAGTACCTAGATTGTACGAACTTGCCATTTGATGAGATCATGAGCGAATATCAACTTTCCTACTGTAACCTCACATTCCTGATTCTTCTAGTGCTGATTGACTGAGCATCTATATTTTCCAAAGATTCTAGGATAATTCCTGCGTCTTGGAGAGTAGCAATCGTGACCCAAATATATAAAGAGAGAAAACAAGGAACTGATAATCTGTTTACCAAACATTAGTAGTTGTGAAAATGGTGGAACCTATAATCAAAAATATTTGTCAAAATACTTAGAAAATAACGATATTATTGAGCAGCGTCAACGTGGATTTATGAAGTGTAGGTGAAGTGGATCCAATGATCCAGTCAGTATGGTGTATTCGGATTTTCAGAAGGCTTTAGGTAAGGTACCACGCAGGAGGTTGATAAATACGTTAGAGCACATGGAACTGCGTTAATATATTAACATGGATTGGAATTAGTAATTAAAAAATAAATGGTAGGAACAAACTGAAAAAGGGAGCCAACCCAAAACATTGCCTAATCATTCCCTTCACAGATGCTCCTTGACCCTCTGAGTTTCTCCAGCATTTAGTACGAATAAATTGGTTCTTGGCGAGCTGTGACTAGTGAGCACCAACTACTCACAGATTCTATTAATCACGAATAGCTTTCCCAGTAGCAACCTACTCCTTAATTCAAGGAAGGTCACTTGGTCTTCAACGCCGTCTTGACTTGCAATGTGATCACGGCTGGTCTGCCCCAGGCCTCAACTTATTTTCTGTGCTAATTCCCCTTAGCCTGAATTCCCTAATCTTTCAAATATCTAATTCCCCTTCAAATGCCCCCTGTGATCCAGCTGCACAATCCTCTGGGGTAAAGAATTCCAGACATTCAATACCCTCTATATTCTCACAAATACTTGTTTAGTTTGACCATAGAGTGAGCATAGTGGGTAGTGGGTAGTGGCCGCCTGTCCCGCTGAGTTACTCCAGCTTTTTGTGTCTATCTTCGATTAAAACCTGCATCTGCAGTTCCTTCTTACACATTTCGTGAGCATAGTGGAGTGTGTTTGTGCATTCACCGGTGAGTTTTGGAGCTGCTTTATAAACTGTCTATTTCTGTGCACGTATGAAGGACACAGTGGACTGTACTTATTGTTTAGCTGTGACTGTTCAATAATGGCCACTTTCTGTACCTGAGAACTCCAGTCTATGTCAGAAGGGTTTTGAATGTGTATCACACCTTGCCTGAGGATTGCACAGTATAGATCCTCTAATTAGTTCCATCATACTCCAGGGAATGCAAACGTGCCGATAATGTGAGTATATTATTTACAATAACACGGGCACCTGAGACTTGGAACTAACCGAGCATCTTTTTTAACCCTGCGTAATTTATGGTATGTAAAGAAAAATGGACTAATGACTCATTTCCTGTTAAAAATCAAGGCAGAGACTGCTCCATCTTCAGCAAGTTTCACAGCAAAGAGTGGGAAAAGTCACAGAATCATACACCACAGAAATAGACTCTTCCGCCCACTGAATCCACGCTGACCATCAAGCATCCATTTATATAGATTCTAGACACATCGCATTTTATTCTCCCTATGTTTCCATAAAGTCCCCCCAGGTTCTCCCACTTATCTACATACTAACCTGCACATCTTTGTAATGTGGGAAGAAACCAGAACACCTGGAGGAAATCCACGCAGTCACAGAGAGAATGTGCAAACCCCACACACACAGAACCAGAGGTTAGAATTGAAACCAGGTACTGTATCTGAAGCTGAGACAGCAGCTCCACTAGCTGTGCCACTCAAGCCTGCAGCTTCAGTTCAGATCTGAATAAAAAAATGCAGTTTGTCGCCTGCAACACAAGTTTATAAGTTGTTTATGAGTACAATTTGATAGAGATGTGTAATGCATGGAAAGTTAATGTTTACCAATTTGCTTTCCCTAAGTAGTCTAACTGCTATACGAGTCGAATTCAGAACATCCTCGAGAGAGAGAGAGAAGGTGAACAGCTGGCAGTAGTTGTGCACGTAGGCACAAACGACATCGGGAAGAAGAGGAAGGAGGTTCTCCAACATGACTTCAGAGAGTTGGGAAGAAGACTGAAAGGCAGGACTCCTAGGGTGGTTATCTCTGGATTGCTTCCAGTACCTCGTGCTAGTGAGGACAGGAACGGGGAGATGAGGGATCTGAATGTGTGGCTGAGGGGCTGGAGCAGGGAGCAAGGATTTAGATTTATAGACCACTGGGATCTCTTCTGGGGTAGGGGTGACCTGTACAAAAGGGACGGGTTACACCTTAACTGGAGGGGGGACTGACATACTGGCAGGCAGGTTTGCTAGGGCTACACGTGTGGGTTTAAACTAAATAGTGGAGCGGGATTGACAAATTGGGAGTATAAAGATGGAGTTGAAGGGGAAGTGACTACAGGAAAAATTACAAAAGATTCTCGAATTAATGGGAAGGAAAGTTCGAGAAGGGATAAAAGGGTAAGGTCACGGCCAATTGTGAGCGGTGCGAGGGGGGACTTGAATACGGAGGTCAAAGTGCTGTATATGAATGCGCGAAGTATAAGAAATAAAGTGGACGAGCTTGAGGCTCAGTTAGAAATTGGCAAGTATGATGTTGTGGGAATTACAGAGACATGGCTGCAAGAGGGCCAGGGCTGGGAACTGAATATTCAAGGATATACCTCCTATCGAAAAGACAGACAGGTGGGAAGAGGGGATGGGGTTGCTCTGTTGGTGAGGAATTAAATTCAGTCCCTTGCAAGGGGTGACATTGAAACAGGAGATGTGGAGTCAGTATGGAGAGAACTAAGGAATTGTAAGGGTAAAAAGTCCCTAATGGGACTTATCTACAGGCCCCCAAACAGTAGCCTGGACATAGGGTGCAAGTTGAATCAGGAGTTAAAATTGGCATGTAGCAAAAGTAATGCTGTGGTTGTTATGGGAGATTTCAACATGCACGTAGACTGGGAAAATCAGGTTGGTACTGGACCCCAAGAAAGGGACTTTGTAGAGTGCCTTCGTGATGGATTCTTAGAGCAGCTTGTATTGGAGCCTACCAGGGAGAAGGCAATTCTGGATTTAGTGTTATGTAATGAACCGGATTTGATAAAGGACCTCGAGGTTAATGAGCCATTTGGAAGTAGTGACCATAACATAGTCAGGTTTAATCTACAATTGGAGAGGGAGAAGGATAGATCGGAGGTGTCAGTGTTACAGTTGAATAAAGGGGACTATGGGGCCATGAGGGAGGAGCTGACCAAAGTTGACTGGAAAGATACACTAGCAAGGATGACAGTGGAACAAAAATGGCAGGTATTTCTAGGAATGATATAGAAGGTGCAGGATCAGTTCATTCCTAGGAGGAAGAAAGATCCAAGGGGAGTAAGGGGCGACCGTGGCTGACAAGGAACGTCAGGTACAGTATAAAAATAAAAGAGAAGTACAACGTAGCAAAGATGAGCAGGCAGCAAGAGGATTGGGTAATGTTTAAAGAGCAACAGAAGATAACTAAAAAGACAATACGGGGAGAAAAGATGAGGTACGAAGGTAAGCTAGCCAAGAATATAAAGCAGGATAGTAAAAGCTTCTTTAGGTAGGTGAAGAGAAAAAAAATTAGTTAAGACCAAAGTTGGACCCTTGAAGACCGAAAAAGGTGAATTTATTATGGGGAACAAGGAAACGGCAGATGAGTTGAACAGGTAAATTGGATCCGTCTTCACAAAGGAGGACACAAACAATCTTCCTGATATAGTAGTGGCCAGAAGATCTGGGGTGACGGAGGAACTGAAGGAAATCCACATTAGGCAGGAAATGGTGTTGGGTAGACTGAAGGCTGATCAATCCCCAGGGCATGATGGTTTGCATCACAGGGTACTTAAGGAAGTGGCTCTAGAAATCGTGGATGCATTGGTGATAATTTTCCAATGTTCTATAGACTCAGGATCAGTTCCTGTGGATTGGAGGGTAGCTAATGTTATCCCACTTTTTAAGAAAGGCGGGAGAGAGAAAACAGGGAATTATAGACCAGTTAGCCTGACATCGGTGGTGGGGAAGATGCTGGAGTCAATTATAAAAGATGAAATAGCCACACATTTGCATAACAGTAACAGGATCGGTCCGAGTCAGCATGGATTTACGAAGGGGAAATCATGCTTGACTAATCTTCTGGAATTTTTTGAAGATGTAACTAGGAAAATGGACAAGGGAGAGCCAGTGGATGTAGTGTACCTGGACTTTCAGAAAGCATTTGATGACTTCCGGTGGCGCTATGGAGGCTTGAGTCCAGCGCCAACTAGCTCCGTGCCGAAGAAAATTAAAAACGGGAGAAATCGGGTCTTACCTGCAGCGATCTCGATCTGAACGGCTGCCTGCGGGACGTCAACAAGCGCGCTACTTCACGGTATGTCACTACAACGTACCCCCACCCGTGTGACACAAAAAAAAGCCGCTAAAGGTAGAACGCAGATGGAAGAGGAAGGCCCTACAGAGGCCTCGGCCTCAGTTACAAAGACGCCCCAGGAAACCCAGGAAACCCAGGAAGACCCTCCGAAGAAAATGACAAAACAGAAAAAGTCGGAAATGGAGGACCTTAAAGCCTTTCTCGCTGCCGAAATGAGAATCTTTGGAGAGCAACTCGACTCTTTTAAGGTAGATTTTAAAACAGAAATGCATTCTACCGTTCAACAAATGCTGGAAATCTGGAAGAGGACGAGGGAGGAAGAGGTCAAGGATCAGATGGAAGTGCTGGAAGCCAGGCTCGATTCGGTGGAAACGAAGGTTAAAACGGAGCTGGACCCCATCCATCACATACTTGATCAACATAGAACAGCGATAACCGAACTTGAAAAATGTGCGGCGACAAGCGAGGAAACTGTAAGTCGACTTCTTACTGAAAATCAACGCCTTACAGATATGGTGATCAAATTAAGTGATAAATGTATCGATTTGGAGGGACGGCAAAGACGTAAAAATTTAAGAATTGTAGGGGTGAAAGAAGGAAGTGAGAGGGAAATGGGCACTCGGGATTTCGTGGCAAATCTATTACAAAAAGCCTTAAAATTGGATTACAAACCCTCACTCGGTCGAGCTCATAGAGCGCAGCGACGACGTACTCAAGACGATGCCCATCCAAGACAAATTATTGTAAAGGTGCAAATGGATCAAGAATTCGACGATATAATGAAGAAAACTGTTCAAGGCGGACAACTCCATTTTGAAGGTGTGAGATTCAGTATCTACTGAGATTATCCGGCAGAAGTCTTCAAGAAAAGAGCGCTGTTCATTGAGACAAAAAGAATACTGAAGAATGTACCTGATTTGAGATACGGCTTGCTTTATCCCGCAAGACTAAGAGTCTCTTACAAGTCCAAGGAACACTTTTTTACAGACCACGAAAAAGCACTGCAATACGCCAAAGAAGTTGGTAACACGACCATAGACTGAAGGATTTACATTACTCCCTAGGAGTCAAGGACCAACATGACTACCAGATTTAAAAGGACCTTTAAAGTTCTTTTAAGAGCTTTAAGGACATTCGGAAACCGAAATGGACGGAGGATATTGGACAAAACCGTGATCTTCGTAATTTTATTTTATTTTTTATTATTTTACATATAAAAATTTGTTTTCTTTTTTTGTGTTTACTAATCATCATTATTATTTGTATATTCATATCTAACTATATAGATAATAACTAATACTTATTAAAATCCATATTACCACTAAAATTATTAACATTAATATTTCTTATAAAAATTTAATACAGGATATGATTGATAACAATGATTAATAATTAATAGTCTTCGATTAAGGTAGAAATGAATTACATACTTATATTATAAAGGAAGATATGTAAGAAGTAATTTAGCCTACGTCATAATAAAGTTTTACGGTTTTTCTCTTTATTTTTCAATTTAAAATTAGATTTATAGATTTAGTGAAAAAATTAATAGGATAGGTAGAGAATAATAACGTTGTGAATTTTTGCTGTTTTGCAGGGTTACGTGCTTATGTATGTATACATATGGGTATATATATATATATATATATATGTGTATATTGTGTGTGTGTACGTATGGGTATGTAAATAAGTTTGTTACTCCCAAGAAGTTATTTGAATGTTAGAAATAATCTTTTTTCTTCTTCGGGCACGGAGCTGGGAATTTTTTTTTTCTTACAAAGGCTACGGAAGTCTTTAGAATTCTAGCCACGTTAGTGTGGCTATCACTAACTACACTAATTGTAGATGTAGTTCTTTTTCTTTCACCCTATACTAATCAACTCTATCACCTTTTTCACTTTAAATATTTTTATAATTTAATGTTTGAATGGAAAAATAAGACTAATACAAGGAGATGTGTTCGGAAGAGCGACGTATATGATTTTAAATTCATCTATTCGAGGTTCGGGAGTAGGGTCAGGTTCTCTGTGTTGTACTTTCTGCTCGGCTATAGACCACCTTAGAAATAATATGCAAGATGTTAATATGACAAGAGGGGGTCAGGGAATAACATTTTGTAGTTGGAATGTCAAGGGAATCAATGAACCAATTAAAAGAGGTAAAGTTTTGGCACATTTAAATTCAATCAAAACAGATGTAATATTTCTTCAAGAAACACACCTTAAAAAGGAATCTCAACATAGACTTAAAGCTAAGTGGATCGCTGAAGCATATCATTCCTCCTTTTCCCACAAGTCCAGAGGAGTTGCAATATTAATTCGTAAAGGAATACCTTTTACGATCTCTTCAACAATAGTGGATATTGATGGTAGATATATTATACTAGTAGGAGAGTTAAATGGAGAAAAAGTGATTCTTCTGAATGTATATGGGCCTAATTTTGATAACCCCATGTTTTTTAATAAAACATTCAATAAAATTCCAGAATCTACACAATATAAATTAATAATTGGAGGAGACTTCAATTGTACATTAGATTCATACTTAGATAGATCATCAAGGCAAAAAAAAAAAGTAAAATCCCAATCAAGTGTATTTCTAAATTCATTTATTAATACCTCTAATATTAAGGATGTCTGGAGAATAGAAAACCCAACTGGACGGGAATATTCATTTTACTCACCAGTACATAAAACATACTCAAGAATAGATTATTTTTTAGTTGACTCTACGTTTACCCCATTTATTTATAATTTAAAATACCATAACATTATAATCTCAGATCACGCACCTGTAACATTCATGATTAAATTGAATGGAATGTCCGAGAAACAAGCATATTGGAGATTTAACCCACAAATTTTGAATGAAAGATCATGCCAGGAATATATTATTAAACAGATTCAAATATTTTTTGAGGTAAATGACAACTCTGACACACCTACTTCTCTTATGTGGGAAACGTTTAAAGCATATGTTCGAGGTACATTAATTTCTGCTCAAGCATTTTATAATAAAGAGAACAGGATTAAGCAACAAACATTGGAAAGCGAAATCAAGCAACTAGATATAGAAAATGCGAGAATGCCATCTACTTTAAAACATAATAAAATTGTTGTATTGAAATATAAATTAAATTAAATGTATTCAGAACAAGTAATAAAACTTTATCAAAAAACCAAACAATTACATTTTGAATTCGGAGACAAACCACAAAAACTATTAGCACGTCAGTTACGAAAAATGGAAGGGGAAAAAATAATTCATAAAATTAGAACAGAGACAGGAGAATTATTAAAAATGCCCAAGGACATAAATGATAGATTTCTCCAATACTATTATAACCTTTACTCAACTAAAACAGTAGCACAACCAGAAGGAATAGCAGATTTTTTACTAAAATGTAATTTAAAAGGTTTAGATTCAAACGATAGAGAATTATTAGAAAGGGAGATTACGATAAAGGATATTGAAGAGTCTATTGGTTCTTTAAAAAATGGTAAAGCAGTAGGACCAGATGGTTTAGGCTCCGAATTTTATAAAAAAATTTATGATTTACTTTGCCCACGGTTACAAAGACTGTATGAATATATCTATACTCAACAGAAACTTCCAGACACTTTAAATGAATCTATAATAACACTTATTCCTAAAGCTGATAAAGATCCGGAAGACCCGGGATCATACAGAGCAATTGCACTTTTAAATACAGATCAGAAAATATTAACTAAAATACTAGCGCATAGATTAAGTACAGTGATGAATAAATTAATACACCCTGACCAAACAGGCTTTATTCAGAAACGGTATTTATATTATAATCTAAGAAGATTATTTAATATTATATATTCCAAGAGAATTATTAACGAAGATCTAGCAATAATCTCACTCGACGCTGAAAAAGCATTTGATCAGGTGGAATGGTCTTATCTATTTTCGGTGATGGAAAATATGCAGCTAGGAGAGAAATTCTGTACATGGATAAAACTGTTATATACAAACCCCACGGCTAGAATACTTACAAACCAAAGGTTGTCATCTAAATTTAGCCTATCTAGAGGTTGTAGACAAGGATGCCCGTTATCTCCATTATTATTTGCGCTTGCTATTGAGCCACTGGCAGAAAGAGTTAGGGGGCATCCGGAAATACATGGGTATAACACAAAGGACACAGTGAATAAAATTTCTCTATACGCAGATGATGTATTAATTTACATTACAAAACCAGACATTAGTATTCCAAACTTATTAAAGCTAATAACCCAATTTGGTTCATTTTCAGGATACAGAATAAATTGGAATAAAAGTGAAATTATGCCAATAAGGGAACATAACAAACAGATAATACAACAATTCCCATTTAAAATAGTAAATGAAAAATTTAAATATCTAGGTATTTATATAACTAAGAGATATACATCATTATTTAAAGCAAATTTTCCCCCATTACTGAACAAACTACATAAGAATATTCAATACTGGAAAACACTTCCTATCTCAATGGTTGGCAAAATTAATGCTATAAAAATGATTTTTTTACCGCAAATATTATACCTTTTTCAGACAATTCCGATATATCTGACAAAAAACTTTTTAAAAAAACTGGACTCTATTGTTAATGATTTTATCTGGGATTATAAGAATCATAGGATAAACAAAAGACACTTGTGTAAATCAAAAATAAATGGAGGCTTGGTTTTACCCAACTTTTTGTTTTATTTCTGGGCTGTTAATATTAAAAATATGAATTTCTGGTTGGAAGAAATAGATCATCAACCAGACTGGTTAAAAATGGAAAAGGAAGATTGTTTACCTTTTGATATCGGTTCGATATTATTTGCTACGTCTAAATTAAACAAAAAAATTTATAGGGAAAACCCTATAATATTTAGTGCTATATGAATTTGGAAACAATTAAAAAAGACATTAAAATTAGATAATTTATCACTTTTTCTTCCAATTGTGAATAACCCTTTGTTTAAGCCTTCATGGTTGGACGGGGGTTTTACACAATGGAAGAATTATGGAATTAAAAATATGGGACAACTTTATAAGGAAGGCACCTTTCTGACATTTCAGGAGTTGCAACAGACTCGTGGACTTCGAGGAAATGATTATTTCAGATATCTTCAACTTAGAGATTATGTAAAATCGAACTCTCAAAATTTTCGATTTAGAAATTCAGAAATTCTTGATGAATGTTGGAACAAACATCCTAATACAGAAAAATTAATATCTTATATATATAATATCTTACTAGACAGTGACATTCCTTCGACAGAATTACACAGACAAACATGGGAAGAAGAATTAAATCAAGTAATAACGAAAGATACTTGGGAAGAAAGTTTGAAACACATACATCAGTGCTCACTAAACGCCAGACATTCTCTAATACAATTTAAAGTAATACATAGGTTACATTATTCAAAAACAAAACTACATAAAATTTTTCAACATATCTCACCTATATGTGATAAATGTCAACATTTAGAAGCTTCATTATCACATATGTTTGCAAACTGTATAAAAATTAAACAATTCTGGGTAAATATTTTCAGTATAATATCTAAAGTAACCGGCACACAAATGGACCCAGACCCAAAACTAATAATACTCAGAATATTAGAATTAAATCAAACATTTAGAACAACACAAAGAAACTTTATTGATTATAGTTTAATAACAGGAAAAAAATTAATTCTAAAATTTTGGAAAGGCCCTACGGCCCCCACAATCAAAATGTGGATTATAGAAATGACGGAGACCTTAAACGTGGAAAGAATCAGATTTTCCCTGTTGGACAAACAGGAATTATTCGTAGGAACATGGTCTCCTTTTATTGATTACTTAAAGGGTCAGAATAGTTCAGCACAGGAACCTGACTAGCACTCGGTCTAAAGAATGGATGAAAGGCTATACTCTGAAATGTACGAACATATCTCGAATGAAGTTTTTTATTTCAATAAATTTTTCCATTCTTCTTTAACTATTTTCTTTTTGTTTTTTTTTTTATTATTTTTTTTTATTTTTTATTATTCTTCTTCTCCTTCTTTTCTCTCTTCACTTCATCTATCTCTTTAGTTCTATCTAGTTTAAAAAAAAAAAAAGGCAAAAGGTATTGGAGACAATGTAATAATAATTGATAATATTATCAATTTAAAAATGTCAGACTGTAATGATGTAAATAAATTGTGTACTTATCTCCAATAATAAAAAATTTTAAAAAAAAAGAAGAAAAAAAAAAGAAAGCATTTGATAAGGTCCCACATAGGAGATTAGTGGGCAAAAGTAGGGCACATGGTATTGGGGGTGGAGTGCTGACAAGGATAGAAAATTAGTTGGCAGACAGGAAACAGAGAGTGGGGATTAACGGGTCCCTTTCAGAATGGCAGGCAGTGACTAGTGGGGTACCACAAGGCTCGGTGCTGGGACCGCAGCTATTTACAATATACATCAATGATTTGGATGAAGGGATTCAAAGTAACATTAGCAAATTTGCAGATGACACAAAGCTGTGTGGCAGTGTGAACTGTGAGGAGGAAGCTATGAGAATGCAGGGTGACTTAGACAGGTTGGGGGAGTGGGCAGATGCATGGCATATGAAGTTTAATGTGGAGAAATGTGAGGTTATCCACTTTGGTAGCAAAAACAGGAAGGCAGATTACTATCTAAATGGCATCAAGTTGGGAAAAGGGGAAGTCCAGCGGGATCTGGGGGTCCTTGTTCATCAGTCTAGGAAAGTAAGCATGCAGGTACAGCAGGCAGTGAAGAAAGCGAATGGCATATTGGCCTTTATAACAAGAGGAGTCGAGTATAGGAGCAAAGAGGTCCTTCTGCAGTTGTACAGAGCCCTAGTGAGACCACACCTGGAGTATTGTGTGCAGTTGTGGTCCCCTAATTTGAGGAAGGACATTCTTGCAATTGAGGGAGTGCAGCGTAGGTTTACAAGGTTAATTCCCGGGATGGCGGGACTGTCATATGCTGAGAGAATGAAGCAGCTGGGCTTGTACACTCTGGAGTTTAGAAGGATGAGAGGGGATCTTATTGAAACATATAAGATTGTTAAGGGTTTGGACACGCGCTGGAGGCAAGAAACATGTTCCCGATGTTGGAGGAGTCCAGAACCAGGGGCCACAGTTTAAGAATAAGGGGTAAGCCATTTAGAACAGAGACGAGGAAACACTTTTTCTCACAGAGTTGTGAGTGTGTGGAATTCTCTGCCTCAGAGGGTGGTGGAGGCAGGTTCTCTGGATACTTTCAAGAGAGAGCTGGATAGGGCTCTTAAAGATAGCGGAGTCAGGGGATATGGGGAGAAGGCAGGAATGGGGTACTGATTGGGGATGATCAGCCATGATCACATTGAATGGCGGTGCTGGTTCGAAGGGCCGAATGGCCTACTCCTGCACCTATTGTCTATTGTCTATACAGTCAATTATGCATAAATCTCCAAGACAGCTCATTCAATTAGAACCCCAAGAGACTGCTTGAGTCTGAAGAAAGGTCTCGACCTGAAACATCACCTATTTCTTTTCTCCAGAGATGCTGTCTGACCCATTGAGTTACTCCAGCTTTTTGTGTCTATCTTGAATTTATTTTGTTTGTACATAAAGACTGAAGAAAAGATAATGCTGGAGATTTATCTATAAAGGATCCAATCAAATGCCATTCATGGGTTTCACATCTTTGTGTTCACTGAGAACACAAGTTTTAAGTAGAGAAGCTTATCAAAAATAGAATATTTTCATTTCAGAGGAGGTGAATATTAATGATAGTGATTGTTTATATAATAAGATTGATATTGTAATTGGTTAGGACATACACCTAATTCCTTAAGCATGTTTTGCAATTGCTTATTACAAAATAAAGACAGGAATGGTTAAAACACTCAGCGGGTCAGGCAGTATCTGTGGAAAGAGAAACAAAGCTAATGTTTCAAGATGAAGACTTTTCATCAGACCAGATGATTGATCTGGAGACTGGGTTCTATGATGAGGGAAACCAAGATGCACCATCTATTCAGAACCTCTGGCTGATAATGGTTGTAAATACTTCAGCTTTTTCTTTTGCTTGCTGGGCCCTGGTAACAGGAATGTTCTCAGAGCCTCCTTCTCCATTTGGAGGTTTAATTCTCCACCACCATTCATGAATGGATGTGGTAGGATGCAAAACACTGAGTGTTGCCCTGAGATTATTTACCTCTGCCTGTACCTCTGTTTTTGTTGTTAGCACATATATGTAATACTACACTTGCAGCTTCAGGAGGCAAATCCTCATCATTTTTTCGTAATGGCTGATGGTGCTCCCTTCTTCACAGTTTCTCACCAGCTGTTATCAGGCAACTGAAACATCCTACCACAACCAGATAACAGTGCTGAACTACTATCTACTTCTTTGATGGCCCTCGGACTATCCTTGATCGGACTTTGCTGGCTTTACCTTGCACTAAACGTTTTTTCTCTTATCATGTATCTATACACTGTAAATGGATCGATTGCAATCATGTATTGTCTTTCTGCTAAATATCATCAAATGTATATACATTTGTCCTTGTCCAAAGTTAATGTTCTCACTGTTCAATCCCACTATCTGAATCATACCCCTCATCAGTGAAGTTGTATACAACATATCCCTTTATACTTATCTAATTAAATGCCCTTTCCCTCAGCCTGCCTGTGTGAACTGCAGTGGGACAAACTATCTCTTTTGTTTTCCTGATATCTTTAACACACAGATGTAAAATTAAATGGTGCTATTGAAAATGCCAATATCATTTCATGCACCTACTACCTCCCGTTTACAGAATATCCCAGTGTTCTTTTATGCTTGAGCCTATCTACAATTTTGCCATCGCGATAGTTGTACTAAACACCAGGGTATTATGTGTATGCGCATAGAACAGTGAGCTGTCCCCTATCTCCCTCTGCTGAAAACATTTAATATAATCTTTTCACATCAAACTGTTTGGCTCCCACCTCTCTGCACATAATTTCCACACTCTTTTGAGAGAGTTAGATTTAGCTCTCAGGGCTAAAGGAATCAAGGGATATGTGAAAATATTCAGGAAGGGGGTACTGATTTTGGATGATCAACCGTGATCATATTAAATGGTGGTGCTGGCTCGAATGGCCTACTCCTGCACCTATTTTTTCTGCAAATGTTTATAAAAACATGTGTTCTTTTTAGTTCTGGTTTAACTTTAATCTTTGGCCTGCTGGTACTGAATCTCTTAGTATGCAATCCCACAGGCACTCTTTGTGTGCGGCCATGTCTAATCACTGAAGCTGCTGCCTAAGCCGCTCTCTTGTGCTCTGTGTACTGAAGAACAAGGTTCCCTCAAACACATTTCCATTTGTTATGTCCTTAGTTAAATTTGTTTTACTGCTGTCACAATTAAATGGATGTCATGTGTAAGAGGAAAAAAGATAGTAACTTGACTTCTGTGTATTTCTGCACAATTCACATTAATATCCTTCTCTCTTCCTGAGATTAGGCCACACAGATCAACCTATCCATGCAAAGTGTCATACTTCTCTCCTCAATACAGCCTATATGATTGATTTCTCAGTCAAAACAATTGTATTTGTGTCCTTATTCAGTATTTCTGCAACCCTTCCTGCACATCTCTCTCTCTGTATTTTTCCTGTTAATTAAGCATATGTTGAATCTATACCTGCGAGATTACAAGTTGTCTCTGGTGTCCCAGGCTTATCCTATTGCCCCTTCCTCTGCCACTGGCCAGAAAAGACATCTCTCCTATCTGCTGGGCTTTATGCCTGTTCTGTGCAGCCTTGCCCATACAACAAAGAGTTCAATCACTGTGGTTCATATATTACATATTTGTCTTCATTTTTGTACATGACCATGTTTTCATTAATGAATATCTGTATGTGTCTATGTATGGTATACTTGTGAATGATTGTGCATGGGAGTGAGTTGGGAAAGGAAA
The DNA here is from genome assembly GCA_038087875.1 of Malacoraja senta. Taxonomy (NCBI): domain Eukaryota; kingdom Metazoa; phylum Chordata; class Chondrichthyes; order Rajiformes; family Rajidae; genus Malacoraja; species Malacoraja senta. The sequence goes on along the minus strand of CM075981.1, from coordinate 15,177,473 downwards.
TAATCTGTTACAGTGCTTGAAATCGAGTATAGTAGGGAGAATGGTTACTTGAAATCAAGTATAGTAGGGAGAGTGTTCATTATGTTGGAACAAAACATGTGACCACTCATGCCTAAGTGGTGATGTCCCAACTTCAGATATCTTGTGAGGCACCTTATATGCATCTCTTCCGACAGTTACCCAGATTTCTTGGTGTCTCAGCTGCTGGTAACTGCACCTCGGTAGCCTGCTGCCACATCAGACCTCTCTCAACTGAACCCTCCAGCTCAATGTTAGTGAACCTGGGTGTATACTCTCTTGCCATCCTGCATCACATTTGAAAAGTTGAGGCAATGGTGCCTGTCTGTTTAAGGGCTTGAGGGCAAGGTAGCACCTGTATGGGTTAGGTGCAGTTAGTTGCACCATGTTGCTGCGGATCGCCATAGCTTTGAGCTCTGCTTACAAGCCAAGGCAGTATTTTAAAAAAAGTTCATAATGCTCAGGCACATGTTGTATTACTTTAACAACCTGAAGCCGGAGCAGTGAAATTTCCAGGCCATTGTACTGGTGGCATTTGGAGGGGGTGTGTGGGACAAGATTGCTCATGGTTTTTCTGGTGCAGAGGGGGAAGAATGGGGGATGATTAGCAGAATCATGGTAGAGTTGATGGACATGAAGTTAGGGGTTACAGGGAAATAAGTGAAAGAATGAGAGTTGGCATAGATTTGGTGGAGTGCATGGTCTCTTTATACATCATGGTGAGGTCCCATTTGGAGTATTGCATTCAGTTTTGGGCACTCTGCTATAGGAAAGTGTTTGTTAAGCTGGAAATAATGCAGAGAGGATTTACGAGAATGTTGCCAGAACTTGAGGGCCTGAGGTATAGGGAGAGGTTGAGCAGGCTAGGACTTTATTCCTTGGAGCCCAGGAGGATGAGGGGTGATCTTATAGAGATGTTTAAGATCATGAGTGGAATAGATAGGGTAGATGCACAGAGTCTTTTATGCAGTGTAAGTGAATCAAGACCAGAGGTCATAGGTTTAAGGTGAGAAGGGAAAGATTTAAGAAGAACCTGAGGTGGTGGGTATATAGAATGAGCTGCCAAAGGAGGTAGTTGAGGCAGGTACTATAACAACATTTAAAAGACATTTGGACAGGTACATGGATAGGAAAGGTTTAGAGGGTTATGGGCCAAATGTAGGTCCATATGCCTCCAACATTCATGGCTGTCCACACATGATGTATGGGGTGGTGGGTGATAGGTTAGGGAAATTCTGCACTAGACACTGCAAAAGATTGGGCATGGAGAATATTGGTGGTTGATGTGTACTGTATATGTATTGGCTATATCTATAGAGACAATAGATGGAGAGACACAAAGCTAGAGTAATTCAGCTGGACAGGCAGCATCTCTGGAGAAAAGAAAAGGTCAGATTGGGAATAGGAGGGGGAGTTAAAGTGCTGAGTGAATGGGAGGGGGAAACACCCCCTCCCATTCCCAATCTGACATTTGTCCTAGGCCTCCTCCATTGTCAGAGTGAGGCCCAGCGCAAATCGGAGGAACAGCACCTTATATTTCGCTTGGGTAGCTTACACCCCAGCGGTATGCACATTGACTTCTCTAACTTCAAATAGACCTTGCTTTCCCTCTCTCTCCATCCTCTCCCCTTCCCAGTTCTCCCACCAGTCTTACTGTCTCCGACTACATTCACTCTCTGTGCTGCCCATTCCCCTGACATCAGTCTGAAGAAGGGTCTCGACCCAAAACGCCACCCATTCCTTCTCTCCAGAGATGCTGCCTGTCCCGCTGAGTTACTCCAGCATTTTCTGTCTACCTTCAATTTAAACCAACATCTGCGGTTCTTTTCAAAACAGGAAAGCAGATCATTATTTAAATGGTGTCAAGTTGGGAAAAGTGGAAGTACAACAGGATCTGGGGGGTCCTTCTTCATCAGTCACTGAAAGTAAGCATGCAGGTACAGCAGGCAGTGAAGAAAGTGTTGGCCTTCATAACAAGAGGAGTTGTGTATAGGAGCAAAGAGGTCTTCTGCAGTTGTACAGAGCCCTCGTGAGACCACACCTGGAGTATCGTGTCCAATTTTGGTCTCCAAATTTGAGGAAGGACATTCTTCCTATTGAGGGAGTGTAGCGTAGGTTCACAAGGTTAATTCCTGGGATGGCGGGACAGTCATATGTTGATAGAATTGAGCTGCGTGGCTTGGAATTTGGAAGGATGAGAGGGGATCTTATTGAAACATATGATTATTAATGGTTTGGACACGCTAGAGTCATGAAACATGTTCCCGAACCAGGGGAGTCCAGAACCAGGAGTAGGAAACATGTTCCCGAACCAGGGGGAGTCCAGAACCAGGGGCCACAGTTTATGAATAAGGGGTAAGCCATTTAGAACGGAGATGAGGAAATACTTTTTCACACAGAGTTGTGAGTCTGTGGAATTCTCTGCCTCAGAGAGCGGTGGAGGCCGGTTCTCTGGATGCTTTCAAGAGAGAGTTGGATAAAGCTCTTAAAGATAGCGGAGTCAAGGGATATGGGGAGAAGGCAGGAACGGGGTACTGATTATGGATGATCAGCCACGATCATATTGAATGGCGGTGCTGGCTCGAAGGGACGAATGGCATACTCCTGCACCTATTATCTATTATCTACACATGGATGGAGAGACTGCAGATGCTGAAATCTGGAACAAAAAGTAGAATGCTGGAAGAACTCAGAGGGTCAAGCAGCAATGGGGAGGCAAAAGATGAAGTCGATGTCCCCAGCCTATTCTTATAACTCAAGTTGTTCAATCCCAGTAATATCCTCGTGAATCTTTTCTGAACCCTTTCGTTTAAAGACATTATTTCAACAGCTGGTCCACCAGAATTGCAATCAATACTTTAAGTGTGATCTAAGCAACAACTTGTACAATGGTAACATGACATTCAATTCCTGTACTTAATGCCCTGACCAATGAAGGCAAACAGGCCAAACACATTCTTCACCACCCTGTCTCCACTTTCAGGCAACTTTGTAGCTCAACATCACTCTCTAGGGCCCTACCATTTACTATGAAAGTCATTTCCCCCTGGTTTAACATAACAAACTGCAATGCCTCACATTTGTCCAATGGAATTCCATCTGCCATTCTTTACTTCCCCTTAAAACAGGATATTGATCCCCAGTTGATCACGATCCATTGTAATCTTCGATAACCCACTCACTCTCCACTTTGCCACCTATTTGTATATAATTTGCAAATTTACAAACCATGTTTACAGCATTGTCATCCAAATCGTTAATATAGATGATAAACAGTGGGTCCAGCACCACTAGTCACAGGACTCCAATCTGAAACAGAACCCTCCTCTACCATCCTCTGACTCCTTCCAACAAGCCTGTTTTGTATCCAATTGGCTAGCTCACCCTGAATCCCATGTGATCTAATCTTCTGGACTAACCTACCAGGCAGGACCTGCACATCTTCACTCATGCATTGAATACAATGATCTGTTTGTCCTCTGGAAATATTTGTACCGCTGCATTTCTCCTGGTGTTTGAAATCTGTGACAAGTACTTTCCAATGAATTTGGTAAAACTCCGAGCTCCAATGCATTTCCATATCCAATGCTGTGAGTGCTCAGCCTCAGGCTTGGAACATTGTTTTTTTTTCCCCCACTGAAAACCCAAATTTTATAATCCAGTTTTACCATTCTGAATTTTGATGCTCCTTCACCAACAGCTGAATTCCCCAAACAGAGCAACTTTCTTACCAAGTGTGCATGTTGAGAAGTCTGATCTGTTCCTCACCTGAAGCTCCTCCTCTTCTTGTCCAAGTTTTTGTCCAAGAGCCTGACACTAACATATTTTACTAGCACAGACATATTAGACTGGCTGTCAGTTATTTATTTCTTGGGGTTCTTTGTATTACTGACAAGCTAGCCTGAATAACCTAACCCTAATTGCCATTGAGAAGGTAATATTGAGCTATCTTCTGGAACCACAACAATCCTTCTCATGAACGTACTTACACAATGCTGTTGGGTAGAATCCAGTGACAAAGGGGTAATGATGGTAGATTTCCAAGTCAGGATACTGGGTAACTTGGATGGACCATGTAGTTGGAGTGCACCCGGCTGCCCTTTTTTTTGCTTTTAGATGTCGTGGATTTATGATTTGGTATTCGATTAGCCAAGGCAAGTAGCTGCAGTGCATTTTGTAGTTGGCACATACTGCAGTCATGGTGGAGGAATTAATGTTTATGGTGCTGGATGAGCTGACATTTAAACAGACTGCTTTGTTCTAAACTGGTATCGAGCTTCCTTCCTGTTACTGGAGCTTGGCTCATTCAGGCAAGTGGAAAGAATTCCAACACTTTTAATTTTGTGGTTTGTAGATAATAAACAGACCTTGAGTGTCAGGAGGCAAATGGCTCGCCACAGGGTATCCAGCATCTGACCTGCTTTTCTAAGCACAATATTCATGTGGCGGGTTTAGTCGAGTTCTCTAGTTAGTTATGGCCACCAGAATGTTGATGGCAGGGTCCTCAATGATGGCAATGTCACTGGATGTCAGCAGTAGGTGTTGGACATTTATTGGTGATAGTCACTGGCTGTAATTATTGCAGTGTGAATTTTACTTGCTCCTTTCACCCCTGGATCTTACATGAAGGCACGGATGCCTTCATTTACTGGGAAGTTTTGAATGTAAACATGAGCAAATTTCTCAATTTCTGAGAAAAAAAACAAAGCACTGGAGGAACTCAGCAGAACACGCAGATCTGTAGATGGAAATGGGCAGATGATGTTGAGTCCGGACTCTTCCTCAGACTGGAGAACCCTGATCTGAAATGTTATTTGAAATGTCGATTCCCTCCATAGATGCTGCCTGTCCCACTAAAATCCCTCAGCACTTTGTTTTTTGCTCAAGATTCCAGCATCTGTAGCCTCGTGTCTCCCCATTTCTGATATTGTGGTGGGAACAAAGTTACTAACAAAGCAGCTATGGTTGGTTGGACCTAGGAAAATGCCCACTGAACTTGCAGCAATGTCAGGGGGCTGGAATGAGTGACTTCCAACACCACATATTTTCTTTCCGCAAGGCATTACCCGAGCCATTGATTACTTATCCTTTTGTTACCTGTCAACATCACTCAGTTAAATGATGCTTTGATATCAAGGACTATTCCCCTCACATCTGAAGTTCAGCTCATTGGTCTGTGTTTGACCAAGGTCATGATGAGATCTGGAGCCAAATATTCTTGGCCAAACTCAAACTGGGCATCAGTAGATGCTATTTGATAGTATTGTTATGAATAGAGCCAGGATGTTTAGGCACTAAAAAACTCTGAAATACAGGCTAAAAGGCATTATAAAATCACAAAAAAGGCACGAAAAAGGCATTTATTGACAAAATAAGGCATTTATGGTTAAAAATAATAATATAAAGGTATACTACATTAAATGACCAAAGTTGCCTGGTTACACATAATTATTAGCATTTTTTTCAAATTATCTGGTGTTATACTATGCCGTCTGTCAGACAGAATATGCTTCAGTTGTGAAAAACCTCTTTCTACCCCAGCTGAGGTCACTGGTGCATACCTGAAACAATTTACAGACTACAAATTCATGTCGATATCTTGTGCATTACAACTACCTTTGAGAACTTTAGCTATGTTTTGTATTTCTTCAAGATCTTTGTTAGCTAAAATCACTCTCACATTTTTCTTGTATGTCTTTACCTACATCGCCAAGAACTTTACGAATATCGTCAGTTACTTTGTTGAAAACCTGCAAGTTATTCACTAATGTTTCGTCACATTTCTCAAGGGAAGTGATGGCTTGTGGGAATTTTGCAAAATTGGAAGCAATAAACACAAGATCGCAGTGGAGGGAATTTTCTGCATGATTTCACTGACGATCCTGACTGCAGCAGATGCTTCTTCTTCAAAACAGATTGACGATTTATTTTCTCTTTTCAAAATTTGCAGCATAGTAGAGTACAGCAGAGAGCCATGTACCCCACCGTCAAAACGGGCTGAGGAGGTAGCAGAATCTCGGGTGCCATTTCCTTGAACAACTGCCATGTGATGGTACTTTGAAGAAGATTTTCTTGACATTGGAAACTAGGCGATCGACATTTGGAAACAAGTTATGTCTGTGCTTGGCAATTCTATGAAGTCCTTGAGCTAAGCAGGTCAAATGCAACAATTTGGGGAATAAAACTTTAAGTCACTAACAGAAGTGCATTCTCGTGTTTTATACCTTCTGGCCAAAGTACAGCAAGTGAAGATGTAAGCAACTGAGCAATAGTTGAGCTGTTTGACTTCCCCTATACTTCTGATGTCAACAAATACTCCTTTGATGGTTGACCTGCCTCCAGTGTACGGATAACCACATTGGCAACATATCTCCCCACAACATCGGTTGTCTCGTCTATTGAGATCCATATTTTGTTGCATGCAACTTCATCTCTAATTTTCTACACAACAATGTTGAAGTTGCTGTCAACATAATTTTTCCGTAATGATGACTCGCTTGGTATATGTTCCTCTGTGTATTTCTCTAAAACACCTCTAAGAGATTTGTTTTCCAATTTCCACAGTGGAATTCCAGCATCAATGAATGCTTTGCACAAATCACTCAAAAACTCAGATTTGCAACTGGAGCCAGCATTAAATGTAGTGAGGAGACAAGCTTGGGTATTTCGCTTGGGTAGTCTACACCCCAGCAGAATCAACATTGACTTCTCTAATTTTAGATAGCCCTTGTCTTCTCCCTCCACCCCCTCCCCCTTCCCCGCTCTCCTTCTAGTCCTACTGTCGCCGCCTCTTCCTTTCTTCCCCCCCCCATATCAGTCTGAAGAAGGGTCTCGACCCGAAACATCGCCTATTCCTTCTCTCCACTGAGCCTCACTCGCTGAGTTTCTCCAGCATTTTTTGTCTACCTTCAATTTTTACAGCATCTGCAGTTCTTTCTTAAATAGATCTTGGAGAAAACTGAACCAGCGGGCAGCGGCACAAACGAATGAATGACCGATGGTGGCGCCCCGGTGGTGGAAGTTTTCTTGTAAGTTATACTATGTTAACACGTTAATAATAACATTAATATTAACTTGTGAACATAGAAAATGTTATTGTAATCATGGTGCAACTAGAGAAAAATTGCTCTACTTTTTAGCAAAACAGCAAAAAAAAGGCTAATTTAGGTACTCGATCGTGAAAAAGGCATTATCCTGGTGAAATCATCAAAAAAGGCATGAAAAGGCACTTATGGCAAAATCCTGGCTCTAGTTATGAGTATGACACTTTCCATCATTTTGCTGATGATTGAGTACAGACTGAGTGACATCACTCCTTTTCATTTACTGTAAGACTTACATATATTGCACCTTCGGTATGTCTTGCAGGATGTTATTTTATTTTATGGGACATCTGGCAGTGTAATTTTGATGTATTGTTCCAGATACAATTTGTGTAATGCAAAGTCATGGATTCTTTGAAGTTTACCTGATAATGGGCAGGGCCTGGGTTGAAAATGTTTGGTACAACATGGCTTCCGTGTCAGTAAGGTTGATGAATGAAAAGCTTTGCATTTAAGTAATTCCTTTCCTTGGAAGTAGATTAACCACTTTATAATCGGTGGTGTCCTGAGGAAGTTTATTCATTCACAAGTGACACGAAAAGCTGCAGTCACTTTGTACACAGCAAGGTCTGACAATTCGCAATGCGATGACAATGAGAAATACACTTTGACATAAGGGTTAGTTGGTTGAAGGATAACTACAGGTTGCCCAGTACGTCGTGGACATCCAATCTGTTGTCATTCCCACCGTGCAATGGGGTTTACCTTTCTTATATCCAGTCAATGGCAAATGATGCCCAAAACCCTAACTGTGCACCACATATTTCCGTAATGTCAACATACAGAAAGCAGCTGATCCAGATGGAGTTCCAGGACGGGTTCTCAGAGACTGCGCTGCTGAGTTTGCTGACGTGTTCACAAACATTTCCAATCTATCCCTGGCACAGTGTATTATCCCCACATGCCTAAAAACATCTAAATTAGTGCCAGTTCCGAAGCAGACAGCCATAACCTGCCTCAACGACTACAGGCCGGTCTCACTAACACCAATAATCATGAAGTGCCTGCAGAGACTGGTCCTTAAGCACATCAAGGCTGCTCTCCCATCAACCCTAGATCCACACCAATACGCATACAGAGCCAACAGATGACGCCATTGCCACTGCCCTCCCTACTGTATTGCTCCATCTAGAACAACGGGGAACATACGCACGGTTGCCGTTTGTTGATTACAGCTCTGTATTTAATACAATCATACCCAGCAGACTGGCCTCCAAGCTGTCTGACCTAGGCTTTCAACACTCTGCTTTTGGATAAAGGACTTCCTAACAGACTGGCCGCAGTCAGTCAGGATGGCCCCCCCCCCCCCCCCCCCCACCACTCTACAACTCTGTCACTCAGCACAGGGGCTCCACAAGGCTGTGTGCTGAGCCCTGTCCTCTACTTCCTCTATACCTATGACTGTATACCAACCCACAACATGTACACAATCATTAAATTTGCAGACGACACGACAGTGGCGGGGGTAATCACTGAGGGCTATGAGTCAGCTTACAGGGAGGAGGTACAGAGGCTAATAGGCTGGTGTTCAGAAAACAACTTGGCACTCAACAGCAAAAAAACAAAAGAGCTTATCATCGACTTCAGGAAGAAGCAGGGTGACCATTCCCCACTGCACATAAACGGAGAAAGAGTGGGCACCCACAGCTCAGAAGATCTAACATGGTCAACCAACATAAACTCTCTGGTTAAGAAGGCACAACAACGGCTTCACTTCCTAAGAACACTCAGGAAAGTCAACTTGCCACAACAGCTGCTATTGTCCTTCTACCGCTACTCCATTGAAAGTGTCCTGACACATGGTATCCTGACGTGGTATGGCAAAATTCTGCGGCTGACAAGAAGGCTCTGCAGAGAGTCATCAACACCGCCCAGATCACCAAAACACATCTGCCTGCCCTGGAAGACATCTATAGTTCCCGTTGCCTGCAGAAGGCATCCTGCACCCTAAAGGATCCACCTCACCCCTTTGCCCTTCTGCCCTCAGGAAAGCGCTGCAGGTCCATCAAAGCACACCACAAGACTAACAGTTTCTACCCTAAGGCCATCACCACACTGAACTCTGCACTGAAAGAACACCCCCATAGTCAATATTTATACTGTACAATACCTACCTTTGTGCAATACTGATATATTAATTTATAATATTTATTTTTATAATACTATTCTGTGCAATATCTTATATTCTGACAATGACCTTCTGAGTGCAATATCTTATATTCTGGTAAGGGTGCATACGTAGGCATAATGTGTATGCTTTGGTGAATCTGTGTGTATGTGTCACAGTATGTGTACGTGATTGTATGAACAATTTTTATTTTTCTCACTTTTTTGCTGTTATTTTATTGTTACTTTTTATCTAGTACATTTGAGCTTCGCTCAGGCAGTGCGCCTGAATTTCGTTGTATGCACCACTACAATGACAATAAAGGCAACAAGAGGACAACTGCTGAACCTCACTCAGCACATTGAAGATGACTTCGAGGGTAAGCTGATCACAGGTGCAGTATTTGTAGACTTGTGCGCAGCATATGATACTGTAAACCACCTTATCATGAATGTCAAACTGCAACAAACACTACAGGACTCTCATCTTGTCCAGTTCATCATGACAATGATGGAGAATCGCCGCTTCTTCGTATGCCTGAATGGTCAGAACAGCCGTTGGAGACGGCAAAAGAATGGTCTACCACAGGGCAGTGTCCTTGCCCCAACGTTGTTTAATATATACACCAATGACCAACCCATCACCCCGAAAATTTGGTCGTTTCTGTATGTATGCTGATGACTTATGCATCGCAACGCAATCCTCAGACTTCAGCCAGATTGAGACCGTACTAGAGGCTCTCTGCAGAATATGACCACATACTACGAACAGAACTCCCTGCGCCCAAACCCAAGAAGAACGCAAAGTGCAGCTTTCCACCTCTGGAACCGGGATGCGAAACGTCAACTGCAGGTGCGATGGAATGATATCCTGTTGGAACATTGCAAAGCCCCAAAGTACCTAGGTGTGGTCCTCGATCGCACTTATCATATCGCCAACATGTCGAGAAAACCAAGACAAAGGTCAACACCCGGAACAATGTCATCGATAAAATTGGCAAGTGACCCAACAACAATCTGCACTGCAGCCCTGGCGCTCTGTTTCTCAGTGGCAGAATATGCAAGCCCCGTCTAGAGCCGCTCTAAACATACATGCAAGGTGGACTCTGCGTTGACCACTGCGTGCAGGAAAACCACAGGATGCCTGAAGCTGACAAAGGTTGAACATCTGTACGAGCTGGCAGGCATCGACAAACCATCTCGAAGACGTGATCGTGCAGCTGCAGTAGAACACCTCAATGCGGACACAGACCCCAGCCACCGCTTGTACAATTACCAACATGCCAAGAAACGCCTGAAGAGTCGGAACAGCTTCATGGAACTAGGCAGGTGGTGTCCTGGTGCCGTATGTTGTTTGGTTTTGGTGCCTGGTGCGGTTGGCTCTAGTTCCACGAAGTTCCATATACTAAACCGCCTCCGCACTGGAGTGGGACGCTGCGGACTCAACCTGAAGAAGTGGGGCCTCTCAAACTCTGACAAGAGCAACTGTGAAGAGGTACAGACAATGGCCTTGCGGCGGAGAGGCATGCACTGCGGAGGATCTCCGCAGAGGCACAGATGTGGCGCTAGCTGTGGCAAAGCGATGGCAGAACGTCGTCTGACACACGAGCGAACGAATGACAATAAAGTAATAAAATAAAATAAAATCAGTCGGATTCTGGGTTCAAGCCAAAGGATGGGTTTAAACCTGCAGCCTTTCAACTGCATCTACTGATCTACGGCAACATTGTGTACAAAACAGTGGTCATGAGGTATTTATAACTGAATACCTTAGCATAACTGAATACCTTAGCATACAGGAGTATAATTCATAACTTTTTTAGTTAATACATACAATACTAATAAGGAGAAAGTATACTCTTTCCACAAGTAGATTAGCAAAATCATTTATTAAAAGTATGATGATCTGAGCTGCTCAGATTCAGTAAGATATAAAGTACACTGTTGCCGAGCACTTGTCATGAAACAGCAAGGGTCTAACATGCACAGGAAATCTAATATATTGTTTATGCACATCTGATGTTAAACTAATTGGTTCCAACTAAAACAAGATTGATTATTTGTTCCCTCTCTAGTGATTGAACACTAACTGTAGATCAACTGGTATATGGTCAGCATTGAGTCTGTGGGCCAAAGGGCCTGTTCCTGCGCTGTACAACAGCACAGGCTCATCACACTTAAATAATTTGTAGAGAAATTAATCACCCATGATGTCCTGCAGAAAGCTCACCAAGATGTCAAAGCAAAAGGAAATATTTTGAAGGGCAAAGAATTGGTGCCCATCTCCGAGTGCGGGTGTAAGTGCAGGAGACAAAACATTTGCACTGAGAGTAGAAATGTCCCAAAATATAAAAACACAAAAATGAAGAGAGCAGCTGGAAATTAATTTAGCAGAAATTAACCACATTGTGAGATAATTGCCAACCCTCAGAAGATCCAGGAAAACCAAACAGTAAATGAAAAGAATTGTTCAAATTCCTGTGAAAACTGCAACTGTTACTAAATCAGTGTTTAGATAAAAGATTACAATCTCCACACTAGAGCAATTATAAGTGAGTTTGTGAGTTTTTACAAATGCTGACATTTTGTCCAAAACCGAACGCGATTGTGGATAGGTCCTGCAGAGAGGAGGTACAGAGGTTTAATCTCTAAACCTAAGTGAATAGATTAAGTGGAAAGAGACTCCTGACTGCTTGGGTCAAGCGTAAATGTCAAACGAGTAAAGTTTAAAAGGTAAATGTCAAAATCTTTAAGGTAAAGTTACCCAAGGTTATTTTCGGGAAAAGATCAAACTGTGCAGCATACGTACTTTCGACCCGAAGACCTTTGCAACCAAAAATACGTAGATTTTGTAGCTGACTTTAATTTCCCCAATATTGATTGAGATACCCTAAGTGCAAGAGGCCTAGATTAGACAGAATTAGTGCATCCATGAGGGTTTCTTGAAACAGTATGTGGATAGTCCAACCAGAGGAGGGGCCATACTAAACCTTGCATTAGGAAATGAGCCTGGCTAAGTGATTGAGGTTTCAACGAGAGAGCATTTTGGGTACAGTGATCACAACTCCTTACGTGTTGGGATAATTAGGCATAATAATAAGTCTAGATATCTGGAGAAAATGTTAAATTGGGAGAAAGCAATTTACAATATAATTAGGCAGGAGCTAGGGAGAATAAATTGGGAGCATGTGTTGTTGGGTAAGTCCACATGTGGGAGTCATTTAAAGACCAGCTGATCAGAATTTAGGAATATGCAGGTTAGTGTGGGGAGGAAAAACAAGGATGGCAAAATTTAGGAATCTTGGATGACAAGAGATGTAGACATAGGCGAAAAGAAAAAAAATGAAGCATTTGTAAGGTTTAGGAAGTTGAAACCAGACCCTAATGAATGTAACAAAAGAACAAATGAACTCTAACAGGAATCAAGATGGACTATGAAATGTCATGACAAGCAGTATTAAGCATTCTATTCATACATTAAGACAAGAGAGTAGCTAGGCAGAGGTTAAAAGAGAGAATTTATGCCAGGAGCCTGAAGAAGGCGAGGACCTCAGAAGGATGTATTCCACAGTATTGGCTGATAACAAATATTTTAGGTTTGTCTCAGAAACTCAGTTTGACTTGACCTTGTTGCTTGTGGACATGTATTACTTCATTATTGAAGCCGTTAGTGATTATGTACAATCATCCGCAACTAAGCTTGAGTCATAGAGTATGGAAAAGGCCCTTTGACCTAACTAGTTCATGCTGATCGTGCCCACCTAAGCTTTCCCATTTCCCTGCGTTTGACCCACATCCCTCTAAATCTTTTGTAATTATGTACCTGTCCAAATATCTTTTACATGTTGTTATTGTATCTGCCTCCGCCACTTTGATTTATCCCATTAAAACACCAACAAACTTAAGGTTTATTCATTGCAGTTTACGCATTGCACAGTAAAAGTAGCACAGCACTTGTATTGATTATAATGGCTGGAATGTGGTTTTCAGTATTCGTCATCGTCATCGTCCTGCTCCATAGTGTCTGCCCCCACTTCCTCGTAATCCCTCTCTAATGCAGCCAAATCTTCCCTTGCTTCAGCAAACTCTCCTTCTTCCATTCCTTCGCCCACAAACCAGTGGACAAATGCCCGCTTGGCATACATTAGGTCAAACTTGTGATCCAGACGGGCCCAGGCCTCAGCAATGGAAGTCGTGTTACTTAGCATGCAGACGGCACGCTGAACCTTGGCCAGGTCACCACCAGGCACCACAGTGGGAGGCTGATAATTGATCCCAACCTGACAACCAGAGGGGGAAAGTCAGCTTAGTTGTTGATAAAAATATAAAGTTGCTGGAAATAACCAGTGTTAAGATATCAGACCAACTACAGAGGACATTGTTGAGTCTCACGTAACTACCGTTGTACTAAATAAACCCTCTTCAATTTCACTTGTCCGCAGTTCCTGAAATTCTCACTCACCCAGTATCAATGTGAAGTAGTCATATAGCAGTGGCTCAGAATATTGGGGCCCCAAAATCTTAAGCCCTTAAGATTGCTAAGGGCTTGGACATGCTAGAGACAGGAAACATGTTCCCGATGTTGGGGGAGTCCAGAACCAGGGGCCACAGTTTAAGAATAAGGAGTAAGCCATTTAGAACGGAGACGAGGAAACACTTTTTGTCACAGAGAGTGGTGAGTCTGTGGAATTCTCTGCCTCAGAGGGCGGTGGAGGCAGGTTCTCTGGATGCTTTCAAGAGAGAGCTAGATAGGGCTCTTAAAAATAGCGGAGTCAGGGGATATGGGGAGAAGGCAGGAACGGGGTACTGATTGGGGATGATCAGCCATGATCACATTGAATGGTGGTTCTGGCTCGAAGGGCCGAATGGCCTACTCCTGCACCTATTGTCCATTGGCAAAGGTACTGTTACAAAGAAAAACATCAGAATGTTCTCATCATTGAACCTATACTGACTTTTACTTTTGTTTATGGTTGGTATGAGTGGGTGACCAGTAATCAGTTAGTAAAAGCAGATTTTCCTGGGAATGATCCTTCTGATCTTGGAAACCAGATAGATTTCTCCTGGAAGTAACTTTGTTCTTTCACTTTGAGGAGCTGAGACAAAGACATCAGAACATTGACCTCCACCACCTCTGCTGCCCAAATCAGGGACTCCCGAGTGTGCAATGCAACCAAATGGTCAAATCTACCATGGAAGATGTGTGTGCCACATGCAAGACTAGCAGTCACGATCCTTCCCCAGTTGTCCTAGTGACCTGTCACATCTTACGATCATAAGACATAGGAGCAGAATTAGGCCATTCAGCCCATCAAATTTGCTCCGCCATTCGATCATAGCTAATCTCAACCCAATTCGGCTGCCTTTTCCCCATAACCTTTGACAACCTGAGGATTGAGATGAGAAAAACGAGAATCCTTCCTCAAAAGGTATTAGCAGACAAGTTATGTTTTCAATGGCAATCTGACATACATTAGAACAAGAAACAGAAGCACATGGCATGAGCATCGCTGATCTTGTACCTCAGCACTATTTTCTTGCACTAACCTATGATTCCTTTAATATTGTTTCGCAATCTTGACACGTTTCCTAATATTCAAAAACCCATTAATCTCAGTGTTGGCATTGCTAATTAGTACCACCCTTGCCTGAAGCAGCGACTGGTGTGACTTGTCCAGCAAAAGCCTGCCAAGCAAAGCAACCCAAAAAGAGAATCCACTGATGAGCATGCGGATTTGGGTTCTGCTTCAGTGAGGAGATACAAGGGCCAGGGGTGACACATGGTTCCCTCAAGTGACAACACTCACCTTGAATCCAGTGGGACACCAGTCCACAAACTGAATTGATCGCTTGCTCTTGATGCTGGCAATTGCAGCGTTGACATCCTTGGGGACCACGTCACCCCGGTACAACATGCAGCAGGCCATATACTTGCCGTGGCGAGGATCGCACTTCACCATCTGGTTGGCAGGCTCGAAGCAGGAATTGGTAATCTCTGACACAGACAGCTGCTCATGGTAGGCTTTCTCAGCACAGATGATGGGCGCATAGGTTACCAATGGGAAGTGGATACGCGGGTAGGGGACCAGGTTAGTCTGGAACTCTGTCAGATCTATGTTCAAAGCTCCATCAAAACGCAGCGAGGCAGTGATTGAGGACACAATCTGGCCAATCAAACGATTGAGATTGGTGTATGTGGGACGATTTACGTCAAGGTTTCGGCAACAGAGGTCATAGATCGCCTCATTGTCCACCATGAACGCACAGTCCGAGTGCTCCAAGGTAGTGTGAGTGGTGAGAATAGAGTTGTACGGCTCAACCACAGCCGTAGAGATCTGAGGAGCTGGGTAGATAGCAAATTCCAGCTTGGATTTCTTCCCATAATTGACGGATAAACGCTCCATCAACAGGGAAGTGAAGCCAGATCCCGTGCCTCCCCCAAAACTGTGGAATATCAGAAAGCCCTGAAGGCCTGTGCATTGGTCTGACTGCAAAAGAAAAGGGAGGCAGGTTAGACAGTCTGAAGAATTGGCTTTGCAGCTTGTACCTGTTCACCAGAAAAAAACTAAGGACATTAGCAACCTCTGGCAGATGTCGATTGCTCAGATAATGGAAAGGTCTTGTATAAGCAAAACAATTCTTGTCCCCAAACTTCAATTGCTCAAATGATTTTAAGCCTGGATATCAGAAATTATAACATCACTATGTCATGTTATTGAATGGTGATAGTTAAATGTTAACGAACCAGTGATATTGGAATTATTCAGAAGTCTATTTGGATGAGGATGAAGTTTTAAACAAAGCAATTGATTCAGAATAACATTCCTTAATTAAAGTGTTGTGCCTAATTCCTTGTTTTTTAAGATCCATGTCTGCGAAACCTGGATGAGATGAGTGTATTAATTCCCCTTTCAGTCTGTGGTGAAGTCTTTCGCTTTCAGAATGAATATGGGAAATTCCAAAAAGGACTGAAGTACAACACAACAAGATTCACTGAAAGATACAACATGGAAATAGACCCTACAGCCACAGCCACTCTGTTATCCCACTTTCACATACACTCCTTTCTCACTCAGGACAATTTACAGTGGCCAATTAACCTACAAACCTGCACATCTTTGGGATGAAACTTGAGCACCCGAATGAGACCCACTCGGCCTCTGGCACTGTGAGACAGCAGCTCTACCAGCTGCACCACTGTGTCGTTCAATGTATTTCAGACAGATGTTTGGAAGGACAGGATGGAAATGCCCCTCAATGACAGGGTTTTAAATGGAGTTGGACAGGAAACACGTCTCTCTGCTTTTCATGCAACTTTCTACACTCTTCACTCTCCACACTCACCAACTTCCGGACACGCTCAAGGACTGTATCAATGACCTCCTTCCCAACTGTGTAATGACCCCGGGCGTAGTTGTTGGCAGCATCTTCCTTGCCAGTGATTAGCTGCTCCGGGTGGTAAAGCTTCTGGTAAATCCCAGTCCTGACCTGGTCTGAAGGGAATGAAGGAGAGTCAATGGTTGAACCATGGTGCACAAAATAAGTGAATGATCAACACACCAGGAAAGGTGGCGTTGATTTGAATTCCATGGACACGATATTTTTTGGTGTGTACAAGCTTGAAATGGACAGTAAGCATCCTGGATTCACAGCCTCCATGCACCCAAGGCAGAGCAGAGCAGAAATCTCCCAGGGGAGAGCAAGAGATACAAGTTGAAAACTGGAGACTCATGTTCAAGATGCTGTGTGAGGGTATCCCAAATGTAAGCATTGTACAAACAGTATATTAAATAACTACTGTCAAACACCAAGAGCAAGGGGACTGATTCAAAACAATAAATGTATGTTTTTATCTTAAGTAAATTAAACAAAATTTGTTGGGAGCAAAAAAAACCATGAGCAACTCAGCAGGTCAGGCAGCATCTGTGGAGGGAATAGTCGGACGACATTTTGGAGCAGGAACCTACCAACTCATGGGAGTATGGGGAAGAATGCTGGGAAAGAGAGATGAGAGTTTGGTAAAGCCAGGGAAGTATTCGGTGGATACAGTGGAGGGCGGTGATTGGCAGATAGGTGAAATAAGTGACAAAGGCTAGTAGTGAAAAGGGAAAAAGTGTGTTAGATAAGGAAATAAGAGGAGATATGCAATGTAAAGTCAGAGGGAGGGATATGGTTAGAAGGGGGAAGAGAAAAGGGGGGGGGATAAAAGAGAAATATGGGATGGGAGGTGAGCATACAAAAAAGGGGAAGGGTTTCAGGGTTACTAGGGTGATATTACTTGAAATTCAATAATTGAATGTTCATACTGTTGGGTTGTAAGCAACCCAAGTGCACTAAGTGGTGCTGTTCCTCCAGTCTACATGGAGCCTCAATCTTGCAATGGAGAAAGCCAAGAACAGAAAGCTCGGTATGGGAATGGGGAGTTAAAATGGTGAGCAACTGGGAGCTCCAGCAGGTCGTGGTGGTCACAGCGCAAACGCTTGGTGAAACAGTCACCCAATCCATGCTTAGTCTCTTTGATGTAAAGGAGGCCACATCAGGAGCACTAAAATAATAGATAGGAGTGAAAGAAGAGTTGTAGGGACAGGTGTCATCATATCTCAGGGGACGTACTTGGGAAGGATGTAAAAGCATAGGAGCTGCAGGGGGAATGGTCTCTACGGAGGTTTTTTTTTTTAAGTCAAAGGCCATATATGATAAATAGGTGTGAGACAAAAGGGTTGAAGAGTTGCAAATTGTGAAGACAGAGGAAGGAATCTAGGTAGAGGGGGAAAAATTGGTGCAAGTCTAGCTGGGGCAGAGGGGGGGGGGGAAGAAAGTGGGTGTGTGGGGGAGAAAGGGGAGGGGTGGTAGTCAGAGGTCACCTAAAATTGGAGAACTCAATGTTCATACCATTGGGTTGTAAGCTACCCACGTGAAATACAAAGTGCTGTTCCTCCAGTTTGTGTTAAGCCTCACGCTGGTAGTGGAGGAGGTCCTGAAAAGAAAGGTCAGTATGGGAATGGGAGTTAAAATGATTAGCAACCAGAAGATCTGGTAAGCCTTGGCGGACCAAAACAATGTGTTTGGTGAAACAGTTGCCGTGTCTACGCTTGGGTTGCCGACGTACAGAAGGCAACAATGGGAACACCGGATGCAGTCGATGAGGTTAGCAGGAAGTGCACATGAACCTGTCTCGATTATAGGGCTGCTGGGTCTTTGGAAGCGAGCAAGGAGGTATATGGACATCCAGGAACTCCAGCAAACCTTCCAGGTGTGAAAGAAGTTCAAGTGCACCTCCTCTAACCTAATTGACTGCATCCAGAGTTCCCTATGTGCTTCCTGTACATCAGCGAGACCAAGCATAGACTCGGCAACCGTTCGCCAAACAGTTGTGCATATTCCACCAAGGCCTACCAGATCTCACGGTTGTCATTTTAACTCCTCTTCTCATTCCCATATTGACTTCCTGCCCTGGTCCTCATCCATTGACAGAGTGCCGCCATGTGCAAACTGGAGGAACAATATCTCATATTCCGCTTGGGCAACTTACCAACCAATAGTATGAACATTGAATTCTCCAATTTTAGGTAACCTCTAACACAAGGGTTCCCAACCTGGGATAAATTTCCTAGGGGGTAAATTTGTTGATTCTGGATTTGTACATATTTTTTCTCATTGACTAACTGTGTGTGGTTCTGGTATACCGGTATCTGTTCATCATTAGTTGTTCATAAATAAGTGAAATAACATTGTTATGTGCTATTAAAGTTGCCTGGGGTAAATGGGACGAAAAAGGTTGGGAACCCCTGTTCTAACACTACCCTCCCCCTCACAAACCCCCCTTCTTCTCACCCCCGTCACCTGTGCCCCACCTAGACACGTGCCAGATTTGTGGTAACATCTTGGGTAAGGTAACAGGAAGGTTGGGAGAATAAAAGAGGTTGAGTGTAAATAGGTAGATTTGAATCCAAGCAATTATGAGGTTTTGCATTTTAGGAGGTCAAATGTAAGGGGAAGGAATATCTTTGATTGCAAGGCACTTAATAGCTTTGTGTTCACAGAAAATCTGAGGATTTAGGTCCATAGCTCCGTGAAAGTTACACCACCAGTAGATGGTGTAGTAAAGATGATGCATGGTATGCTCGCTTTGATGGATCGGAGTATACCAGTATAAGAGGATGTCGTGATGCAGCTTTATAGGACGTTGCATAGCCCACATTTGGAGCATTGCGTGCAGTACTGGTTACCCCAAGAAGAATGTGGAGGCTAGGAGAGGGTGCATACGAGGTTTATCTGAATGCTGCCTGGATTAGGTGGAATTGGCTGTAAGGGGAGATGGACAAACTTGGAATGTTTTTCCTGGAATGCCATAGGTTGAGGGGTGACCCTAGAGAAGTATATAAAATTAAGGCATATACAGTCTGAACTTTGTTCCCAGGGTGTTAATGGCAAAAACTAGAGGGTGTAGATTTAAGATGAAAGGGGCGAAGTTTAAGGAGATGTGCTGGGCAAGTTTATTTTACACAAAGGGTGGTGGGTGTCTGGAACACTCTGCCAGGGAGGGTGGTGGAGGCAGATACGATAGTGGGATTTAAGAGGTTTTTAGATAGGCACATGGATGTGCAGGGAATGGAGCGATATGGATCACGTGCAGGCAGATGAGATTAGTTTACCTTGGTATCAAATTTTACACAGACATTGTGGGCCGAAGGAGGTATTCCTGCGCCAGAGAAATTCAGCAGGTCAGGCACCATCTTTGGTGCTTCACCTGCTGGATGGATGACGTTTTAGGTCAGGACCCTTCTTCAGACTGGCGATACTTTGGGGACAATAGTAACCCTAAAATCGATTGGATAATGTTATTGGAGAAAAGAGGTGGAATTTCTGAAATTTTTAGGAGAATTTCCTGAATTGCTAAATTTATGTGAAATATTTGCTGAAACTGGATCTTGGGAATGAGGACAAAGTGAGAGAAGAGAGGCAGAGCTGGAATGTTTTATGGGTACTTTGTATTGACTTTTATAAAGAAAACATGTTGCCAATATCTAAGTAGAATTGAAGGCTGGAGACAAGATAGGTAAAAATGAGGAGTTACTGGAAAAACCGGTTATGCTTAATTTGAATTATTCAAATGGCATAGATGAGATGCATCCTAATTTGCTGAGAGATAGAGTCAGAGATGGCATCATAACTTTTAATCCTCTCAAACATACAGAGAGCTGATGGAGGTTCTGTAAATGGCATGTGTAAGACCTTCATTCAGACACTATGACTTGTCAGACACAATCAGCTGTAATGGTGGAGAAGGTTTCAGAAACAATAACCAGGAGAAACAAGGGGAGATCAGAGTTAATCAAAGCATGGTTTGTTAAAGGCAAATCGTTTGACTATCCTGGTTGAATTTTCTGATGCAATAGAGGGTTGACAAAGGAAACATTTTGTCTACATTTGATTTTCAGGAAGTGTTTGACAAAGTCCACATAAAAAATTGATTTAAACAATTGAGGTCCAATATAGAAGCAGCATGGATATTGAATTTGTTTATGAACAAATAAGATGGGATAAGTATAGATGGTTGGCATATATTCAGTGAGCCAAAGCACCTGCTTCTATGCTTTATGAAGTTATGATTTTGATGAAAGGAAAATTACTAAATGGTAAATTATTGCTTTTCTAGATTTGTGAATGACAGGCAGTGACATTCTCCAGAGATTACCACCATATGAGCGTTTCAGTTGTGGATGTGCAATTGTCCACATTTAGATAAAGACAAAGCTTGAAGGTGTAGCCTGCCAAAGGACATAGGCTAATGGCAAAGGTAGACAATGACAATAAATATGATGCAGTCACAAAAACAAATAATTAGCACTGTTCTAAAGGGTGTATAGAAACAGAGAATGTATCATTTGAAGTGGCAGGACACGTTGAGAGAGCAGCTGGTAAACCACATGGGATCTTTGGTGACATAAACAAAAGTAGGCATACAAAAGCAGGGAAGCTTTGTTAAACCATAATAGGCAGTGTCGAAACCACAACTGGAGACCTACATCCCATTCTGGAAGTAAGCTGAGCCCCTGAGGAGGATGCAATAAAGATTTGACCTGGTAGCTCCATGGGTGAATGGATTTCAGCAACTAGAAGCTTGGGTCATTCTCTCTAGAACAAAGTAAGTTGGGAGAATTGACAGATGTGCAAGATCATTATTCTCATTTGCCCGGGCTCGTTGTATATCATACTGGACTTGCTCGTTGACGCTCCGCTTAATCATGTATTGTCTTTCCGCTGACTGGTTGGCACACACAAAAGCTTTTCACTGTACCTCGGTACACGTGACAATAAACTAAACTTAAATGTCTCTTAAATGTAGAAATTATACCTGACCCCACCATCTCATCTGCCAGATATCAACCACTTTCTGTGTTAAAAAACAATTACCCCCTCAAATCCCTTTAAAAACTTATCTTAAAAATAAGCCTTCTTGCTTTTGATTCCTCTAACAAGGGAGAAACATTTCTGACTTTCTACCCTGTCTCATAGTCATAGAACATGGAGACAGGCCCTTCGGCCCTACTCTTCTATGCCGTCTAAGATGCCATGTCTATGCTAATCCCATTAGTCCAAGTTTGGCCCATATCTCTCTGTCTATGCCTCATTGCCACAGAAGGCGGTGGAGGCCAAGTCAATAGGTATTTTTAAGGCAGCGATTGATAAATACTTGATTAGTACACTGCCCTACTTTGACAAAAGGAAGCAACTAACAGAAAGGCGTTTTCTTGTAAATGAGGAAAACGTGTTTTTCTTTCAGCTCTGTGATGGAATTTCTTACTTCTCTGGTATAAATATTTTCAAATTGTACTCAGAGAAGACTTATTTTGTTCACCATTGTGTAGAGCATATCTCAAATACCCTAAAACAAGCAATAACTCAATTTTGACAAAATTGTCAGTTGCTTCCTTTTGTCAAATTAGAGCAGTACAGGTGTCAGGGGTTATTGGGGAGAAGGCAGGAGAATGGGGTTAGAAGGGAGAGATAGATCAGCCATGATTGAATGGCGGAGTAGACTTGATGGGCCGAATGGCCTAATTCTGCTCCTATCATTTATGAACATATTTGTCTTAGACAGGGTAAACAGAGGAAAGTTAATACTATAAGCAGATGGTGCAAAAGCCTAAGGGACAGGGCTGAAAGTTAAAAGGCAAAAGATGCAGGGAGGTAGAATTTTTATTTGTTTTCTGCAGCGATACTCTGGTACACACTGGATATTTGAGTTTGAGAAGTCAGCGGAGGATACTGGGTAGGCACATGCAAACATAATTTTGAGGGTTCAGAAAGAACAAGAGGTTTTCATTGAAAAGACTGCTCATCAGTGGGCTAGCATGGACCTGAGTAGTCTCCTATTACGCCTGGGAGCAGATTGATTAGGCAATACTTGTGCAACTTTAATAGTTCTTACCCTTGTTTTTGATGGCTCACTTCCACAGCCACACTTTCCTTCACAGACGCCTCCAGCTCTGACTCACTCCTTGTGGATTCCAACTTAAGTTCCACTCTTCACATTTTAGATCCAATCACGATTTCAGGTATAGTTAAGAAATTAATTGTTTTCCAAACCAACCCACTGTTCTGGTCTCCTTCTGAGATCCAGGCTCAATGTCATCCTTGGTGCACTCACGCTCTTGACTTCTCCCTCCAGAAACTCCTATGGATGCTCCCAGAGCTGACCTAGTTCACATTTCTTCACTGCATTTGGTACCACAAAAGATTTTCTTATATCTTCTCAGGCAGAGATTACAAACTTCGTCAAATTCTTATATTTCTGCCGGTCTGTGTTCGCTCTTCACTTTCCTCTTACCTTGCTTCCTTCTGAAGTCTGATTCCTTACTGTGTGTTTGTGCCCTCTTCTGACCTTGCCCTCTGTAATCTTAAATGATCAGTCTTCAGATGCTTAAACTACACCCCACAAGGTTGATGCCAATATTGATGCAGATGGTCCGCCCAATTCTATGCTTTTGTTTTGGTCCAGTAGTTTTGGTATGATAAATTGTTTGCTAGAACAGCCAACATTGATATGAGTCTTGGTTCATCTAGACTAGATCACCGAGGGGCAGATTTCCATAACTGAATGAATTGTTGAAACAAACAATGTGATTCACTAATCACTTTCACGGCATCATTATCTAACACTAGTTTTCCTTATGAAAAGTTAATTGAAATATCCAAATTAAGGTCTAAGTTGGTGTGAGAGGTTTTAATCTCTTGATTCTGGATTGTTAGTGGGTAATTATTGGACCAGCAATTTATTACACTGATCTGTAGCATCTAAGAAAATAGGGCAGCACAGTGACGCAACAATAGAGTTTCAGCCTTACAGCCAGAGACCTAGGTTCAATCCTAACTATGGGTGCTGTCTGTACGGAGTTTATACATTCTCCCTGTGACTGCGTGGGTTATCTCCGAGTGCTCCAGTTTCCTACCACATCCAAAAGGCGTTCAGTTTTGTAGTTTAATTTACTTCTGTACATTGTCCCTAGTGCATAGGATAGAACTACTGTATGGGTTGATTGTTGGTTGGAGCGGTCTCAGTGGGTTGGGCTTGTTTCCAAGATGTATCTCTAAACTAAACTAAAAGTGAATTTAAAGCGTCGTTGGAAAAAACATCTAATAATCCAGAAATCCTGTCAGTCTGGCACCAAAGTTCAAAGAGTGTCAGGTTATTAGTTTTATTGGAATTCAATTAACTGAATTTTAATTCCTCAGAGCCATGATGGGATTTGAATCTGAGTGTCTGGATTGTTAATCCAGGCCTCCGGGTTACATAGAAACATAGAAATTAGGTGCAGGAGTAGGCCATTCGGCCCTTCGAGCCTGCACCG
Source organism: Malacoraja senta (assembly GCA_038087875.1). Lineage (NCBI taxonomy): Eukaryota > Metazoa > Chordata > Chondrichthyes > Rajiformes > Rajidae > Malacoraja > Malacoraja senta. Next base: position 15,153,391 of record CM075981.1, on the reverse strand, counting down.
CCATTCAATATGATCATGGCTGATCATCCAACTCAGTATCCCGTACCTGCCTTCTCTCCATACCCTCTGATCCCTTTAGCCACAAGGGCCACATCTAACTCCCTCTTAAATATAGCCAATGAACTGGCCTCGACTACCCTCTGTGGCAGAGAGTTCCAGAGATTCACCACTCTCTGTGTGAAAAAAGTTCTTCTCATCTCGGTTTTAAAGGATTTCCCCCTTATCCTTAAGCTGTGACCCCTTGTCCTGGACTTCCCCAACATCGGGAGCAATCTTCCTGCATCTAGCCTGTCCAACCCCTTAAGAATTTTGTAAGTTTCTATAAGATCCCCTCTCAATCTCCTAAATTCTAGAGAGTATAAACCAAGTCTATCCAGTCTTTCTTCATAAGACAGTCCTGACATCCCAGGAATTACTGATCCAGCAATTTAACCATTGTGAGACTATTCATAAAATATTTAGGCTCAGAAGCAATTTCATCAAGGATTATATGACAGCCATAAAAAAAAGTAGAGATAAACAAGAGTCTTTTTAGAATGGCAGTTTAGCTAATGGAGTAATCAAATGTTCAAGCAGTGGGTACAGTAGAGCGTGTCCAGTTGTCTGAACTGTGGATACAGGTGGTGGGAAAGAGAGCTGCCAGATGGACATAAAGCTGCAAGAGTTGCCAGGATGTTTGAGGTTAACCTTAATTTTCAAAAATATAAGAATAGGTTAAATTTTAAAAGAAGGGTGAGCTTAGTAAAAGTTAGGGTTGAGAAGGATTGGGATATCTTTATAAATACATCCTGAATGTTAACATGCAAGCAGCAGCAAGCATTGTGGTCAGCAAGCAACAGGTTAGCCTTTATTGTTAAGCAATTGGAGGACAAGAACAAGGAGGCCATGTTGTAGGACTTGTACTTTACCTATCACCGTGGGTTCCAAGTCCACAAAGACTGCACGAGGAACACGTCTTCCTGCTCCAGTCTCACTAAAAAAGGTGCTGTAGGAGTCATCTGCTTTGCTGGTGGACTTGGTACTCAGGACATTTCCATCCGGTTGGATCCCGTGCTCCAGGCAATACAGCTCCCAGCATGCATTGCCGATCTGGACTCCAGCCTGTCCGATGTGGATGGAGATGCACTCTCTCTGTTGTTGGCAGTGGTGGAATAATAAATACATAAACACAAAACAATCAGAGCGGTGTGGCACAATCCCTTCAATCAGCATGTTCTGCAATCGTTTAACCCACGCCCACACACCAGTCTTTGGCGCCTTGAACAATCCAACCCGCATCCATCCCTTTAGTTGGCATCGTCTGCCTGTGGTTGCCAGGTGCAAAGGATCACTGCTGCTTAAAGTGGTCAAATTACCATATCACTGGTGGAGGGAGGGAGAAAGGCCAGTGCTTCTTCTTAACCTTCACTGGCACATCATTGTGTAAAACTGGCTATGCCTTGTGTGCCATTGAATGGCAGAGCGCAGCCAGATGAGCCATGACAAGTTGTGTCGATAACTCACAGGAACGTTTCACACTCACCCACCCACTTGATGGAGCAAAGTCAGGGTAAAAATGCCACCAGAGTACCTGCTCCCTCATTTCAAATTCAGCTGCCATTCTATGTGTCACTAAAACTGACGTAATGTGTAGTAGAGGTCAAACAGTTCCTGCAGCTCCACTAAATGCTCAACCCGTTTGTATGAACAGGCCAGATGCAAATTCCCACAATGGACCTGGGGCTTAAAAATAGATAAAGTTGACAACGGTGTACAAAATCTTGCTACAAAGGTGCAATGAAGCTTGACTACGCATCTCTTTCCTGAGTCATGTGAGACAAATGTGAGTTGGGTGGGGAGGTGGAAAGGCATGGTAATTATGCTGTAAGAGAAAACTTTAGAGAAATGTGACAAATATTTTTAAAATCCTTGAGATCGAACAGGTTCACAGTAATTGAAAGCCAAAACAAAAATTGCAGTTTCCTGAAATCCTAAATAAAATCAATGCTGCAAACACTTTGAAGGTCAGGCTGCCTCTGTGAAAAGAGAAAGAGTTAATGCTTCAGGTGAAAAGACCCTTCATTAGTATTGCACTGGAAAAGACTCCTAGAAATGTTCGGCTGAAGGGTCTGCAACCTGAAATGTTTCCAGCATTTTTTTTTTGTTTGGGTACCTGCATCTCAATTTTGAAAATAATTCAATATACGAATGCTTTTGGATCTGAAGTTGTTTTTTTGCAAATATTTGTATTCCAATAGATGTACAGTTGCTGTTAACAAGCCCCAACACAATCTGGGATGGGAAAGCAGCTCAACCAGTTGAGCTTGCCGTTTTTATCCACAAATACCCTGAGGAAAAAATGTTAACCCGTTCGCTCTTCACAAGCTCAATTCGCAAGAGGGCACGCGGTAGCCCAGCTGAAAACCCACCGGATCTTTACCGGAAAAGTCACCCTTCACTTTACGAAGCTGGTTCACCTTTGGAATCACTGAAGGCACCTGATGTTTTAGAAGGGAGGGTACATCTCCAGTCGAGAAACAATGGGTTGAGTGACAAAGGGTTCATGGCAGGGCTAGGACTACAGGAATCCAGGTCTTTCCCATTTACCCGGCCTGAGGGAGACTCCCCTTCCCACCACCGTAGTTGGGGCTTGGTGTAGGGGCCGCAGCCCGCTTTCACACACGATCGCCCGGGCGGGCGGACGGCGGCTCCTGTGCCCGGGTGTAGCGCTGGGTAGGGGGCACACCCGCGGACCGATGTCTCCGCCCGCCTCTCCGCGCGTTCGTCCGGCGCCCGCTACGGGTCCGGAGCGCTGCCCACCACTCACCATGATGATCCGTCCCGGGACTCTCGAATCTCAAGTACGCTCCCAGCTCGGCGCCAACTCAGCCACGGCGGGGCGGGCGGGGCCTCACCATGCACCGGGCGCCGTCATTGGGCAGCTGGAGGACGACGGGGCTTCTGCAGCTGTCCATCCAACCGAGGCGTGTCAGAGGAGCAAGGCCCGGACAGGAGGGGGTAGAAGTTGTTCAGGGGGAGAACAGGAGGATGTAGAACGTGCAGGAGGAGTACAATAAGCAGGTGAGGGAATAAGAGGGTGCATGAGGATGGGAAAGGGAAAGGGCAGGGTGCGAGGAGGAGGTAAAAGTACTGGGGAAGAGAAGGTGCAGGGGGGTGTGAAGGGAGGAGGATAGAGGGCAGGGTAGGATGCAGGAACTGCAGATGTTGGTTTAAACCAAAGATAGACACAAATCTGACTTCCAAACTAATCAAATGCAATCTTTTTTTTAAATAAATTATTTATTTATTTCAAAATAGACTTATTCAAGTAATAAATATATACAATACGTGAACCGTGCGAAACATTCATCCGACATTTTCGGAGGCTATACAAATTGTTCAATGCAGTTAATACATTTTTCCAATTCCACAGATCCGTCCCCCACCCGTGCCACTCATGTGGCCCCCTGGCGTGGGATACCTTCCCTTATTTTGAGGGGCGTCGCTACCATACTGTGCCCCCTATGTCCAGCAGCGGAAGGACCCTAGACTGTGGCCTTCCCCCACCGAGCCTTGGCGTTGGCTGCACCAAGCTTCAGTGCGTCCCTCAGCACGTACTCCTGCAGTCTGCAGCGGGCCAGTCGGCAACATTCCCTGACGGACATCTCGCTCTGCTGGGTGGTGAACAACGCTCGGGCAGACCAAAGAGCATCTTTCACCGAGTTGATGACCCTCCAGCAGCACTCGATGTCAGTCTCTGAATGTGTCCCTGGGAACAGTCCATAAATCACAGTCCTTTGTGACGGAGCTGTTCGGGATAAAGCATTCCAGGGACCCTTGCATACTTCTCCAGACTCTTTTTGCAAATCCACACTCTGCAAAGAGGTGGGCAACCGTCTCCTCGCCATAGCAGCCATCCCGAGGGCAGCGTGCGCTGGTAGTGAGGTTCCGACGGTGCAGGAAGGATCTGACTGGGAGGGCTCCCCTCACCGCCAGCCAAGCCAGGTCTTGGTGCTTGTTGGTGAGTTCTGGCGATGAGGCATTTTGCCAGACAAGCTGGGCAGTCTGCTCTGGGAACCATGCCACCGGATCCATCGAGTCCTTTCCCTGCAGTGCCTGCAGGACATTCTGTGCTGACCACTGCCCAATGGACATGTGGTCAAAGGTGTTGGTCTGGAAGAACCTTTCCACAGACGACAGATGGGGTGGCAATGTCCAGCTGACTGGCACATTGCATGGCATCTGCGCCAGGCCCATCCTTCGCACAACCGGGGACAGGTAGAACCTCAGCAGGTAGTGACACTTGGTGCCCACGTGCCTTGGTTCTACACTCCGCCTGATGCAGCCACACACAAAGGTGGCCATCAGGGTGAGGGCGACGTTGGGCACGCTTTTACCCCCGTGGTCTGCTGACTTGTACATTGTGACCCGTCGCACCCGATCTATCCTTGACCCCCAGATGAACTGGAAGACGGCCCGGGTGATCCCTGTGACGTAGGAGGGAGGGACAGGCCACACTTGCACCAAGTACAGCAGCCCCGAGAGCACCTCACACCTGATGACCAAATTTTTTCCGGTTATGGAGAGGGAGCGTTGCTTCCACAGCTCCAGCTTCTTCCCCACCTTGACTATCCGCTCCAGCCAATTCTTGTTACACGCCTCAGCCCCCCCCGAACCAGATCCCCAGCACCTTCAAGAAGTCAGGCTTGATGGTGAAGGGGACAGAAGTTTGGTCGGGCCAGTTGCCAAAGAGCATGGCCTCGCTCTTCCTGCGGTTCACCCTGGCTCCCGTGGCCGACTCAAACTGGTCGCAGATACTAATCAGTCTGCGGACCGACCCTGGATCCGAGCAGAAGACAGCGACATCGTCCATGTACAGGGAGGTTTTGACTTGAATGCCCCCACTGCCTGGCAATGTCACTCATCTTATGCTCGCATCCTTCCTGATGGACTCGGCAAAAGGTTCAATACAGCAGACAAACAAGACAGGAGAGAGAGGGCACCCCTGCCTGACTCCAGACCTTACAGGGAAACTGTCTGATTCCCACCCATTGATTTGGACTGCACTACGGATATTGGTGTAGAGCAGTTTGATCCAATTTCGGATTCCCTCCCCAAAACCCATTTTGGAGAGCACGTCCCTCATGTACGTGTGCGATATCCTGTCGAAGGCCTTCTCCTGGTCCAAGCTGACTAGGCAGGCATCCACCCGTCTGTCCTGCACGTAGGCAATGGTGTCTCTCAGCAGCGCTAGGCTGTTTGAGATTTTCCTGCCAGGTACAGCACAGGTTTGGTCCGGGTGGATCACCTGTCCCAGAGCAGACTTGACCCGGTTGGCGATGGCCTTAGACAGGATCTTATAATCTACATTCAGCAGTGTTATGGGTCTCCAATTCTTTATGTCCTTCATCTCCCCCTTCTGCTTGTAGATTAGGGTGATCCTGCCCTTCCTCATCGAGTCTGACATGCTGCCGGCTAGAAGCATGTCGTTGTACACTTCCAGCAGGTCCGGGCCCACCCAGTCCCACAGAGCCGAATACAACTCGGCCGGTAAGCCATCGCTTCCGGGAGTTTTACTCGAGTCAAAGGAACGGATGGAGCCAGTCAGCTCCTCTAGGGTCAGTGGTTGGTCCAGACTCTCCCGCTTGCTGTCCTCCAAGACCTCCGTGATAGAGGACAGGAAGTTCTGGGAGACGGTGCTGTCTGTGGCCTTTTTGTCATACAAATCCGTGTAAAAAGATTTGCAGATCCTCAGCATATCCGTCTGCAAGGATGTTACCGAGCCGTCCTCCTCCCTAAGGCTGTTCATCACAGATCTCCCCCTGTGAACCTTATGGAAGAAGTAACGTGAGCACGTCTCATCCTGCTCCAAATGGCGGACCCTGGATCGGAAGATGATCTTGGAGGATTCAGAGGTAAAGAGCCAACCTTCACCTCTAAGTTCCTCCCTCACATCCACCCCACTCGACTGCAGAAGGAGCAGTTGTTGCAAATCTGTCTGGAGTTGGCACAATTCCCTCTGACTCTGTCTTGCTCTCTGAACCCCATTAACTATGAAGAACCTCTTAATGTTTTTCTTGGTTGCAATCTGTTACCTCCACGTGTTGCCCAGAGTTTTACCAATCAGGATGGTCCCGTCTGAAATCCACATTAAATTCTTACATCTGTTGTCACCTTACATACTTGATAATATCATACTTAATCGCAGATTCTACGTTCACTTTTCTAGATGTTAAACTAATTGCTTTGTCTCACTCTGATACAATGGGGCCCAGTGGCTGAAGCATATTTTCTCATGGTTTACCTACCTCAAGTTTCCAGCAGCCCATCATACGGGAGACAAAAGAAATGCAGATGTTGGTTTACAAATTTAAAAAAACTCACAGGCTGCGGGAGTAACTCAGCGGGACAGGCATGTCTAAGCAATGTCTAATCTTGATTTACCTTACTTAAACATGATTACTTTTTCTAAAATACTCTTTTTTTGAAAGAAAGAATTCTTCACGTTCAAAACCAAGTCAGAACCGCCCACCGCTATCATGTTTCACACGGTCGGAATCCACACGTCACATTCACTCCCCAGATGCTGCGTGGCCCGTTGAATTTCTTCAACACTATGTGTTTAGCTCAAAATTTCAGCCATGTGAAACCATAAGTGATTCCAGGTTAATACTATGTCCAATTATGGTAGCAAATATAATCTCTTTGAGTGAGGGAGATAAAAAATATTGAGTTGCAGACTGATAGGGTGTTTTTCCACAGGTGCTGTCGGCTTTGTTGAGTGTTTTTAGTACTTTCTGGTATTTTTAAGCACAAACCAGTTCAAGTGGAACCAGATGTGGCATGTTGCTGAAATCGATCACTGTATTAAGGAAATATCAACATGACACTCAGAACATTGCAATGGGACCGGGCAAACTCGACATAGAACTGGGGGAGGGAAATCGTTTAAGCAAAGCAGTTCACTTTTTGAGGATGTGATTCGCAGAATGTATGAGAGCAACCCCGTGGGTGTGGTTTATTTGGATTTTCAAGAAGACCAAGGTGCCCCTAAAGAGACTACTAAAAGGAATTGGAGCACAAGGTAATGGGGATAATACACGAATTTAAGATTTGCTTCTGGCTTTGTCCGTGGCAGGTCGTATCTTACGAACTTGATTGAGGTTGTTGAGGAGGTGAACGATGAGGGTAGGACAGTGAATATTATCTACATGGATTTTAGTGAGGCATTTAATAAAGTACTCCGTGGTCATCTGATCCAGAAGATTGATAGCATCTCCGGTGACTTGTTTATCTGGATTCTGAGCTGGCTTTCTGATAGTAGACTGTAGGGTGTGTGGGACAATATTCAGACTGGATGGTTGTGACCAGTGGAATTACGCAGAAATCTGGGCTGGGACCCCTGTTGTTTGTGATGTATATAAACGACTTGGATGTAAATGTAGATAGACTGGTTAGGACATTTGCAGACAACAACATTGGTGTAGTTGTGGACAGTGAGGAAGACTGCCAAAGTTTACCGCGGGATTTAGCTCAGCCACAGCAATGGGCTGAGAATGACAAATGGAGTTTAACCTGAGCAAGTGTGAGTTATTGCACTTTGGAAGGTTGAATATAAGGGGGAAATATATAGTTAATGGCAAGATGTACAGAAAGATATTGTGGTCGTTGTCCACAGCTCTCTGAAAGTGGCAACACATGTAGATTGAGTTGTAAAGAAGGCATATGGTATGTTTGCGTTCATAGATCGGGGCATTGAGTATGATGAGCATTGAGGATTGTTGTGTTAAAGAAGGAACTGCAGATGCTGGAAAATCGAAGGTACACAAAAATGCTGGAGAAACTCAGCGGGTGCAGCAGCATCCATCGAGCGAAGGAAATAAGCAACGTTTCGGGCCGAAACCCTTCTTCAGACTGATAGGGGGTGGGGAGAAGAAAGGAAAAAAGGAAAAAAGGCGGAGGGCTGGGGAATGGGAGGAGACAACCAGAGGGCTGATGAAGGGGAGGGGACAGCAAGGGCTAGCAGAGTTGGGAGAATTCAATGTTCATGCCCCCAGGATGTAGACTGCCCAAGCGGAATATGAGGTGCATTTCCTCCAATTTCCAGTGTTTCTCGCTGTGCCCATGGAGGAGACCCAGGACAGAGAGGTCAGATACGGAATGGGAGGGGGAGTTGAAGTGCTGAGCCACCGGGAGGTCAGGTAGGTTATTGCGGACCGACCGGAGGTGTTCGGCGAAACGATCGCCAAGCCTCAGCTTGGTCTCACCGATGTAGATCAGCTGACATCTAGAGCAGCGGATGCAATAGATGAGGTTGGAGGAGATGCAGGTGAATCTCTGTCGCACCTGGAACGACTGCTTGGGTCCTTGAATGGAATCGAGGGGGGAGGTGAAGGGACAAGTGTTGGATCTCTTGCGGTTGCAAGGGAAAGTACCCGGGGAGGGGGTGGTACGGGAGGAAGGGAATAATTGACAAGGAGTTACGGAGGGAGCGGTCTTTGCGGAAGCATTGAGGATTATTTGCATATTCTGTTGTGCTGCAGCATGTAAGAATTTCATTGTTCTATCTGGGTCATATGAAAATAAAACACTCTTGACATGCAAGCAGAGATCAGTATGACTTGGCATCATTTGGCATGGATATTGTGGGCCAAAGGGTTTGTTTCCTGTGCTGTACTAATCTAGATAAATAATTTAGAGACAATCACATTAAATGTATCCAAATTTGCTGATGATACATAGAAACATAGACATAGAAATTAGGTGCAGGAGTAGGCCATTCGGCCCTTCGAGCCTGCACCGCCATTCAATATGATCATGGCTGATCATCCAACTCAGTATCCCGTACCTGCCTTCTCTCCATACCCTCTGATCCCTTTAGCCACAAGGGCCACATCTAGCTCCCTCTTAAATATAGCCAATGAACTGGCCTCGACTACCCTCTGTGGCAGAGAGTTCCAGAGATTCACCACTCTCTGTGTGAAAAAAGTTCTTCTCATCTCGGTTTTAAAGGATTTCCCCCTTATCCTTAAGCTGTGACCCCTTGTCCTGGACTTCCCCCAACATCGGGAGCAATCTTCCTGCATCTAGCCTGTCCAACCCCTTAAGAATTTTGTAAGTTTCTATAAGATCCCCTCTCAATCTCCTAAATTCTAGAGAGTATAAACCAAGTCTATCCAGTCTTTCTTCATAAGACAGTCCTGACATCCCAGGAATCAGTCTGGTGAACCTTCTCTGCACTCCCTCTATGGCAATAATGTCCTTCCTCAGATTGGAGACCAAAACTGTACGCAATACTCCAGGTGTGGTCTCACCAAGACCCTGTACAACTGCAGTAGAACCTCCCTGCTCCTATACTCAAATCCTTTTGCTATGAAAGCTAACATACCATTCGCTTTCTTCACTGCCTGCTGCACCTGCATGCCTACTTTCAATGACTGGTGTACCATGACACCCAGGTCTCGCTGCAACTCCCCTTTTCCTAGTCGGCCACCATTTAGAAAATAGTCTGCTTTCCTGTTTTGCCACCAAAATGGATAACCTCACATTTATCCACATTATACTGCATCTGCCAAACATTTGCCCACTCACCCAGCCTATCCAAGTCACCTTGCAGTCTCCTAGCATCCTCCTCACAGCTAACACTGCCCCCCAGCTTAGTGTCATCCGCAAACTTGGAGATGTTGCCTTCAATTCCCTCATCCAGGTCATTAATATATAATTGTAAATAGCTGGGGTCCCAGCACTGAGCCTTGCGGTACCCCACAAGTCACTGCCTGCCATTGTGAAAAGGACCCGTTTACTCCTACTCTTTGCTTCCTGTTTGCCAGCCAGTTCTCTATCCACATCAATACTGAACCCCCAATGCCATGTGCTTTAAGTTTGTATACTAATCTCTTATGTGGGACCTTGTCGAAAGCCTTCTGGAAGTCCAGATACACCACATCCACTGGTTCTCCCCTATCCACGCTACTAGTTACATCCTCGAAAAATTCTATAAGATTCGTCAGACATGATTTACCTTTCGTAAATCCATGCTGACTTTGTCCAATGATTTCACCACTTTCCAAATGTGCTGCTATCCCATCTTTAATAACTGACTCTGGCAGTTTCCCCACTACCGATGTTAGACTAACTGGTCTGTAATTCCCCGTTTTCTCTCTCCCTCCCTTCTTAAAAAGTGGGGTTACGTTTGCTACCCGCCAATCCTCAGGAACTACTCCAGAATCTAAAGAATTTTGAAAGATTATTACTAATGCATCCACTATTTCTGGAGCTACTTCCTTAAGTACTCTGGGATGCAGCCTATCTGGCCCTGGGGATTTATCGGCCTTTAATCCATTCAATTTACCCAAAACCACTTCCCGACTAACCTGGATTTCACTCAATTCCTCCAACTCCTTTGACCCGCGGTCCCCTGCTATTTCCGGCAGATTATTTATGTCTTCCTTAGTGAAGACGGAACCAAAGTAGTTATTCAATTGGTCCGCCATATCCTTGTTCCCCATGATCAACTCACCTGTTTCTGACTGCAAGGGACCTACATTTGTTTTAACTAATCTCTTTCTTTTTACATATTTATAAAAACTTTTGCAGTCAGTTTTTATGTTCCCTGCCAGTTTTCTTTCATAATCTATTTTTCCTTTCCTAATTAAGCCCTTTGTCCTCCTCTGCTGGTCTCTGAATTTCTCCCAGTCCTCTGGTATGCTGCTTTTTCTGGCTAATTTGTACGCATCATCTTTCGCTTTGATACCATCCCTGATTTCCCTTGTTATCCACGGATGCACTACCTTCCCTGATTTATTCTTTTGCCAAACTGGGATGAACAATTTTTGTAGTTCATCCATGCAGTCTTTAAATGTCTTCCATTGCATGTCCACCGTCAACCCTTTTAGAATTAATTGCCAGTCAAGCATGGCCAATTCACGTCTCATACCCTCAAAGTTACCTTTCTTTAAGTTCAGAACCATTGTTTCTGAATTAACAATGTCACTCTCCATCCTAATGAAGAACTCAACCATATTATGGTCACTCTTGCCCAAGGGGGCACGTACAACAAGACTGCTAACTAACCCTTCCTCATTACTCAATACCCAGTCTAAAATAGCCTGCTCTCTCGTTGGTTCCTCTACATGTTGATTTAGATAACTATCCCGCATACATTCCAAGAAATCCTCTTCCTCAGCACCCCTGCCAATTTGATTCACCCAATCTATATCACCCAATAAACCATACATGTCTGAGTACCTGTATGGTTTATTAGGAGCAGGTAGAGAGGCTTTGGGGGGGAGGGATAGAAATGCTCAGTGAATGGGCTAACATTCTCTCAAATTTAGAATATGTGATCTAATTGAAATACATAACATTCTTAACAGGGTAGATGCAGAGATGATGTTTCCCCTGACTGGGTATCTAGAACCAGGGGGCACAGCCTAAAAATAAGGGGGCAGCAGTTCAGGACTACAATGAGATTTCTTCAACCAATTTGGAAATCTACCCCCAAGAAAGCTGCCGAGTCTCCATCACTCAGCATATTCAAAACAAAGGCTGTGAATTTTATGAAAGGTTAGTGCAGTAAAGTGGTTAGTAACCTTAAACTATCAACCAGGCCGTTTTGTCCTCTGGACAATTTGCAAATCCAAAGTACCTACAGTACACAGTCCCTTATTCAAGTCATTAAGTCATACAGTGTAGAAACAGGCCGTTCAGCCCAACTTGCCCGCACCTAACAACTTTCCCCGCCTATACTAATCCCACCTGCCTGCATTTAGCCCATATCCCTCCAAACCTTTTCTATCCATGTACCTGTCCAAATATTTCTTAAATGTTGTGATAGTACCTGCCTCAACTACCTCATCTGGCAACCCATTCCATGTACCGACCACCCTTTGTGTAAAAAAGTGGCCCCTCAGGTTCCTATTAAATCTTTCCCCCCTCCCCAAAACCTGTGGTTGTTTATTCCCTTACTCCAGGTAAAAGACTCTGCATTTAAGCTATCCAATGAGGATTAATATAGATCGTAAACAATTGATTCCAGCACTGATCCCTGTGACACCAACATTTCCTACACACTTCTTTTATGATGGTTAGCCAATCCGCAGTCCATGACAATACACTATTCCCAATCCTGTGCACCTTTTCACGTGGCATTTTATGAAATACATCTTGAAATCCATCCTTTTAATTTCATTCACAAAGAACTCCAGCAAATGTGTCCAACAGTTTCTCTTTCATAAAACCCTACTAACTCTACTTCTTATCCTATGTTTTTTCTCAATGTTCTGCACCTTCTTTAAATTCCAGATGGCAGATCGCCAAGTGATGTACCTTAGGTACACAAAAATGCTGGAGAAACTCAGCGGGGTGCAGCAGCATCTATGGAGCGAAGGAGATAAGCAGCGTTTCGGGACAAAACCCTTCTTCAGAGCTTCTTCCTTTCTTGTACCTTCTTCCTTTCTTGAATAGTGGTTTCACAATTTTTTTGTTTCCTTGTTACCTGAGACCTGGCAGAATCCAAACAATTTTGATGCATTACAACCAACACAACTATCTCTGCATTCACTTTAAGACCCTTGTTTGCAGACCAACAGGCCTTCATTAGTTTGTAAAGTATTTATATTCCACTCATGGTGGAAATAGTTTTAAAATTCCTGCCCCCCCCCCCCCCCAATAGCTTCCTGACTATTATTGGAATGATTTTTAGTGCTTTCTATCAGAGATTTATCCAATATACTGTAACTTTGTATAATCTATGCCATTTCTCAATATACCATTACTAATTGGGCTGTCTCATTCAGTAAGGAACCAGAGTTTATTTAGTGAGTTTTTCCTTTTTATATATCTTTAAAAGCTCCTATTGACTGGCTTAACATGTTTACTGAGGTGTATAAAACACGTCCTTAAATGTGTGTCACTGCTGATCTACCATTTTATCCTTTAACCTACCTTCCCTGCCCACTTGAGCCAACTCTGGCATACTACTGCAATTGCTTTTAACTATCAGACTCAAGTTTTTTCTCACTCAAAGTGTATCTGAAATTCTAATGTGCTATATTCCCTCTTTCCTTGGGGATTCTTCACCATGAGATCATTAATTAATCCCGTTTCATTACATAATGCAATATCTAAAATAGCCTGGTCCCCAGTTGGTTACTTGAGATTCGAGTGCATTAGGATGGCTGAGAATTTGATTCTGTGCAACCCATATTATAACTAACATCATCTGCGATTATTGCAGCTCCTTTCTTATGAGCCCCCTTTAGGCATTTCCCATTGTATACTCTACTGGTGCCAAAAACTATCCCCAATAGTGACAGATTACTCTTACCATTGTTCATTACCATTCAAACGCATCCTATTTCTTGAGCTTCTGAATCAATATAACTCAACACTGCTGTAATATCATTCTTTATTAACAGATCATCTCCACTACCTTTTCATTACTACCTATCCTTTCAGAATAATAAATACATCATCATATATGGTTCCCAGTTCTATACCACTTTGCAATCCCATCTCCGTAATGGCTACCAGATTATACCCATTATTTTTCATTTGTACTGCCAAATCATCTATGCTGGTAGGAATACTGCATGCATTCAGGTGAAAACTTTTAATCTTATCACATCTTTTTGTATTTATGATTTTATTCGCTGTGCAACTACCCTGTTTCACTTTGGAATATCAGTGGTATTACCTCATCACACAATAGGATATCAGTGATACACCAAGGGATGCCTGTGTCGGAATCTAGAGATACAAGATACTGCACAAAACAACAAACTGCTGGAGAACTAAGCAGGCCGAGCAGCGTATGTGGCAGGAAATCTGGTGTCAGAATTTGATGTTTCCCCTCATACCTGGAGAACTGCAAGTTTTTATTTTGAGTTAATCTGCAGTTATGATACAAGTGGATGCCTTGCAAAATACGTTAAGACCACGGCTAAGAATCAGACGCAAAGGCCAAGCCGGAATGAACCAGGTTTTTCTTCAGATGATTCGGTTGTCTCCTGGACACTATTTTAGGAACAAGCCAGTATTTGAAATTCCAGATTTTGGAATCAAATAAATCGTTTTTCTGTTGCCATAGCAAAGTTTAAGCTTGCACCTCTGCATCAATAATCAAGGTCTCAGGTTACTGGTCCAGTCGGTTACTGGTATGTTTTAATTCAGGAGTAAAACAGCCAAAGATCAATGAAAAATGGTCAATACAGAATTGATTGTGATACAGTACAAAGTTATATTTACAGGGAATATAATTCTTCTATTCAAAGAGTAAAGAAAAATGAAAACATCAGCAACTGAGTAAGATACAATGAACAAAAGGCAGATAAACAGATAAGCACTTTTAAAAAGGAGCAGGAAAATAAACTGGCATGGGACATTTAATAATAATGAACGCGAACAAATGGTCTCCATTTATAACTGATTAGTGATAACCTAAATGAAAATCAGTAAATAGCAAGAATGTTGAATAACATTTCAGCTGTATTTCCAAGAAGAAATAATTAACCTCCCCCGCCAATGAGAAAAATAAATAAAACGGGGACTCACCAAACGCAATGCAAGTATAAAAGCAAAATAAAAAAATATCACTTTAACATGACAAACCCTTAGGACCAGACGATTCCAGCGTTTGAAATTGGTGACAATACTGCAGACACCCCAACTATAATCTTCCAAAGTCCTTCTTCAGGAACAAACACTTCAGATAGAAAAATTGCATGTCACTCTGCAATTTAAGGCAAATAAAGGAAGCCAGGGAATTCTAAAACAGTAATCCTAATTTTGTCAAGAAATTATCAGAGTTGAGGATAAAATAGCTGAACATTTACGTATTTTCAGATGATAGAAAGCTACCATGCACTTGATGAACCTTGCTACTTTTTAAAATTATATATAAAGGTGACTAAAGCAGTGGATTGGGGAAATGTTAACACATTAAATGTGTTTGGGTTTCCTGAATTCTCTTATAAATTTACTACATTTGAAATTGACTGATGGAAATGAATATTAATAATGGACAAGGCCTGTAAAGTACTCGAGCTTCAGGAGGTAAATGTCCAGTTTTGTAGTACATGATCTGTGGTATCCTATGTGGATCAGCAGTGGGTTGTAATTATTCACTGTATTTATAAATTTCATAGACGAGGGAATAGAAAGTGGCACATCCAAGATCACTAATAATACAAAGACAGCTGGCATTGTTAGCAATATATATGCAATATATTAACATAGCAAAACTATGGCAAATGAATTCCCAGATAGACAAGTTTAAGATCATGAAGAACGTTTTGAACAGTGCATTGTGAAAGGTTAGAAACTGTGCACATCCAAAGAAACAAAGTTCTCTCTTCATGAAATGAAATGACTGTGCTTCATGCAGCAGTCTTTACATCTGGACTGGAGTGTAAGGCTGCAGGCATACGCCCTTATAGAAACTACACTGCAAAGGATAAGTTGATTTCACATGGAATGCAGTGTAGGCTAACGAAAATCTGATGTAAAGGGTAAGACACAAAGCAGGGGTGCATTCTTAGTGTAATGTGGTAATATGATTAAGTTCCCACTAATACCTAAAAAAAAATCACAGGATGAATAGAAAATGAATATTTTCCACTGTAGGGGCCCTGGCTGAGATTGCAGGAGCCCTGGCTGAGATTTACGAGTCATCATTACATGCAGGCAAGGTGCCAGACGACTAGGAAGGCGGCAAATGTTGTGCCTCTATTCAAGAAGGGCTGCAGGGAAAAGGCTAGAAACTACATGCCAGTGAGATTAACATCTGTGGTCAGAAAGTTACAAGAGTATTCTGAGGAATAGGACATACATGTATTTCAATGGAGAAGGGCTGATTTGGGATAATCAGCATTGTTTTGTATGTAGGAGTCATGCCTCATGAATTAGTTTTTTAATGATGTGATCAAAAAGGTTGAAGGCAGAGCTGTAGACATTGCATATATGGATTTATGCAAGGCATTTGTCAAGGTTCTGCAGGGTAGGCTGCTCTGGAAGGTTAGATCCCATGGGATCCAAGGAAAGATAGCTCAATGGATAGAACATTGGTTTCATTGAAGGAAGCTGAGGGTAATGGTGGAAGGTTGCTTTTCGAACTGGAGGTGTGACTAGTGGTGTGACTCAGGTTTTGGTACTGGGCCCATTGGTTTTTGTCATCTATATCAATTATTTGGATGAGAACGTACATGGCATGATTAGCAAGTCAAGACGGTTGTCCAAAATTGCAGCAGGATCTTGATCGGTTGGCCAGGTGGGCTGAGGAATGGTTGATGGAATTTAATAGAGAAATGTGAGGTGTTGCATTTTGGGAAGACTAACATGGATAGTATCTACACAGTGAATGGCAGGGCTCTGGAGAGTGTTGCAGAACAGAGCGATCTAGGAGTGCAGGTACATAGTTCATTGAAAGTGGCACCAGAGTAGATAGGGCGGTCAAAAAGGCTTTTGGCAAATTGGCCTTCATCGGAGTATTGAGTATTGAAGTTGGGAGGTCATGTTGCAGTTAAATATAAAACGTTTATAGAGTATTGTGTTCACCATGTAATAGGAAAGATGTTGTCAAGCTGGAAAGGGTACAGAGAAGATTTACTAGTATGTTGCCAGGATTCGAGGGCCAGCTATGGCAGGAGGTTGAGCAAGCTATGAGGATGAGGGGTGATCTTATAGAGGTGTACAACATCATGAGAGGAATAGATCGGGTAGACGCACAGAGTCTCCTGCACAGAGTAAGAGAATAGAGAACCATAAGACATCAGTTTAAGGTGAGGAGGGAAAGTTTTAATAGGAATCTAAGGGGTAACTTTTTCACACAAAATATTGTGGGCGTATGGAGCGAGATGCTGGAGGAGGTAGTTGAGGCAGGTACTATCACAATGTTTAAGAAACATTTAGACAGGTTTAGAGGGATATGGGCGAAATGCAGGTAGGTAGGACTAATGTAGATGGGACATGTTGGTTGGTGTGGGCAAGTTGGGACAAAGGGCCTGTTTCCACACTGCATGACTATGACTCTATGAAAATGATTGTGTTGTCATAAGGTCATAAGTGCTAGGAGCAGAATTAGCCCATTCGGCCCATCAAGTCTACTCCACCATTCAATCATGAGTGATCAATCCCCCCTAACCCCATTCTTCTGCCTTTGCCCCATAACCCTTGACACCCATACTAATTAAGAATCTATCTAACTCTGCCTTAAAAATATCCATTGATATCTTTAGTCCAAGATTGGGGATCAGTCTAAAAAGTTAGAAGTGTATGTTTGGGAGAGGAATTTTTTTTTTTTTTTTTTTGGAAAATATTTTTTATTGGAGATAAGTACACAACCTATTAACATCATTACAGTCTTACATTTTTAAATTGATAATATTGTCAATTATTATTACATTGTCTCCAATACCTTTTGCCTTTTTTTTATTTTTTAAAAACTAGATAGAACTAAAAAGATAGATGAAGTAAAGAAAGAAAAGAGAGAGAAGGAAAAAAAAATAACAAAAACAAAAAACAAAAAAAACAAAACAAAAGCGAAAGATAGTTAAAGAAGAATGGAAAAAATTATTAAAATAAAAAACTTCATTCGAGATATATTCGTACATTTCAGAGTATAGCATTTCATCCATTCTTTAGCCCGAGTGTTAGTCAGGTTCCTGTGCTGAACCATTCTGACCCTTTAAATAATCAATAAAGGGAGACCATGTTCCAACGAATAATTCCTGTTTGTCCAACAGGGAAAATCTGATTCTTTCCACGTTTAAGGTCTCCGTCATTTCTATAATCCACATTTTGATTGTGGGGGTTGTAGGGCCTTTCCAAAATTTTAGAATTTTTTTTTCTTCCTGTTATTATACTATAATCAATAAAGTTTCTTTGTGTTGTTGTAAATGTTTGATTTAATTCTAATGTTCCGAGTATTATTAATTTTGGATCCGGGTCCAATTGTGTGCTGGTCACTTTAGATATTATACTAAAAATATTTACCCAGAATTTTTTAATTTTTATACAGTTTGCAAACATATGAGATAAGGTAGCTTCTAAATGTTGACATTTATCACATATAGGTGAGATATGTTGAAAGATTTTATGTAATTGTATTAAAGAATGTCTGGCATTTAATGAACATTGATGTATGTGTTGTAAACTTTCTTCCCAAGTATCTTTCGTTATTATTTGATTTAGTGGGAGAGGAATTTGTAAGTTTTTGAACTTCCGTCTCCAACAACAAAATTTGTCTTTGGATCATTTTAGATCTGAGATTGATCTATTAATATTTTTAGATAAGATACAGGGAAGAAAAGTAAGTGAATGAGGGGCTAAATAGTCTACTCCTATCCAAAGCTGGCAGATTTCTTAGATCATGTCAAACTAACTATTTTTAATGAAATTACAGTGAGGGAAATGCAGTTTGATGTGCATGGACTTTCAAAAGGCATGTGATATAACGCACATCAATATTGTTGTCAAGATTGAAGCCCATGGAATAGAAGATGCTGTAATGAAATGTTCAGAAAATTGGCTGATTAACAGAAAGTGTGGTAAATTATTCTTTTGGACTAGAGAGATGTACAATGGAGTTACCGGGTTTCGATTCAAGGATTCCTTAATATACGAAAGTGGCTTGAACTGGCATACAATTTCCAGATATATAGCCAGCAAAACCTGGAGGCATAGTAAACCACAAGGGCAGTAACAGATTTTAAGGAGATACATTCAATAGAGGAATGAGCACAAAGGTAGCAGATGAAATTTAATGGTGCGAAATACTAAGCCATACATTTTGGTAGGTAGAATGGGAAAAGGGAATCCAAACAATTCTAAAAGGGAAACATGAACAAAAGGATGTGGGGTGTTCATGAAAACACATGATAGGGCACAGAAATTGGTCCAAAACCGTTCACAATCCTCAAATTTATAAATAGAGAAATGGAGCACAAGAGATAGAAAGTAATGAAGAAGCTTTATAAAACACTAGTTCAGTCATTCGGCTCTGGGAGTCACTTCAGAAAAGCAATCGCTAGAGAGAGTGCAGAAGCGATACCCTAAAAGGACTCCAGAGATGCGGTATCTTAGTGGAAGAAACAGATGTGGTTGTGGAAGAATTTTAAATCATGAGAGGTAAAGAGAGAATAGAGTAAACTGCTAAAAGGGCCAGAAACCAAGGAATGGGATTAACAAAAGCAAAAGTGACAAGGATAAACTCTCTTCTACAAGTGGTCAGGGTCAAGTGTACTGCCTGGGAATATTAGTAGAGGGAAATTCAATTGTAACCTGTAATGTGGAGCTGGATGGTATCCAAAATAAATTAATTTGGAGAGATCTGGAGTGAGGGCAGAAGTATGAGGCTAGGTAGATTGATCTTCCATGGATGCAGCACAGAATATGTCGACTGAATGATCATTATCTACGCTGTATCTATTTTATAATGTTGCTTCCCAATAAGGCTGGAATATAAATAGCACTGCAATGGTCCAGCGTCACAAGCCTCACTGTGGGTGTTAGTGCTGCACCAGATTCCATTGTTGGATGCGATAGACACACCCACTCATGGTTTCCGTAGTGCAGCATGCCAATCCCTCTCCTCATGTGAATGGGGGAAGTGTCCTAGTCATTAACATTTCACTGGGGTTGCTCAATAACAGCATAGGGCAGTCGTAATATTTTTTTTATGATAACCCAGAAATACAGACCAAGCAATCAGTCCCCACAGATCTCCAGATTGATGCGCAGGTTTTGTCTGTGGCCTGGACTAATACCCTGGAGCAGTTGCTGCTGGACATGACATACAATGAAGTCGCAATCCAGCCTCCTGGAACAGTTTAATGTGAATAATACACCGATCCTGCCAGTAGATCACTTCGTGGCCCCCAAAGCTCCTCGCCCCCCAGACCCACACTATTCATGCTGCACTCGGTCTAAAGCAATGTAAAAGCTCTTCTTATCATCCAGACTGTGCCATCCAATGGGGCCAATCTCGCAGTCGGCACACACAAGGTACTTGATATTATTCACATTCTTGGTGAATCCAATGTTCTCGAAGGTGTACATGTCATCGACGAACCAATGCTCCTGCAGCATGTCTCCTGTGACTGCACTGCCCTCCGTGCCCAGTGCCACCTTCTGCCTCATGGAGGGAAGGAAGAGCTGCAAGATAAAGTACACCTGTTACCCCTATCTGCATTGACGCCACTATATTTGGTGAATGAATAGGACAATCAGAGAGATTTTCGTGACAGATGGAGGACTATGAATGTATATGGCTTCCCATGAGATTTACTCAGATACTCATAAGCAAAAGGCATATGGAATGATGCAACATGTTGGTTACCTTGGCAACAGAACACTATGGACCACCTCTTGCAGTAACATGGACTTATTTTCCAATTGTGTATTTTTGCACTAATGTCTTGTTCTTTTTTTCACTGTTGTATCATTTGTGTAATTTATGTATAGATTATGTACGATTTATATTTTTGTGCATTGTCTGAGTCTATGTGCCTGTGATGCTCTGCACACTATACCTGTACCTCACTGTACTTATGCATATAATAAACTCAACTTGACCAGTAGTTGCGAGGTCTCTGACTGGTTGAATGTGGTTACTGGTGCCCAAAAGGAACACTTCTTTTCACCATTGGTATATGGCTTGGAGGATGGATCATTAGGTCTTGTGTATACATTTTCAGTTGTCTCTTGTCAAAGAGCACAGTAAACTGGCATGTAGATGGGTGAGGAAAGTCATAAATGGATATTGATCAATGGGTAATACTGGAATGCAATACTCTGCACGGGGGGAACATCCGCTTTGGATGCAGTAGGAGAGATCAATGCATTTTTCCAGATGCAGAAAATGCTACAAACCACATTAGAACAGTGATTTCAGGCACAAGTATGAAAATGATGAACAGTTAGTCAACAGCTTGTTAAAGGCTAATGGAATTTAGGACTTGGTATTAAGAGGGTAAAAGTCAAATCACTGGTGTAACCCCATTTAGAATATGATGTTCTATTCAGGGTGCTTCAGTTTAGTCAAATTGATCCTTAGTCAGTGTTATACAGCATGTAAATATGCCATTCGGCCTAACTCGACCATTCTGACCAAGATCCCCCATCAAGCTAGTTGTATTTGCCTTCCTTTAGTCCATATCTATGCCCTCTGGCATTTGTCATTCCCAACCTGAGAAACAACAAAATCTGACTGTCTATCTATGCCTCTCATAATTTATAAACTTCTGTCAGGTCGTCCATTAGCCTCCAACACGCCAGAGAGAATAAACTAAATTTGTCCAACCTCTCTTTATATCTAATACTATCTAATCTAAGCACCCCCTCCAAAGCCTCCATATCTTTCCTGCAATGAGTGACCAAAACACTCCAAATGCAGCCAAACTTTTATAAAGCTGCAACCCGACTTCCTGACTCTTAAACTCGACGCCCCAACCAATGAATGCCAGTATATCGTATGACTGTTTTACCACTCTGTCTACTTACGTTGCTATTTTCAGGGAGCTATGGACTTGGACCTCAAGATCCCTCTGTACGTCAACGCTAATGGTTCTGTCATTAACCTTATCTTTATCCACCATTCACCATCTTTCGGCCCAATATCAGTAACTGATCTACATCCTGCCAGAGATGCTGCCTGTCCAGCTGAGTTACATCAGCATTTTTTGTCTACCTTCGGTGTAAACCAGCATCTGCAGTTCCGTCCTACACAAGAACAAAGAGAGACCCGGCTGTGGGTGCCACCAAGAACAAGAGGGACTATTTGATGCTAATGAGTACGTTTATAACCTTTGTCGGCACCAGATATGTTAACGATTTGCGTATACAAAAACAAAGAATTTGACTGTACCTAGGTACACTTGACAATAAAGTACACTGAATCATTAAAAAGTACCCCCTTAAATCTATCCCCTCTCATCTTTGGAGCCTCTTCTGCTCCAAAGAAACAATTCTCAGCTGATCTCTTAAACTCAAACCTACATGTCCAAGTAACATCTTTTGGGTAGCAGTAACAGGATCGGTCCAAGTCAGCATGGATTTATGAAGGGGAAATCATGCTCGACAGATTTTCTGGAATTTTTTGAGGATGTCACAAGTAAAATGGACAAGGGAGAGCCAGTGGATGTAGTGTACATCGACTTTCAGAAAGTCCCACACAGGAGATTAGTGGGCAAAATTTGAGCACATGGTATTGGGGGTAGGGTATTGAAATTGATAGAAAACTGGTTGGCAGACAAGAGTGGGGATTAACGGGTCCCTTTCAGAATGGCAGGCATTGACTAGTGGGGTGCCGCAAGGCTCTGTGCTGGGACTGCAGCTATTGACAATATACATTAATGATTTAGATGAGGAAATTAAACGTAACATTAGCAAATTTGCAGATGACACAAAGCTGGGTGGCAGTGTGAACTGTGAAGAGGATGCTCTGAGGATGCACGGTGATTTGGACAGGTTGGGTGAGTGGGTAGATGCATGGCAGATGCAATATGATGTGGATAAATGTGAGGTTATCTACTTTGGTGGCAAGAACAGGAAGGCAGATTATTATCTGAATGGTGTCAGGTTAGGAAAAGGGGAAGTACAACGAGACATGGGTGTCCTTGTACATCAGTCACTGAAAGTAAGCATGCAGTTACAACAGGCAGTGAAGAAAGCTAGTGGTATGTTTGCCTTCAAAACAAGAGGAGTTGAGTATAGGAGCAAATAGGTCCTTCTGCAGTGGTACAGGGCCCTGGTGAGACCACACCTGCAGTATTGTGTGCAGTTTTGGTCTCCTAATTTGTGGAAGGACATTCCTGTTATTGAGGGAGTGCAGCGTAGGTTCACGAGGTTAATTCCCAGGATGGCGGGACTGTCATATGCAGGCATGATATTCACCTCCAGAAAAAAAGTACAGTATTGGCCGGGGGTCCCAGAGGCCGGCTAGGCCCCTGGCAGGGTCCAGGGGCAGCGCCCCGGTAGGGGTTCAGGGGGGCTCCTGCATTTTCAATAAATTGAAAGTAATTCCTAAGCTTTCTGCTTGTAGTTTACATAACAGAAGCTTAGAATTTTTCTAACACATAACCAGTAAAATAACCCCCAAAAGATAAATATTTCATGAAATAATTGACTTCATACAGCTAAAAAAATCTTTACAAAAAATGTTACCTGAATTTCTAAATGAGCTATTTGTAGAGAACAAAAGTAAAACCTACACATCACCTTAGAAAGGTACCATCTCATGGCATCATTATGCACAATACTGCAAGGCACAGTTAACTGTCCATACACTGATGTCACATCTACAATGCTAAGAAGGTAGAAAACTAAAAACATCTGCCAATAACAATGAAAACAAAAATTCCCAATATAAACAGAAAATCACCAGAAAGGAGAGGGGGTAGCCGCTGCCCAGGAGGTAAGGCCCCGCATCTCTCTAACCCCCACTATCATCACCGGTTCCATTCCCTTTCCAGTCGCAGCACCATATGGGAAACACAAAACACTGTTGTGTTCATTTATTTATTTTCCCCACAAGAGAGGAGGGGGAGATCACCCCCGTCTTAGCTGTCCAGACGTTCTGGTCACCCCGAGCCCGCACTCCCGTTCGTGGCCCCGCGTCTCACCCGCTTATGCTCTGGTTCCGTCCGACAAACGGGCACCGTCACAGCTCCCACGGCGCTGCCGGGCTGATCTCAGTAACACCCAAAGAGCGTAGTTATTTCCCCTCCGCCCATGGCCTCCCGCGTGTCCCCCCTGCTATTGGCTGACCTTGCTGACTTCCATCATGAATCACAAGCTTGCCCACTTCCAGAGCGGTACCTCCACTGACCCTCCTTCCTTCACCTTTTTATTTTACGATCCTGCCAACTAAACCGTGTCAAAATCAGGCACAAAAAAATGGAAAAATCTGATTCATTGTTTGGAAAAGAAAATTCAGAATTCCGATTTAAATCAGAAGAATATCATGCCTGCATATGATGAAAGAATGGAGCGACTGGGGTATTCACTGGAATTTAGAAGGAAGAGAGGGGATGTTATAGAAACATATAAAATTATTAAGGGATTGGACAAGCTAGATGCAGGAAACATGTTCCCGATGTTGGGAGAGTCCAGAACCAGGGGTCACAGTTTAAGAATAAGGGGTAGGCTATTTAGAACTGAGATGAGGAAAAAAGTTTACAGTTTGTGGAATTCTCTGCCTCAGAAGGCAGTGGAGGCCGATTCACTGGAATGCATTCAAAAGAGAGTTAGATAGAGCTCTTAGGGCTAGCGGAATCAAGGGGTATGGGGAGAAGGCAGGAATGTGGTACTGATTGTGGATGATCAGCCATGATCACATTGAATGGCGGTGCTGGCCCGAAGGGCCAAATGGCCTACTCCTGCACCTATTGTCTATGTTGGTGAACATTCTCCTTTTCCTGCCAAATGTCAAATTCGTCTTTATATTGCTTTCTCAACCCATATTTCCACCTCTCACCACATCACTAGAGCCATCCTTCCCCGTCCATTCCCCTACACGATCACCAAGCTGCCATCCCTGGGTTTCCTCCGTCCCTTTCCCCAACAGTTTACCGCCCCCCCGGGCCTCGCCCACCTCTCGGCGACGGTATCGCGCCGTCCCTGGGCTCAGCACACGGGAGCCGCACCGCTCGCACACAACCGCCTTCCCGTTGGTGCCGGAGGCGCTGACCAGGCCGGCCGAGCAGGGGTCTGTGATGGACGATAGGCTCTCTTCGTCCGGCGAGGCTGCGCGGTCGCCCGACAGCTGGAGGGCAGTGCCGCCGAGAGAGCTGCCCACCGGCTCCATGTCGTCTCTGATACCGGAAGGGGGGGGGGCGCGATGTACGTTTCCGGCAGGCGGAAACTTCCGCTTCCGGCCCCTCGCCGTCTCCATGGCAACGGGGTGGCACAGACCAGCGAACAGACCACCGCCCTGCGTCCGACCCAAACAAGTCGCTGGACAACCACCCGCCTCCGGTTAATAACGCCTTATGCGGCCCGTCCACTCCCCCCCCCCCGGCAGGTGGTACACGGACTGTGACCCTTCACTGACACAGAGTGCGGGAGTAACAGCGAGCCAGGCAGCATCATAAAGTCACCCAGTCTGGGAACAGGCTCTTCGGTCCAACTTGGCCACACCGACCAACATGTTAAGTTTTAGTTTGGTTTATTTTATTGTCATGTGTACCGAGGTACAGTGAAAAGCTTTTGTTGCGTGCTAACCAGCCAGCGGATTACAATCGAACCATCCACATTGTACAGATACATAAGGGATCAAAGATAGACCGAGGGTCCCGACATGTCCCATCTGCACTAGTCCCACCTGTCTCCATTTGGCCCATATCCTTCTAAATCCACCCGATCCATGTACCTGTCTAAATGCTTCTTAAATGTTGCTATAGTTTAGGATCTTCAGAAGAAGGTTCATGTCGCTTATCCATGTTATCCAGAGATGCTGCCTGACTCGCTGAGTTACTCCAATACTCCATGCCTTTGGTAAACCAGCAGTTCCTTTGGTCTGCAGTCAACCTCCAACCTGATTTCCTCAATAGCTGATAGACATGAACACAGACCCTGATCCTCTACAAAAAGCTGATACACTAAACATGGCCCTTCAACTCTGACCCTTCCACAGCAGCTGATTAGACAATAACCCTTCAGTCCTCACCTTCACCCAGTAACTAGTGCATGGATAGTAACTCTTCAACCATGACCTTCAATTGATACACAAACAGTGACCTTCGAACTCTAATCCTCCCACTGCAACTGCTACACGGTCAGTGACACTTCAACCCAGACCCTCCCCAGCAGTTGATACATGAACAATGATCTTTTAACCTTGACCCTCATCCAGCAGCTGATAAACCGACGATGACCTGTCAACCTAGAGCCTCGTCCAGCAGCTGATAAACTGATAATTGGCCCTTCAACCCCGACCCTTCCACAGCATTTGCTACACTGGCAATGACTCTTCAACCCTGACCTTCTCAAACCACCCTGACCTTCTCAAACCAGCTCATACACCAACAGTGATCCTTCAACCCTGACCCTCTTCTTTGAACTGACACCCACTACTGGACTACCATTTATTCCCAGATATGCTCCACTATATAAAAACAACCATGGTAGACACAAAATGCTGGAGTAACTCAGCGGGACAGCAGCATCTCTGGAGACGTGGGTGACATTTCGGGTCGAGACCCTTCTCTCCAGAGATGCTGCCTGTCCCGCTGAGTTACTCCAGCATTTTGTGTCTACCTTCAATTTAAACCAGCATCTGCAGTTCTTTCCTGCACATCTGCCCAGAGAGTTTACCTCCACTGTTGTGACTGCAGCCTATATTCCTCCTGATGCTAATGCCAAGCTTGCAATGAAAGATCTGCATTCTGCCATTAGCAAACAACAGACTCACAACCCCGAGGCAGCCTTCATTGTTGCGGGTGACTTCAATCACTCCAACCTGAAGACTGTACTCCCCAAATTCCACCAACATGTCTCCTTCGCCACTAGAGAAGGCAAGACACTGGACAAAGTCTACACCAACATGGCTGAAGCTTACAAAGCCGTCCCCCTCCCCCACCTTGGACAGTCTGATCACCTCTCATTGTTCCTGCTCCCAAAGTACTCCCCACTCATCAGACGGGTTAAACCCACTGTGAGGACAGTTAAAGTCTGGTCAGAGGATGCGGACTCCACACTTCAGCAGTGTTTTGGAAACACTGACTGGAAGGCGTTTGCAGCCCAGGCCACCCTTGACTCCCACACGGACATTGACTCCTATACATCATCTGTTCTGGACTTTATAAACTCCACCATCAACAGTGTCACCTCCCTCAAACAGGTGACCATATTCCCGAATCAGAAGCCATGGATGAACAGCGAGGTCAGGCTACTGCTGAAAGCACGGGACACCGCTTTCAGGTCAGGCGATGCCCGAGCCTATAGTTCATCCAGGGCTAACCTGAAGAAGGGCATAAAGAAGGCCAAGCACTGCCATAAACTCAGGATTGAGGAGCACTTCAACAACAACTCCGACCCCCGACGCATGTGGCAAGGCATCCAGGCCATCACGGACTTTAGACCCACCAACACCACCCCCACATCCAGTAACGCCTCCTTCCTTGAGGAGCTCAACCACTTCTATGGCCGTTTCGATAGGGACAATCGGCAGTTGGTCATCAAGGCGGTGCTCCCTGCCGATCACCAGCCCCTCTCACTCACCCCCTTCGACGTGTACATGGCACTGAGTAGGACTAATGCACGTAAGGCTGCTGGCCCCGACGGCATCCCCGGGCGCGTCCTCAGGGCCTGTGCTGCGCAGCTGACAGACGTCTGGACTGACATCTTCAACCTGTCACTTGCCCAAGCAGTTGTGCCCACGTGCCTTAAATCCACCTCCATCGTGCCGGTGCCAAAACACTCCACTGCGGCAAGCCTCAACGACTTCCGCCCAGTTGCACTTACTCCCATCATCGCCAAGTGCTTCGAGAGGCTGGTCCTGGCACACCTCAAAGGCTGCCTACCCCCCACGTTGGATCCCTATCAGTTTGCCTACCGCAAGAACAGGAGTACGGAGGATGCCATCTCAACGGCACTTCACTCCGCCCTCTCCCACCTCGACAACAGAGACACTTACGTAAGAATGCTGTTCATCGATTACAGCTCAGCATTCAACACCATCATACCCTCTAAACTGATCACCAAACTCGGTGACCTGGGCATCGACCCCTCCCTCTGCAACTGGATACTGGACTTTCTAACCAACAGACCCCAGTCTGTTAGGTTAGACAAGCACACCTCTTCAACCCTCACCCTGAACACCGGCGTTCCACAGGGCTGTGTGCTGAGCCCCCTCCTCTACTCCCTCTTCACCTACGACTGCACACCTGTACATGGTACTAACACCATCATCAAGTATGCAGATGATACAACGGTGATTGGCCTCATCAGCAACAACGATGAGTCGGCCTATAGGGAGGAGGTCCAGCTCCTAGCAGCATGGTGCGCTGACAACAACCTGGCCCTTAACTCCAAGAAGACCAAGGAGCTCATTGTAGACTTCAGGAAGTCTAGGGGCGGCATGCACACCCCCATCCACATTAACGGGAGGGAGGTGGAACGTGTTTCCAGCTTCAGGTTCCTGGGGGTCAACATCTCCGATGACCTCTCTTGGACCAACAATACCTCAACTCTGGTCAAGAAGGCTCACCAGCGTCTCTTCTTCCTGAGGAGACTAAAGAAGGTCCATCTGTCTCCTCGGATTCTGGTGAACTTCTACCGCTGCACCATCGAGAGCATCCTTACCAACTGCATCACAGTATGGTATGGCAACTGCTCTGTCTCCGACCGGAAAGCACTGCAGAGGGTGGTGAAAATTGCCCAACGCATCACCGGTTCCTCACTCCCCACCATTGAGTCTGTCCAAAGCAAGCGTTGTCTGCGAAGGGCGCTCAGCATCGCCAAGGACTGCTCTCACCCCAACCACAGACTGTTTACCCTCCTACCATCCGGGAGGCGCTACAGGTCTCTCCGTTGCCGGACCAGCAGGTCCAGGAACAGCTTCTTCCCTGCGGCGGTTACACTACTCAACACTGTACCTCGGTGACTGCCAATCACACCCCCCCCCCCCCCCGGACACTCCTCCCACCAGGATTTATTAGATTTATTTATTTACTGCTCATATTTATGTCGCTCTTCTAGGGAGATGCTAACTGCATTTCGTTGTCTCTGTACTGTACACTGCACAATGACAATAAAGTTGAATCTGAATCTGAATCTGAATAACACCCATGTCTGGACACTGACCCTATCTTCTGTTGCACTCTCCCAGACCAAGGCCATGGCTGCTACTACCTGGGGATGTGCAACTGAAGAGAAAAGTCAATCTGGGTTGCCCTCGCATCAGGCCCAGCTCTGCCCGTAGCACTGGCTGATTACCTGTCCAGAAGCCACATCTGTCAATTTCATAGACATTGATGCTCCCTTCAATTTTAGCTCAGGACAATGACTTGTTTATTCCATCTTTGATCCTCCAGTCACTGCTACCAATCGCTACACAACCTCCTCCTGAATAGAATCGCTGACCCACTCGACACCCAGCTGACAGCCATCGTACCTAAGCTGCACTGAGGCATCGATTGTAAATCTCCTGATCTGTGAACATTATTCACTGCAGGTACGCCCTTCTATCCTGCAAATAGAGTCCACCATAAACGCTAACTCTCTTCCATCTGCACACTGACTCTCACCGATGGTGTCTTCTATCACCTATTAGTGCCCCAGGCATAAACCCCTCCTCTGTGAACTCTCTCCCCCCGATAGTTTCCTGAAGCAGAGTTTCCTGACAGAGTTTTCCTGAAGCTGATGGTCCCACAAAGTCAGTGGCTTTTGCATAGTAACCCCTTTATGGTGATTATGTCTAAACCTTGACCCGGGGACAGTATCATCTGGACAGTCAGGCCCACTGAAATGGTGACTCAAATGGGGCCACTAAACATGACCCACCCCTGGGACAGTGCCACATCTGGGATAGTGCCATCCTCAACTGGCACGTTTGAAGATCATTCCAAGTCAGATCATCCAAATTCTGGACCTGTCCTCCAGAAAGTGACCATCCCAGAACACTGGGACTGTGGGACGTGGACTGTGACCCTTTGTCATCAGTGAAATGGTTCCATTGGAATGTCAGCCCGGGAAGGTAACTAACACCGACTGGCTGGTAACTACTTCCATTCATGTCCAGTTACATCCTAAGAGAGGATAACTTACCAGGATGGCACCTATCTCAGCCAGTGGCCTACTAAAGAGTCAACACCAATCATTCAGATTCTTCCATGAACCACACTGGATAGTGACCGTCATGTAAGGTCACCGGGTCCGACAGTATTCACCCTTGACCGACCAACGGACATAGACCAACCCTCTGTGACCAGAGCTTGGCTATTACACTTATAACCATCCAAGCATGGGAATGGCCTGACTCTAGCCCAGTTATAGAACCTACCGTAGAGGGGACAATCTACAAGCAAACATGACATAGTGACTGCAGCTACCCCTGACCAACAACCTGAAAATTAATCACCTCACTTTGACTGAGCCCAACTTGGACTACCCCAACATAACTGTGATCATGTCTGGGAGACACATGCTCTGATTCTGACCACCTTGACTGTCGCCATCTCTGACTACGATCATCCTTTTGACAATGGCTACATGAGACCCTGACACTGGCTGCCCCGAGAGAGACCATCCCAGTCTGACCATAAGCCAGTATGCAAATACGAATCTCCAATGCGAATCTCTCAAACTGTGACCTCCAACATCTCTTCTCTCCAGTTATCCTCTGCCACAGATTGACATCCACTCCAGAGAGTGACACTTCAACGTAAAACAGAACAGTACAAGAACTACTTCTTCAGACCACCATGTCTGCACCAACCATAATGCTGATCAAAACTAATTCCATCTGCGTGTATATGTTCCATATTTTTCAATTCCCTACCTGTTCTTATGTCTGTTTATATGCCTCTTAAACATTGCTGTCATATCTGCTTCCGCCTACTCCCCTGGAAGCAAGTTCTAAGCACCTACCACTCTCTATGTAAACATTAAAACATAGAAAATAGGTGCAGGAGTAGGCCAAACGGCCCTTCGAGCCAGCACTGCCATTCAATATAATCATGGCTGATCATTCAAAATCAGTACCCCGTTCTGGCTTTTTTCCCATATCCCTTTATTCCCTTAAGCATCCAGTGAATTGGCCTCCACTACCTTCTGTGGCAGAGATTTCCACATCTCAGTCCTAAATGGCCTCCCCCCTATTCTTAAACTGTGACCCTTGGTTCTGGACTCCCCCAACATCGGGAACATTTATCCTGCATCTACCCTGTCCAATTCGCTAAGAATTTTATATGTTTCTATAAGATCCCATCTCATCCTTCTAAATTCCAGCGAATACAAGCCCAGTCAACCCATTCTTTCATCATATGTCAGTCCCGCCATCCTGGGAATTAACCTGGTGAACCTAAGCTGCATTCCCCCAATAGCAGTAATGTCCTTCCTCAAATTAGGAAACCAAAATTGCACACAAAACTCCATGTGCAGTTTCACCAGGGCCCTATACAACTGCAGTAGAACCTCCTTGCTTCTAAACTCCAATCCTCTCGCAATGAAGGCCAACATGCCATTGGGTTTCTTCACTGCCTGCTGTACCTGCATGCTTACTTTCAGTGACTGATGTACAAGCACACTCAAGTCTCATTGCAACTCCCCTTCTCCTATTCTGACACCATTCAGATAATAATTTGCCTTCTTGTTCTTGCCACTAAATTGGATAACCTCACATTTATCCACATTATACTGACAAAAACAATAACTTCAAAAAGCAATTCCTAGATGGTAGGTGGCTTGTGTAAATGACTCTTCAACTCTCTGGGTGATATGCACATCTACACTGAACCTCTGACCCCTGATCCCTGAACTATAACCCCTCAGACATTTATCATTCTGTGACCATGAATCAGTCACCTCTGCTCCATTAGTACAGCCTGACCTCTTGGTCTGGTCATGTCAAGTGAAGCTTATTGTCATATGCACAAGTATGGTGAGGCTCAGATACATTGACAATCTTGTTTGCAGTAGCATCACAGGCAGATAGACAACACATAAAAACATAATTTTCACAAATTATATAAGACAGTGAAAAGAAAAAATGCGCAAAAACAAGACATTTGGTCAAAACACAGTGAGAAAATAAATGCATGGTATCAGAAGTGGTCTGTAGTGTTGCGTTGCAGGGGTACGGTTTGGGTTGTGCAGGTTGGTTCAAAAACCTGACGGTTGCAGGAAAGTGACTGTTTCTGAATCTGATGGTGTGGGACTTGAGGATTCTGTATCTCCTGCCCGACAAAAGCAGCAAGAAGAGGGCATGGCCCTGATTGGGGGAATCTTTGATGATAGTTGCCACCTTCTTGAGGTAGTGCCTCGTGTAGATGCTTTAAATGGAGGGGAGGCTTGTGCCTGTGATGGAAAGGGCTGAGTCCACTACTCTCTGCGTTTTTTAATGTTCTTTTTTATTGGAATTGCAGTGCGAAGCCAATGATGCAATCCATCAGGATACATTCCACAGTGCATCTGTAGAAGTATTTGATGCTATGCCAAATCTCTTTAAACTTCTAAGAAAGTGGAGGCAATGGCATGCCTACTTTGTGATTAGATCTATGTGCTGGGCCCAGGATTGTTCATCTGAGATGCTAACGCCCAGAAGTTTGAAGCTGCTGACTCTTCTCCACTGACTTATTAATTAAAACTGACATGTGATCTCTTGACTACCCTGTTCTGAAGTCAATGATCAGTTCCTTGGGTTCATTGATGTTTTTGCCTTTGCTTATCATTTCCCACAGACACATCATGCTCCCTTGTCTGAATTCTCACCCTCTTACTTCTCCCACAAACCCATTTGACTGGATGATAACTACACACATTTCACCCCATCGCACATTTCTCCTTATCCTCTCCATCCCACTTGCCATTGTCTCCGCAATTTACAACTATTTTTTTGAATCTCAATTTTCCTGAGGAAGGGTCCTGAAATATGAACTCTCTTTCTCTTTGCACAGATGTTGCCATTTTGAATGTTTCCAGCACTTTTATTTTGGTCATGAATACATCTTGGCTGTGACTTCCCTCATCTCGCCTTCTCAATGAGTTTGCTGGGCGGCTTGGTGCAGCTGGTGGAGATGTTGCTTCACAGCACATGGAACCTGATTCAATACTGACCTCCAGTATGGTTTGTGAGGAATTTGCATGTTCTCCCTGTGAGTTTCCTCTAGGAGCTCCTGTTTATTTCCATACACCAAAAATATATAGGTGGTAAATCAGATGACCACTGTAAATTGCCCCTTGTGTGTAAGTGAGTGGTAGAATCTAGGGGGAGTTTGGAGAATAAAAAATGGGATTAATGCAGTAAATGGGTGGTTGATGGTTGGCATGGACTTGTGGGGCTAAAGAATCTGTTTTCGTGCCTCACATGGGGAATTGCCCTTCCTGGGACAAAGGCCACTGTTGACCCCCCCCCCCCCTCCTCCATTTTCATCCTCCTCCCTCAGACCCCCTTCCTTACCTCCAACCTTTACCTCAGGCCCCCCTCCCTTGGCCAGACCTCCCCACCCCCTCATCTCTGTCATACTCCCCCGACATCAGATCCCCTCCCACTCCCTCTCACCTCTCTGTCCACCTTCCCCCTCAGATACCTCCCTCTCTCTGACCTTTCTCTCAAGCCCCCCTTCCTCAGACACTTTTGCCCCATCCCTCTGATCCCTTCAAACCATTCCCCTTGAGCCTTCTCCCTCCAGCCCACTTCCGTTCCATCAAGACCCCCCACCCTCTGATGGTCTCTTGGTTACTGAAACCCTTTCAGTGGGTATGATTACAGAGTGACCACCAGTCTCCTCCCCACACTCCCTTCATTCCCTCTCTGCCGATGCAGCTGTTAACTCCCTGGATCAGGCCCATCGGACACGGCTTTGCTCTAATTTTAACTGTTGGTATTTCTGGGCTGTCGAGAGCCGAGGTCAGCACATCGCGCTGGCAGAGCGAGTCCCAGAGCCCGGGGAGTACAGGCGGCGTGGGGGAGACCCATCATGGAGACGAAGCCGGCGGCGGACGGGGATGTAGCGCAGAAGAAACGACAGGACAGTAAGAAGGGCAAGAAGCCGGTGTGCGTCGGACCGCCGCGACCCGCCAGGTCCCTGTTGTGCCTGAGCCTCAAAAATCCGATTCGCAAATTCTGCACCAGTATCGTGGAATGGAAGTATCCTTGCCTTCGTCTTGGCGGTTGGGGGAGGGAATCGCGGTGTCGAAAGGGAGGGTGGAGTAAGGGAGGGCGGGGGCTGGTGAGAGAGATAGTACTAGGATGGGTGAATGGAGGGGGGCAAGGTGTTGGATGGCTTTGGGTGGGAGGAGAGAGAAG
Organism: Malacoraja senta; assembly: GCA_038087875.1. Lineage (NCBI taxonomy): Eukaryota > Metazoa > Chordata > Chondrichthyes > Rajiformes > Rajidae > Malacoraja > Malacoraja senta. Next base: position 15,119,448 of record CM075981.1, on the reverse strand, counting down.
ATAAATGCGTGAGGTGTGGCTGTGAGGAGATGGAATGGGAAGAATGGCGAGTAAACAATGATATGATGGGGAAGGGTAGATTAGATGAAGGCATTGGAGTTGGGATGGAGAAGATCATGGCTGTGATGCGTGTGGATGAGGTGAGGTGATGGATGATGGGTGGGGAATGTTGAGTTGGAAGATTGGGTGAGAACAGAAGGTGGGGTTGATTGATTGGTGGGGAAAGTTTCTGTGTGTCCGGGAGGGACAGAAGAAATATGTTAGTACTGCCTCATAGCTCCAGAGGCCCAGGTTCAATCCTGACCCCCCAGTGCTGTCAGCATAGAACTTGCGTCTTCTCCCTGTAACCACATTGGTTCCTATATGTACTCTGGTTGCCTCTCATTTCCTGAAGATGTGCTGATGGTTTAAATATTGACTGTATATTACCCCTTAGTATAGGTAGATGGCAAACGAACCAAAGGAAAATGTGAGAGAGGTGGGTTAAGGGGGAAGTGTGTATGTGGAGGCAGGATGCTTTGGGGAGGTGGACAGGAAAGTCATAGAAAGTTGTGCTGGAGTAATGGCATTCTGGTGGACAGTAGCAGGTGAGAATATTGAGGGGGATGTCTGAGGACAGTGCAAGAGGATGCAAAGGATGGATATGGTCTCTGAGAAATGGGGAGAGGGCAGCAAGAGTTGAAGGAGCAGCATGACGTTGAGAGTAGTGTGGGACAGGCAAGGATGGACTCAAAGGCACGTAGAAGAGGGTAGAGAGGGCGGGGGAAGGAGAGGACCAATTGGGATAATGAAGTGCGAAGGTGAAGAGGAACGTGAAGTGGAGAGACTGAGTGAGAGTGGGGAATGTTGTGGTTCCGGACAAGAAGACACTAGCAGAAAGAGAGTGGGGATGGGGAGAGCAGAGGAGAGGGAAAAACTAGTGGAGTAGGAATATGTGGAGGGGAAATGAGGGGTGAGAGAGAGGGAAGGGGAGAAGGAACACAAAGGGTGCGAGGAAAAAGATGAGCAATTAGAGGCGAGGGAGAAAGTGGAAGTCAGTGGGTAGAAGGAAAGGATGGAGATAGATGAGAGGGAAAGTGTGTGGGTGGATAGTTATGGGTGAGAAAGAAAGATAGAGAGAGGAATTTGGGGGAGGAAGGAAAGGCAGGGCAGTGAAGAAAACGAATGGCATGTTTGCCTTCATAACAAGAGTTGATTTAGGAGCAAAGAGGTAATTCTGCAGTTGTACAGGGCCCTAGTGAGACCACACCTGCAGTATTGTGTGCAGTTTTGGTCTCCAAATTTGAGGAAGGACATTCTTGCTATTGAGGGAGTGCAGCGTAGGTTCACAAGGTTAATTCCCGGGATGGTGGGACTGTCATATGCTGAGAGAATGGAGCGGCTGGGCTTGTATACTCTGGAATTTAGAAGGATGAGAGGGGATCTTATTGAAACATATAAGATTATTGGACACGCTAGAGGCAGGAAACATGTCCCGATGTTGGGGAGTCCAGAACCAGGGGCCACAGTTTAAGAAAAAGGGGTAAGCCTTTCAGAACGGAGATGAGGAAACACTTTTTCACACAAAGAGTTGTAAGTCTGTGGAATTCTCTGCCTCAGAGGGAGGTGGAGGCCGGTTCTCTGGATACTTTCAAGAGAGAGCTATATAGGGCTCTTAAAGATAGCGGAGTCAGGGAATTTGGGGAGAAGGCAGGAATGGGGTAATGATTGTGGATGATCAGCCATGATCACATTGAATGGTGGTGCTGGCTCGAAGGGCCGAATAGCCTACTCCTGCACCCATTATCTATTGTCTATAAAGAGCAGAGAGGTAGAGGAGGAGGAAGAATGGGAGTAATGAAGAGACAGAAGAGAAGCTTATGGAGAGAGCAAGAGTTTGGGAAAAAAATGGAGGGATGAGAAATGGAGCAGGTAGAGGATCAGGGAAGGGTGAGTGACATGAAGGAGGGAGAGGAGAAAGACAGGTGATGGAGAGATTAGAAAGTGAGAGAGGAAAATATGAAGAAAGGAAAGTTGGCAAGGAACATAAATCGTGAGCAATTAAGGAGTGTGTGAGAGTATGAGTTTTCTCACACTGTGGTGAATCTCTGTAATTCACTGCTGTCAAGGGTTGTGGTGGAGAGCTGCGGATCATTCAATACATAGTTAGAGATAGGTAAACATTTGAATCTAGGAATTGAGGTTTTGGGTAACTGGTGGAGTTGAGGACAGCATAGATCAGACATGATTATATTGGGTCATGGTTCAAGCTTGAGGGGCTGAGTGGCCTACTGGTGTTCCTATTTTCTTTTGTTCCTATGTCCTTGTGAGTAGAAAAAAATGGGGGAGACTTAAATGACGAAGGCAGGTAGTGGGGAAAGTGAGAGAGAGCATGGGAGGAGATGAAACAGGAGAGATAGGGTGAAGTACTAAACTGAGGAAGAGAAGGGGGCGGAGAAAGAAGGACTAATGAGAAAGGGAGTGGGAGGGAAAAGGGCAAATGGAAGGGTGATGAGAAGTGGGAGTGGATGGAGATAGTGAGTAGAGGATTAGGGTACGAGATGGACAGGAGTAGGGAGGTAGGCAGAGGGAGAGTGGCAGAAAGGAAGAAGAATAGTTGTGGGGTACGAACCTAGAGAATGGGAATATGGTGGAGAGATGGGGGGAAAAGGTGCATGTAGATGGAGAGGGGCGAAGTTTGTTGGTGCGGGGGAAAGTTTCGATAGAAGGAGCTGGAGGGGGGGGGGGCGAAAGAGGAGTGGTGAGAAAGAATGGGGAGAGATTAGTGTTAGAACTGGGTAGAAGAGGAGGAGGCTGGGGAATATTATTAATTTATTTATGTGGGTGTGGGGAAAGTGGGGAGGAGTGATGGAGTCGGGAGGAAGAGACAGAAAATCACACGCTGAAAGGGGCAAAGAGACAGGAATAGAGTGTTGTGAGTGTGACGGGAGATGCCTTTTGACATGGTTTGTGCAGCTGTCCTTGGTTTCAATCCATATTTGGTCAGCTACACCCAGCTTACTCTGGTCACCGAGCCTCTCTCTTGTATTAAAAGGAATTGCTGGCCTTCCCTAGCTTGTTATTACCAAGAGTCTAAAAACTGCAGCTCAGTAATGTTCTTGGTCTCTGACAGGGACACTCTTGTACAACAATAAATGCATTGCTGCAAATATCCGCCTTTATACTGTGATGAAAGTGGGGAGGCAGGCTAGTGGGAGCTTACGTTGTAGCTAGTTTACTGATGAAGTAATCTGGAAGGCTAGACTAAGGATCTGCTGACGCAAGTTCATCGTCATCCGATCATTGTAACTAATATTCCACAATGCTGAAAGGTTTCTAATTACCCTCTCATTATATCCTTTGTAAAAGGTGATCAGAGGTAGACATAGTGGTCGACTTCTGGCCTCTATTCCTACCTCCAATGCGCCTCCCCACCTTCCCCATACCCAATCATCTTCTGCCCAGTTGCAATGCTACTCTGTCCCTTTTGCCTCCACCTCTATCTACCCACCCTTCCCTATGCCTCTCCCCACTACTATTTTGCCCCTTCTATCGACACCCTCTCCTCTCCAACAACCCTCTCCATCTATGTTCACCTCCCCATCTTGCTACCATATTCCTTTTCTCAATGTTTCTATTGTACAAACCCACCCTCTTTCCTTCTGTCACTTCCTGTCACTATTATTTGTTGTCTAACCTGCATTAGGAAGATAGGAATAGGAATAGGCACAGTGAAATTCTTTGCTTGCATACGCAATGTATACATTCTATGCATGTATTCTAACTAACATGGAAATTAATAAAGTAGTAAATCATGTCCCATGAATTTGGCTAATTTTATTTGAAGAGGTGACCAAGAATATTGACATAGAGCAGGACAACAGACTTTATCTAAGTGAATTTAGCAAGGCTATTGTCAAGATCCCATAGACTGATCGGGAAGATTACAACACATGGGATACAGCATGCAGCAGCATACAGCATGCACTGGATACAATATTGGCTTGGTGATAAGTGCCAAAGTGTGGTAGTGGAGGGTTGTTTTCAAGAGTGGAGGTTATGAGTAGCCGCGTGTTGCAGGGTTTGGTGCTGGGTCCAATGTTGTTCATAATATATTAATAATTTGGATGAGAAAGTTGGTAGCATGATTAGTAACTGTCTAATTTGGTGGTATAGTGGGCACTGAAGAATATTGGCTAATGGTATAATAGGACATTGATAACTGGGAAATCGTGCCAAGAAATATCAGATGAAATTTAACTCAATGTGATGCATTTTGGGAAGTTAGAACAGGGCAAGACACAAAGAATGGCAGGGCCCTGGGGAGTGTTGTTGAACAGTAAGATCCAGGAGTACAGGGATGTAGTTTCCTGGAAATGGTGACACATGCTTGTCAAGAGAGTCAAGAGTGTTTTATTGTCATAAGTCCCGGATGGGACAATGAAATTCTTACTTGCTGCTTGGGGGAAAAGAAAAAAGAGAAAAAGTTCAATGAATAACAAATATAGTGCAAATAACAAATGATAATATAGTCTTTTGCAGTTCAGAGCTCAGAGCTTATTTGTTGTTGTGTTTAATAGCCTGATGGCTGCAGGGAAGAAGCTGTTCCTGAACCTGGACGTTACGGTTTTCAGGCTCCTGTACCTTCTTCCTGATGCCAATGGTGAGATGAGTGTGTGGCCAGGATGGTGTGGGTCCTTGATGATTTTGGCTGCCTTTTTGAGGCAGCGACTACGATAGATCCTTTCAACGGTGAGGAGGCCAAAGCCAGTGATGGACTGGGCAGTGGTCACAACTTGTTGTAGTCTTTTTCGCTCCTGGACGTTCAAGTTGCCGAACCAGGCCACGATGCAACCAGTCTGAATGCTCTCTACTGTGCACCTGTAGAAATTTAGGAGAATCCTCTTCGATATGCCGAATCTCGGTAATCTTCTCAGGAAGTAGAGTTGCTGATGTGCCTTCTTTATAATTGCAATGGTGTGCTGGGTCCAGGAAAGATCTTCGGAAATATGCACGCCCAGGAATTTGAAGTTATTGACCTTCTCCACCATCATCCCATTGATATGAACAGGATTGTGGGTCCTCATCCTTCCCCTACCAAAGTCCACAATCAGTTCCTTGGTCTTACTGATGTTGAGAGCCAGGTTGTTGTGGTGGCACCATTTGGTCAGTCGGTCGATCTCACTTCTATACTCTGACTCGTCCCCATCTGTGAACCACAGTAGTGTCGTCAGCGAACTTGATGATGGAGTTCACATTATGTCTGGCTACGCAGTCACGGTCATCTCTTCGTGGTACTCAGACGTGGCAATCCTATCTAACTCCTGCTCTCCGCACCTGGAACACCTGGAGGTGAAGTGCCGCCCCTTCTACCTACCGAGGGAATTCACCTCCAACATCCTGACCGCGGTCTACATCCCACCCCAGGCAGACATTTGGCTGGCACTGGAGGAACTGCACGCCGTGGTCAACAAGCAGCAGGCAGCCTACCCCGAGGCATTTACCACCGTAGCTGGGGACTTCAACAAAGCTAAACTGAAGAAATTGCTCCCTAACTTCCACCAATTTCTCTCCTGCAGCACCAGAGGATCAAACACCCCTCACCACTGCTACACGACCATCAAAGACGCCTATCGCTCTATCCCTCGCCCTCACTTCGGAAAATCCGACCATTCAGCGGTGCTGCTTCGTCCTGCATACATGCAGCAACTGCAGAAAGCACCCCCAGAGGTGAGGACTGTACAGAGCTGGTCGGGGGAGGCAGAGGAACAACTCCAAGACTGCTTGGAGTCTGTAGACTAGGCAATGTTCAGGGACTCGCAACGGGCCTGAATGAATATGCCACAGTCGTCACAGACATCATAAGGAAATGTGTGGAGAACTGCGTTCCAACAAAAATCTTCCGAGTGTTTCCTAACCAGAAGCCTTGGATGAACTATGAGATCCGCATTCTTCTGAAGACCAGATCCCGGGCATTCAGGTCTGGCGATGCAGAGGTCTATAAGCAGTCCAGATACGACCTTGGTGAGGCCATCAAAAAGGCCAAAAGGGACTTCTGCTCTAAGCTGAAGGATGAGGCGGATGCTCGGCAACTGTAGCAGGGTTTGAATGCGATCACCTCCTACAAGGCGAAATCAGGAGGCAGCTCAAACGACAGTGAAGCATCACTCCCTGACGAGCTCAATGCGTTCTACGCACGGCTCGATAGGGAGAACACTGATGTGCCTTCCCGAGCTCCCATTCACCCTGATGGTATTACAGTCACAGTCACAGAGGCTGACGTCAGAGGATCCTTCATGGGGGTGAACCCACGGAAAGCGCCTGGACCTGATGGTATACCCGGTCGTGTTCTCAAGACCTGTGCAGACCAACTGGCGGGAATTTTTAAGGACATTTTCAACCTCTCACTTCTGAGGTCTGAGGTTCCCACCTGCTTTAAGAGGGCATCAATAATACCAGTGCCCAAGAAGAGTAAAGTGACGTGCCTCAATGACTATCGATCAGTGGCACTAACGTCTGTGGTGATGAAGTGCTTTGAGAGGTTGGTTATGGTGCACATCAACTCCTACCTCGACAAGAACCTCGACCCACTACAGTTTGCACACCGCCACATAGGTCAACGGAGGATGCAATTTCACTGGCTCTCCACTCCGCATTGGACCACTTGGACAATAAAAACACTTACGTCAGGCTGTTGTTTATAGACTACAGCTTGGCGTTTAATACCATCATCCCTTCCAAGCTGGTTACCAAGCTCAAGGAACTGGGCCTCTGTGCATCCCTCTGCAATTGGATCCTCGACTTCCTCATCCACAGACCACAGTCTGTTCGAATTGGGGGAACCACTTCATCCTCAGTAACAATTAATACGGGAGCACCTCAAGGCTTCGTGCTCAGTCCTCTGCTTTACTCACTCTATACCCATGACCTTTATCAGCTGTAGCATTGAGTACAAGAGTTGGGACATTATGTCATGTTTGCACAGAACATTGATTCAACTGTACATAATATTATGTACAGTTCTAGACCCCACATCACAGGAATTGTGATGAAGGTAGAGAAAGTGCAGAAGCGATTCACGAGGTTATTGCCTGGATTGGAGAGATTAGTAGACTGGATCTGTTTTCTCTGGAGCAAAGATGGCTAAGACATGACCTGATGGAGGTGTATAAATTTCTGACATGCCTAGATCGGTAGACTGACAGAATCTGTTTCCCAGGGTGAAGGTTTCTAACACTAAAAGCCATAGGTTGAAGGGGAGAGGAAGGTTTAAAGGATATCTGAGGAGTAGTTGGTATCTGGAATAAGCTGCCAGAGGAGGTATTGGATAAAGGAACAGCAACGACATTTAAGAGGCATCTGGACAGTTGAAGGGTATGGAATTAATGCAGGCAACTGTGATAAGGCATGATGGTCTTTGTAGATGCTGTGAGTCGAAGGGCCTGTTTCTATGCTACACAACCCAATGATTTCAACTTCACAGCTTTTGTACTTAATGGCCAGAATGTATCTATTTATTTCCATGATTCACGGATGTATTGGGAGGTGGCAATGTAATCTAATCAGAATCATAGATCTATCTGACTGCTGTAATTGGAGGGTTTCATATGAGTCAAAATACTGGCTGAGGAATTCTTAGCTTTTCCCTTTGCCCTGAATGGGCAGCTTGTGATGGCTTAAGCCCTTGTCTTCATTGTATCTTTCATTTTCCCTTTGATCATTGTGGGATCTTTGACCATGATTGTGCCAGGAATATAGATTTTGAGGGTTGAGAGTTGGCCATTCAATTGAACAAAATGATGTGATGATTATTGCTGCAAGAAGAATCCTGAACTAAAACTTCGCCTATTCATGACCTCCAGAAATGTTGCCTGACCCGCTGAGTTGCTCCAACACTTTGTGTTCTATGCAAGATTCAAGCATCTGGAGTTCTTTGTGTCTCCATTGCTGCAATGATGTTAGGTTTGGGGAGAACCTGTTGAAGAGGATTTTCTAGAGTAATTGTTGAGGTTATCTCTCCAGGTTCTTTGGGAAATATAAAAAAGTTACTTAGGTTTCAAATTAATAGAGAAAGGCATGGATGCAAACAGCTGTGTACCTGGAATCTGATGTTATTCCATACGTCACAGTGAAGATATGTTGAAGATATTTTCCAAAAGAAACGTTCATGTATTGGATCTCATATTGAATTTTGTTATCAATGTGTGGCTTTCAAAATAAGTCAAAGTCAAAGTCAAATTTATTTGTCACATGCACCAACCAAGGTACAGTGAAATGAATTTGCCATGCAGCGATACAGTTGAAAAAAAGAACACACAATGCACAACAAAATCCAACACAAACATCCACCACAGCATTCTTCACTGTGGTGGAAGGCAACAACGTTCAGTCAGTCCTCCTCCCTTGTTCATCCGTGGTCGGGGCCACAAACACTCGACAGTCGCCACTACGGGCGGCCGGATGTACAGGCCCTCTCTTCAGGATGATCGAAACTCCGACGTCGGGATGGTCGAACACATTCCGCGGCTTGGAGTGCCACTTTCCTACCGCGGCTTCAGGATGCTATAGGCCGGTGGTCGGTGCTCTTCTCCAGCGATCCCCAACAATGGATCCCAGACTCCGGATGGTAAGCCCACACCACGCCTGCAGCTAGAAGCTCCGTAAACAGCCCCATGATGTCAAAGTCACCAGGCCAGCGATCGGAGAACTCCTCTCTGGCGACCCCCAGCAAGGGCTCGCCCCTGCTCCGCGATGGAAAATCCACACTGCGTCCGCTGCTGAAGCTCCAGGCCCGACTCCGGGAAAGGCCCAAATCCAAGCTGTTAGGCCGCGAGAGGGGAGGCGGAGAAGCGACATGGAAAAAGTCGCCTCTCAATGAGGAAGTGACCGAAAAATGGTTTCCCCCTCCCCCCCCCCCCCCCCCCCTCACACAAGACACACCGAGAGACACCAAAACAAACACTTGGACACACAAAAAAAAAAAAAAAAGTCAAAATAACGAACATGCTGCTGGCAGGGCAGCCGACTCGCAGCGCCCCCAACCAACATAAACCGAAAATAAAGTAAAGCTTTGATCGTTTCCTGAGACAATCCTTTCATTGCCTTCATGGTGATTATAGATGCAGATTTAGTAAGATTCTGCAAAGAGGTTTGCTACAGATTGGAAGTCAACATTGGTATTTGCAAGAATGACACGGTTGCAAATGTATTGTTGGGGTGGGAGATTGCAACCTTCACGTGGTCCGCCCTGTTTCGACGAATGCATTCAACCCGGCGTGCACAATTAAATAAGATCAAATAGAACAAGTTGTCCTACAACTTTAGGCTGTGCACACCATACACAAGAAGAAGAAATGTATTGGTGGTTAATGACATATTTGTCAGATTGGTCTTTCTAAATGTCCAAGTCTGAAGATCGTCCATTCTGATTTGACGTCGATCCTGTAGAGAAAGCATCGTCAGTGAGGAATAACATGAATGTACGAAGATGAACAACAAAATTGTGATGAAGCACCCTTGCTTGTTTGGATGAAGATGGGGATTACCTTTAAACCTTTGCAGGGCAGTCATGAAAGAGTTATTCGCTGAGGGCCTGTAGGGTATTAGGTAGTGAACTTTATCAGTCAAATTGGGCCTAAATCTTCCACTGTGTAAATTATCAAAAGCTTTTGCCACATGGATGAAAGCTATGTACGAGAACTGATTATAATATTTTTTCTTGGAGCTGCTCTGTGAAACGGTTTGAATCTACAGGGAGGAATGTTTTGGCAATAATTTGGGTACAATTAAGAAGTATATAGGGAAGAAACTCCCAGTGAGGCAGAGTGGGGCAATAGTTCAGTAATTTTCCTCACAAGAATGTTGTCATTGTTCCATATTTGGAGAATGAGTTTGTGTAGTTTTACAACTGATTATGGTTGAAGAGTTCCAGCGGTCCAGCTTTGCTGCACTGTTGCTCCTGGCCTGCTTGATGCATCGTACTACTTTCTTAAAGGGTAGACTGATGGACAATTCTTCTTTCAGTGGTGAGAGTTTTTTTAGTAATGATAGTGACATTTTCCGTAATCAAATTGCAGTTCAGAATTTAAGAAGGAACTGCAGATGCTGGAAAATCTGAAGAAGGGTTTCGGCCCGAAACGTTGCCTATTTCCTTCGCTCCATAGATGCTGCTGCACCCGCTGAGTTTCTCCAGCATTTTTGTGTACCTGCAGTTCAGAATTGTTTTATTTCCCCGTAGGAGCATTGCTGGAGATTTGGCCTTTGGAAGCACCATAAATGTACCATGTGGCCTGAAAAAAGCTCCACGTGTAATTCTTGTCAATGTAGAGCTAGCTCTTCCTGGTCTTGATCCCAATTGGTTTTGATGTCACTTTCTGCCTTTGAGTTTGTAATTTAGCTGCAACTCTGATACTTTCTTTTGCTGGTGCAAGATATTGTTTTGCCACAAAATAACTTAATTTTTAGTTGAAGTCTTGAATCATAATTTTCATAGTTTGACCCTGCAGTTGGTAGGTAATGTTGGAAATTGATTCAGAACACTGAGTGGATGGTGTTGAGCTACTTGTTACTCCCAGTGTTCTCAAAGGCCATAGTCATGGCCACACTTTGTATTGATGTAAATGCTTGTAAACTCTTTTTAGGAAATTGGTATTCATTTTCTTTTGCATTGACTTTGGCTGCTTTCAATTCTCCAGGGTGGGCTAGATAAACCAATGGTATACACAGTAGTTTTACATAGAAACATAGAAACATAGAAAATAGGTGCAGGAGGAGGCCATTCGGCGCTTCGAGCCAGCACCGCCATTCATTGTGATCATGACAGATCGTCCCCAATCAATAACCCGTGCCTGCCTTCTTCCCATATCCCTTGATTCCACTAGCCCCTAGCGCTCTATCTAACTCTCTCTTAAATCCATCCAGTGATTTGGCCTCCACTGCCCTCTGTGGCAGGGAATTCTACAAATTCACAACTCTCTGGGTGAAAAAGTATTTTCTCACCTCAGTCCTAAATAGCCTCCCCTCTATTCTAAGACTGTGTCTATTCTAAGACTGTGGTCCCTGGTTATGGACTCACCCAACACTGGGAACATCTTTCATGCATCTAGCCTGTCCAGTCCCTTTACAATTTTATATGTTTCTACAAGATACCCCCCCATCCTTCCAAACTCCAGTGAATACAAGCCCAGTCTTTTCAATCTTTCCTCATATGACAGTCCCGCCATCCCAGGGATCAATCTCGTGAACCCACGCTGCACTGCCTCAACCACAAGGATGTCCTTCCTCAAATCAAGAGACCAAAACTGTACACAATATTCCAGATGTGGTCCTACCAGAGCCCTATACAACTGCAGAAGAACCTCTTTACTCCTATACTGAAATTCTCTTGTTATGAAGGCCAACATTCCATTAGCTTTCTTCACTGCTTGCTGTACCTGCATGCCAATTTTCAGTGACTGGTGTACAAGGACACCCAGGTCATGCTGCACCTCCCCCTTACCTAACCTAACCCCATTGGGATAATAATCTGCCCCCTTGTTTTTGCCACCAAAGTGGATAACCTCACATTTATCTATATTATACTGCATCTGCCACGTATCTGCCCACTCACGCAACCTGTCCAGGTCACCCTGCAACCTCCTAACATCCTCTTCACAGTTCACACTGCCACCCAGCTTTGTGTCATCCACAAACTTGCTAGTGTTGCTCCTAATTCCCTCTTCCAAATCATTAATATATATGGTAAACAGTTGCGGCCCCAACACCGAGCCTTGTGGCACTCCACTCGCCACTGCCTGCCATTCTGAAAAGGACCCGTTCACTCCTACTCTTTGTTTCCTGTCTGCCAACCAATTTTCTATCCATGTCAACACCCTACCCCCAATACCATGTGCTCTAATTTTAGTCACCAGTCTCCCGTGCGGGACCTTATCAAAGGCTTTCTGAAAATCTAGATGCACTACATCCACTGGCTCCCCTTCATCCATTTTACTTGTCACAACCTCAGTAAATTCCAGAAGATTCATAAATCAGTGCCATTACAGAGATATTGAAGCAAATTTGAATCACCAATATGTCACCAAGGAGAAGCACTTCTCCCTTAGAAATATTGCTCAGGACTTGATCAAGCTTGGAATCGACCAGTTCCTTGATATTTTCTCAGCATTTGGTATTGGGACATATTTACTGATAAAAGTGGCATGCTGATTGCTTCTGGGTATGAGGTGAAAGGTAACAGTGGTGAACTCTATAAAGTAACCACTGTGTTACTTTATGGAGTTGAGCTTGTTGTTAATGGCAAGTTTAAAGATGTGAATGGCTGTCCTTAGGTTCCCCTTTCCAGGAGAAAGTGAGAATCACCCTTTTATCAATTGACCTTGTGTCTTCATCTTGCCTTGCTCAAGGAACCAATGTTGATGTTACATCACACAGGTTTCCTGTGATAGCAGTACTTTGGTAATTCGCTATATTAGTTGTCTATCAGGATGTAACTATGTTTAAAAATAATTATCTCCTTCCAGTTTTAACTGCAGAGAGAAAAGGAGAAAAGATTATTGTGATTAAGTACGGATTCTTCATAGACAGAAGCAGGAGAATTAATTATAGGGAATAAAGAAATGGCAAAGCAGCTGGAGGAATTCAGTGTGCCAGACTGCATCTGTGGAGGGAAATGGGCAGATGAAAAATTGGGTGGGGACATTTCTTCAGAGTAAAAAGGAGATAGCTGACTGATGGAGTAAAGAGCTAGTAGAAAGATGTAGAGATGGATTAATTGTTCCCCAGGACACAGCTTTTGCTGCAGAGATTGGTTCTGAGGGGCTACAAGGAACTGTAGATGCTGTTTTACAAAGCACAACGTTCTATAGTAACTCAGCTGCTCAGGCAGCATCTCTGGAGAATGTGGATAGGTTGGTTTTGAGGGGCTGTTGTTACCAGTAGTGGAAAAATGGGGGTATTGGCACATCACAATCCTCAAAGGCAGGAGTTCTAGAGTTCTAATCAAGGAGGTCAGTATGAAGATGATTGGAGATCCTATCTTGTCCTGCCTTGCGGAGCTTTAATACTGTGTTCTGTTTTATCCACTGTTGACAACTTCAAAAGTGAATTGCAATCTGCAACCTCATGTCAGACCTGTTCACCCCGAAGCAGTACATGACACTGGTCCGTTTGTTCCTGGGATCATTAGAACAAGAAAAATTCTCAAAATGTGACGGGCTGAATCTAAGACAACTGGTGCTGCATGTGCCCTGGGAGAGTTTGATAGTACAGTGTTGAAAGAGCATTACTTTATACATTCTGTGCTAAAACTACCGAGGAAGTGTTTGGTACAGCAATGTGGACGGAGATTTATTCCACACTTGTGCTGAAACTTTTCAGGAATTAATTGATGGACTTTGATGGTGCAATGTGAGGGAATATTTCACAAACTAACATTTCATTCCCCAAGATTTAGCAAGTTATAGGTAATTGACCGAAGTTTTTCTGAATTTAAGGGGATCTGATGAAGCAACTAGAGAGAAATTCATTCTAAGCTTTTACTGCCCTTTTGAAATCAAAACTGGAAATTCTCAAAGCATCGACAGAGAAGGAGACAGTTAACATTTCAGGTCAATGATCTTCTATCAGACCTTCTGATGAAAGATCATTGACTTGAAACATTAATTTTGTTCTCTCATTTTTGTAGATGCTGTTTGGCCATCTTCTTGCATTTGTCATGTGACCATTTTGGTTTTTATTTCAGATATCAAACATCCGCAATAGTAAGATTCTGTTTAAGTGGTTTGGACATTAAAGCTCACTTTTCTATCTGCTCAGTGCTATAGCTGACCTGTGAATCTTTGCCAAGGAATCTGAGAGGCAGCTTTATTTGTAGGTCAGTGGGGATCATTAGACCGTGAATAGTTTTCCTTGATTGCATTGACAGACCGTTCGAAATTATCATCCTCATTACCATCTTCGCCAATTGTGTGGCCCTTGCTGTGTTCCAGCCTCTTCCAGAAGATGACACCAATTTGTTGAATTTCAAGTTGGTAAGTAGAGTGTGAATATGCATTGAAAATGGCTCCGCACGCAGTGAGCATAATGACGGTGTAAGATCATAAGTGATAGGAGCAGAATTAGGCCATTCGGCCCATCAAATCTACTCTGCCATTCAATCATGGCTGATCTATCTCTCCTTCCCAACCCCATTCTTCTGCCTTCTTCCCATAACCTCTGACACCTGTACTAATCAAGAATCTATCCATTTCTGCCTTAAAAATATCCACTGACTTGGCCTCCACAGCCTTCTGTGGCAAAGGATTCCACAGATTCACCACCCTCTGACTAAATAAATTCCTTCTCATCTCCTTCCATAAAGAACGTCCTTTAATTCTGAGGCTATGACCTCTCGTCCCAGACTCTTCCACTAGTGGAAACATCCTCTCCACATCCACTCTATCTAAGCCTTTCACTGTGCTGAAAAGCTCACCGTCTGGCGAGATTTGGGGAGATTGGGAGAGATTCACACTCTGGCACAGACCTTTCCTTCTGTCTTAACTAATTCCCAATACCACGAGGAAACCATTTTGAAATAACAGAAGAGAATCCAAATTATGGGAGAGATGTAGAGAGAATTTGCTGTATGTTCAACCTGGAATGTTATCAGAGAACTTGCATATGATGGAAAAAGCTGCATGGTCACTTGACCTTTTGAATATGTGAGATTCTTCACTGATCGAAACCAGTGAGTAGGTCCAGGCTGGAACTCTAGACTGGTATCTAGTGTTCCTTCTCTCTCTCTGTAGCTTGTGTTGTTATCTTCCTGTCCTGTCATCCCAGCCAGAGGATATGGCCTTTCCAGCCCTATCCATCTATTGCTTGGGATTTTGTTAACTTGCAAATCCCAGCTAAAAGCGAAGAGCGACATCCGAGGTCACCAGAGGCTGGATGATATGTTAGCTTTTACATTGGCATTATGTGGGTTGAATTATGAGTTGGGTGAAGAAAACAGCTAATGTATTAATAAATTATAACACATAGCTAAGCTGTAAGTTTACTGATTGGAAATCCCAATGGTTTGGCATTTAACACTCCAGGTACTGTTTTCTGCGCTCCCTTTCAACTCACTGAGCACAGGTTCCCATGGTCCCCTCTACTCACTGGTGCCTTGGTTCCCCAGCTTCTCTGCATTCACTTGTACTGTGGCTCTCACGCTCCCTTCCATTCACTGGGACTGGTTTCCATGTTCCCTTCCATTCACTGGGACTGTCGTTCCCAAGCTCTCTTGGGTATTGATAAATAATAACATTCAATAATCAAGAACATCTGGTTGTTCAGCATCACCAAAGTCCCGAGCATGTTGAACTGTAGCTATCACAAAATTAAGAAAAGTGCAGGAATTAATTACTTAATTATATAAACCAGTAATGTAGGTTAGTATTAAAAAATGTTAACCTGAGAGAGTTATATCAATGATTTGGACGAGAATGTAAAATACATTATTAGTAAGTTTGCAGATGACACTAAAGTAGGCAGTATGGTTGATGGTGAAGAATAAGTGTATAGTGATAATGTATAAGTTGAGATGTTTCATTACGGTTGTACAAGACATTGGTGAGGCCACATTTGGAGTAAGTTTTGGTAGGAAGGATGTTATTAAGATGGAAAGAATACAGAGAAGATTTACAAGGTGTTGCCAGGATTGAGGGGATGAGCTATGGGGAGAGGTTGTGCAGGCTAAAACTTTATTCTTTGGAGCACAGGAGCCTGAGGGATGACCGTATACAGGTGTATAAAATCATGAGGGGAATAGATAGAGTGAATGCACAGTCTTGTATCCAGGGTAGGGGAATCAAAAACAAGAGGACATAGGTTTAAGGAGAAAGATGCAAGATATAATAGGAAACCGAGGGGCAACTTTTTGACTCAGAAAGTGGTGGGTATAACTGATGTGGGAACGTACTGCCAGTGGAGGTTGTTGAGGCAGGTACTTGGACAGGCACATGGATAGGAAAGGTTTACTCAAACACTGGCACATGGGACTAGCTTAGATGGGACATATAGGTCGGTATGGACGAGTTTGGTCAAAGGGTCTATTTTCATGGTGTATGACTATGGCTAGTTGCTGGATATTTAACTTCATTTCTATTAAGTCCAGGCATGGTTGGGTTTTTGACTGAATGCATGATAAATGATAAATACAATGATAAATAAAATGAGTGCAAAACAGCAGAATGGTACAAGACTGTGATGCAAAAGAATCTAAAGCAGTGTAAAAAAAAGAAATAGAAGAATGCAATAATGAATGAGGTAGAGTTAAGAGGAAGAGCATGTTGTAATGCCTCTGGGAACTGAGTGTGACCAAGCTGATCGGTTTCGGAGTCGAATAGCATTTGGGAAATAGCTATTCTTAAATCTGGATATCTGAGCCTTCAAACTCCTGTACATTTCCCCAGAGCCATCAGCAAGACCAAGTGTAGACTCGGTGACTATTTCACTGAATACTTGCGCTCAGTCTGCAAAGGACTGCTGGAGCTCCCGGTTGCTAACCATTTTTAACTCCCCTTCCCATTCCCATATTAACCTTTCTGAAATGACATCCTCCATTGCTAGTGAGGTAACATGCAAACTGGCGAAATATCACCTCATATGCTCTTGGGAGCCTACAAGCCAACAGATTGAACACTGAATTCTTCATTTTCAAATAATACAACCCTCCCTCCCCTTCTCGCCTCCTTTCCACGTCCCCCCTTCCCATTTGCACACATTTGTCCCACCGTCCCCGTCACCCTTCCTCCTGTCGCACATCTCCCAACCCTCCCACCCCTCCCATCTCTGAGTCCCCAGGTGGAGGTGGTGGTTGGGGCTCATCAAGGACATTAAGGTGGATGAATCCCGAGGGCCTGATAGGATTTTTCCAAAGTTATTAAGAGAAGCAAGGGATGAGATTGCAGGGAACTAGATATTTCCCCAGAGGATGGGAGAAAAAACAATATTGTTCATTTCTTGAAGAAGGGAAGTAGAGATAAACCAGGGAATTATATACCAACGAGCCTTATGTCACTGTTAGTGAAGCTATAGGAGAGGATTTCTCAGGATAGAATTTACTCCCATTTGGAAGGGAATGGGCAAATTAGGTGCAGTCAGCATGGCTTTGTATGGGGCGGGTCATGTCTTACTAACTCCATTGACTTTTTTGAGGACCTGATGAAGGTGATTAATGAGGGTAGGGCAGTGGATGTGATCTACGTGGATTTTAGTAAACATTTGGTAAAGACCTCCATGGTTGGCTGATCCAGAAAATTACGAAGCACTGGATTCATGGTGACATGGTCGTATGGATTCAGAATGGGCTTATTCCTAGAAGATTGGATGTCGGAATACTTGACTGTGTGGACACTGCTAAATGCTTTCTGTTGTGATTCTGCTGTTGGAATAACCAAAGTCTCACACTGTGATTAAGGTCCAAAGACTTTATTAACGTTACAGCATAGGTAACTTCATACTAGCACGTTACTCTAAATGTGTGAGAACAAGGCAGGGAAGCTTTCTGTTAAACTAGTGGGCGTAGCTATAAAGTATGACTCATAACATCTACAATTGTGGGTTGTGGTGGAAGGTCGCTATTATGGCTGGTGATCTGTGACCAGTCGTGGTCCTCAGGTACACAAAAATGCTGGAGAAACTCAGCGGGTGCAGCAGCATCTATGGAGCGAAGGAAATAGGTAACGTTTCGGGCCGAAACCCTTCTTCAGACTGATAGGGGGTGGGGAGAAGAAAGGAAAAAAGGAAAAAGGCGGAGGAGGAGCCCGAGGGCTGGGGGAGGGGAGGAGACAACCAGATGGCTGATGAAGGGGAGGGGACAGCAAGGGCTAGCAGAATTGGGAGAATTCAATGTTCAAACCCCCAGGATGTAGACTGCCCAAGCGGAATATGAGGTGCATTTCCTCCAATTTACGGTGTTGCTCGCTGTGGCCATGGAGGAGACCCAGGACAGAGAGGTCAGATACGGAATGGGAGGGGGAGTTGAAGTGCTGAGCCACTGGGAGTTCAGGTTGGTTATTGCGGACCGACCGGAGGTGTTCGGCGAAACAATCACCACCAACTTCCATCCGGCACTCAAATACACCTGGACCATTTCCGACACTTCCCTACCATTCCTTGACCTCACTATCTCCATCGCAGGTGATAGACTCCTTACCGACATCCACTACAAACCTACCGACTCCCATGGCTATCTGGACTACACTTCTTCCCACCCTGCTTCCTTTAAGGACTCCATCCCCCACTCCCAATTCCTCCGTCTACGCCGCATCTGCTCCCAGGATGAGGCGTTCCACACCAGGGCATCTGAAATGTCCTCATTCTTCAGGGAACGGGGGTTCCCCTCCTCCACCATAGATGAGGCTCGCACCAGGGTCTCTGCCATACCCCGCAACACTGCTCTCTCTCCCCATCCCCCCCACTCACAACAAGGGCAGAGTCCCCCTAGTCCTCACCTTTCACCCCACCAGCCGTCACATACAACAAGTGATCCTCCGTCAGTTTCGCCACCTCCAACGTCACCCCACCACTCGCCACATCTTCCCATCTCCCCCCATGTCTGCCTTCCGCAAAGACCGCTCCCTCCGTAACTCCCTTGTCAATTCTTCCCTTCCCTCCCATACCACCCCCTCCCCTGGTACTTTCCCTTGCAACCGCAAGAGATGCAACACTTGTCCCTTCACCTCCCCTCTCCACTCCATTCAAGGACCCAAGCAGTCATTCCAGGTGCGATAGAGGTTCACCTGCATCTCCTCCAACCTCATCTATTGCATTCGCTGCTCTAGATGCAAGCTGATCTACATCGGTGAGACCAAGCGGAGGCTTGGCGATCGTTTCGCCGAACACCTCCGGTCGGTCCGCAATAACCAACCTGAACTCCCAGTGGCTCAGCACTTCAACTCCCCCTCCCATTCCGTATCTGACCTCTCTGTCCTGGGTCTCCTCCATGGCCACAGCGAGCAACACCGTAAATTGGAGGAAATGCACCTCATATTCCGCTTGGGCAGTCTACATCCTGGGGGTTTGAACATTGAATTCTCCCAATTCTGCTAGCCCTTGCTGTCCCCTCCCCTTCATCAGCCATCTGGTTGTCTCCTCCCCTCCCCCAGCCCTCAGGCTCCTCCTCCGCCTTTTTCCTTTTTTCCTTTCTTCTCCCCACCCCCTATCAGTCTGAAGAAGGGTTTCGGCCCGAAACGTTACCTATTTCCTTCGCTCCATAGATGCTGCTGCACCCGCTGAGTTTCTCCAGCATTTTTGTGTACCTTCGATTTTCCAGCATCTGCAGTTCCTTCTTTAACACGTGGTCCTCAGGTATCTTTGCTGGGACATCTACTCTATGTGATATAAATAAATAACTTTTATGTAAATGACAATCCTTGTTCGAGGCGTACCGTCCCCAAACTCTACCTCCGCTACATTGACAATTGCATTGGTGCTACCTCCTGCACCCATGCAGAACTCACTGACTTCATCCATTTCACCACTAACTTCCATCCGGCACTCAAATTCACCTGAACAATTTCCGACATCTCCCTACCGTTTCTAGACCTCACTATCTCCATCGCAGGTAACAGACTACTGACCGACATCTACTACAAACCCACTGCCTCCCATGGCTATCTGGACTACACTTCTTCCCACCCTGCTTCCTGTAAGGACTCTATCCCCTACTCCCCATTCCTCCGTCTACGCCGCATCTGCACCCAGGATGAGGTGTTCCAAACCAGGGCATCAGTGTCTCCTCATTCTTTAAGGAACGGAGGTTCTCCTCTTCGACTATAGATGAGGCTTTCACCAGGGTCTCTTCTATGTCCCGCAGCTCCGCTCTCACTCGCCATCCCCCCACCCGTAACAAGGACAGAGTCCCCCTTGTCCTCACCTTCCAGCCGTCACATACAACAGATAATCCTCCAACATTTTCGCCACTTGCAACGGGATCCCACCACTGGCCACATCGTCCCATCTCCTCCCCTTTCGGCTTTCCGCAGAGACCGCTCCCTCCGTAACTCCCTGGTCAATTTGTCCCTTCCCACCCAAACTACCCCCTCCCCTGATCCTTGCAAACGCAGGAAATGCTACACTTGTCGCTCTACCTCCCCCCTCGACTCCATCCAACAACCCAAGCAGTCTTTCCAGGTGAGGCAGAGGTTCACCTGCACCTCCTCCAACCTCATCTATTACATCCGCTCCTCTAGGTGTCAACTTCTCTACATCGGTGAGACCAAGCGCAGTTGCCCAACACCTCCGCACAGTTCGCATTAACCAACCTGATCTCCCGGTGGCTCAGCACTTCAACTCCCCCTCCCATTCCGAATCCGACCTTTCTGTCCTGGGCCTCCTCCATGGCCAGAGTGAGTCCCACCGCAAATTGGAGGAGCAGCACCTCATATTTCGCTTAGATAGTTTACACCCCAGTGGTATGAACATTGACTTCTCCAATTTCAGGTAGTCCTTGCTATCTCCCTCCTTCCCCTCCCCTTCCCAGCTCTCCCACAGCCCACTGTCTCCACCTCTTCCTTTCCTTTCTTCTTCCCGCCCCCCCCCCCCGCTCCCACAGCAGTCTGAAGAAGGGTCTCAACCCGAAACGTCACCTATTCCTTCGCTCCATAGATGCTGCCTCACCCGCTGAGTTTCTCCAGCATTTTTGTCTACCTTTTATGTAAATGATGATGGGTTGGTTAGTAAATTTGCGGATTACACCAAGATTGCGTGGAGTAGCAGACTGTGAGGAAGACTATCAAAGTATACAGTGGGATATAGATTAACTTCAAAAATGGGCAGAAAAATGGGAGATGGAGTTTATCCGAGCATGTGTGAGGTGTTGCACTTTTGGAGATTGAATGCAAGGGGAAGGTATACAGTTGATGGTAAGACACTGAACAACATCGCTGCGTAGAGGGATCAAGGGTTCCAGGTACATAGCCCCCTGAAAATTAAATGTAAGTAGATAGAGTGGTCATGAAGGTGAATAGTGTACCTGCCCTCATTGGTCAAGCCTTTGAATATGTGTCAGGAAGTCCACCAGTATGCAGACGATTGAGTTTTGCGATCATGTCTTATGAATTTGATTGAGGTTTTTGAAAACGTTGACAAGGGCGAGGCCGTGGATGTTGTCTTTACAGACATCAGCAAGGTCGTTGATAAAGTTCCACATGGTAAGCTGCTTTGGAAGGTGAGATCACATGGGATCCAGGGAGAGGTAGATAACTGAGTACAGAACTAGTTTCATGGAAGGAATCCGAGAGTAGTGGTGGAAAGGTGAAGGCTGGAGGCTTGTATTGGAGACCTGTGATGAGGGGTGTGCTCAGGGATTTGTGTCAAACCCATTGCTGTTTGTTGTTTATGGCAATTGCATTATATCAATGTTTATATCAATGATTTGGATGAGAATGTACAAGGCATAATTAGTAAGTTTATAGGTGACACTAAAATGGGTGGTATGGGAGATAATAAAGATGGTTATCAAAAATTACAGCAAGCTCTTGATTAGCTTTTCAATTGGGCTGAGGAATGGTTAATGGAGTTTAATGCAGAAAAGTGTCAGGTGTTGCATTTTGGGAAGTCAAAACAGGGCAGGGCCTTCACAATGAATGGAAGAACCCTGGGGAGTGCTGCAGAGCAGAGGGATCTAAGAGTACAGGTACACAGTTTCCTTAAAATGACATCACAGATATAGAGTAGTAAAGAAGCAACATTCTCATTAAGAGGGTGATAGGTATATAGGTATATAGAACGAACTGCCAGTACGTTGAGGCAAGTACTATAACAGTAGTTAAAAGACAGGTTCATGGACAGGAAAGGTTTAGAGGAATCATGGGCCAAATCGTGTGGACCTGAGACACCATAAATGCAAGTTTAGAGGAATCTGGGCCAAACATGGACAGATTTGACTAGCTTAGATGGTGTGTCTTGGTCGGCATGGATGAGTTGTACTGAATGGGCTTGCTTCCGTGATGTATGTCTCTATGACAAAGACATGATGCAGCTTTATAGGACTTCAGTTAGGCAGCATTTGGAGTATTGTAGTTCTGGCCCCCCATTTCAGGATAAACGTGGAGATGATGCAGAAGTGGTTTACCAGAATGTTATCACCGGGATTAGATGGTATTACCTTTAAGGAGACGATGGACAACCTGTGATTGTTTTCTTTGGAACACCAGAGACTGAGCGGAGGCCTTATAGAAGTATATACAATTATGTGAGACATAAATAGGGTAGATAGTCAGAACCTTTTTTCCAGATGGAAATGTTAAGGCGTGGAGATCAAACTTGAAGTGAGGGTACACCCACAATGTCCTTGAAGTGAGGGTCCTTGAAGTCCTTGAAGTGAGGGTACACCCACAATGCTGTTGGGAGGGAGTTCCAACGTTTTGACACAGCAGTGCTGTGGGAATGGCGATATATTTCCAAGTCAGGTTGGTGTGTGGTTTAGTGGTGTTAAAAATGGAGCAAAGGATAAACTGATTAGTTGTAAGCCAGTTGTGGGGAAATTATTGGCATGAATTCTGTGGCACAATATCAATTTTAATTTGGAAAGGCACAGATTAATCGGTGATGGTCAAAGTGTATGGTCAAAGGAGATTGGGTTTGCATTGATTTAATTTTTGGTAGTATTGATAAGGTCAATGCTTTTGATGTTGTTATAATGGATTTTAGCAAGACTGCTGACAAGATCCCACATGGCAAGATAGTCACAAAAATAAAAGTTGATGAGATACAAGAGAGAGTGACAAATTGGATGTAAAATTGACTCAGTGACACAATGCAAATGGTAATTGTTGGCAAGTATTTTCATGACTGGCAGGCTGTTATTAATGTGTTTCCATGGGGTTCTGTGCTCTGTCCTTGGCTGTTTTTTGTAGATATTAAATATTTGTGCCAAAATGTGGACCATGTTAACGAAACATTAAATGATGCAAAAGTTGGCTGTGTGGTGGACCATGAGGAGGAAACCTTTCGGGTGGTAGAAATGTGACAAATGGAATTTTGTTCAAAGAAGTGTGAGGTGTGCATATTGGATAGGACAGCAGGTAAGACTTGATCAGCAGTAAGAATACTACGTGTGGACCTGAGACACCATAAATGCAAGTTCACAGATCCGGGAAGGCAGCAGGGCAAGTAGATAAAATGGTTAAGGTGTATTTGGGACATTTGCCGTTGTTGGTGGAGACACAGAGTACAGGAGCAAGGCTGTCACAAGTGAACTGCTTAGCCTGAGTAAAGTGCATTGTTCTTGTTATAGCTTCAGGGAGGATGTGATAGCAGTCGGGAAGCTATAGAGGGCTACTAGATTTACTCAGTGACTCTTGGAAATTTGATGATGATCCAAGGCTGGAAAGTTATCAGTATGAGGAGAGACCAGCAAGCTGGGATTCTTTCCTTTGAAGCAAAGGAGATTGGGGAGTATTAAATGAGGTGCGTAGGTGTATGACCTGGGTCAACAGATGGACCTATTTTCTTTTATAAGTGGATCAATAATTAACAAGGATCGATTAGTGTTTATTGGATTAGAGGGGCGTTGAGAACAAAATCTCTTTATCCAATCTAGAACAATGATAGAGCTCTTCGAGCTCTAAAGCTTTTACCCGGATGAAGTGTCACAATGTGGACTGAAAAATTAGTTCGAAGTAAATAGGTTTTTTAACTGACATAGTGGGCCAAACAGCCTTCTTTCAGGGCCTTACATCTCAATAGACGATAGACAATAGGTGCAGGAGTAGGCCATTTGGCCCTTCGAGCCAGCACCGCCATTCAATGTGATCATGGCTGATCATCCACAATCAGTACCCCGTTCTTACCTTCTCCCCATATCCCCTGACTCTGCTATCTTTAAGAACCCCATCTAGCTCTCTCTTGAAAGTATTTCCTGTGAAATATTTAATTCAATGAGAAACCAGAGGGTGGTTGTAACAGTAATACATTTACATCACTGGCCCTTGTGCAATAGGAAGAACTTCCCAGCTCCTCTTCCTGGAGCCGATGCGGAATATCTTGCAGCCAGATAAAATGCCTTGGTTTAACATCTCATTTAAACAGTTTCACCTTCCAAGTACAGGAGGTATAGCCTGTAACACAGTGCATCACATTCTCGATGTACCCTTACCACCAGCGTTTTCTTTGACAATGCAATGCGTTCTCTTCATTTACTTCCTTGGACATTCTTTTAAGTTGCACTGACCTGTTCGCTCCAAATTTGTATTTGAGTCTCCAAAGTTCGTCTTAAATCCAGGACATCCTAACTCTGATATGTGAGTGCTGTACAGTGATCCACAGCTGATCCCTTATTGATTGCCTGGTGTATTCCCTGTATTCCCTGGAGGCCAATTCACTGGATGTATTCGTTAGATATAGCTCTTAGGCCTAATGGAATCAAAGGATATGGGGAAAAAGCTGGAACAGGGTACTGATTCTGGATGATCAGCCATGATCATATTGAATGGCAGTGCTGACTCGAAGGTTCGAAAGGCTTACTCCTGCACCTACTTTCTATGATTCTATGTATTGTTTATCACCTTGAAAGCCTCATGTCATCCCTAGACTTCCCGTTTCCCCCCATCCACCTGTGGCGCTGCTGTCTGATCTGCTCCTCCCCTTGTGTGTTGTCGCAACAATCAGAGACAGTCAAGTAAATGCAGAGCGGAGGGGAGTGAGGGGCAGATGTGTAAGTGGGAGATCACATCCCAAAGTGGTGGAGAGTGAGGGGGAGATCACGTATCAGGGTGGGGCGAGGAGGAATAGGAATAAATGGGGAGGGTATATCACATCATGATGTAATGGTGGAGCAGAGGCGGTAGGGGCAGGGAGTAGGGGTTAGCAAGGGCATTGGCTCTCTCAACGATTATTTTGAGCGATAGATTTGCATACATGTTGATTGTACCCCTCCATAAGAGGTCACATGTCCCTGCCAAAGGCCGTGTTTTGGCTGCAGGAGAGACCCCACCCTGAGGTACACGATGAAGGAAAGGGATCATAGAAACATAGATAAATAGGTGCAGGAGTAGGCCATTTGGTCCTTTGAGCCAGCACCGCCATTCCATATGATCATGGCTGATTTTATAAAATCAGTACCCATTCCTGCTTTTTCCCCTTCTCCTTTGATTCATTTTGTCCTGAGAGCTAAATCTAACTCCCTCTTGAAACTAACCAGTGAATTGGTCTCCACTGCCTTCTGTGGCAGAGAATTCCACAGATTCACAACTCTCTGGGTGATAACGCTTTTCCTCATCTCAGTCCTAAATCGCCTACCCCTCATTCTTAAACCCCGGGTTCTGGACTCCCCCAACATTGGGAGCATTTTTCCTGCATCTAGCCTGTCCAATCCTTTAAGAATTTTATATGTTTCTGTAAGGTCCTCTCTCAACCTTCTAAATTCCAGTGAATACAAGCCCATTCCTTCATCATATGTCAGTCCCGCCATCCCAGGAATTAACCTGGTGAACCTACGGTGCACTCCCTCAATAGCAACAATGTCCTTCCTCAAATTAATTGTAATTGTAATTAATATATTAGCCAAGTATGTAAAAACATGCAAAGAATTTGATTTCCCATACAGTCATACCAAAAAAGCAACAAAACACACAACTACATAAAAATTAACATAAACAAGCACTATGATGGAAGGCAATAACATATTATCTTCTTCCCTCATTTTCTCCCGCGGTGGGGGTCAGACGAACCAACCGCAGTCGGGGCGATCAAAGCTCCTTCAGCCGGCGATCGAAGCTGCCGCGTCTGGGCGATCGAACCTCCCGCGATCGGGGCGGTCGTAGCTCCCGAAGTCGATCCTGAACCAAGGGACCAAGCGAGCTCCACGATATTCAGTCCGCAGGCTCCCGTGGTTGGCACTCCCAAAGTCAATCCCTGACAAAGGGATCGCAAGCTCCATGATATTCAGTCCGCAGGCTCCCGTGGTTGGAGCTCCCAAAGATACGATACGGAAAATGTTGCATCTCCATCGAGGAAAGAGATTTTAAAACGTTTCCCCCACTCTCCACGTAATACAAAAATTAAAGATACACTAAAACATACATGTAACAACAGACTAAAAACAACAAAAGAAGAAAAGGACGAGACAGACTGTTGACGAGGCTGCCATCGTATGGCGCCACCCGGTGGTACTCGGTAAGAGACCAAAATTGCACACAATACTGGTGCGGGCTCACCAGTGCCCTGTATGGTGGCGGTCGTGGTGGAGCTGTATCTAACGTTTGGGGGGAAAGCAATTCCTGGGCTTGAAAGAGTGTATGAAGGGTGAGCGAAAGGCAAAGGAGACACCCGTAGTATTGAGAATGTTATTACATGTGTCTTTTGCAAGTGTTGTACTATTGTTGATTATTTGATATCTTGAAAGACCTGTTTGGGGAAGCTATGATACAATCACCAACCTCATACATTCCCTTTCCCTCTCTTTGTTTTTCACCCTTTTCTCTCTCCCCCTTTCCCCTACCTCTTCCTACCCCTCCCTCTCCCTTCCATATCTCTCATAGGAAAAGATCGAGTATATCTTTCTGATAGTATTCACAATTGAAGCATTTCTGAAAATTATTGTTTATGGATTTCTCTTTCACCCGGATGCCTATCTACGGAATTTCTGGAATGTTTTGGATTTTGTCATCGTGTTTGTTGGGTAAGTCCCAGGATTATCTTGTATTGATATAGCCATAGAATTGAACAATATTGAACAGGCCCTTCGGCCCACCATGTCTATGATGACGGTAGACAAAAATGCTGGAGAAACTCAGCGGGTGAGGCAGCATCTATGGAGCGAAGGAATAGGTGATGTTTCGGGTCAAGACCCTTCTTCAGACTGATGCGGGGGGGGGAAGAAGAAAGGAAGAGGCGGAGACAATAGGCTGTGGGAGAGTTGGGAAGGGGAGGGGAAGGAGGGAGAAAGCAAGGACTACCTGAAATTGGAGGTCAATGTTCATACTGCTGGGCATCCGGGTAAACTGCCCAAGCAAAATATAAGGTGCTGCTATCAAGGTATATCAAGGTACACAAAAATGCTGGAGAAACTCAGCGGGTGCAGCAGCATCTATGGAGCGAAGGAAATAGGTAACGTTTCGGGCCGAAACCCTTCTTCAGACTGATAGGGGGTGGGGAGAAGAAAGGAAAAAAGGAAAAGGCGGAGGAGGAGCCCGAGGGCTGGGGGAGGGGAGGAGACAACCAGATGGCTGATGAAGGGGAGGGGACAGCCAGGGCTAGCAGAATTGGGAGAATTCAACGTTCAGGCCACCAGGATGTAGACTGCCCAAGCGGAATATGAGGTGCATTTCCTCCAATTTACGGTGTTGCTCGCTGTGGCCATGGAGGAGACCCAGGACAGAGAGGTCAGATACGGAATGGGAGGGGGAGTTGAAGTGCTGAGCCACCGGGAGTTCAGGTTGGTTATTGCGGACCGACCGGAGGTGTTCGGCGAAACGATCGCCAAGCCTCCGCTTGGTCTCACACAAGGTATATCAAGGTATGTCTATGATGAAATATCAAGGTATGTCTATGATGACCATCAGTATCATATGCTGACGTGCCATTCTGGGCTAGTCGTATTTGCCTGCATTTGGCTGATACCCCTCTCAATCCTTCCTATCCATATATCTGTCCACATGTCTTTTGAAAGTCATAATTTTATCCACCTCTATAGCTTCCTTTGGCAGCTCATTCCAGATACAGACTACATTCTGAGTGAAATGCTTTCCTCTGAGGTACTTCTTAAATCTCTCCCCTCTCACCTGCAGCCCGTGCCCTCTGGTTTTAGAATCCTCTACACTGAGAAAAAGATTGCGAGAGTTACTTTATCCATGCCCCTCATGATTTTCCATACTTGATAAGGTCACTCTTCAGCCTCCTACGTTCCAAAGAAAAAAGTCCCAGCCCATCCAGTCTCTCCTTTTTCTGTGCCCTTTCCAACTTAATGACATCCTCCCTATAGCTGGGCAACCAGAACTGAACACCGTATTCCAAGTGTAGTCCCACCAATGACCTGTGCAGTTGTATCATATTGTCCCAACTTTTGTACTCAATATCTTTCCCAACGAAGGCAAATGTGTCAAATGCCTTGTTCACCACCCTGCCCACCTGACTTGCCACTTTCATGGAACCATGCACCTGTACTCTTCAATCTCTCTGTTCCACAACACTCTCCAGTGATCTGTTTATTCCCTCAGTTCCCACAGTATGTTAATACATACATGTATAATTTGTTTTGTCTGCACTGGATTTTAAATTGTATTCTGTCATTCCATAGACCACATGCAAGAGGTGAGCACAAGGACATAAACACAAATTTTCAACAGAAAAATATTAAATTGCACAAAAAAACTTCATGGGTTGGGAATGGGGAGGGGATGGGAGAGAGGGATGATGGGGAAACTGATGCATTAAATAAGGTTTTACACAACGTCAGGATGTTGCAAACTGAAATTTAGTCCCAGTAGTGATTTAGGAAGCGTTGTTATCTGTATATAAAAACCTCACAACTGGCAGTGAAGTGAATAGTAATGTTGGTTTAAGGAACAATATTGTCCTGGACCCAGCAAGATTTCCCCCAACTATTCTGGTTGTGCTGGAGGATTTTACAGAGCTTACAGGCTTTGGTTTAATGTCATGGCGGATGGACAGACTGTAGTGGACTCTGCTGTGATTATCTGCTTAATTCTCTGAAGTAGAAGTTTTAAACCAGGACTTTCCATTTCAGAGGAAGGAAAATTCCCTTTGACACATTATAAGCTATTTCATGTCCAACAAAACAAGTGTTGTGAAATATAATTGCATGGGATGAGGTTTCTTTTGGAAATTTAGAGTCCCAGAGTTATAGAGCAAAGAGACAGGCTCTTTGGCCCATCCTATCCATGCTATCCAACAAGAACACATTCATGTAAATACAAGGAACTACAGATGCTGGTATACAAAGAAGGACACAAAGTGCTGGAGTAACTCAGGGGGTCAGGCAGTATCTCTGGAGAACATGGATATGTGACGTTTCGGGTTAGTACCCTTCTTCAGACGTATTGTGGTGGGGGGGGGGCGGAGGTGGAGGTTGGGTGAGAAAGCTGGAAGAGAGGAGGGGCATGACAAAACCATAATAAGTTGATACAGGTGAGGAAGGTTTTTTGAGAGGCAAATGTTGGACAAAGGCCAGAGATGAAAAGACAGAAGTTGTGTGACAGAAAGATTGAAGAGTTGCGAATTGTGAAGCCAGAAGAAGGAATGTAGGTGGAGGGGGAGGGGAGAAATGGGTACAAATCCAGTTTGGAGCACAGGGGAAAGCCGGGGGGGGGGGGGGGGGGAGGCAGGGTTAGGAGAGAAGGAAAGAAGGGAGAGGGGGAGTGTTTTGTAGTTACCTAAAATTGGGGAATTCAATGTTCATTCTTTTGTAAGCTACCCAAGGTGAGGTGTTGTTCCGCCGGTTTGGTGAGGCCTCACTCTGGCAATAGAGGAGTTAAAATGGTTAGCAAAGGAACAAAGGAACCACAAGCGCAATTGATCGGCAAAACATTTGCCGAGTCTACGTTTGGTCTCGTCATTGTACAGGAGTAGGCTGTGGGCCGAGGAGCTTTATTCCAGTGTTTCGTGACCCAAGTCACCAAACTACATTAAATTTTCACATATTGTGTTAAAAAATCATATAAATCACCCCTGAAACTCGTCATGAACAAGACTTGCACATTTTCATTAAATTAGAGAAAAACCGGAAAATTTTCGGTTATTTTTAGTCCAATCAAAGCACGTTTAACATTGAGTTGTATGCCAGTTGGCCAATCACGCGCTTTGTTTCAGGCTAGCTAGGCAGGGAGCACTGAGAGGGCTTCACCGATGCCTGTTTTACTGGAGATTCCGATGAAGATTTTTTCTAGTTCTGTGGAATATATGTCGTGGAAACTTGCAGCAGGGTAATTGAATTTAGTGAGAAAAGCATGAAGAAGTCTGAAGAATGTGCAGCTAAGTGGAATAAAGTCTTGAAAGCAATGTCCCTGCCTGAGGTGCTGCTGTCAAATTTTCTGAATCAACTGGAAATGAAAAGGTAAGATCTAAAGTCTGAATTTATAAAAATTAATCTGTATGCACTTTAATTAATTTAATTGCACCTTTATAATGTGAAAAAATGAGATTTGGAGGCTGTACATATTCACTCATTCATTCACTCATTCATACACTCATTCATACATTCACCTGTTGCTAGCTGCCTCCGCCTTCAGTCCGGAATCTTTTTGTTTTTTGTTATGTTTGAAGAGCGTTTTTTGTGGGTTTTTTAAATGTTTTTATGTGGGGGAAGAGGGTACGATAAGGGGGATACCGTCCTTCAGTCGCTTCCTTGAGAGGATGCGACTATTATTCGAGTCGCGTCCTCGCCCCCCCCCCCGCGGAGCAACGTTGGAAACATCGCGGGGCGGTCGATGCCTTACCGGGGATCGCCGTTTGGAGCTCCAGAGTGTTGGGCCTGCTGCTCCGCGATGTTGGTCAGCGCCGCCCGCGTTGGCAGCTCCGGAGTGCTGGGCCTGCTGCACCGACAACGCGGAATCCGGATGATCTGGAGGTCCGGGCCGCTGAGGATGTTCTCTGTCGGGGTTCGGCGTCGGGGTTCCACCGTTCCCGGCGAGAGGGCCTGAGCATCGGGCCGCCCGTGGCGGCGACTGCGGGTGCTCGGGAGGCCCCGACCACGGGTGAACATCTGGGAAGATCGGCGGGGAGGCTGGCTGGACTATGGTACCTTCCTTAACTTTGGTGCCGCTGTGGGATTATGTTGTGTGTGGACCTCTGTGTTTGTGCTTTAAAAAAAAAAAGTTTATTTATTTATTATTTATTTTTATGTTACTTGACTGTAAGGAAAATCCATTTCGTTGTCTCTAAAATGAGATAATGACAATAAATTGAATACAACAACAACAATTCACTCACTCACTCACTCGTTCATTCACTCATTCATTCATGAAGTACATGAACTACATATACATATATATAGGTATAGTCATATATAGTTTAAATGGACTGCAACACGGAAATAGGCGGCCCATGGTGTAATATGGGCATTAGCCACTAGATGGCGCTTACTTTCCCGATCTTATTTTCTAATTAATTTAATTAATTAATGTGCAGCTTTTGGCAATGACGAGTTATGACATCCTTCTCACTTATATTTCATCTAAATCTGTGGAAAATTGCATGTAGTTTGGTGACGGGTCACGAAAACTGGATTCTAGACACATTTTTGATGCTCGGCCCACAGCCTAGAGGCCACATCAGGAACACCAGATGCAGTAGATGTGGTGAGAGGTGGTGCACTTGAACCTCTGTCTCACCTAGAAAGACTGCTGGAATTCCTGGATTGAGGTGAGGGGTGAGGTTTAGGGTTACGTACCCATCCATATTAGGGAGTTATATCGCATGTGGTTGCAGGGGAAATTATCCATCAATACTAGTCCTAACCATTGGTCTGTAGGCTTCCAGGCCATGGAAATTCAAGTGCTGTGAGGCTCTCTGCCTCCACCACCCTCTCAACCAGTGTATTCTTAACAACAACCATCCAACCACCGTCTGGGTGAAAAAATTGCTCGTTGTATCCTTTATAAACCTACGCCCTCTGGTTCAGACATTGCTGCTATGGGGAAAGTTTACTACTGACTTTCTATCTAAATTGACTTTTATTGTTGAACTGGTGCCTCACCCGCTGAGTTCCTCCAGCATTTTTTGTCTACCTACAACTTTCACTGGGGTCAGACTGGGTTGGGGTGGCAGGTCTGAGCTGTCAGCATGTGTTCACACGCATGGCTTAGACATCTGCAGAGTGGCAAACTTTCATAAAGTAAAAAAACAAATATTAAACTGCAGGGGGAAAGCATGTAATGCTGTATGTATGGAGGGTTGGGACTCTACTTCAGATTGCCCATTTCCCCCCACAAATGGTGCCTGACTCGCTGAGTTCCTCCAGCAGTTTGTTTTTACACAAGATTCCAGCATCTAGCAAACCTTTATGTTAGGCTGACAATAACATTTAGTTTGATTGATGTTGCAACCGCTTTGCAAAAGGAAGCAGTTAACCCATTTATGGAACATTGTATTGTACATTTCATTGTGTTGTATTGTTAACTGGTTGTTCATCATAAAACTAGATTGTTTTGGACCAAATAGGCCACAGGTGGACAGTCAATCTGTTTATTGCTGACATCAGACATTTCTGCTGGGAGATGTAACTGCAGGACTGGAACTGGTTCTTGCTTTCTGCTTGTGGTCTTGGGACTTGCTGTTATCCACCTAGATTTTGAGCAGACGGAGCAGTACAAGTTATTCAGCCTTCCGTGCCTACTTGCAGAAGAACTTGATTAGTTTAATTGAGTTAAGTTTAGGGATACAACATGGAAACAGGCCCATCGGCCCACCGAGTCTGCACTGACCATCGATCACCTATACACTATTTCAATCCTACATAATATGGACAATTTATAAAACCTACAAACTTGCACGTCTTTGTAATGTGAGAGGAAACCAGAACACACGGAGAAAACCCATGCGGTCACAGGGAGAACGTACAAACTCTGTATAGACAGCACCCGTAATCAGGTTCGAACACGGGCCTCTGGCATGGTAAGGCATCAACTCTATCATAATACTCCAAATTGTGATAACGCACAGTATCAAAAATATTTGGTAGTCCTATCATGGGAGAAAGCATGGAAGGGAATAAAAGAGGCTGGAGAGTACAGAATTTGATTTATATATTGTAGAAGGAGCTACCTTAGTGAAGAACAATGGTGAGTCGTTGTGTTAGTGTGAGAATCGCTCTCTTCTTCCCTTGCAGCCTGTGCACTGTGATCCTGGAGCACCTCAGCCCATCAGCCAAGAATGCAGGGTTTGATGTGAAGGCCCTTCGAGCATTCCGAGTTTTGAGGCCACTGCGCCTGGTGTCGGGTGTTCCCAGTAAGTAAAGGGGGGATTGCTTTGCTTCTCACAGGGATGTTTGAAAGGCTATTTATTGCAGGACATGATCATTCTCTGCAGCTGTTCATTGTTACTGTTTATTCAGTTAAGTGTTATGTACTGTGACTATAAAGTCACAATTTCTTCAAGAGTAACAGTAAGAGTTCTATTTTTTTCAGGATAAGACTTTGATCATGACGAGAATCCCTCAACTACTTAGTGGTGAGGAACACGGACTATTTGTACAGATTGCTCTTTATTCAAAGTGTGCATAACTACTGTAATAAAACAAATTGTTGGATCTCAGCAGATGAGGCAACATCTGTGGAAGGAAATGGATAGACAATGTTTCAGGTCGGGACCCTTCTCAGTGTTAAAAAATGGTCCCGACCCGAAACGACATCTGTCCATTTCCCTCCACCGATGCTGCATGATCTGCTGAGTTCCAGCAATTTATTTTATACTCAAGATTGCAGCATTTACATTCCCTTGTGTCGACATAACTACTGTCCCTGTTTATTCAGGATAAAGGTTTCCATAGTATTTGCACTGTGGAAACAGGTCATTTGGTTCAAATTAGTTATTCTATGTTATGCTCATCTCACCCTATTCATCTTGCTCTTTTCCTTTTTGCATTTGTTTATGTGGCTTCTTTTATGCACCACAAGAACAGAATCAACTATAGAAATGGAAGGAGCAATGGCAGATGGAGTTTAATCGGAGCAAGTGTGAGGTGCTGCACTTTGGGATGTTGAATGTAAGGGAAAGGTATATGGCTGATGCCAAGATCCGTAAAGAGGGATCTTGGCTTCTCGGTCCCGAGCTTCCTGAAAGCAGCAAAACAAGCCGATAGAATGATAAACTAGGCGTACTGCTTGCAGTTCTGCTAGCCCCATTACAGGAAGAATGTGAAGGCTTTGGAGAAGGTGCACAAGAGGTTTACCAAAATGCTGCATGGATTAGAGGGTATTAGCCACCACAACAGGTTGGGCAAACTTGCTTTGTTTGCTCTAGAATGCTGGATGTGGAGGGGAGACCTGATAGAAGTATTTAAAATTATGAATGGTATAGATAAGAGTAGATAGTCAGAACCTTTTTCCCCACAGTGGAAATGTCAATGACTAAAGAGCATAGCTTTAAAGTGAGAGGGGAAAATTTTAAAAGAAATATACGGGGTAAGTTTTTTTAAACAGAGTGGTAGGTGTCTGGAATGCACTGCCAGAGGTGGTGTTGGAGGCAGTGGTGTTTAAGAAGCTGTTAGATAGGCACATGGATATGCAGGGAATGGAGGGGTGTGGTCTTGTGTAGGCAGATGAGATTAGTTTATTTTGGCAATATGTTCGGCACAGACATTGTAGGCCGAAGTGCTTGTTCGTTTTCTGTTCTTTGTCCTATGTTCTATTGGGAGTTCCATTCTATTTGGCCTTTCCTTATCTTTTATTAGTGTATTGAAATTTGTTAGCTGTAATGATTGTGATTTACTATTTTACATTTGGCCTATAAATTTATGTCTGCTCTTTCTCCATTTGTCTTCTGTTAATAAATGGGTTGTCAAACATTTCAAATAATATAATGGATTACTTTTAGTGATCTCAATGGGCATGAATTATTTTTCTGTCTTCATGTAAGTGATATTCATTTATCCAATTGCCATTATATATGTCAATTGTCCAAACTTCACTTGCTTATGCTTCATAAATATTGCTACATTTAGTCACTATACTTTATTAAATGGAGACACTAGAGATTGCAGATGAAAATTCCTGAAGTGAAATGTCATCTGTCCATATACCTCCATAGATGTGTAGGAAGGAACTGCAGATGCTGGTGTAAATCGAAAATAAACAAAATGCTGGAGCAACTCAGGCAGCATCTCTGGAGAGAAAGAATGGGTGATGTTTCAGGTCGAGAGCCTTCTTCAGACTGATGTCAAGGGAGTGGTAGGTACATAGATAAGGAAGTGTATAGATGAGGAAGTGAAGTGTGAAAACAGGACAAAGGGAATGGAGATCAAGGAAATGTAGAATCGATCATTGGTAGTTGGGAGAAGGTAACAACAAAGCTAACAGAGATAAAGTAATCCGAGGCAGTAAGACTGGTTAGAGAACTGGGAAGGGGATGGAGAGAGGGGTGAAAGCAAGAGTTACTTGAAGTTAGAGAAGGCAATGTTCATACCGCTGCCCAAGCGAAATATGAGGTGCTGTTCTTCCAATTTGCGCTGGGCCTCACTCTGACAATGGAGGAGGCCCAGGACAGAAAGGTCAGTGTGGGAATGGTAGGGGGAGTTAAAGTGTTTAGCAACCGGTTAATGGGAGGGGGAGTTAAAGTGTTTAGTTGCTAACTCCCATTCCCACACTGACCTTTCTGTCTTGGGTCTCCTCCATTGTCAGAGTGAAGCCCAGCGCAAATTGGAGGAGCAGCACCTCATATTTTGCTTGGGCAGCTTACACCCCAGCGGTATGAACATTGACTTCTCTAACTTCAAGTAACCCTTGCTTTCCCTCTCTCTCCATCCCCTCCCACTTCCCAGTTCTCTGACCAGTCTTACTGTCTCCGACTACATTTTATCTCTGTTTACTTTGTTCTTACCTTCTTCCAACTAATAATGATCTATTCTACATTTTCCTTGATCTCCAATCCCTCTGTCCTGTTTTCAAACCTTACACTTCTTTACCTATACACTTCCTTATCTATGTACCTCCCATTCCCCTGACATCAATCCGAAGAAGAGTCTCGATCCGACACGTCACCCATTCCTTCTCTCCAGAGTTGCTGCCTGTCCCGCTGAGTTACTCCAGCCTTTTTTGTGTCTACTCCATTGACGTTGCCTGACTCGCTGAGTTCCTCCAGTAGTTGGTTTTATTGCTCAAGATTCCAGCATTTGCAGGCTCTTATGTCTCCAGATTAAAACAGATGATTTGGCCATAGTTATATTGCCACATGGGTGGAGTGCACCAGGGTGTGAGATCTTACTCCC
>CM075981.1:15017919-15083361 GCA_038087875.1 Malacoraja senta | reverse complement strand
TCTCTGAAGTTCATGTGATTTACCATGGCCATTCTAAACACATTTCCATTATGTATCATAGGGTAGCGAGTTGGTCTG
This sequence comes from Malacoraja senta, assembly GCA_038087875.1. Classification (NCBI taxonomy): domain Eukaryota; kingdom Metazoa; phylum Chordata; class Chondrichthyes; order Rajiformes; family Rajidae; genus Malacoraja; species Malacoraja senta. The sequence goes on along the minus strand of CM075981.1, from coordinate 15,083,283 downwards.
TACACCCACCACCCTCTTTCTGAAAGCCACCTGGCTCTTATCTGAGATTGCCCACACCAGCTCCTGTTGTATGCTCAACAATGATCTTATTCAATTCTACCTGACCTACCGATTATTTCTAACATTCCCATCTGTTGCAGATTGCCAGCGAATTTCACAGTTCCTGCTTTTCAGAGTTCTAGCATTTTTTCCTCCCTCCCCAACTTCAGTCATCTATTTATAACTGCAGCAATTGCAGTCTTTTGCTTTTGAATGAAATGAAGATAGTCAAGGAAACTCATCCTGCCACTTTCAGTGGTAGTTTGTATCAAAACAAGGATAACAAGTGTGCATAGGTTTTAGGTGAGAGGGGGGATGTTTGAAGGAGATGTGCATGGTAAGATTTTTTTACACAGAGAATGGTGGATACCTGACTGGATACCTGCCAGGGATGGGGATGGAAGCAACACTTAAGAGGCATTTAGACAGACACATGAACAGACAGGGAATGGAAGAATATATACCATGTGTAGGCAGATGGAATTAGATTGGCATCATGGTTGACACAGACATGGTGGACCAAAGGGGTTATTTCTGTACTATACTGTTCTAGGTTCCATGTATGTTTGCTCATTTTCCCATATATACTGCACTGGTCGTGGTGTTGAAAAGAGGTTGCTTTGATTATATTTGAGTTGGGTTTCGGTCCTTTATCCTAGTCAATCTGATATGAAAACAGAGAGCACTAGAAATCATAGGTAGACAAAAATGCTGGAGAAACTCAGCCGGTTGGGCAGCATCTATGGAACGAAGGAATAGGTGAAGTTTTGGGTTGAGACCTGAAACATTGCCTATTTCCTTCGCTCCATAAATGCTGCCTCACCTGCTGAGTTTCGCCAACATTTTTGTCTACCTTCGATTTTTCCAGCATCTGCAGTTCTTTCTTAAGGACTAGAAATCATGGCATTTTTAAAAAGAATTTCAGATCCGAGAACCATCATTAGATCTGAATCATCAAATATATTTCTCTATCTACAGTTGCTGCCTGACCAGCTGAGTGTTTCTGGCAATTTCCGTTTCCATTCAGGTCTTCAGCACCTGCAATTATCTGGTATATGCACCATTACACCAAGTTTTTACAATAACTGAGTGCTCTTCTCCCAGTCCACTTAGTCAAGCCGAGTTTATTGCCATATGCTCAAGTATGGTGAGGTAACGGGTACAGTGAAAATCTTACTTGCTGCAGCATCTCGGGTAAATAGACTCAGACAATGCACAAAAACATAATTTATACATAAATTATATATAAATTACACACACACTCGCCAGGGCAGTGAAAAGATAAAGACTGTGCAAAAGAACAAGATGTTAGTTAAAAAATACATAATTAGAAAGCAAATCCATGGTAGTGCAACTGGTGGTCCACGATGTTCCGTTGCTGAAATAGGATTAAGGTTGTGCACGTCGGTTCAAGATCCTAATGATTGTAGGAAAGTAGCTGTTCCTGAGCATGGTGGTGTGGGATTTCATGTATTATCTCCCTTACACTTACCTGCTACTCCCTTCCTTTCCCAAAAGTTGTCCATAGTGTGACCAGAATAGATGTTGCTAACTCAGGATTGAGCAATGCAGCATTCTAGTTCTCCTTCCCAGGAGCTTTCTCCTCTTTTAAGAAATTAATGTCTTTGGTGATCTCTTCCTTTGCTGGGGTTTATGTATTGATATTAAATGATCTTCTGAGATGTGAGAAATAAATAATTAATACCCTGGTTGAATGTGGTCCTTGAGGTAAGAATGACCGGAATATGATTGAATTATTTGTTATCATGGAGAGGGAGGTATTGGAAATAGAAACTAGGGTCCCAAATCTGAACCAAGGAAACTCTGAAGCTATGAGGACACTTCAATTCTCCTTCCCTTTTCTACACAGGCCTTTCTGTCTTCGGTCTCCTCCATTGTCAGAGTGAGGCTAAACGCACATATTTCGCTTACAGCCAGTGGTATGAATATTGATTTCTCTCACTTCAGGCAGCCCCGGCAATCCCTCTCCCTCTATCCCTCCCCCTCCCAAGTCGCACTGGCTACTGATTTTCACCCTACAAACAGTTTACAATGGCTTGTTTCCTTTATCATTGTTACTTTTTTGCTTATCTTTCATTCATTACTCTTTATCTCTCCGCATCACTGTCTATATCTCTAGTTACCTTTATCCCTAACCAGTCTGAAGAAGGCTCTCGACCCGAAATGTCACCTATTCCTTCTCTCCAGCGATGCTGCCTGCTGAATTACTCCAGCTTTTTTTGTCTATCTTCTATGAGGCACCAGTTTGCTGTGATGTATTAGGGTACGCTTGTAAACATGCTTTATGAAATTATTCGTTCCTGTCTGCCACAAAAATAATTTCAGGAAAGAGGGCACTACTGTCGCTTATGAAGGAAATTTGGAACAGTATTAGATCCTTAGAAGAAGCATATATAATTGCCAGAAAAAGAGGCAGGTTTGAGGATTGAGTTCAATTTCAAGTTCAGCAAAGGAGGACTTAAAGAGGGGAGATAATAGAGGGGGAAAACTGGATGGAGACATAAAAACTGACAGTAAATACGTGAACAGATAACAGTTAGCGAAAACATGTACACGTCCTCGAAGTGAGTGGATGTGATATATTTATTCTTTCAAAAGGCTTTTGACAACATTCCAAATAAGAGATAAATGTATGAAAATTAAAGCATTTGTGATTGAGTACAATATCCTAGGGAGACAAAATGCTGGAGGAACTCAGCAGGTGAGGCAGCATCTATGGAGTGAAGGAATAGGCGACGTTTCGGGTCGAGACCCTTCTTCAGACTGGTCGGGATGGGGGAGGAGGGCGAGAAAAAAGGGTATAATATCCTGGTATGGATTCGGGATTAGTTGATAAAAATAAAATAGAGGAGGAAGAAACTGGACTTTTTCTGGTTGACTGGTGGGGTGTTGCAGGGTTTGGTGCTTGGGCCCCAATTTTGCACAATGCATATTGCTAATTTGGGCGACGGAACTAAATGCAGCATCTCCAAGTTTGCAGATGACATATAGCTGTAGGGTTGTGTGGACTGTGAAAATGATGTAAAGCAGCTCTAGTGTGTATGGCAGATGCAGTTATTGTCGATAGATGTGAGGTTATCCACTTTTGGATTGAAATACCAAAAAAGAATATTATCTGGATGTTAATAGATTGGGTTAGGGGTTGGAGGCGCCATGAGACCTGGAAGCCCTTGCTTCCGGTTGCTGAAAGCTAACATTCGGCTGTCGCAAGCCCTTAGGAAGGCGGAGGGTATGTTGCCCTTAATGGCATGAGGATTTGAGTCCAGGAGTCAGAATGTCTTTCTAAGCTTATACAGGGTCTTGGTGAGATGTCACTTGGAGTTATGTGTGCAGTTTTGATCGCCTTTTCAAGGAAGGATGTTCTTGCCACGGAAGGAGTGCAACAGAGGTTTGCTGAATTAATTCCTGGGGTGTTGTACTTACATTTGAAAATACATTGGTTCATTTAGACCAAAGTTAATTTACAGGAGTGAAATGGCATCTCATAGAAAGGTATAACATTCCAACGGAACTAGACTGGCTAAGATGCAGGATATTTCCCATGACCTGTGAGACTGGAACCAGGGGTCACAGCATTGGGGTACGAGGTATGTAATTTAGAACCAAGATCAGGAGTAATCTCTTCACCCAGAAAGTGTGAACCAATGGAGTTTCTCCACCACAGAAAGTTGTGGAGTCATGTCATTAAATATAGTGAAGAAGTGATAGAGATTGTTCTTAATACTCAAGGTTAATGGGGAGGAAGGGAACTGGATACTGAAATGGATGATCAAGCATTACCCAGACCAGACCTAAGGGGCTGAATGGCCTCCTGTGCTCTTGCTCTATACAGCTGTGTTCTGTCTGCTGGATGTTTGCTCCCTCTTTAGATAACTCCCTGTTCGGCTCATGTGAAATACTCAGTTCAGCAATTGCATATCCATTTACTGCAGTCAGTAGGTGTATTTGTGTGCCTCTGGTGGGTTTGTATGTTTACATTCTACAGTCAATACCGCTTAATTTTGTTAGTTCCTTTTCACTCTCCTTTTATTTTACCAGGTAATCAAGATCTGGCTGTTTGAGTCCCCTTGGATAATGTACCTGTGAAATGTCATTGGATGTTTGGTGCAGTAAGGGTTATATATAAATACATATTTTATATTTGTAGGCTGATCCTTGTGTCTGTATCTTGCAGGTTAATGATGCCATTGGTAACGAGTGGCCTTGGATCTACTTTGTCAGTCTTATCCTGTTGGGATCATTCTTTGTGCTCAATCTGGTCCTTGGTGTTCTGAGTGGGTGAGTGGAAATCAGAAAATTCCCAGCATAATAGCAGTCATCTCCATCATACTAATGCCCACGTACGCTCCAATCAGGCTCCATGATAACAATGTATGATCCAGCCAGACCAATGTCGCACTCTTCCCTTCCATTTCCTTTGACAATTTAAATTCAGATCTGGAAATAAGAAGATGGTGTGGGTAAAAATAAACATATAATATAGAACAGCACAGCACAGGAACAAGCATTCTGGCCCACCATGTCTGTGCCGAGCATGATGTCAAATTAAACTAATCCTTTCTGACTCTATGTGTTCATAATGCCTCAATTCCTTGCACATTCATGTGCCAATCTACAAGCCCCTTAAACACGATTATCATAGCTGCTTCCATCACCGCCCTGGCAGCTTGTTTCAGGCAGCAAGCATTCTGTTAAAAATAACTGCCCCGCACGTCTATTTTAGACTCTCCCCCTCTAACCTTAAAGCTAAGCCATCTAATATTTAACATTTGGGGAAAAGATTCTGACAGTCTACCTTATCTGTGCCTCTCCAAATTTGATGAACTTGTATCATGTCTCCCCTCAGCATTTCAAAGAGAACTATTCAAGTTTGTTCAACTTCTCCTTATAGCTAATACTCTCTAATCCAGGCAGCATCCTGGTGAACCACTTCTGCATCCTCTCCATAGCCTCCGCAACCTTCCAGTAATGGGGCGACCAGAACAGCACACAATACTCCAAATAAATTCTAACCAAAGTTTTATGAAGTTATTGAAGTTCTTGTATTGTTCAAAAACGCAACATCGAATTGAATTGAATTGAATACTCTTATTGTCGCATGTGACAAGTCACAGTGAAATTCTTTGCTTGTATACTGCGCCAGGTATGCAAATAGTAGCCTAAGGGGAAGGGAATTATCACCATTATCCCTCATCCAGCCCAGCCTATAAACTGTTTGGTTCCACACCCATGGAGATGACCCACTGAGACATTATTTGTACAGGGTCTTGGTGAGACCACACCTGGAGTATTGCGTACAGTTTTGGTCTCCAAATCTGAGGAAGGACATTATAGCCATAGAGGGAGTGCAGAGAAGGTTCACCAGACTGATTCCTGGGATGTCAGGACTTTCATATGAAGAAAGACTGGATAGACTTGGCTTATACTCGCTAGAATTTAGGAGATTGAGAGGGGATCTTATAGAAACGTACAAAATTCTTATGGGGTTGGACAGGCTAGATGCAGGAAGATTGTTCCCGATGTTGGGGAAGTCCAGGACAAGGGGTCACAGCTTAAGGATAAGGGGGAAATCCTTTAAGACCGAGATGAGGAAAAACTTTTTCACACAGAGAGTGGTGAATCTCTGGAACTCTCTGCCACAGAGGGTAGTTGACGCCAGTTCATTGGCTATATTTAAGAGGGAGTTAGATGTGGCCCTTGTGGCTAAAGGGATCAGGGGGTATGGAGAGAAGGCAGGTACGGGATACTGAGTTGGATGATCAGCCATGATCATATTGAATGGCGGTGCAGGCTCGAAGGGCCGAATGGCCTACTCCTGCACCTATTTTCTATGTATCTATGTATCTATTTATGATCAAACCATGGTTCTTCAGGGCAACTAGGCAATAACAGCCAATATTTACTGACCTGGTGTGTGGCGTATATGTCATGGAGTGCAAATCAAATATCTTTTGTGGTATATTTACAGCCATAACAGAAACATGGCTGAGAAAAGCAAGCTAGGACAAACTTTATTATTTGAAGTGAAGGAGAATGAGAGATGTAAAAAAATGCAGAGTCTTTTTCCAAAGAAAGGAGAAATCAAAAATTAGAGGACAGGTTTAAGTTTAGAGAGGAAATATGTAAAAGGGATTCATCATCCCCAATGATTGTTGCAATTCATCATCCTCAACGATTCCTGGAAGGCTGTTAGGATTGGTATCATTTCACTGAGCACATGAACACTAGTCACTGATTCCTTTCTTCACTGATGCTTTCCTCACCCAGAGTTTGTTTCAATCTTTCTGTACTGTTGTACACTGATTTACTTTTCCTGTGACCATATGTTTAACAATTTCGGGGAGAATGATGATCTAAAATGAATTCCAAACGGTGCCATTTGTAAAGGTAATTAGTTTGCAAGTGCACTCTGTTTTAATGGGCCAGATCTTCCAAACTGTACAAAAGAGACCATGTGTACTCGCTTTAGTAGTAACTTGCTGATTGTTTGTACTCCAGGGAGTTCTCCAGGGAGAGAGAGAAAGCCAAGTCCCGAGGAGACTTCCAGAAGTTCAGGGAGAAGCAGCAGCTGGATGAAGATCTGAAAGGATACCTTGACTGGATCACACACGCTGAGGATATTGACGTGGACCATGTCAGGCATCGGGAAGGTGAGGTGCCAGGGTGACAAACCACACGGTTCCTCGGGTTCATGAGAATCTTAAAACACAATCCTGTATGTTATGTCAGCGACTTGGTTCTCTGTAAATTAAACAATAAGGCCGAGTTCTTAGGCTGCATGATGATACAGTTTCAATTTAATCTTCTAGTTGATTAGCCTTCCTCAACTTGTAATTTCACACATGCAAGTGGGGATTGTTCTGAAATGTCCAAAACACAAAGAACACATCAGCAACTTTAATATTGGTTAGTGTCCATGGTGTAGGAACAGAAATACCTCTTAAACATGTAGCCCTGACCTCTTATGTTCTCCATCCTCAAACTATCCTCTCTCTGGGTCAGATGGTTTCTGTGGAGACTCAGTCAGCATCTATGGAGAGGGAAACACACTTACTTTTTCAGTTCAACAACCCTTCGAAAAAAGGTAATTTCCATTTCCAGCACCTGCAGCATGGATTAATGAAAGGGAAATCATGCTCAGCAAACCCATGGGAGCTTTTCAAGGTAATTAGTAAATGAACAAGGGAGAAGGATTGGATGTGGCGTATATATATTTTCAGAAGACATTTTATAAGGTCCCATATATGGGCTAGTGTGCAAAATGAGATTGTACTGGCCAGAAGTGAGAATTGATTCACTGGCAGGAACAGACAGTATGAACAAATGAGTCTTTTAATGGGTGGTTCTTAAAAACATTAGAATTGGTTACTGTCTAAATGATGATAGACTGGGAAAAGAGGGAGGTGCAATGAATGGTGGATTTGTTTGTACACCAGTTGCTGGGACCAAGTGTTCAAGGGCAACATTCTGGAAAGCAAGTGATGTGTTGGCCTTCAATAGAAGAGGTTTTGAATGCTGAAAAAAGCTATCTGGCTGCAGCTGAACAGGGCCTTTGTGAGACCTCAGACAGTGTTTTGTCTGCCATTTTAGTCTACGGATCTGTTGAAGGATGTTTTGACATGGAAGGAGCTCAATGCAGATTCAGCAGGCTGATCTCTAGAATGGCAGGACAGATGTTGGAGGTGAGATTGGGTCTATATTCACTGGAGAGGGAATCTCATAAAAAACTATACCATTTTATTTGGGCTTGACAGATTAGGTAACAGGAGGATGTTCCTCATGACTGGAGGGCCAGAATCAGGGGTCACAATGTCAGGTATAAGGTATCCATATAGAACCAAGATCAGGAGGAATCTCATCAACCAGATGGATGGGCGCATTATTGTCACGTGTATCAAGAAACAGTGAAAACCTTTGTTCCTCTAGTTCAGAGGGTGGAGAACCTGTGAAATTCTGCTTCTTAGAATGCCAAGCAGTTCCTTAAATATTTTGAAGAAGATAGAAGACATATTTGAGATGTAAGAGATAGAAGAGACAGATCTCGACCTTTGGCTGTTCCCCCTTCCTCCTACTGTGGAAGATTCTAAAGCTGTTTAGTTGTATCCTTAACACAGGGATCTGGAAAGCAACAAACGTCACCCATACCTTCTCTCCAGAGATGCTGCATGGCCCGCTAAGTTACTCCAGCATTTTGTGTCTATCTGGAATTCTGCATGTGGCCACGGAGTAACTTTCTGCAGCCCAAACTAATCCCGCAGTAGTTCTCCCCTCCATTCTTTCCACTGCACCATGGAATGATTAGTTGTGTATCAGCAAAGCAGGGAGTTAGCGCTGGAGGCCCTTGAGTAGATAATTATTTTTAACCAGTACAAAATGTTATATAATGCATCAATAAATTATGAAAAAGATTCCTCAATGGAGTAAAACTCAAACATTGCGGCATCCGGGAGGCAAGAGTGTCAACAGTGTTGAATTGTCATATGTACCGGCCACAGAACAATGAAATTCTTATGAAATTCTGCAGCTTAACAGGCCTGCTAATGCAATAATACCAGATAAATATATATAATCAATAATAAATATATATAATCAATAATGGTTGCTGAGAAGAAGCTTTTCTTGAATCTGGTGACAATAGACGATAGGTGGTCACGGTTTTCACAGTCAGCAACTATCAGTCTGAAGAAGGGTTTCGGCCCGAAACGTTGCCTATTTCCTTCGCTCCATAGATGCTGCTGCACCCGCTGAGTTTCTCCAGCACTTTTGTCTACCTTTGATTTTCCAGCATCTGCAGTTCCTTCTTAAACACCTTCAGGCTCTTGAACAGTGCACAACATTATGCTCAGCAACTATTACTCTATGGGGTTTGTCTTTGGTTGCACTATGGACTTTGGCTTTGCCCTATTATGATTGCCTAGTAATACTGTCTGGGCAGTGGGCAGGTGCTATAGACCTGCACGGGAAGGCATACGCTCCCGCCCCCACAAGTCTCGGGCAGATGGGGCTCATCAGCCTGGGAAGGCAGTCCATCTAGGAGAGGGAGAACTCTGATTTAAAACCTCCACTGCCTTGTGGCCTTATCCACTCTTGGAAAAGGCTCCAGGAGTAAACCTCAAGAAAATCCGGAGTCGGAATCCCTAAGGCAGTTCATCGTTGTCTACAACCTCGCTCTGGCAGCTCCTGCGACGGCGCTGGTGCCAAACTGTAACGGCCCTGCTGTTCCTTTGGATCGGTCAGCGCCGTGGAGAGGGGGGACGTGCTGCATGGGCAACAGCCTGTCCTCCATATGACATCGCCCAGGCTTGCATGAGACGAGGATGCATCACCCATGGTCAGTCATGACCGAGGGGGGCCTACTAGTATTGCTGTTATTAATTCATTTTATTATTGATTATATATATTTATCTGGTATTATTGCATTAGCAGGCCTGTTAAGCTGCAGCAAGTAAGAATTTCATTGTTCTGTGGCCGGTACATATGACAATTAAACACAGTTGACACTCTTGCCTCCCGGATGCCGCAATGTTTGAGTCTAAGTCCAAAAGATCCCAGAGCACGATTTAAAGAAAAATAGGGCAGACTTGCAATGTTCTGGCCATATTGATGCTCAGACAAAATCACCGTAGCTGATTATTGCAGTATGCATGATAGGGTTTTGTATTTACTCTATTACTGCAGTAACTATTTTACTTGTGAAATGCTATGTAAATGCAAATTGTTCTTTCATAGAATCTTGTACCCCAGATGTGCTCAAACTGCTGAAATCCAACACAAACCCACAATCCTTTGACTAAAATATGTGTGTAACCACAGAGTTACGGTAACACAACAAAAATGATTTTGTCTCTGCCTCTTTCTGCAGGAATATTGGCATCAGATGAAATTGGCTCCCTGGGCTCTGAGGAACTACTCAAGATGGAAGGAATGAGTCTGCTCTCACGTATCATGTAAGTCACACAGACTAACTGCTGCCTGCCTGTCACGTTGTACTGTCAGAATGGTCAACACTGTGCACTAGTGCTGGCTTTAATGTAGGTGATGACGAAAGAGGACAGGTGAAATGATGCAATGAGAAGTTTTTTTTTTAATTGGATACAGAGTCGTAGAATTGAATATTAATCTTGATATTATTAACTGTGGCTCGTGGATAATGCTACTGTCCCTGAGACAGATTGTTGATGATGTAAAGACCACTCAAAGAAATGAGAATGCAATAAATTTGCGTTAATACGACTCCCTTGGTAGTGCTGGAATGGCAGATTTTCTGGACTGCCGGATATTACTCCTAGTAATAGACCAACACTATTCACCTTTTATTTGGGATACAGGAATAGATTTTCCGATGAAATTAAAGGGCATATGAGAAACAGGGCCTTACTGAGTTCAGAAGGAGTGTGGGAACAAACCCCAGTGAGGTTCCAGGGAGAGTGGGAACCAGAGCCCTGGTGTGTTTCAAAGGAACGTGGGGATCCAGGACCTTGGTGTGTTTAAAAGGAGCAGAGGGAACCATGTGTGTGTAAAAGGAGTGTCGGAAAGTGTGTGTTAAAAGGTGGTCAAGGTGGCGCAGCGGCAGAGTAGCTGCGTTATAGCGAATGCAGCGCCGGAGTCCCGGGTTCGATCCCGACTACGGGTGCTGTCTGTACGGAGTTTGTACGTTCTCCCCTTGACCTGCGTGGGTTTTCTCCAAGATCTTCGGTTTCCTCCCACATTCCAAAGACGTATAGGTTAGTAGGTTAGTTGGCTTGGGAAATGTAAAATTGTCTCTAGTGGGTGTAGGATGGTGTTAATGTGCGTGGATCGCTGGTCGGCGCGGACCCGGTGGGCCGAAGGGCCTGTTTCCGTGCTGTATCTCTAAAACAAAATAAATAAATAAATAAAACAGAGCCCTGGTGTGTTTAAAAAGTGTGGGAACCAGGGCCCTAGTGTGTTTTAAAGGAGTGGGGGAACCAGGGCCTTGGTGTGTTTAAGAGGAGTGTCGGAACCAAAGCCCTGCCGTGTTTAAAAGGAGTGCGGATACCAGGGCTTTGGTGTGTTAAAAGGAGCCTGGGAACCAGGGTCTGGGTGTGTTTAAGAGAAATGTTGGAACCAGAGCCCCGGTGTGTTTAAAAGGAGCGTGGGAACCAGGGCCCTGGTGCATCCAAAAGAAGAAGGGAACAGCACCCAGTGAGCCGGATGCTGGACCATGTGATTTTTAAATAGCTTGTTCTCAGAGTTTTATGAAATTATGTAGACTGTCCCTTCTGAGCATAACTGAGGAAGTGCTGCATTGGTGGCAGTGATCTACTGTATATCCTGCTGTGTTCTTTGACAACCTGCAAACTTTATAATTATATAGCCTACATTTTCATCAAAATCATTAGTTTATATTGTTATCAAGAGGTTCCAGCGTTGCTCCTTGCAGAACAACCACTGATCGCAGATCTCCAGTCAGAAAAACACCCCTCACCACTACCCTCTGTCTTCTACAGCTCGGCTAATTTTGGTTTCAACTTACCAATTCACCTTGGATCCCATTTGACTTGATCTTCTAAACTAGCCTACCAGTCGGTACCTTATCAAACAGTTCATCTTGTAAACTGAGCAGGAAGTTGTAAGGCTGTTGTAAAACCCTTGCCTGTTGACTGCTGCATATGTGTGAACGATACCTGCCACCTTTTCCATTCTGGGCCACATGTGAGGGAAGTCTCACTCTGCTGATCTTAAGGGCCAGATTGCCCATCTTTTAGATGGAGCGTAGAGTCATGCAGCATGGAAACAGGCCCTTCGGCCCAACTTGCCCATGATGCCCCATGTACACATCCCACCTGCCCGCATTTGGTCCATATCCCTCTCAACCCCTACCATCCATGTTCTTGTTCAAATAAAAGACATTTAAAGGTTAAAGTAACTGCCTCAACAACTCCACTGGCAGCTTGTTCCATATACCCACCACGCTGTGTGACATAGTTGGCCCTTAGATTTCTATTAAATCTTTCTCCTCTTACTTTAACCCATGTCCTCTGCTTTGGGTTAAGAAAACTTCACTTCACATTTTCCTGCTTACCAAGGAATAAACTCCTAGCCTGCCCCACCTCTCCCTATTGCTCAGGCCCTCAACTCCTGGTGGCATGGTGGCGTAGCGGTATTATTACTGCCTACAGCAGTAGAAACCCAGGTTCGATCCTGACTACGGGTGCTTGTCTGTATGGAGTTTGTACGTTCTGTCCACGACCTGTGTGGGTTTTCACCGAGATCTTCGGTTTCCTCCCACAATCCAAAGATGTGTAGGCTTGTTGGTTAATTGGTTTGTTATAAATGTAAAATTGCTCCTAGTGTGTGTAGGGTAGTGTTAATGTGTGGGGATTGCTGGTCGGTGTGAACACGGTGGGCCGAAAAGGGCCTGTTTCCGCACGGTATCTCTAAACTAAACTAAACAAAACATTTTCTAAACATCACAGGAAATAGACTATTGACTGACGTCTATTATAAACCCACTGACTCCCACAACTATCTTGACTACACTTCATCCCACCCTGCTTCCTGCAAAGACACTATCCCCTCCTCCCAATTCCTCCGTCTACGCTGCATCTGTTCCCAAGATGAGGTGTTCCATACTAAAACATCCAAGATGTCCTCATTCTTTAGGGAACAGGGGTTCCCCTCTCCCATCATAGATGAGTCCCTCACTCGTGTCTCCTCGGTACCCTGCAGCTCCGCCCTTGCTACCTCTGCACCAAGTCACAACAGAGACAGAGTCCCCCTAGTCCTTAGCTTCCACCCTATCAGCCGTCACATACAACACATAATCCTCCAAAATTTCTGCCACCTCCAATGGGATCCCACCACTAGCCACATTTTCCCATCTCCACCCCTTTCCGCCTTCCGCAGAGAGGCGACCGTTCCCTCCGCAACTCCCTGGTTAACTCATCCCTTCCCACCCAAACCACCCCCTCCCCAGGTACTTTCCCCTGCAACCGCAGAAGATGCGACACCTGTCGCTATACCTCCTCCCTCGACTCTGTCCTGGGACCCTGATAGTCCTTTCAGGTTAGGCAGAGGTTCACGCACCTCCTCCAACCTCATCTACTGTATCCGTTGTTCAAGATGTGGACTCTTATACATTGGCGAGACCAAGCGCAGACTGGGCGATCGTTTCACGGAACACCTTCCCGCAACCCGCCTGAACCAACTTGATCTCCCGGTTGCTGGACACTTTAATTCTCCTTCCCATTCCTACACAGACCTTTCCTCGGTTTCCTCCACTGTCAGTGAGGCTAAACGCAAATTGGATGAACAGCATCTCTTATTTTGTTTGGGCAGCTTACAGCCCAGTGGTATGAATATTGATTTTTCTCACTTCAGGTAACCCCAGCATTCCCTCTCTCTCTCTCTATCCCTCAAGTCACACAAGCTTCTAATTATCACTCTACAAACAGCTTACAATGGCCTGTTTCCTTTATCATTGTTACTTTTTTGCTTATCTTTCATTCATTGTTCTTTATCTCTCCACATCACCGTCTATATCTCTAGTTTCCTTTATCCCTAACCAGTCTGAAGAAGGGTCTCGACCCGAAATGTCACCCATTCCTTCTCTCCAGAGATGCTGCCTGTCCCGCTGAGTTACTCCAGCTTTTTGTGTCTATTTTCAGTTTAAACCAGCATCTGCAGTTCCTTCTTAAACATTCTCGTAAATTTGCTCTGCACATTTTCCTAACCCTTAACAACTTATTTCCTAGAGCAGGGTGACTAAAACTGAACTCTGTACTCCAAATCCAGTCTCACCAACTTCTTGAACAACTGTTACTTAACATTCTAACATCCATACTCAATACATTGACCGAGGAAGGCCAATCTGCCGAATGCCTTCTTGATCACCATTTCTACCTGTGATGTCACTTTCAAGGAACCATGTACCTGCACTCCCAGATCGCTCTGCTCTACAACACACCCCAGACTCCATCCATTTATTGTAAAGGCCCTGTCCTGGTTTGCTTCCCAAAATGCAACTCCTCGCACTTATCTGCATTAAACCCCATTCCTCAGGCCATTTGCCAAATTGATCAAGATCCTGCTGTAATTTTTGATAATCGTCATCGCTGTCAATGATACTACCCACTTTAGTGTCATCTGCAAACTTACTAATCATGCCTTGTACATTTTCATTCAACTGGTTGACATTAATTACAAACAGCAATGGGCCCAGCACCGATCCCTAAAGCACACCACTAGTCATAGGTTTCCAGTCCGAGAAACAATCTTTCACCATCTCCCTCTGTTTCCTTCCATGAAGCAAATTCTCTATCCAGTAATCTAGGTCTCCCTGCATCCCATGTGATCTAACCTTCCAGAGTAGCCTAGCAAGTGGACCATTATCAAATACCTTGCTGAACGCCTACAGCTTTGGCTTTGTCCATCTTCTTGGTTAGTTTTTCAATAAACTCAATCAGATTCGTGAACCATGATCTATACGATCAGCCCATCTACACGATCAGCCCATCTATACAAATGCATTTATATCTTGTCTCTCAGAATACTTTCCGGTAACTTGCGTACCACATATGTCGGCACTTAAAAGATGGATAGAGCAGTTGTAGTTCAGGACTATTTCCTTTGCTGTGACTCTGCTACTGTATGGGACAGTGGGTGGGCTCTCAATCCAAGAGTGTTGGAAGGGAGGGGAGGATTTGTCAGAGGGGAGGAATAAACGGAGCCTTACGTACATGCACAAATCAATGAAGATAGTTGGAGTGGTCTCTGTTGGCTTCCCACAGCTGGCGATGTCAACGGTGCAACCCAATGTTCAGGAGGAAATGCAGAGAGCTGGTGAAATCCAACTTCTTCTACTGGCTGGTGATATTCTTGGTTTTCCTCAACACACTAATGATAGCTTTAGAGCATCACCTTCAGGCCGAATCGCTGACTCATGTTCAAGGTAAGAACAGAATGGATGACATGCAACTCCCACTCTGTCCGGCCCCTGATGCAGAGAAACTGTGTACAATTCCATCGTGGGCCATAGAGCCATGAGCCTCCATGCCCTCTCCCAAATCCAGTTACAGGGATCCATGCATTGACTACAAACATTCCTTCTTTCAGTTATTTTGTCCCTACATTAATTTTACACTGTTTCTTCCTGCATTTGTCACACTTTCTATTGATCTTCTTGCGTTAACATAAGAGGCTGGCCTTTTGTGTCCAAGTTAATATCACTCTCTTGCTTCTTACGTCTCTATTAAAATTATTATCTCGATCCTGTTCTCCTTGCTTCCTTGCTTCCTCAACCATAGAAAATAGTTGAGGCAGGTATAATACCAATATTTTAAAATAAATTTGAATGGGTACATAGATAGGAAAGGTTTTGAGGGGTAAAACACCAGCAAGTGGGACTAGCTTAGATGGGCATCTTGATTGATATAGATGGGTTTGGCCAAAGGGTCTGTTTTCCTGCTGTTTGACTCAGTGACTCTATGACAATGGTTAATTTGCGGTATTATTATCTTTTCACCGTCCATGTTCTTTTATGTTATTCACACCTTTTATTGTTTTTAGTCTGTTAATATAACTCTTTCCATCCCAACTTCATCATTCATGCTCTCTTTGTTAATATTCCTCTTTCAGCCCTTTTGCTCCATCAATATGATTATTTCTGTCAGCCATGATTCATTTGCTGTCAATTTCTCCTCAATTTGTGCCTCACTGTTGGTACGGTTTCACTCTCCTTTTATATTCTTATGGGGGTTCTCATTCTCTTAATTGCCATCCCCCCTTTGTTAATATCTCCCTTCATCCTGGCCTCTCCACTCTAATATCATTCTTGCTAACACAACCTCTATGTTGTTTTCTTTATGTTTTTTGACTAATTTAGTCCTCACTAAACACCTTTCTCCTGTTGATAGACACAAAAAGGCTGGAGTAACCAACTAGTACAAGTAATGGGTGACGTTTCAGGTCGAGACCCTTCTTCAGAATGCATTTATATCTTGTCTCTCAGAATACTTTCCGGTAACTTGCATACCACATATGTCAGCACTTAAAAGACGGATAGAGAAGTTTTAGTTCAGGACTATTTCCATTGCCATTCCACATGTCAAGAAGGGCTCGACCAGAAACATCACCCATTCCTTCTCACCAGAGATGCTGCCTGTCCCGCTGAGTTACTCCAGCTTTTTGTTTCTATCTTTGGTTTAAGCCAGCATCTGTAGTTCCTTCCTACACCTCTCTCCTGTTGTTAGTATAATTGTTTCAGAGCCTGATTGTCTATTATCCTGTCATTGTTTTAATAAAACATATCTTTTGCCTATCAAAGATTGTTTTAATAAAACATATCTTCCTTTCAAATGTCTCTGTTAATTTCCCCCTCTTTAACTCCCATAGCAAATGTCCATTTTCTCACTCCATCTGTTGTAAATGTATTGCTTGTTCTTTCCTTGTGTTTGTTAATGTCAATTCCAAATCTTGCCTTCCTAATTTATTTTTCTCCCTCTCCCTCACCCTCTCCCTCTCCCTCTCCCTCTCCCTCACCCTCACCCTCTCCCTCTCCCTCTGTGTCTCTGTCTCTCTTTTTTGCAAACGTTATACATTGGGGAGATCAGTTTTCTAGGTAGAGAAGTAGCACAAGTGCATTTCAGCCAGCTCTTGGAAAAAAAATATCAGCCAGGGAAATTCAACGGTTTTGGGGAAATCATATTCCCCAAAGGGAAAGGACAAGCCAGCCAAACTTAGTGCATCCTGCATGACAAGGTTCAATAGAACATGGGACAGTTTAGCACAGGAACAGGCCTTTCAATCCATGATGTCAGTGCTGACCATGATGCCAATCTTCTCTGCCTGCACATAGTCTATCCTTTTATATCATCTGCAAACATACTAATGATTGCACCTAAGCCAAAATCAAGTATGGTAAACCATGGTGCTTTATTTGTCATATAGGCAACTGCAGCATGAAATTCATTTTGCATACATTACACATGCAGGCGCCGCCATTTCTGGCGCCATTATTCAAAGTCCAAAGACCGGTCAGCCTTTGCGCTCAATGTACTGGAGCAGTTCCCGCGAACTGACGTCCTTCTCCTCGTCCGGCCATCTTTGTGTCCCGAGGGGCACCTCCTGCAACCAACCTTGAAGGCGCTGCAGGCATTACCCCGATTCACCCTCCTACCAGCCCTTGCTACTCACATCCAACGTCTCCAGCTCCCTCCCATTTACGTTGTCTGATGAGCCTTTGGGCAGGTTCACTGTCCCGTCGACCGGGAAATTATTAATATATATTATAAATGACAGAGGTCCTAGCACTAATCCATGCAGAACACCACTGGGCATAGACCTCCAGTCAGAATGATGACCCCCTTCCACTACCCTTTCACTTCTATGGCCATGCCAATTTTGAATCAATCTGCCAAGTCTCCATGATTCCCATGTGCCTTAATTTTTGGATCAGAAAAAGAACAAAGAGAAGCATGTGTCAGTAATGCTTCATACTACAGAAAGCCAGCAAAAGTATAGAAAGTACAGGAGTGAAATTAAAAGAGAGGACACTCTCCAGTACATTCCCTCCCTGTGTTAACATAACTCTCTTTCTACCATACTTGCTCCCTATATTAATATAACTCTCCCTACCTCCAACTATATTCTTATGTAAATATAAATCACCAAACCTCTCGCTTCTCCCTGTGATAACATCATTCTCTAATCCTCTCTTTTCCATGTCATTTTCACTCTGCATACCCAGCAATCTGCCATGTTAATCTTTATTTTCTTCCTTTTTTACTATCTATCCCTCATTCACTCTTTCTTTCTTGTACTGCAGACATTGCCAACAAGGTGCTCTTGTCCTTGTTCACGGTGGAGATGATCTTGAAGATCTACAGCCTGGGCCTGCAGGCCTACTTTGTATCTCTATTTAACAGGTTTGACTGCTTTGTGGTGTGTGGAGGGATCGTGGAGACGATCCTGGTGGAGGTGCAAGTAATGTCTCCGCTGGGAATTTCCGTTCTCCGTTGTATCCGACTCTTGAGGATCTTCAAAATCACCAGGTTTGTAGGACCATGAAGTCCATGTAGAAACATTATAACAATCCAGGGGTCAGTTACAATTAGTTCTGCTATAATACAGTACTTGCGTTTCTTAAGGGCTTGTCCCACTTACTCAATTTTTTCGGCGACTGCCGGCACCCGTTATAGTCGCAGCATGTCGCGGGGTGACGCCTGTATGGTCGTGTGTAGTCGCCCAAAGATTCGCACCTTTTTCTGGTCGCCGCTGGATTTTCAATATGTTGAAAATTTTCGACGACCTGCTGCGACTATGACGGGTGCCGGCAGTCGCCGAAGAAATCGCGTAAGTGGGACAGGTCCTTAAGAAAACTTGCATAATGGACAATCGTGTTATAAAAATGATTATGTCAAAGGGCAAGAGGGGGTTAGGAGCTAAAGCATTTCAGACGCGCAATAACACGTATTTTCTGACATTATATTAAAAAATAAGCTCGTTAATAGCTCTGGGTTTATTTTTTTAACTGCAAACTAACATTGCTAACGGGTGCATCATTATAATTGTTTAACAATATATCATTGCACAGATATCAATAGAACTGACCCGTTGTCATCTTCAATTGCCACCTGTGGTGAAACCGACAGCCTATATTCTTAAAAGACAATGACAACTGATTACTGCGGGAAAGTTACATTAATTTTGCCCCAGATTTTTTTTTTCACGGGGCAGTTTTTTTCCACTTGTCCATTTCCAAACAAACATTTAAGTAGTTTTCAAGTTCCTGAACGAAATTGTGTTTTAACCAATTTGTCCCACATATTACAAATAATATTCCATAATTCATCAGTCACATTATATCCAGTTCTCAATCAGGAAACATATGCAGAACTATTTGTGCTGATGATATCTGACTCCTCTTTCATTTTCATAACTAATAATGCTCAATGCTCTAATAAAGTTAATTTGTATAATTATTAATCAAGCAAGGGGAGACATCAATGGAAAACCTTATATAAGATAAATTTAAAGGGATGACAACAATTAATGGAACAAGGATGTAGGCTAAAGCTTCTGGGGATCATTAATCAGTACTTCAACCCACTGATGTATCAGTTTTGCTAAGTCTCTAGGAGATTTAAGTTAAGTTGAGTTGTGTTTATTGTCATATGCACAAGAATAGCAAGAAATAGGTGCAATGAAAATGTTGCTAGCAGCCGCATCACAGCAGGCACATGTAGTCAGACAACTTGCCAAAACATAAAACGTACATAATTTACACAAGTTTCGCAAGACAGTGAAAAGTAAAAGACCATTAAAAACAAGACATTAGTGAAAACACAATTATAAAACAAATCCATGGTAGTTCATGTGGCAATCTGTAGTGTTCCCGTTGCTGAGGTAGGATTAGGATTATACACTGTTGTTCAAGAAGCGGTTGGTTGTAGGTAAGTAGCTGTTCCTGAACCATGTGGTGTTGGACTTCAGGCTTCTGTACCTCCTGCCCGTTGGTGGCAGCGAGAAGAGGGCATGGCCTGGTTGAAGAGAATCTTTGATGACAGATGCCACCTTTGTTAGGCACAGTGTCATGTGGGAGATGGTGGGAGGGCTGTGTCTTTGTTGGATCAGGCTGTGCCCACCACCCTCTGCTGCTTCCTACTTTCCTGTGCGTTAGCACTGAACTTTGAACTGAACTTTATTTATAGAGCACTTTAAAAACAACCACTGTTGCAACAAAGTGCTGTACATGACTAATCATAAACATAAAACAAAACAATAAAAACATTAAAAGACAGTAAAAGCAATAAAAAACAATAGAAACACTAAAACAGGAGCAAAGTCTCATGCAGGGTCAAAAGCCAAGGAATAGAAAAGGGTTTTAAGACTAGTTTTGAAAATGGACAGTGAAGGGGCCTGTCTAATGTGCAAAGGTAGAGTGTTCCATAATGTCGGAGCAGCAACAGAGAAGGCTCTATCCCCTCTGAGCTTCCGCTTAGACCTCGGTACCTCCAGGAGCAGCTGATCAGCTGACCTGAGGCACCGAGCAGGAGCGTAGGGATGAAGCAGCTCAGAGAGGTAAGGCGGGGCGAGACCATTTAAAGATTTAAAAACAAATAAAAGAATCTTAAAATGAACTCTAAAGTACACAGGCAGCCAGTGGAGGGAGGCCAGAATAGGCGTTATGTGCTCCCTCTTACGTGTTCCAGACAAAGTGAGGAGAAGAGGACGGATAAGGAAAGCCTGAGGCTACGGTTTAATGTTGCTTCCTCTGTCATGAAACTTGGTGGAAAAAATGAGGAGACAAATAATAACTTTGGAAGGAATACAGAATGGCCTGGGGTGTTTCTGCATTAATACTTGCAGTCGGGAAGATGCAGAGAGCACAGAGCTACACGTAGCTCTATGTAGCAGGCCCAAGCAGAGGCAGGACTTTGAGCAACTCAGGGGCTTAATTTCTGGGATTCCAGTTGGCATGCATAAAGAGTATCAGTCCAAGAGCAGTTTTGTAACACTTAGTGACTATACAGTAAGTTATTAAAAAGGGTGTGGGTAAAACCAGAACCATGGTTATAAACTGAAATAGACTGACAAGTGATTCAGCAACACTGGATTAAACTCGGCAACCAGAGAATTACAGAGCAATTGGGGACATTCACAAAGAAGAAAGACTTCAGGAGAAACGTAAATGGTTGGAACTGGCAAATGTGGAGTCTCTGGGATGACTCAATACATAGTGGGTAAGATACTGTTAGAAAGAGTTTTATTTGTCATATACAGCAGATATGAACTGGAACTATTGCATTCATAATTGCTAGACCATACCAGGCACATTAGAAACAAAATTATCAGTATTTCTGAGTAAGACAATAAGAGTAAAAATACCAAAACACATAGAGCAACCACAGTGGTGCAAGGTCAGTAGCAATTCAGTGCTCAGGTATGGTTGCCGTTAGGTTCCTGCAGAGTGGTCCAAGACCCTGATGGTTGAAATGAAGAAACTGTTCTTGAACCTTGGAGGCAACAGTTTTCCAGCCTTCTTCCCAATGGCAGAGACGCAAGTGTGATTGGGGTGGAGTTGGTCTTGGATGATATTGGCTGCCTTCCTGATGCTGCGCTTCATGTAGATCCCTTTGATGGTGGGGAGGTCAATCACTGTAATAGACCGGGCAACGTCCACCACTTGCTGTGGCCTTTTATTCTTGGGCTTTCAGGTTACTGAACCAGGCAGTGATGCAATCAGTCAGCTTGTTCTCCACTGTACTCCTCTTGATGTTTGATAGACTATTCAGTGACATGCTGAACCTCCTGAGACTTCTGAGGAATGAGGTTGTCATGTGAAACGACAATTGGTTAATGCTACAGAAAGCTGAAAGGAGCATGTCAAGTGCAGGGGCGAAATTAAAAGGGAAACTTAGGAAAGCACAGAGAGGGTTCAAAAATACTGATAATAAACCCAATTTGACTTGATCAGGCTGTCTATAGGGTGAGAGTACTTTGTTAAGGCTCTTAATGAATGTTTCCTGTCGATGCCGACCTTGTTGGCATACTGGGCGAGTCATTTTTCTTGCATTTGGCCCTTTGTGGCAGTCCTCAGCAGAGGGGGTGATCCTTATGTTTCAGCCAAGGGAAGATACTGGATTAAATAAATATAGTACAAGAGGAAATATTAAAAGGGAGGACTCTTTGAAAGGAGATGCGTTACCTGGCCCTAATGAACTGCATATGTTCGCTGTTCAGCAATCCTCCAACATAATCCTGCAGCCAGGGAACAATGGAAAATGATTGTCATAGGCTCCATAACACACCTTCCCCCACAATTTTTTCTGGCTAATTGCATAGTGGAAGAAGATAACTGTGGAAAGAGTAGAGCCATTGGATGGAGGTGGGGCACTTGAATACGATTCTAACCAGTCTGTGACCATCTCAGAAATGCTGGGGAGTAATGCCTGATTAATTTGGTTGGATTTATTTTTGATGGGATCTTTGTAGGCAGAGCATTGGTTACAATCTGCATGGAATTTTAATGCCACGGCTTTTCCACAGCACTGTCAGGCATGGTGATCAAACAAGGTAACGACACTTGGGACCCACCGGTGAGTGATAAATAGGCTCCTAAATTGGCAGTGACAGAAAACACTGTTTGATTCATTTTTTTGTGACCGTAAAGCTGTTTTTAGAAGGGTTCCACAGGCTCACTACATGGTCTCTTGGTATATTTAAACGGCACAATTAAGAAGTTTGTAAATGACATAAAACTTGGCTGCATGACGGAAAATGGGAAAAAAGCTTCTGACTGTAAGAAGATATCGATGTTCTAGCCATTTAGGTAGGGGAATGGAAATTAAAAGGTAATTGTGAAAAGTGTGAGTTAATGCATTCGAGGAGGTGCAACAAGACAAGGCAATGTTTGATCAATGGAAGGATACTGAACGATGCAGAGAACCTGGACAGCCTGGTGTGTAGGTGCACTAAAGGTTATAGATAGGCTGATAAGGTCATTAAAAGTCATATTTCCTTTACGAACTACAACACAACAGCAAAGAAGAAATGCCAAAACTGGGTAGGCCACAGATGAAGCAATATATATGATTGCCTTCATCACATTACAGCTTGGATATGAGTGCAGAGAAGATTTACGACCATCTTAACAGACCAGAAAATGTTAGCTAAGAGGAAAGATTAGATAAACATGTTTTCTTTGAAACAGAAGAAACTACTGAAGATTTAATTGATCCATATAAAATTATGAGGGCTTAGAGGAAGTAAATGGGAAGGATTTAATTCTGTCTCCATGATTTATGACTCTAAAGAGCTACTATGTAAGGGCCATCTCGAATTGTGAGTGAGTGGGAATAGAGGAGATGACTGTCACACTGACAACTCTGCACTGATTGGCATCCAACACTCCAGCTTGCCAAGGTAGGACTGTGAGAACACAATATTAGGAAAATAAAGTGCAATGGGCCACACAGTCCTTTGGCTTATACGCATCACTCACGTCTGTTGAGCTGTCAGTTCATTCATCCTGTTATAAAGACTGAGCATTTGGATAAAGAGTATTACATTTTACTATATTCCTCTGACACAATTTTCTGCTGCATGTTTACTGTTATGTATTCTGTCCATTTCTGCCATGTTTTAACATTATTGTTAAATATATCACTTTTTCCTTTCTGTTTAACTTTCTAAATTTAGCCTTAAACCACATTCTACCCATTAATCAAGAGTGTTTATTTGTTATATATTAATCGGAGCAATGAAATTCACATTTGCATTAGCTTTATTGGCACATTAGATGCAACAACAACAAAAATATATACATTTAATTTTTATTTATTCTAAGTAAAATAGACCGTGTTAGCGCAAAATACTAAAGAACATAGATCAAATAGCAGTGCAAAGTCCGTTGTGATTCGGTGTTGTGGTGGGGTTGTGGTTAGGGTAGTGCAGAATGATGCAAGAACTGTTCATGAACCTGCAGGT
The DNA here is from genome assembly GCA_038087875.1 of Malacoraja senta. Classification (NCBI taxonomy): domain Eukaryota; kingdom Metazoa; phylum Chordata; class Chondrichthyes; order Rajiformes; family Rajidae; genus Malacoraja; species Malacoraja senta. The sequence continues at coordinate 15,059,775 of CM075981.1, read as the reverse complement.
AATGGTTCTTGGGCTCCTGTACCACACACAACATTATACACACTATTATACTGCAAGCAATACACAAATGTTCACTATATTCCAGACACATGAAGTGACCATTTAGCAAGCATGAAAAATTGAGACAATTGACTTGGGTGGGACGTGGGGCAAAATTCCTACTAATAGGATATTCCCAATCTTGTTTGCTCACCCTAATAATGTAAACACTCACAAACCTGCGACATCTGCTGCCAAGAAGGAGAATGCCGTTTGGCTCATGTGAATCTGCAGATTTCCCTGCATGCTGTTGTTTGCCGCCTGACTTGGTTAGCAATATCTTGTAACTCACCAGCAGTGTGCTGTTTTGTGCCTTGAAGTGTTTATAGTTCACTGATGTTTCAGAAACTATGATTTCTCCTCTTCTTCATTCACCTTTTTTGATTGCTTAGATATTGGACCTCATTGAGCAACCTTGTGGCATCGTTGTTGAACTCTGTCCGGTCCATTGCATCCTTGCTTCTCCTTCTCTTCCTCTTCATCATTATCTTTTCCTTGCTTGGAATGCAGCTGTTTGGTGGAAAGTATAACTTTGATGACATGCACGTACGAAGGAGTACCTTCGATAATTTCCCTCAGGCCCTTCTGAGCGTCTTCCAGGTAGGTAACTTATACAAAGCCCCACAGCAGATCTGTCTAAAATGTATTGGGTAGCCTTCAGTGGAGAAGCTCGTAGGTTAGGCCTCATTCCTGTAAGACAGAGACCAGGCAATGCTGACATACTGGAGATACTAATCTATAATGGTCGTAGCATCGGAGGAGGCAATTTAGGCTAAATTAGGCACAAAATATTAAACTGAGGCCTTGTCTTTACGAATGAAAAAAAGCCCATGACTGATTTGACTAATATTTATCTCAATTTGTATACAGCACCAGTATTTTATTGATTGGAAAATAGTTTCAGTAATTGAAATAGTGAGAGTGCTACCCAAGTCTCTGTTGCTGGTAGGCAGCAGCTTTACTTGCTCCACCACTGTAATACCCGTTATTTGCTGAGCCCGGGCGTAAACAAGCATTGACAGCTCATGTTGACACAAGTATAAGGGCAAATTCTCTTCTTGTTAATCCCCATTTTCATATACTCCTCCCCGGATAAGATGTCGCCTTGTCTCACAAAAGGTGCACTGACACTGGCCAATTCAATTCCCACAGCCAGAGTCTCATTGATGCCAGCAGAGAGGACAACACTGAAATACACTCAAAGGCAAATTTCTGTCCACAAGCTGGGTTGCCTTTAATTGCTCTTTCCTCACTCTTACTCCCGCTTCGTGCCCACCCAAAATCCAACCTTTTCACCCACAGACCCAACTTCTTAATAATTGCCCCTCCTTCCAACCCAACATCCCCTGCTTGGCTTCCCCCATTTGACGCCCCCTCCCACTCCTCAAACCTCCATATATCTAACCCATATCTCTGCGTTGAGTTGCCTACAACTGGCCTCCCATCCTTACCCATGCACCAGTTTGATCACCTCCATCTTGCCCTCTCCGATCCATCCTTCTGCAACTTTGCTGGCCCAGCTCCTCCATTGTACCATTCCCCCAGTCACAACATTAACCATGTCAATCCTTCCCAACCCACACTACCCTTACTTATGGTGCTTAACAGGTTGAATCACTGCCACCTGACTCCTGAACCAATCATCTCTTTCATACCTCCTTCCTGGAGGTGCTGCTATGTACTTTTAATATTACTTCTCCCTCCTTTGGTCATTCCGTTACTGTTCGTCACTAACATTTGCACTACTTGGATTTTGTTCGACAGTCTTGCACCATTCTGCTGTTTTGCCCTAGTTGTTGTACTTATTGTTTGATTTATCAATATTGGTATGTATACTGATTACTCTGTGAATGTCATGTGAATGACAAATTTCATTGCGTCCTGCTGTATATGACAATAAACGAACAGAATCTGAATGCAGGGATATTTCCCTTGATTGAGAAGTCCAGAACCAATTGCCTCAGGATATGGTGTCAGAATTGGGAAGAAGTTTGTTCAGCTCGAGGTTTGAAGAGTCTTTGAATGATGTTCATGCAAGAAAGTTGAGGTGAAAGATTGGCCATGATCTCATTCAATGGCAGGGCAGACATGAGGGCCATTACTCCTGCTTCCACCTCTTATGTTCATGTGCTGCATCCTTGCCTGTGTACAGTGCCAGTGTGGGGGTAGATACCTCTGTTCTGCTCTGTTCCATGCAGATACTTACTGGTGAGGATTGGAATTCTGTCATGAATGATGGCATCATGGCGTACGGAGGCCCCTCCTTCCCTGGAGTGCTTGTCTGCATATACTTCATCATCTTGTTTGTCTGTGGAAATTGTATCCTTTATTGTGGAGACAGGGAGAGGGGAATGGTGAGTGGTGGGCAGAGTGTGACACGCAGTGGGGGTGGCAGGTGGTGAATGTAGTGAGCAATGCTGTGTGCTGGGAAGGCCTGTGCAGGGCTGAAATTTAGCCTTGATGGATGTTTTGCTCAATAATCCTAAACTGACTCCATCTTGTAATAGCTATGATTTTAATTATAGATGAGATTTAATCAGCAGCAAAGAGTCTTACAAAGACTTTTATCCTTCAGGAGCAGCAAAGAGTGATACAGTATGGAAACAGATCCTTCAGCTCACCGAGTCTGTGCCAACCATCAATTACCCACTTACATCAATCCTGTTTTTTAAATTCACCTCACATTCACCTCTGTAAATTGCCCTTAGTGTGGAGGGAGTGGATGGGAAAATGGGATAACATAGAATTAGCGTAAACGGGTGATCAATGGTCAATGTGGACTCAGTGGGCCTAAGTGCCTGTTGCCATGCTTATTTTTAATACTTATTTCTCTAGTAGAGAGGACTACATTGTGAACACTGAATGCAGTGCACTAGATAGGAAGTAGGTTCCGTGAGATTGGACCACGTGAACCCCGATGTAAGTTTTCAGCATTTGATCTCTACTTGCATGGTTGACACTGAGAAAAGTGAGTTCTAGCCAGTTAAAAATAACTTATATTTCACAATCTAATTCAAACAGATACGAAATAAAACTGAACTAGAACTACTATGCCCCCGCCTTGACAATAAAGCTTTATTTTGTAGAAACAATTCTTTCCTCCTCTCAACCCGACCAAAATTGTCTGCAAATGGGACTCAAGCCTGAAATTTAACTGTTTCTCTTTCCACAACTGCTGAGTGTTTCCAGTCCTTTTAATTTTATTTCAGATTCCGCGTGTCTGCAGTTTTTTGGTTTCTAAAATTGTGCTTCAGGGAAAATCTTAGGGTGTTTTAACTCTGGCAGTAACTGACCATACAATATACCCTCGTGAGCCTCTTGTCTTAAACTGATTTACCCCGCAGTGCAGTTAGTTCTGAAGAAGGGTCTTGACTCGAAACGTCACTTATCCATATTCTCCAGAGATGCTGCCTGACCTGCTGCGTTACTTCAGCACTTTGTTTCCTTTTGTGCAATTAGGGTAGTTTTTGTTCTCTTCATAAACAGGTCCTCGCCTCAGGACTTGGTGTATATTTTTTTCCTTAGCCCAATATTTGTAGACATCTTGTTGAATGTTTTCCTGGCCATTGCAGTTGACAATCTGGCAGAGGCGGAAAGTTTGACATCAGCTCAGAAGGAAGCTGCTGAGGAGAAGAAAAGGAGAAAACTGGAGAGGTAAGTGAGGTCTGGTGGAGAGGCCAGCACATGCAATAACTGGAAGGCAGTGTCTGATAGCAAAGTAAAGCACAAATGGGAATGTTTATCCTGTCACTGTGCGGGTGCACAGAAGTGATCCATGGCGCTGCATTCAGAAAAGACAGAAGAAGTGCAAAAACGGAGAAGTTAATCTCCATATTAAAGGTCCCTGGACTCAGTAATTAAGAAATAGTCAGGATCTTGGCTCAGTGGCTGAGAATCAGACGATGAGCCGGGTTCCTTACCTGAGTAATGACACAGTTATTGAGAAATGGCCCAAGATTTCAGCTCTATGGGTGAAATGGCCCAGGATCTCAACTTTATGACTGAGAAATGGCGCAGGATCTCAGCTCAGTAAATTAAATCTGATCAGGGCCTCAGTTGATATGGCTCCAGTTTCCCTGTTTCACATCCCATGCAGTGTGCGTTCCCAAGGCACCGTGTCTCCCCCTGAGGCTCCTCTTGTCCTAGGTTGTATCTTCATTCCTGCACTCTGCTTTTGTTACTTAGAGCTGCCCATCCCGGCCAAACGGAAGAGGAAAAGCTGCTTTTGAAAAAACTTGAGCTGGCAAAACTGAAGGCGGAGGGAATTCCCACCACTGCCAAGGTAAAGCCTGCTCCAAATGTGCATTCTACTGCTATGTGGTCATAGAGTCATGGAGCTATACAGCAAGGAAACAGGCCTCTCCGCCAACTTGGCCATGCCAACCAAGTTGCCAAGCTGAGCTAGTCCCACTTGACTGCATCTGAGCCCTATCCCTCCATACCTTTTCTATCCATGTAGTCCGGTAGCTCATTCCATATACCCACCTCTCTCTATGTGAAAAAATTGCTCCTCTAAAATCTTTCCACTCTCGCCTTAAACCTATGCCATCTAGGTTTAGACTCTGATGGAGAAAAGACTGTGGCTTTTCACCTTATCTTTGCCCTTCATGATTTTGTAAACTTCTATAAGATCACCTCTCAGTCTCCGATCCTCCAGGGAAAAAAAATCACGTTATCCCGCTTCTTCTTATAACTCAAGCCCTCCAGAACTGGCAAAATTTTGTGCAACCTTTCCAGTATAATGACATCCTTCCAATAGCAGGCTGACCAGAACTGTACACTATATCCAAAATTGGTTTTACCAATGTTGTGTACAGTTGTAACACAATGTTCCATCTCATGTACTCAATACCCTGGCCTATGAAGGCAATTGTGCCAAAAGACTTCTTCGCCACCTTGTCTATCTGTGTTACCACTTTCAGAAAACTAGGTATTTGCACTCCTTGACCAGTCTGTTCAACAACACTCCCCAGGACCCTTCTGCCGTGATGAATGAATGCACTGTCTCAGCCCAGCTTCTTGCTGGCTCTGTGAGTAAATAACATAACATAATTGGTTCCGATTAAAGGTGTTGACCTGAAATTTTGACTCTCTTTCTGTCTCCACAGATGCTGTCTGACCTCCCGAGTCATTCCAGCATCTTCTGTTTTAATTTCAGAATACCATCATCTGCAGTTTTGTTTTATTTTCTCCCCACTATCTTGAATGATGCACTGGTTTGGCTTGGGATGAATTAACACAGGGACTCAGCCTCACCTGGATCAGCACAAAATAACTGTGGTAGAGCAAGGTAAACAGGTCCAGTTTTGGACTTCATAACACAGAGTTGAAGGAAGATCTGTAGGTCTGGCCAGAGACTGAATAATACAGGATGGTGGAGGGGAAGGATACCGCATGTAGGCATGGATCAGCTACACAATTCCAACTTTGGAATGAGGAGCTCAAGGATATGGCAGAGTGGGAGGATCCACCTCTTTGTCATTGGGGAACTGGAGGTGATGATCCATCCTGCCTCACATCCCTACCTGCTGATTCCAGCCATATTACATCAGCCCCTCGAGCCTTACTGTTATGTCTCCGGGCTCTTGACTCCTGACTCTAGCCTGCCCTGCCTGACCACTGAAGCACTGCTTCATTCATTTGGTTCTAAGATTCAAATTCTACAAGCAATCTGTCGAGGAAAATGAAAGGAAAAACTGAGACTTTGAGGTTTGCTTCAAGAGACTTTATTGCATGATATCATGGAGAGATGGTGGCAGTTAACTGCTCACCGGTTCTCTGACCGCAGCAGAATTAGCCGGCAGTTATACAGTGCAGTAATTTTTTTTTGTAAGATACAATTATACGAAAACATACTTCGTCCTTAGCTATATGTTTTCCTGTTATTACTATCTACTACATGGGTATTAATTATTTCAGTTGTCATAATATTTTGTTTATGTTCATCGTATTCAACTAAGTCAAACATAATACAAGGGCATCTTGACATTATTCTATCACATCTTTCAAGCACTGCCCCCTCTCTGAGCCAATCATAAGCCCCCATTTACTGCCACGTTTCTACACTACTAGCGGTAGAGGGTTACCCAGCTATTGCTGTGCTGTTTTTGATCACAATAGTTACCAACATTACAGGATTAACTATTGTGATCCAGCATTCAGTAACTTTCCACTGAGAAACATGCTTCCTTATCTATGTCCTAATTTGTTGTGCTTTATTCACCATGCTATGCATTCCCAGACAAGGGATAATGCGTCTGAAACTTGTTTTGCCAAATTCCCATGATCGTATTCTGCACCCGGTCCACGAGAAATGCCAATGGCCACATCCACACACCCTTTCGTTAAATTGTTTAATTCCGATCAAAATGAAGATTTTATTTTTTTCGTCTACACAATCACTCTGGCAATTTCACCTTTGCAAACTCTGAGCAGAAACCAGACAAGCTTACTCAGACCCAGTGTCTCGTAAGCAGTGTACTACATGAAGTTTCAATTGTATCTAATTACAGGCATCCCCAGGTTATGAATGCCTGACTTATGGACAGCCCATATATGTAAAGGTGCAATTTGGAGACAGTTGGTATGGATTTGCTAGCTGCAGGCATCTTAGCCCATGATCATATTGAATGGCGGTGCTGACTCGAAGGGCTGAATGGTCTACTCCTGCACCTCTTGTCTATTGTCTATTGTCTAGGTTGAACTTGGTTCAAAGCAAGATCTGAATGGTTTAGTTTGACCTCTGGCTTCACTACAACTTGCCCTCTGGACACCGAACGTGCGTTTGTGGGGGGGGGGGGGTGCTGTGGTGTCACACTAACCACCCCCTTTCCTCTTCACACCCCTTGATATAATTTTAATTTTTTAATTTGTTTCTTTTATCCCATCTCCACCCTATCCACTGACGAATAGCCCTCACCTCTCAGATGCATCTAGAGGGGTTGGGGCAGAGGGAAAATTTAATGTTAGAAAAATAAAAAATTGAGGAGGAGGGTGGAGAGGAAGGGGGAGAGAGGAGAGGGGTGGAGAGAGGAAAGAGAGGATGGGGGAGAGAGGTGAAGGGGGGGGTTGGAGCGGGCGTGCATGAGTCGAGCCGTGGGCTGTGAAGAGAGAAGGGCAGAGAGAGAGAGAGAGGGGAGAGACAGAGAGACTGGTACACAAAAAAAACCTGAAGAAACACAGCGGGTGCAGCAGCATCTATGGAGCGAAGGAAATAGGCAACGCTTTGGGCCGAAGCCCATCCTCAGACGGGTTTTCTACCGAAACGTTGCCTATTTCCTTCGATCCATAGATGCTGCTGCACCCGCTGAGGATATACAGTTTTGTTTTGTGTACCTTCAATTTTCCAGCATCTGCAGTTCCGTCTTAAAGACAGAGAGACTGTTGGCGGGCTGTTTTCCCAACGCGCGTTTGCGGGAGGGGGGGCTGTGGCATCACACTCAAACTAACCCCCCCCCCCAAACTCACACTAACCACACCCCAAACACACTTGGGGGGAGGTGGGGAGAGGAAGACGGGGTGGGGAGAGAAGAGGGGAGAGGGAGATGGGGTGGGGAGAGAAGAGGAGAGGGGGAGGGAGCGGAGAGTGGGAGGAGGAAAGGGGAGAGATTGGTGAGGGAGAAGAGAGCAGGGTGAGGGAGGGGGAGCAGAGTGGGGAGTGGGAGGAGAGCGGGGAGGGCAGGAAGGGGGGAGAGGGGGGGAGGAGATGTTAGAGGTGGAGAGGGGGGATGAGGGGAAGGGGAGAGGAGTAGGTGGAAGAGAGGGAGAGAGGGAGGGGGGAGGGAGAGAGGTGGGGGAGGGAGAGGGGATGAGTTGGGAGTGAGGGTTTGTGGGGAGTGGTGCAAGAGAGAGGGGAAGGGGGTGGGGGGGAGATGGGGTGAAGAGGGGTGGTGGAGGGGTAAGAGAGGGGGTGGGAGGGGGAGAGGAGAGAGGGGGAAGAGTGGGGAGGGAGAGTGGAAGTAGGAGGGGTAGGGACAGTTGGGGTGGGGAGAGAAGAGGGGAGAGGGAGACGGGGTGGGGAGAGAAGAGGAGAGGGGGAGGGGGGGAGGGGGGGAGGAGGAAAGGGGGGAGATTGGTGAGTGAGAAGAGAGCAGGGTGGGGGAGAGGGAGGGGGGGAGAGTGGGGAGTGGTAGGAGAGCGGGGAGGGCAGGAAGGGTGGAGAGGGAGGGAGGGGATGTTAGAGGTGGAGAGAGGGGATGAGGGGAAGGGGAGAGGAGTAGGGGGAAGAGAGGGAGGGGAGGGAGGGGGAGAGGAGAGAGGTGGTGGAGGGAGAGTGGAAGTAGGAGGGGTAGGGACAGTCCATCTGTTCCCCATTCCCTATCACCCCAATCCTCTTTCTCTATTCCCACACACGTGACGACGCCCTTCGACACAGGCTGCGGGGGTGGGGGGGAGGGGCTGGGGCTGTGGCTGCTGCAAAGGCATATGTAAATGAATCCATTTCGATTTGTCATCTGTGAGCATTGGGCATTGTGACATCACACAACGGAATCTTTACTAACATTCTATGGCTGAGCTGTTTTTTAAAACATTTTGTAATGTTTGGGGGGGGGGGGGAGAAGTATTTTATTTTAAAAAGTGTACATAAACACGACCAAATTTAATCAGGAGTGACTATTCGTAAAGATAAATGTAATCTGTTTAGAAATGGTAAAAAATATCGGCGTTTCCGCGTGCTGTGTGGGCCTAGGGCGGTATCCGCGTGCTGTGTGGGCCTAGGGCGGTATCAAAGGTGAATTTTGACGCCGGACGGAAGGACGGATGGACGGATGGCAGCCACAGAGTTTTATATAATAGATAAAGATAATAACACCTGGCAGCCAAATTCCCATCCTGCGAGCTGTTTGGGTTATGAACAGTTCTCAGGAATGGAACCCTGTCATAACCTGGGGAGGACCTGTCATAACCTGGGGAGGACCTGGGGAGGACCTGGGGAGGACCTGTACCCACCCTGCTTCCTGTAAGGACTCCATCCCCCACTCCCAATTCCTCCGTCTACGCCGCATCTGCTCCCAGGATGAGGCGTTCCACACCAGGGCATCTGAAATGTCCTCATTCTTCAGGGAACGGGGGTACCCCTCCTCCACCATAGATGAGGCTCGCACCAGGGTCTCTGCCATACCCCGCAACACTGCTCTCTCTCCCCATCCCCCCACTCACAACAAAGGCAGAGTCCCCCTAGTCCTCACCTTTCACCCCACCAGCCGTCACATACAACAAGTGATCCTCCGTCAGTTCCGCCACCTCCAACGTGACCCCACCACTCGCCACATCTTCCCATCTCCCCCTATGTCTGCCTTCCGCAAAGACCGCTCCCTCCGTAACTCCCTTGTCAATTCTTCCCTTCCCTCCCATACCACCCCCTCCCCTGGTACTTTCCCTTGCAACCGCAAGAGATGCAACACTTGTCCCTTCACTTCCCCCCTCCACTCCATTCCAGGACCCAAGCAGTCGTTCCAGGTGCGACAGAGGTTCACCTGCATCTCCTCCAACCTCATCTATTGCATTCGCTGCTCTAGATGCCAGCTGATCTACATCGGTGAGACCAAGCGGAGGCTTGGCGATCGTTTCGCCGAACACCTCCGGTCGGTCCGCAATAACCAACCTGAACTCCCGGTGGCTCAGCACTTCAACTCCCCCTCCCATTCCGTATCTGACCTCTCTGTCCTGGGTCTCCTCCATGGCCACAGCGAGCAACACCGTAAATTGGAGGAAATGCACCTCATATTCCGCTTGGGCAGTCTACATCCTGGTGGCCTGAACGTTGAATTCTCCCAATTCTGCTAGCCCTGGCTGTCCCCTCCCCTTCATCAGCCATCTGGTTGTCTCCGCCCCTCCCCCAGCCCTCGGGCTCCTCCTCCTCCTTTTCCTTTTTTCCTTTCTTCTCCCCACCCCCTATCAGTCTGAAGAAGGGTTTCGGCCCGAAACGTTACCTATTTCCTTCGCTCCATAGATGCTGCTGCACCCGCTGAGTTTCTCCAGCATTTTTGTGTACCGAGGACCTGTACTTGATTGATTTAGGCAAAGCATTAACATGTACAACTTAACCATCTCCAGAATCACAGTGAGATTGGGAATATAGACGCACCAAATACAGCAGGAATCATGAGCATAAAACAAACTGCTGGAGGAACCTAGCAGGTCATGCAGCATCTGTGGAGCGCAATGGACAGATAATGTTTTGGATTGGAATCCTTCTGGAAGTTCGTACCTGAATTCCTCATCTGTCCATTTCCCTCCACAGATGCTGCGTGACCCACTGAGTTCCTCCAGCATTTATTTTTCACAGTTCCAGTCGCCCCACACTGAAAAAAAAGTTATCTGAACAAACACTTGGTGATCTTCAAAACAATGTGATTGCATGCTGTGTGAATCTCACCATAATCAGATTAAACATAACTCTTATTAGTACGCTTGAAGAAATTCTGACCTCTGGCTTTGTATATGTGTACTCAGCGGATAAACTCTGATTTACAGTACGTCCGCGCGATTACTAGATGTTTAATTACTCTTGTTTTATTGTTGCAGCTTAAAGTGGATGAATTTGAAGCCAACGTCAATGAAGTCAAAGATCCGTATCCTTCTGCTGACTTTCCAGGTAACGTCCAGGAACAGCTACTGATTCCATCTCGGTCAGGACACCAAAGGAGGTTTACAGAGAGCATTGTATTTTCACAGCTACCGACAACACGACAGGATTTTAAAACATTTCACAACTAAATAAATTATTTTGTAGCTATTGGTGTAATGTTGAAAGTTATGGGTGTAAAATCCAACGAAACAAATTGGTTAAATGCGCAGGTCAATTGGAGAAGGGGACAGCTCTGATCTTCAAAAAAAAAAAAAAAAATCCGGAGGAGGCGCTGTCCTGAACGGCTGCCTGTCCTGCAGCTGTCCGTTTTTTCCCCTTCTTTTTTATTATTTTTAGTACGTTGAGGGTGCAGTCAGGGGGCCTAATCTTTTTATGTGTGGGGGGTGGTGGGGGGGAAGGGGGAAACTGTTTTTCGAGTCCCTACCTGGTCGGAGGGGTTGCCTTACTCCGAGCAGCGCCTTCGACCCGTCCTCGCGGCCTACCATTAAACTTCTTAATGCTATGTTGTATTTTTATTAGTGTGCTGCAAGGACATCAGAATTTCCCCTGAATAAGGGGATTAATAAAGTAAAAATCAAATCAATCAAATCAAATCAAATGCAAGGATATCTTGCACCCAGAACGGATCTTGGCTTAAATTCGGTGTTCGTGAAAAGCGGCAAATCCACATCAATGAGCAGGTGTGTTTACCAATGTTTGGCGCTCGTGTGCTGAAGCTTGGATTGAACTCATGATCACTAACAAGAACTCTGAGTCAGACACTGTGATTCTGCATCCAGGAGATCTGACCTCCCTTGTTTCATTGTTTTGTGGGATGTTGACTTTGCTGCCAAGTCAGTCTTATCGGAAAGGATCACCCTTGAAGCGAGCACCCAGATCTGTGAGCATGTCCATTGCTTTGATCTCCCCAAGAGCTTCAGATCTTAAATATGAATACTACAAACTTAACTGCATATTTTTGCCTGGACTGAGTGACATACTGACGTGGCAGGTGCTGGGTACATGTTTGCTTTGGGAGAAGACTATCATTTAATAAAACTCAGATATACCTCTATTCAAAATTCCAAATGTTTTCATCTGGCTCACCAGTTGATATTTGTTGCAGTCCTTTCCCACACTCCCCTCCAATTTGCCAGGGCCTCGGATCTCATGGTGCCTCCCATCTCGCCAGGGCCCTGAATCCCATACTCCACTCCACCTGCAAGGTTCACAGATCCCGTGCTCCCATATCGTCTCCCGGCCCCTGGTCCTGCACTCCATTCTAACTGACAGGGGTCCTATATCCAGTGGTCCCTTCTCAGTCTCTGGGGCCCTGGTGCCCACACTTCTGATTTGCTGTGTCCCCGTTTCCATTAATCTGGCACCGAGTACATCAGATTATCAGTTTGACTGTATTCTGCTGTTGTAAATGGAGCAACTCTCAAGGTGCTCCCCAGCTCCTAATGTTGTTAGCAGTAACAGTCTGCCTGTACTGAGACAGAGGCTCCTACTCAGTTCACCGCTGTCCTCTTTGTTCTTTGCTCAACAGGTGACGATGAGGAGGAGGAGCCAGAATTCCCACTGAGTCCACGCCCTCGACCTCTATCTGAGCTGCAACTAAAAGAGAAGGCAGTCCCCATGCCCAATTCCAGCTCCTTCTTCATCTTTAGTCCTGAAAACAAGTAGGTATATGCGCAGATGGGAGAAATGATATGGTGCATGCCGCCTTTTACAGCAACCTGAGAGGACAGATTCGAGGGGCTCAGAAAGCTCCTGTCCTTTCACATATTCTTTTGACTAAAAAGGAACTCATTTAGCCAATCTTTTCTATGAGATGTCAGAGCAATCACACCAATCGCATGCTCCCACTCATGTCCCCATAATCCGTTCTGTCTCATGTTCCATCAACTCCACCCTGTAGGATCTACTGAATCCCATGACAGAAAGCAAAGAACAAATGACACTTAGCTGAGCCAGACACCTTGTGTCACGTTTATTCCAGAAGCCCATTTTACCTACATTCTCATCAATCATAACCTTTGTGCAGAGAAGGCCAATTAGTGCGCCTGACCTTGGAGTTGTTATTGAGCTCTTGTGGCTGTACCTTCTCGAGAGGCTGCTGGCGAGTCGCCAGCGATGACAGGCTGTATGCAAAACCAACGTGGGCGTGAAGGCGCCACAACCAGATTGTCCTACCACTCACCTACACACCACTGACAATGTACAGTCGTTAATTAATCTGCCATCCCGCCTGCCTTGGGATGTGAGAGGCAACCGTGGAAACCCACAAGATCACAGGGATAATGACGCAACCAGCTCGTGAGGCCGGGATCGAACCTGTGTCTCACCTCACCTGCTGCACCACTGTGATGTCTTGAAACAGTAGATAGGTGTAATCAAGAACATCATTGCATGTCTTGCTCCGAGACTTCAAGAGCAGAAGAGTCATGCCCATCTTTTGATCCTGCCTTCCTCAGACCTGCTTCTCAGTCTCTGATTGTTCCTTTTTTCTGTCTCTTCCAGATTACGTAAACTGTGCCACAGAATTATCAATGCCACCACCTTTACCAACTTCATCCTGCTCTTCATTCTGCTTAGCAGTATTTCACTGGCCGCAGAAGACCCAATTCGAGCAGATTCCTTTCGCAACCAGGTGAGAGCTTGAATGATGCACCATCTGCATTTTATTTTACACACTTTTTTACATTTGTTGATCAACTGCCTCGATAATTTTCTCATTGCTGTTCATATTATTTCTTCCTTAGATCCTTGCCTATTTTGACATTGGTTTTACTGCTATCTTCACCATGGAGATTGTTCTGAAGGTAATGCACTTACTCCTGTTTGCCTGTTGATCAATCAAACTCTGTATTTATGTTTTTCTGCTACCCCTGTCTGTTATTTCAGATCAGTCACTCAATTTCTCTTCCTCTAGCCGTCCTTACTTTCTTTACCTGTCTCTTTCCATGTCTCCAAATACATTTATCCATTTCCTCCAATTGTTTTAGCGTCAAAGATCTATACAACATCAAAACTGGCCCTTTTGCCCAACTTCTCGACGCTGAACAAGTTGCCAGCGCCTGCCTCATTTCCCTCTAAATCTTTCCTATCCTTGTCCTGTTGTACCCGTCCAAGTGTCTTGAATGCCGTAATTATTGCAGCCTCTACCGCTACCTCTTACAGCTCATTCCATATGTGCTCCACCCTCTGTGTGGAAAGTGGTGCATCACAGATCCCCATTAAATCTTTCCCCATTAAATCTTTTGTGGGCTTTAGGCATCCGAGAAATCCAGCTTGCCTGCCTCTAATTGGCTTTGAGAAGTTGCCGGTGGGTGGTCAACTTCAACTATGTGGTGAAAATTCTCCCAGAAGTGTTATTGGTATTGAGATTGTTTTATTGCTGCCATGTCTACCAAGATGCAATGGAAAATCTTTTCTTCTGTGCGCTATCCTGGCAAATTATAACTTACATGAGGTAATCCAATGGAGAAAATGAACTGAGTGCAGAATGTAGTATTACCGCTATTGAGAAAGTGCAATTAAATTAAAAGTGCAAGGGCTGCAAGGAGGTAGATTGGAAGATTGGGAATTCATCCTTAGCATATGAGAACGTCACACAAGAGTGTGAAAATAGAGGGGAAGAGGTCATTCTTGAATCGGGTGACATATGGTTTCAAGCTTTTGTACATTCTATTCGACTGCAGACGGGAAAAGAAGGAATGACCAGAGTGAAAAATGTCCTTAATTATGTTGATTGCTTTCCCAAGGCAGCATGAAGTGTAGATGGAGTCAATGGTGGGGAGTCTGGTCGGTGTGATGGACTGGGCAACATCCACAACTCTCTGCAATTTCCTGTGGTCTTGGGCAGAGCATTTCCCAAACTAAGTTGTGATTGAACCCGATATTTTCTTGGGTGCATCTGTAGAAATTCGTAAGAGTCATTGCAGACATACCAAAAGTCTTGTGAGAAGGTAGAGGCATTTGTGGTACTTCTTTAGATATACTGTCAATGTGGTTGGATCAGAACAAATTGTTGGTGATATTTGCACCTCAAAACCTGAAGCTCTTGGCCATTTGCACTTCAGCACCAGGGTAGGGAGTACCAGGACCTTGACCACAATGAAATGTTCCCAGGGCAAGTTCCAACTGGTGGTCTTTTAATGATTGATGTTTTGTTTATTATTTACACACTCATCCTATCATTATATCTCTATATCGAACTAATGAGAATACTTGAATTCATGTTCATCCCAATTAATTCCTTGTCAGTCTCAACCTTGTTGGTTCGTTACAATTTTTGAGTGAGAACCGAAGACATTTGAAAAAATATGCCCATAAACTTCCCTAGGAATAGAGTCCAGAGAGTGGTAACTTGTTTGTGAGAAAGACAGAAATAAACCGAAAGTTCTGATCAGTACTGTGAATAGCATTTACAGTAAATAACAATGTGTAAAACTGCATACTCTTGAAATTATAAGCAAAATTGCAGGGGGATTTTTGATTGGCAGATGGTTTTGTGGTTTTACCCCTACTGTCATGGATGGATCCCTCACCTGCATCTCCTTTGTGTCCCGTAGTTCTTCCCTTTGCTCCCCCTCCCTCCAGACAGAACAAGTATAGAGCTTCCCTGGCCCTCACCTTTCACCCCACGAGCCTGCTCATCCAACACATGTTCTTTCCGCAATCCTCTACGTGATCCCAACACCAGTCACATGTTCCCATTCCTACCCCTTTTCACCTTCCGTAGAAACCACCCCGTCTGCAATTTCTTGGTCCACTCATCCATTCCCCCCCTCCCCAGGTATTTCCCCCTGTAACCTGCTCCATGTAACACCTGTCCCTATACCTCCCTCACATCCACCCAGGGACCCCAGCAATCCTTCCAGGTGATCAGAGGTTCACGTGCACTTCCTCTAACCTCATATATTGCATTTGGTGTTCCCGATGTAACCTTCTTTACATCAGCAAGACCAAACGTAGTCTAGTCGACCGTTTCACCGAACACATGCGCTTGATCTACCAAGCCTGCTGGATCTCCCAGTTGCAAACCATTTTAATTCCCCTACTCATTCACACAATGACCTTTCTCGCCTTAACCTCCTCTATTACAAGAGTGGGGCTTTTCTGCTTGGGTAGCTTGGAACCTAACGGTATGAACATTACATTCTCCTATTTTAGATGACTAACCTACAAACAACTCCTCCCTTCTCACCCCCTCTTTTCTGCCCCCTCTCTTCTGTGTGTCCCGCTGGATTCACACCTATTTCTCCCCTTCCACATTCCCCTCCTTCCCTCTCCTCGGCCCCTTCCACTTATATTCATTCCTCTAGTTTAAAAATTCTCACCTCTTCTACTCTTAGCTCCTTATCTCAAATGTTTAATCTTTTTGTTTCTGGCCTTTGTCCAACCATCTGCCTGTCAAACCACCACCACCTCTCAACTGTATCAACCTATCACTCGCCAGGCTTTGTCACGCCCCACCTCTCTACCAGCTTTCTCCCCGCCACCCTCACCTCAATCCGTTTGAAGAACGATCCGTTCTGTGAAGTCATCCAGTATCGTCCACTTTAGCTATTCTCTGGGACTGTAACTTTAATAACTGCTCTCAACCTCTGACATAAATGCTCTAGTATCTCTTCAGACACTCTGTTTGTCTCATTTACCTCTTTTGGCCTATAATGAATGAATGAATGAATAAGTTTATTGGCCAAGTATTCACATACAAGGAATTTGCCTTGATGCTCTGGCTGCAAGTGACAACATGACATACAGGGTAGACAAAATGTTTCGGGTCTGAAGAAGGGTCTCGACCTGAAACATCGCCTATTTCCTACGCTCCATAGATGCTGCCTCACCAGCTGAGTTTCTCCAGCATTTTTGTCTACCTTTGATTTTCGAGCATCTGCAGGTCCTTCTTCAACATGACATACAGTGACAATTAGGAATGACACATAAAACATTAAACATTAATAATAAAACATTATTGATTAAACACGTGAATTAAATAAAATACCAGAGCAAAAGGAAGCTACAAATGTTTGGTTATTGAGTAGAACTACTACTCCTGGAAAAAAGCTGTTTTTATGTCTGGCTGTGGCAGCTTTGACAGTCCGGAGTCACCTTCCAGAGAGAAGTGATTCAAAGAGTTTGTGGCCAGGGTGAGAGGGGTCAGAGATGATCTTACCCGATCGCTTCCTGGTCCTTGCAGTGTACAGTTCGTCAATGGAGGGAAGGTTGCAGCCAATAACCTTCTCAGCTGATCGGACGATTCGCTGCAGTCTCCGGATGTCGTGCTTGGTGGCTGAGCCAAACCAGACCATGATGGAGAAGGTGAGGACAGACTCTACGATGGCCGCTTAGAATTGGACTATCATTGGACTAGATTGTGCTTCCTCAGCTGTCGCAGGAAGTACATCCTCTGTTGTGCTTTTTTGACCGTGGATTCGATGGTAGCCCCCCCCCCCCCCCATTTAAGGTCCTTGGAGATGATGGTTCCCAGGAACTTAAAAGACTCCACAGATGTGACTGTGGTGTTGTTGATGGTGAGTGAGGTGAGTGGAGGGGGAGCTCTCCTAAAGTCTACAATCAATTCCACTGTCTTAAGAGCATTGAGCTCCAGGTTGTTGCGGTGGTACCAGGATGCCAGATGTGTCACTTCCTGTCTGTAGGCAGATTCTTCCCCATCCGGATAGTCCAATCAGGATAGTGTCGTCCGCAAACTTGAGAAGCTTGACAGAGGAGTCAGTGGAGGTGCAGTCATTGGGGTAGAGAGAGTAGAGGAGAGGGGAGAGTACGCAGCCGTGCGGTGCTCCTATGTTGAGGGTTTGCGGGTCCGAGATGTGCTTTCCCAGCCTCACATGCTGCTTCCTGTCTGTCAGGAAGCTGGTGATCCAGAGGGGTTCAGGCACAGAGGGGTTCAGGCACAGTCAACTTGGAAAGTTTGGAGTGTGGTAGCTCTGGCACAATAGTGTTGAATGCAGAGCTAAAATCAACAGACAAAATCCTCACCTTTTTCATCCTAATTAATTTACACTCTCTATTTATCTTAAGCCGTCTTGTCATCTCTTATGCCTTGCCTCTGTCTTTCTCTCCCCTTTTCTTTCTCTGTGTAGATGACAACCTATGGTGCTTTTCTCCACAAAGGCTCCTTTTGCCGGAATTATTTCAACATCCTCGATCTGCTGGTGGTCAGTGTTTCTCTCATCTCCTTTGGAATTCAGTGAGTTTTTGGCTCCATCTTAATGCTGTTGAATTTGTGAATGATACAGTCCCAAAAAACTCCTGGTGCTTCTGCTGGTCTTTCCATTCCACGTTTAACCCAGCAGTTTGTACTTTACAAGCACTAATACTATATCCTTTTAAAAGTTAGTCCTTAATTTGTTGACACTGTCCTGTCATGGAGCAGCACAGGAGCACTGATGATAGAGCTGTTGCCTTGAGCACCGGGGAGCCGGGTTTGATCCTGACCTCGGGTGCTGTCTGCGTGGAGTTTGCACATTTTTCCCGTAAACACTTGAGTTTCTTGGTTTCCTCCCAGATACCAAAGGTGTGCGTGTTTGTAGATTAATTGGCCTCTAAATTGCCAATAATGTATAGGTAGTGGCTGAGAAAAGGGGGATGATGTGTCCTTTTGTGTATTAACCAGCACCTGTGGCTCTTTATTTCTACATCCCAAACAAGAAGTTCATTTGGATCACAACTCATTGCTTATCTCTTTTCTGCTCGTGGCTACTTATTTTAAACTTATTCTCTCTGAATCCTTTTCAAAGAGGTTTATTTGCCCTTGTACGTGCATTTGTGATTGCAAACACATGTTAAAATTCTGTGTCTTCTTTCTGCTCTGAGTTCAATTTAAATGAGAGCGAAGGAGGGGGATCTGGCAAGAGAGGGAATTTGGTGAAGAAGGGGAAACTGGTGGAAAAGAAATAAAACTGCAGATGCTGGAATCTGAAAACCCCCCACTGAAAGCACTGGAAGAACTTAACCAGTCCAGCAGCATCTGTGGAAAGTGGAACCAATTCTGAGGAAAGATCATTAACCTGAAACGTTAACTGGTTCCTCTCCCCACAGATGTTGCTTGACTGGTTAAGTTCTTCCTGCATTTATGTTTTTGATAGTGGAGAATGCTGCTTGATGTTAAAAATAAATACAAACAAACAGTAGAATGTTTTGGAGGTAAGGTTGTGGTTATGGCTTGATGGGTTGATGGGGAAAAACTGTTCTTGAATCTGGAGGTCACAATTCTTCGGGTCATGTATCTTCTTAATAATGGTAGCAATGAGATGAGAGCCTGGCCAGAGTGGTGTAGGTCTGATGATATTAGCTGTTTTTTTGAGTGTGCTTCCTGTAGATCCCTTTGATGTTGTAGAGGTCAGTACCCATGAAGGGCCAGGCAATGTCCACCACTTTCTGCAGCCTCATTCATTCTGGTCGTTCCTGGGCATCTGAGTAATCGAATCAAGCTGTGATGCAACCAGTATAGATACTCTCTGCAGTACACCTGTAGAAGTTCGATGGAGTATTAGGCGACATGCCAAATTTCCTTAGCTTATGAGAGGTCTGTTCCAGAGTCTATTAAAAGCAAGGAAGAAGCTGTTGTGGTGGTACATGCTCTCAAGCTTTTTTGCCTTCTGTCTGAAGGGAGAAGGGAATAAAGGGAATAATGATGTTTGAGTGGTCCTCCATTACATTGGTTTCTTTCTCGAGGTGGCGTGAAGTATAGATGGAGTCAGGGGGGGTGGGGGGTCTTGTTTGTGTGATGGTATGGGCAGGTTTCAAAACTACAATTTCTACAGTGTAGTCTCAGTTAGAGCATGCTGTGATATATCCCAATAGACTGTATTGGTTAGGTCAACATTGAGAGTAATATCTAATGCATTTCATTGCTGCATTCGGTCTCACCCCTGTTCTGGATTTGTACGAAATAATAGCATTTTCCTATTTCTTTAAGTCACACACAGTGTAACATCCCTGTCCGGTTTTGTTGTGATAGCTTATAATATACCAAATGCATAAAATGATTACCTGGTATTTCAAAGGTGTATTATGTAATGAGTGATTTGTTAGCCTGGATACGAAGGTTAGTTCCAGCAGGAGTGTCTCCCTCTAATCAAATCTTCCATTATATTTGTGATGGGAATTGCAGCTGAGTATTTTGGTGCTGGGCCTGAAGGACAGATTCTTGAACTTGTGCATCATCATCGTCTGATAAAATGCATGAATATGCAGATTATGTGGTGAGTTAGTCGGATGAGTTTCCCTTGTTATCTTCCAGGTCAAGTGCTATCTCTGTGGTAAAGATTCTTCGAGTCCTCAGAGTCCTCAGACCTCTGAGAGCAATTAATAGAGCAAAGGGATTAAAGGTGAGCCAGCTTCTGAAGAATATGCCATGTGTGTGTGCGTGTGTAAGTGAGAGAGAGAGACTGCCAGTGCACAGCATCTGAGTGAATGTATGTGTATATATGTAGAAATTTATCCATGTGTGTACAGGTGTGGAGTGTGTATATTATATAGTTCCAGGTGAATGTATAATTCATCTCATATACATGAATACCTGTTTGTGTATGTACATCATGCATGTGTATGTGAGTTACACGTAAGTGTGTGTGAGTACAGATATGGGTGCATGTTCATACGTATGAATGTGCGTGCAGATTATGAAAATGTCTGTCAGTGCAACATTTTGTGTAAATTTCGTGGATGATGGGCATGAGTGTGTGAGAACGCCTGGGCACATTCCAATGTGTGGATGAATGTGTACACATGTTGAAGAAATGGATGTACTGTATATGAGGCACATCCAGCCGGTATGAGTGTGTGTGAGCAAATATGCAAAAAACAAGTATGTGTACGTGTGAGAGAGCCTATACATATACCATTACTATGTATCCCAGGTGCTGACTCTTGTCTGCACTGAGTTTCTATATTTCTCAAAGCCTTGAAGGTAGAACCAAGACAAAGAATGGGATGAATCCATTCATTTTGACCTTGGTCTTCCTATGTCAGTCTGGGTCTCGCAGTCTCCGATCTCCCACATTCTAACCCGGTCTCCTCAAGTCTGACCCGAGCATCCCACCCCTAGTCTGACACCAGTCTTCCCCAGTCTGGCTCCAGTCTAACCACAGTCTGACCCTGGTCTTCTCCAGTATGACTTTGTCCACCTCAGTCTCCCCCCAAAATCTGACTCATGTCTCCCCCCCACAAATCTCACTCCTGTCTCTCACCCAGTCTGACCTCAGCCTCCCCCCCCCCATTCTGACTCCTGTCTTCTTCCCCCCCCCCCCCCAGTCTAAATCCTCTCTGACCACTGCCTCCACCCTCCCCCCCTCCAATCTGATGCTGGACTTCTCCCCCCAGTCTGACTTGTGTCTCACACCCAGTCTCTGATGCTGATTTCCCTGTGCCCTGGTCTGACCCTAGTCTCCCCCAGTCTGACTCCACTCTCTTCCAGTCTAACGTTGCTCTTCCCCAGTCTGACCATGCCTTCCCCAGTCTAACCCCAGTCTCCTCCAGTCAGACTCTGGTCTCCCCCAGTCTAATGCTTGTCTCCCCCCACTCTGACTGCCTGTGCCCCAGTCTGACCTGGCCTGTCTGTTCCATGTCCGATGCTCATTGTCTGATGTGAGCAGGTTTGGCCTGAGATACCTTTGATGGTGATGACCTTTGAGCAAGTTGTTCGCCCTGTGTTCTGGGGCTGTCGTTTATGCAGAGCTGATCACTGACCTGCTCTCACTCTGCTTTACCTCAGCATGTGGTGCAGTGCGTCTTTGTGGCAATCAAGACAATCGGGAACATCGTGATCGTCACCACTCTCTTGCAGTTCGTGTTTGCCTGCCTTGGAGTCCAGCTTTTTAAGGTGAGTCAAGACACTGAGAGTTAATAGGTCATTGACTACAAGTGAAAGTCTGAAATACATTCTGCTCACTCGCTTCAACTGCAGTCAGGGTGCTTGTGATAAAATCAATTAGGCATGGACAGCACTGTTTCTTACTAAAACAATGCGGAAAGAACAGGAACTTTGGGTGAGGCTGCACACAATGTTCTGGGCCTCTCTGATCATCTGCTTCTGATGGATGCAAGAGTTGACAAGGCATTAAGGATATTTTCCATCTCCCTGGGGGAGTGGCTAAAGTGGAGATAAAGGAGATTGGGTAAGTATATGAGGGAGGAAAGAATTGGTGGTCATAATGATTGGTTTAAACAAGGGAAGTCGTGGTGGGAGGCTTGTGTCAAGCATAAACACTGCAGGGACAGGTTGGGTCGAATGGCCTGTTTATGTGCCATATATCTTGTGCAATCCCACATAATATGGGTAGATTCTGGATGACAATACGGGAGCTGAATAAGCGCTGTAGTGCTGGGTTAGCAATTATGCCCGAGGAGTGTAGCTGAGAAATATCGCTGGGAGTTTGTTCTTAAGGATAATTGGAGGATTCTGTTTGTAAATTGTTATTGGGAACTTTTAGTGATGAATTATTTGGGGGGCGTGTGAGTGGTTAATAAGTTCATTGGGTGTGGTTGAAGGTTATTACTTGCATTGTGTGGCTCAGAATAATTACTGTTGGTCTACAGATTATTACGGAGCGTGTGTGGTGATTTATAAAAGGATGTGTGATGATTATGATGTTATACTTGGGTATTTTTCATGACTGTCATCTTCTTAATATCAGGGAAAATTTTACAGATGCACTGATCCGTCCAAAATGATAGAGGAAGAATGCAAGTAAGTCTGAGCTAGAAATGAACTGCCCTTTCTGGTACAGCGAGTATCCTGTGTGCTGGGAGTTTGAGAACCGAGGCATAGGAGTAAAACTCTAAACTCTGTCACCGTCGAATGCTTCTACACATTGTGCCATTGCTGGCTCTTTGTGCCAAGAACTCTTAAACCTGTAAATTTCAGGAATTATTTAATTCCCTTGTGAAGGTATTCTGTAAATTACTTAAATTTCCCTTACCGGTCCCAACATACCTCCTCTGCCAGCTTGTTCCCTATACCCACCACTCTCGGAGTGAAAAACTTTCCCCACGGGTTCCTATTAAATCTTGCCCATCTCACCTTCAACATATGTCCTCTTGTATTTGAAATCCCTACACTGGGCATTCACCCTATCTATTCCCCTCATAATTTTTATACACCTCTATAAGATCACCTTCCAGCCTCCTGCGCTCCAAAGATTAAAATCCTAGCCTGCCCAACCTCTCCCAACAGCTCAGTCTCTCCTGTCCTTCATATGATTCTAATAAATCTCCATTATATTCTATCTAAGGTTACAATGTAAATCAACAAGAACAGTCACAACTCAACAAGAGTTTGTCACAATCGCTGAGTCTTAACTAGTATTCTATAAAAGGATTAATATCGCTTTTGCTTTGGATTCTGCAACTCCATTTATAAAATCCAATCCGAGAATCTCTGCTTCCTGTGTATACACCCACCCTCAAGTATCTGTTCTTGCACCCCTTTATATTGCCTTTCCTTTCTGTTTTTCTTACCTCCCCATACTCTCTATGTATCTCCCTCTTTTCTCTTACCTCATTCTCCGTTTCTTCCCTCCTCCTGACCTTCACACTCACCCCATTCCTCCAAATCTCTTTCAACACATTTTGCAAACTCCTCCTCTTCTAATCTCATCTGTTCCTCTCGTCTCCTTTCCCCACTTCCCTCATGGCCAATCTTCTACAACTCGTTGTAACTTGCACACTCCCTCTCCCATCTCTGTTTTCTGTTCAACTCGCACATCTCTTATCTGATGTCTTCTCTCTTCTCCTTTGCCCTCTCTATCTCTTCTCTCCCTCCCACTCCACTCTCTATGTTTTTGATCACTTGCTCAAACTCTTTCTATCCCCTCTCTGCCCTTAACCTTTAATCTTATTACCACTCATTTTCTCCACACCCCCCTTTCCTCTCTGTGGCATCCTCCTCCTCCCCAACTCTATCTTAATCATAATCATTAGCCAAGTTTGTTTTGCAACATAAAAGGAATTTGATTTGTCATACAGTCATACTCATAAAAAGCAACCGAACACACGAAATACATTTTAACATAAACATCCACCACAGTGACTGCTCCACATTCCTCACTGTGATGGAAGGCGACATTTTTTTCAATCTCTTTCCTTCTTTGTCCTCCAGCGGTCGGGGGCCTCCAACCTTCCATTGACAGCGGTCGGGGCCTCTTACTCCCGTAGCTAGCGGCGGGCCTCCTCGTCGGGGCGATCAAGCTCCTGCATCGGGGGGGGGGGGGGGGGGGACTCTTACCTCCCCCACGCCGGGCGATCTACCTCGTGTACGGGCTAGTCAAACGTCATGCAGTTTTGGAGCTTCCAGGCTCTGTCTCTATGGAGACTGCGAGCTCCTTGGTGTTAAAGTCCGTAGGCCACGGTTGGAGCGTCGATCCCAGGCAAGGAATCGGCTCCGAAGGTAAGTCCACGCCCCGTGGTGGGGTTCAAAGTCAGTCCCGAGCAAGGACTCCAGCTCCACGATGTTAGGCCAAAGAGCGACCGGAGATACGATCCAGAAAACAATCGCATCTCCAGCAGGTAAGAGATTGAAAAAAAGTTCCCCCCGCCCACCCCCCATATAAAACAAACCGGAGAACATTAACACAAACTTTTCACCTCCTCCTCCTTCTACCATATTTTATTTTAATTTTTCTCTTCTGTTACCTCACAAACCCTTGTTCTCCTATATTCTCTGTCTCCAAAATCTACCCTGTCAATTGTTCCTTCCTCTCTTTCTCCCTCACTGCCCTTGCTCACTGTCCTTCACATCTCTCTCCCCTCACCTCACCTCTTTGCATTCTTACTCTATTCTCTTTGCTCTTGATCACCCTCGATCTCCTCCCAATCCTCACTCTAAACCCTCCTTCTTACTACTTGTCACTCTGTGTTTCTCTCACCACTTTTTCCACCTCTTCCCATTTCAGAGGACAGTTCATTCTCCATGATGACTCAGGCCATCTTAGGGTGGAGGAGCGAATGTGGTTCAACAGCAACTTCAATTTTGACAATGTCCTGTCGGCAATGCTGGCTCTCTTCACAGTCTCCACCTTCGAGGGGTGGCCCCAGTGAGTATCAATGATGGTATTTGTATTGGTTTATTATTGTCACTTGCACTGAGATACAGTAAAAAACTTTGTTTTCCATGCTGACCAGGCAAATCATAATATACGTGAGTACGATCAAACCATACATAAACTTAATATGTAGTGCAAAAAAAGGGAACAGAATGTAAAATATATCGTTACAGCTACAGCAAAAATGCAGATAGGGAAAAAAAAGTGCAAGGGCTGAAAAAAGGTGATTGGGAATCAACCTGGATATACTTAGCTTGCAACCCGGACATACTTAGCTTATGAGAGGTCTGTTGAGGATTCTGATAACAGTGGGGAAGAAGCTGTTCTTGAAGCTGGTGGTACATGCTTTCAAAATGTTGTGTCTTCTGCCCGGTGGGATGGGAGCCAAAAAAGACAGACGGTGTGTGAGTGATCCTTCATTATATTGGCTGCTTTCCTGAGAGAGCTTCAAGGGTAGATGGGCACAATGGGTAGCGGCTGGGATTGGTTTGCACGATGGACAGAGCTGTGTCCACAGCTGTCTGGCATTTCTTGTGATTTTGGGCAGATCAGTTGCCAAACCAAGTTGTGATGTATCTCGATAGGATGCTCTGAAACGACACCACCATCTGCTGTGGGAAATATCTCAGCGAGTGGTGGGAGAGAATGCAGTGAGTATTGACAGTGGCAGTGCCGTATGGGTGCGGAGGGAATAGTTGAGAAAGGGAAACCGGGGGATAAAGAGGGTGTGCCCCTGTGGGCGTGCCGAGCAAGTCCCAGTGACTGTTACCATGGAGGAATGAGAGAGACGTGACATTGAGTAATGTGAAAGATATCTCCGCCAGTGTCAAGGGGCATAAGCAATGATTCCTGAGTAAAATCCTTTAGGAAAGATGTCTTGTGGGGTGGGTCAATGAGAGTGAGAGAGAGATCTCAGTAAGTACTGTGATTGACAGGACCCTGCACTCCAGTCAGCACTGTGAGAGTGGGACCACTGATTGTGGGGTCAGAGTTTGTACTGAAGGATCTCAGTTAGTACTGTGCTGAGCATTGAAAGAACTGCCTCGGTAACTGCTGGGTGAGGGAACCGTGAGGGGGCACCAGGGCCATTCACATGTCGACATTCACTGAGTGAGCAGACCCAGTGATGACTGAAGCAGGATGACAATGGACAGTGGGTTACTGAGAATATAATCAGCCTGAGGGAGAGGATGATCACTCGTCCTTTTCTGACAGCGGGGCGGGAGCCTGTCGCTAAGTATGGAGGGAGGAGTTAGAATTAGCCAGGGGCCCCACTGAGGATGGGGAAGCATGGAGGAAGGTGTCTCCAGGAAGACCAGGAACAAAGATGGTAAAAGCTGAGGGTAGAACCTTGCTGAAGTTTGAGTGACTCAGCAGATGACTGAGGGAAGCGGCGGAGGAGCAACACCCTGCAGATGGAGGAGAGTATCCCGGTACAGAGGGAGGGCCTGATAATGGACTGGCCAAGGAAGGGGACTCCTGCGAGTGTGTGGATTGGGGTGGCCATGGGTCTCCTACTAGCAGTGGCGATTGAAGGGGGGGGGGGAGGGGAGAGGCAGAGTTCTCGTGAACCTGAAGTGAAGGGTTTCATTGAGTTCTGGGGGATAAGTTGTAAATGAGGCAGTAATTATTCAATTATTCTCTGCTGGTGGAGTGTTCCCCAATGCACTGTATTGTGTCATTGCTGCCTTGTTCTTATACGTTGAGGTGGCCTGGGCCTGTAAGAGTGGATCGAGCAGTGTTTGAAGATTGATGAGGAGCTGACAGGAAGCTAGGCTGAGGGTTAATCCTGGTGTCTTTTATCCAGGTTACTTTATAAGGCAATTGACTCGCACACTGAAGACATGGGTCCCATCTACAACTACCGAGTGGGGATCTCCTTCTTCTTCATCGTCTACATCATCCTCATTGCCTTTTTCATGATGAACATCTTTGTCGGGTTTGTGATAGTAACCTTCCAGGAACAGGGAGAGACTGAGTACAAGAACTGTGAGCTAGGCAAAAACCAGGTAACTATTCACAATAGTAACTGTCCCCATCCCCAGCCTCCACCAAATGCAGGTCTGCGTTCACATCCAAAACCAGTACACATATAACCACTGATCAAGGGCTCACTCCGTACCTAGGTTAGAGTCATCATCCATTCACCCTGCATAAGGAGGACGGTGGCCACTGTATCAGGTAAACAACTCCACAGTCTGGTTGCAATGCATTTCCAAGAATAGTGCATCTGTGTACATCAAAACAAAATTACAGATACTGGAAATCTAAAATAAATACTGAAAATGCTGGAAATACTCAGTCAGTCAGGCAGCAACTGTGGGAAGCAAAATGATCAGTGTTTCAGGTCAAAGACCCTTTGTCAGAACTGGGAAGGAGAGATTAATATGGGGACATTAAAATGAGCGTGGGAGTTGTGGAATGTAGAACAGGAAGGCAGGTCAGACTGGGAACTCCCTATATTCCCAGTGGGACAAAAATCAAACAAGCTGAACCAATATCGCAGAGGAACGATGATATAGACAGACAAATCAGGTTAATGATGGGCCGGGGTTTAGGGGAAGGGTAGGGGATCAGGGCAAAAGTCGGGGATTGGGACTAGGATTGAGGTGAGGGTCAGGGTGAGGGTCCGGGCAAGATTGGGGTGAGAGTTGAGGATCGGTGCGAGAGTCCGAGATCGGGGCGAAGGTCAAGAATCGGGGCAATGGTCGAAGATCAGGGTGAGGGTCAGGAAGAAAATGAGGGCAAGAGTAGGCTAAGGCTCAGCAGCATAGAGTGAACCTTTAATGTGTGATGGGTTGAGAAGTTGGCACGGGTTTGTTATTGGGGAAGGATAATGAAATTGCTAGCAGGAGAAATGGGGAGGCTGTAAAACAGGCCATGGGTTAAAATCAGTTACCTGTTCCTAGATGTCGGGCGGAGATTGGATCGGGAGATAGGTGTGTGTGTGTGTGTAGGGGCAACAGTTTCCTGGTATTCCAGACCCGAGCCGGGGGAAATCCAAGGAAAGCAGGTAAAGGCATGGACCGAAGCTGAGTCCCCAGTTCTGGACTTGTTCCTCCTCGGACCAGTCCTCGGTCAGTAAAAGTGAGGCTGGTTTTCAAAAGGGGGGCCTTCAGATCGGCACGTAAAAGCGAAGGCCACTAAACTGACGGCAGGTGTACATTTTTGCATGCCGCTGTCCGAGTCTGGCCTTCAGTGCATCAGGTATAGAATATAATGAAATTTAAGTGTGAAATTTTTTTAGCAGCAATTAATTTTTCATAGAATCCACCTAAAAATGTTGCAGAACAAAATTCATTTTCTCAACTAATGTATTCTCTCAGAAATTCCCGCACTTTTCAAAAAGGGTTCCCCATGTGACACAGGGCAACAACTTCCACCCAGACCACCCATACGCTGGTGACCAGAGGGCGGAAATCCCGGGGGGGCCAGGGATGACACGTCCCCCCCTGTTTTGAGAGGCGGGGGACGATCCCCACCCATTTTTTGTAATCCGAATTTTAAAACCTGGTGAAATCTACGCTTTCCGCAAGACAGTGGGGGTGAGACTGATGATCAAGGGCTCCGATTGGACGAGAGAGATGTCGGTTGGCAGGCAATGGGGGGGGGGGGGGGGGGGGACCATGATGATTCAGCGCAATGATTGGAGGAGGGAGGTGTCGGTCAGAGGCGGAAGGAGGGGGGTGGGACTGAGGATAGAGCGCGGTGATTGCAGGAGGGAGATGTCCTGGTGGAGCAAAGATCATAGAGCGGAGCTTGAATTGCATGCCCAGGTCATAGGGTCACAAGCGAAAAACACTCTTGGCAGCCCTGGACACAGACCTGTGCCTCATCCGCAGCCAGGATCGATCCCGGGTCTCCGGCGCTGCAATTGCTGCCGAACCGCCACTGGACCATCCCCATCCCCACCCGAGTGCCCCCCCCCGACCCCACACGAGTGCCCCCCCCCACACACCTGGGGGTGGCCAGAGACGTCGGGAGTCAGACGGGAGCGGTGCCCCCAGGCCCACAGCCAGCGCAGAGAAGCAGCGCTAAATCCAGCTCAACTCTGCCTGTCCCGCCAGGTTAACCTACAACCCTGCCTGGACTTACGGGAACGACAGCCCACGCTTACGGCCAGCGCTAGCTCCACGGCTCCGGACTGGTGTCCCGTCAGTCCAGGCAGGGCTGTAGGTTAACCCGGCGAGACAGGCAGAGTTGAGCTGGATTTAGCGCTGCTTCTCCACGCTGGCCGTAAGCCTGGGTCGTCATTCCCGTAATTACCGTCCACAGGGCCCACGGCTGAAGCTTCCGAAGCCTCACGCGCATGTGTGTGTGAGTGTGCGCATACACACACAAGTCCCCAGACACACACGCATCTCTCTTTGGTAAGGTTAGTTTCCTCCATTGGTCTTTCCCCTGCCCCTTGCCTTGTTATTAATCACATTTCTGTCTCTCTGTACAGCGGCAGTGTGTACAATACGCACTGAAGGCCCGGCCTCTGATGAGGTACATTCCTAAGAACCCTTACCAGTACAGGGTGTGGTATGTGGTGACATCCTCCTACTTTGAGTACCTCATGTTTGCCCTCATCCTCCTCAATACCATTTGTCTCGGGATGCAGGTGAGTAATGGAGCTGCCTGGAGCCAGAGGGGTACAGTGGCGGAGGTGGAAAGGGGGAGGGTTGGGATGCTGTGCATTTGTGTGTATTGGGTTTGGGGAGCCCAGGGACAGTGTTGAGGGATTGAGTTTACATCAAAGATTAGGGAGTAATAAACTGAGTTTCTCCAATCTCTCTGGAATGTCTGGAATACCTTACAATCTTTGGAGCATTTTTGAATGCTTGGTTCTGCAGACAAGTGTGTCTGGGGATGCAGCAGGACTTGAATAAGACACCCGCCCTGGGAAGCAGATCACAGTAGCAATGGTTCTGTGTCACTTGCTACTTTCACTCCAGAACATTACTTCTGAGATTTGATCATAGATGTAATGAAAAAAAGAGGACTGGAACCTAGTTACACGCAGCAAGCTCCCACTAATAGATTTTCTCATGGCCAGATAAGCACTCAAAATCAGAATTGTATGGTACGGAAACAGGTCCGTCAGCCCAATTTGATGGATTGGCCCATCAAGCACTCATTACAACAATCCAATTTTATTCTCTGAATGTCCTTATCAACCTTCAAGATTCTATCCTGTACTAACTCACTGGTGACAATTTACAGTGACCAATTAATCCTGTGGGATGTGGGAGGAAACTGGATCACCCAAAGGAAACTCACATGGTCACATGGAGAACGTGCAAACTCCACACAGACAGAGGTCAAGGTCAGGATTGAACATGGGTAGCTGGACCTGTGAGGCAGTGGCTCTGCCAGTTGTGCCACTGTGCACACACAAGCTTGCCCAGAATACTGGAATAAATTGCTTGTTCATCTGAGGTGGAATGCAGTCACCGAACACACATGATCTTGATACAAAACCTGGAGCTCCAGCAGTAGCTCCGACTGTGCATTGCCTCTAAACATTGCTGTCAAGTGAACACAGGATTGGGACTTAAACTAATGCCCCTCTGAATCGGAGTAGGCAATGTCACCAGCC
Source organism: Malacoraja senta (assembly GCA_038087875.1). Classification (NCBI taxonomy): domain Eukaryota; kingdom Metazoa; phylum Chordata; class Chondrichthyes; order Rajiformes; family Rajidae; genus Malacoraja; species Malacoraja senta. The sequence goes on along the minus strand of CM075981.1, from coordinate 15,029,507 downwards.
AAACCATGTCCAGCAGCTTGGAAGAGTGAAAGAGGAAAGAAATGGGAAAGTGCAGTCGTTCAATTGAGGGAGAAGATGCAAACAGTCCAAGGAGTTTGGGGGACAGTGATAAAGAGATCACAAAGGGTGGGGTAGAGAGATCTGGAACCAAAACTTTATGGTGATGGGGTGGGGGTTTGGATTGGAGAAGGAAGAAAGAGTTAATGTTCCATATTCAAGTGTGGCTTACGTCAGGGGTCATGTCGTGATCAGAAACCAGTCATTCCAGGATTGGGGATAAGAGACGGAGAGCACTGTGGGTTGTAATTTGTCTTGGATTAACTCTGTTTTCCACCTACAGCACTACGAGCAGTCAGAGGAGATGAACCAACTATCTGACATGCTAAATGTGGTCTTCACTGGGCTCTTCGCTTTGGAAATGGTTTTCAAACTCTGCGCTTTCAAAGCCAAGGTGGGTATAAGGCTGATGGAAGGGAATGACGGCTAATGAGTTACAGAACAGTGTTGGTAATCACGCTGGAGAGTGTCTTGAGCCCAGATCTGATGTGGTCTGATCAGTTGTAGTTATCAACTGCTCATGCAATCGTGAGGCAATCAGAAGTTTAGTTTTTTTTAGTTTAGTTTAGAGATACAGCGCGGAAACAGGCCCTTCGGCCCACCGAGTCCAAAGTTGTGCTTTGGATTTTGATAGAGCTCCTTCCATTTTGAGACGGGACAGTGAAGTGACCCCCTGACATATTTGACTAACTGGACATCATTGTGTTACCTGCAGCACTGTTACAACACCCTTAGACGAGCAGGTGCAGTCTGTTCTCCACAGGAGCTCAATTTCTTTTAAATTCAAGGATAAAAAAGTAGTTGCGGCTGGTAAAAGTGCATTAAACAGCATGTAGGAGAAGTAACTTTCGTTTAATTTAGTTTAGTTTACAGATAGAGCATGGAAATAGGCCCTTCAGCCCACTGAGTCCACGCTGACCAACGATTCCTATACACTAGCACTATTCTACACACTAGGGACAATATTACAATTTTACCGAAGCCTGTTAACTTACAAACCTGTACATCTTTAGAGTATGGAAGGAAACTGGAGCACCCAGAAAAAACCCACAAGGTCATGGGGAGAACCTACAAACCCCATACAAACAGCACCCGTAGTCAGGATTTGAACCCGGTTCTCTGGTGTGTGAGGCAGCAACTCTACTGCTGCGCCATCGTGTCGCCTTATGTATAAACAAGAAGTTAACTTCTCAACGGAGGAATGTGAGAAGGGAATCAGGAATTCCAGGAAATGTGGCTGGCTATGGTTTACAGTGTGGGAAGTTAGACTGGCTGAGGATCGGGATGTGAGGTGGTGAAAGGTTGGGCATTGGAGGAGAGTTGGACTTTACTCCGTGACCTCAAAGCCGTCAGGTTCCCCTTTGATTCGCACTAAAGTAGGTGTTTTAACTAAAAGCCTGCTTCAGCTAAAGTGGCCCATAGGTAGCAAAGGCCAAACATGTGCTATTATGAGATGGACGGGCACACCACATTAACGCTACCAGCACTGCATTTGGGGAGAGCAGTCTGGGGTGATGCTCGTTACCAGCAGTTCCCAGAAGTAAGCAGTGGGAGGGCAGCACAGAGACACGATTCAATCAGTGTTTTTTCGTTTAGTTTGGAGATTCAGTTGGGAAACAACCCTTTCAGCCCACCAAGATTGCGCCAACCAGCAATCCTCGTACACTCGTTTTATCTTACATACTAGGGGATAATTTACAATTTTTACCATAGGCAATTAACCTCCAAACTTGTATGTCTTTGGAGTATGCGAGGAAACTGGAGTACCCGGAGAAAACTCACAGGGAGAACGTACAAACTCCATGCAGACAGCACCCGTAGACAGGATCGAACCTGGGTCTCTGGCGCTGTAAAGCAGCAACTCTACCGCTGTGCCACCATACCGCCTGTTGTGTTCAATGAGCTGACAGTGAACACTGCCGACAGATATTCCAGGACAAACAGTGTCTCACAGTCATTCAGCTGAGCGAGGACCCAAGCTCAGTACCTGCGCTCGGATCAGGAAATTTGGCACGTGGAGAAAGACGTCCTGTGTTAACAGTCCTGGGCAGTGATTACCAGTTTAAGTACAGGGGTACGGTCCAATCTGGGATCACTGGCAGCGACACCTCTTCCTTCTCTCCCACACACCATCTCCTGGCCTTCCCCCCTTTGCGTGTTTCTCTCGCATTTCCTCCCCGCTCCCACAACAGCCCCTCACATACAGCCCCCACCGAACCCCCTCCCTCCCTAACCCACCCTCCCCATATGAAAGTTTGTTTCTTAAAAAGCAGATAGCAACAACCGTTGAAGTTAGACCATGGCAATCTTTAATCAAATCGTCAGACAGAGTGGCGAGATTACAATGAGCACAAACGTTGCTCAGTGCTTCTCGGGCTCCCACTTACAGAACAAAGGCGAGTTAACACAATTATACATTTATCTTATCAGTAAAACACTCCTACCAAGTCTTAATATGGCACGATTGAAAGATTCTGTAGCCTTTCACAATATAGGAAAGCTGGGTCCAAATTGAGCTCGTCTAATGACAAGTTATTACTTATCTCTGGAGCGTCAGCTATTTTTTTCAATCTTGGCTTCTTTATGGCCTTGAAGAAGCACATGTTATTACTGCAGGCTGCCATCTTAATGTCTTTATTGAAAAGACAACCTGTCCTCCATATTGTGTTTCATATAATTTACAAAGTCATTCAGACTTGGCACCGAGCCATTCTTTTGTTCTACTAGTCCATGCTTTTGTAGAAGAACGACTCCATTTTAGATTTGACTATTACTCTTCCACCCGTACCACCCTCTCTCCCTTGTCATTACACCCCTTCCCTCCCTCATATCCCTCCCCCACTGCACCCCCTCCCACCCTAACCTACCCTCACCCGCACCACCCTCTCTCCTCTTCCCTCGCACCCTCTCCCTCCTCATATTCCTCTCCCACACTACCCCTCTCACATATTGCCCCCCCCCACCGTGGCCCCTCCCTAACCCACTCACTCCCCCATGAATCTCCTCGATTCCTCACCACCCCTTCATCACTATCCCACCTTCTCCCTTACCATCCCCAACCCTCACCACCCTTTTTTTCCATACTTACCCTCTCCCTTTTCTTTGTCTCCTGCATCACTCCCTCTCTCCAACCATCTCCCTACCTCCCCTTCTGTTACCAGACTTAAATCTCCTGCACCCTTTCCCCATACCCTCACCTCCACCCCTCTTGCAGAACAAACACCCAGTAATTATAACTACAGCATGTCCAGAGCTGTCCAGCAGGGGCATCTACCTTCGCACCTGCTGCAAAGGCAATATGGGTATTAATATGAAATCTGTCCCTCTCCCTGTTGGATTCTGCAACAGCTCCCTAACTCCGCTGGGAGGCATGTGGTGTTCAGATTTAGTTATGAATTTATTTCTGTGCTGACGGCAGAAGCCTGGCCCATTAGTTGGCCTTCGGCAGGTGTTGGAATGATTTAGATGAGGCGCGAATGACCGTCAAACTGAGCAGGAAAATAAAATATCCCTGTCAATCTCGTGCCAATTTACCTCTAAACCAAGTCCATGTGAAATGATTCAATTTTTGGACACGGAACATTAAATCATGAAACATTAATGATAAACACATAGACACAAAAAGCTGGAGTAACTCAACGGGAAAGGCAGCATCTTTGGAGAGAAGGAATGGGTGACATTTCGGGTGGAGACCCTTCTTCAGACTCAATGCTCAGACTCAAAAATAAACACATTGTAGGTATCTGGTGTGCAAATATTTGCTTAGTTTCTTGTCAGGTAAAACATGGCCACGTTGATATAAATGACATGCACTGTCCTCCACACTCCATGTTTCTGGGGAAACTTTATTGGTGGAAACGCTGTTTATTGTTTCTCTGGTTCTTTTAAAAAAATCATGTTTGCTGAGGAAAGTGATTTTGCTTGCTGTTTCGATTACCTGTAACCTCACTGACTGACACTTTGTTGTCGATAAGTACTGTGCAATAGCAATCTTTCACCAGCAGCCCTCCTCTTCCTAACCTTGAAAAGGGGGAGCCTTGCTACACCATGAGACTAGGGCAGCGTTTCTCAACCCGGGTTCCGCAAGAGGTCGCGAGGGGTTCCGAGAGAAATAGTGATAAATAGGCCAATCATATAATTTTTTTGTGTGAATGAAAACCTCCTTATGAGGTCACTTGAACAAACAGTTTTATTTCAATTATTTTTTTTGCCGTCAATAAACTTGAGAAAAACGTGTTATATTTTGCTTAAACCAATCAGAAAAATATATTGTTTGCCTTATGAACTTTATGAAAGAGAAAGAAAGAGATTAATTAAGATATATAATAATTTTAATGTAGGGGTTCCCTGAGACATGAAAATTATTTCAAGGGTTCCGCAAGGGTAAAAAGGTTGAGAAATGCTGGACTAGGGGCTTGAGGAGGGTCTCAGAGGTGCAGTCTTCCGGAGAAGTGCTGGAGTGAGTGGGCGGTGCTGATTCCAACAACGGGGGGGCCTGCCTGTAGGAAAGGGTTTCTTGCTGTAAATGTGGTTCTGTTCATTGTTTATTCTTCCTCTTTTCATGTCTGCCCAGTGGCGACTTTAACTTTGTGAGCGGTCAGCCACGTTTCACTGAAATATGATCCATTTCACAGCCACCGCCCAAAATAAACTGCACAGTCAGGGGCTGGCAACACAAAGCGATCTGTGTGCTGGGCCCCTGCTGCGAGATCATGTAGACAGTAGACGGGTTTCAGTGCTGTTCATTACTCATGCTGTCAACTGGGGGAATCCATTTTACAACGCTCAGCCCAGAATGTTTATTGTAGCAGCCCCCTCATCACACTCTCCCTCACACTACCTCCGTTCCTCACACTCCCCCACTTTTTATCCTCCCCTCACGGCCCGAACACTCCCACAACTCATCACACCCTGTCCCTCACACCCCTCATTCCATCCTTCCTTCACACTCCGTCCCTCACATCCTTCCCCTCACACTCCACCTCCCCTCACGACTCACTCCCACTCTCTCTCCCTCAGCTCCTCACACTCCCTCCATCCCCACACTCCTCCGCCCTCATTCTACCCTCCCCATACACCCTCGCCTCACCACACCCCTTCCCCCTCACTCCACCACCCTCTCCCTTCACCCCTTACACTCCCTCCATCCCTCAACTCTTTCATTTAAACCTGTTCCTTATACCCTCCACCCCTCACACTCTCAACCCCTGAAACCCCCTCCACCGCACACCCCCTTCACCCCTCACACCCCCTTCACCCTCCACCCCTGATACCCCCTCCACCGCACACACCCCCTCCACCGCACACCCCCTTCACCCCTCACACCCCCTTCACCCTCCACCCCTGATACCCCCTCCACCGCACACACACCCTCACACTCCCTCCACTTCTACTCGCACTCCCTCCATCCCTCTACCCCCTTCACCCCTCATACCCCTCACACCCATCAAACTCATCATTTCTTCAAACCCTCATTCCCCCAAACCCTTCCCTCCCTCAAACCCTTCACTCCCTCAAACCTCTCACTCCCTCAAACCTCTCACGCCCTTGACACACTCACTTCCTCGGTTCTCACTCCTTCGCTTCATCTGACTTCCTGACCTCCCTCATTCCCATAACCCCTCACTCGATTTCAAACCCCTCAGTCCCTCAAGACCCCCCACTTCTTCAAACCCCCCACACCCTCAAACCCTTCACTCCCTCAAACCTCTCATACCCCTCAGTCTGTTCACTCCTTAAAATCTCCATTCCCTCAGTTTCCCCTCACTCCATCTCCCTTCTTCTGTTCCCCTCACTTCCTAATTCCCCTCACTTGCTCAAACCCTGCAACACTCTCACACCCTCAACATCTTCTCTCCCTCAACACCTTGGTCCCCCTCACTTCCTCTGCACCCCTCACTTTCTGATTAGTTCATAGAACACGGACAGTACGGCATAAGAGCAGGCCCTTCAGCCCACAATATCTGTGCTGAACATGATGTCAAGACCATCACTCATCTATCTTCATTCCCTGCACATCCATATGCCTACCCCAAAGTCTCTAAAAAGGAACTAATATATATTTTTCAACCACCATCGCCGAATGCGCATTCCAGGCACTCACCATTCTCTGTGTTAAAAGAACGTAGCCCGCACATCTCACCTTAAAGCTATGCCCTGTAGTATTTGATTTTACATCCTTGTAAAATGTTTCTGACAGTTTATCCTATCTATCATGCCTCTCATAATTTTATATACTTCTATCAGGTCTCACCTCAACCTTCAGCGTTCCAGAGAAAGCAATCCAAATCTGTCCAAACTCTCCCTGTAGCTAATACCCCCTAATCCAGGCATCATTCTTGTAAACTTTCTCGGCCTTCCTGTAAAGCCTCCACTTCCTCTTGTATTGGGGTGATCAGAACTTCACACAATATTCCAAATGCAGCCTAACCAAAGTCCTGTAAAGCTGCAACATGACTTACTGACTCGTAGTCAATGCCTTGACCTATGAAAGTAAACATATCATATGCTTTTTTATCTTTCATACCGTACACATCCTCTCCCTCCCTCATTGCCTCACTTCCTCCATTCCCTTTGCTCTCTCTGTTCCCCCACTCCCTCCATTCTCCTCACTCTCAATTCATCCCTCCCTCACTCCATTCCCCATCCTCATTTCTTCCTGCTCCCTCCACCATCACTCCGTCCTCTCTTCCTGCCCTCCATCCCTTCCCTCCATACTCTCACTTGCTCCACATTCTCCCCCTCCTCCTCCTTTACCCCCTCACTACCTCCCATTACACACCCTTTTTGTTCCACTCGCTCTCTACACATAGAAACAGAAAATAGGTGCAGGAGGAGGCCATTCAGCCCTTTGAGCCTCCACTGATCTTGTTTGCATCCTTCTCTCTTGCTCTCTCCCCCTCTTGCTCTCATCTCCTCTGTCACTCTCTTCCCCCCCTCCTCCCTATCTTACTCTCTTCCTCTGCCTCTTCCTCACTCTCCTTCTCCCTTGCTTTCCTCCCATCTCGTTCTCCTTCCCTCTCATACCCCCATTTGCTTTTTCCTTCTCTCCTTTCTCTTCTCTCCCATCTTTCTCCCCCCTCCCATCTTTCTCTCTTCTCCACTCTTTCCTTCTGCCCCGCTCCCCTCTCCTTCTCCTCCCCACCATTTTATCCCCCTCCATCTTTTGTCTCTGCTCTCCAGACTTCTCACACTCACACACTTTTGGTTGTTTCTAGGGTTACTTTGGAGATCCTTGGAATGTGTTTGACTTCCTGATTGTCATTGGAAGTATCATTGACGTTATTCTCAGCGAAGTAGATGTAAGTAAAAGCACTGCCCATATCAATGCTGTTGGTTTGAAATGCGAATGTGGGGGGAATTGTCTGATCTCCAGTGAATCTTCTCCGTGTCTTCTCTGTAGTCATTGTTTTCATTGTCTTTGGATATTCCATAATGGTGAGATTCCCGGACCTGTGGCGGGATTCCCAGTCCGGGAAAGTTTAGTGATTTGGACACATCAGTCTGGTGAGAATTTATTGGTTCTCCCAAAAAGTCTGCATACCCTTGTTGTTTGGAGTGGAGAACGGAAGAGGATGAACACTTTACCAGGTGAAGGGGTCCAATTGATGGTTCCTCGAATCAGTGTGTGGGTGTGTGTACATATGCACATATTACAAGAAGTCTTCTTATGCCTCAAGTGTTTCTGCCGAATTGGGAAAGTATCTTCCACTCTTTTAATTGTGACTTTGTTCGGTTGTGAATCCACTTGCTATCTGTGCCGCTGTGTGTGCTAGCTGGCTGTGTGCTTGTGTGTGATGTAATGCTGTATGCCTGTGTTTGTGTTGCTTTGTCCTGCTGTATGCCTGTGTTTGTGTTACCCTGTACTGCTGTATGTCTTTGTGTTACCTGTATTGCTGTATGCCTGTGTGTGTGTACCAGCTAGCACCACTGTATGCCTGCGGATACCACCTCTATTGCGGTATGTGTCTGTGTGTACCTTTCAGCATTATACTGTACTGCATAATTTGTCTGTGTGTACCATCCTGTACAGCTGTATACTTGTGTGTGCTACACTTTACTGCTGTATGCCTGTACGTGTATCACCTGTACTGCTGTCTACCTGTGTGCGCTACACTTACTGCTGTGTGTCTGTAAGTGTATACACCACTCTGTATTGCTGTCTACCTGTTTGGGTCTTCCTGTACTGCTGTATGTTGGTGTGTGCTCGCCTTTACCACCCAGTGCCACTGTGTAATTCCTCACTTGCCTCCCTTGCCGCCTGCTATTCTATAAGCAGGCAGCTGCAGGCACTGTCAACGGCTAGTGTCCAACACTATCAGCTAGTCCTTGCAGGAATGGTGACAGGGGAATTCCATCTACTCAAACAGAAATCAGTGGGTCACCCTACCATTCATGCAGGCAAATATGGTTAATAATGAGGAGTAATAGTGCCTGGCTTTTGGGAAGGTTTGTCACAGTTGCAAACGTAGATCTCATTTCTGACACCATGTTTTATGAAGCAATATCACTGAGACGTTCAACTTCATACATAAGTTCTTTATTAGCAGAACACATAGAGCAAACACATTACACTGTTATAAGCTCAAACTCCATGATGAATCTCAGGAATGGCTGCACCAACACACTGGATGTTATAGTGAAGATCTGGACTGGATTATGGATCAGGTGCACAACGGTAAAACCAAACATGGATCATATCAGCTTATTGTGATTGATCTGCACGTAGGTTGGGACAGGAACCTGATAAAGGTACTGGCCCCACTCGTGTGATGCAAGATTATGGTGTTGGTGGTTATTGCTGTGTGCCCTCACAAAGATTCACGAAGAATGCAGCTTGCTCAGGATGATATTAAGAGGGATACAGAGAGGAGTGAGATTACAGAAGGCAATGGAATGTACAACTATAGTGAGGAAAGTGCAAAGTGAAAGATTTTGGAGAGGGCTCATAGAATCGACCCTAACACAGTACGCTAAGGGGCCATGCCGAGGGAGATGTACCACAGGTTGTGGAACATGGTAGTGCATCCAAGGTGGTGGACCCTGTGGAAGCACAGTCTGGGCAGGTCTGTGCATCACTGAATCTTGGTAAAGACTGAAGTTGAAATAATAAAATGGCACTACTGAAAGTATTGTGCTAAGGACCCTGTGGAAAGATCAGTGTACCTGGGGCAGTGTGAAACTGGATGGTGGCGATTGGTCAGTGGATCTGGGGCATTGTGAGGCATGACACTGGTAAAAGATCAGTGTACCCGGGATAGTGTGACAGGACGATGGCGGTTTGACTTACCCAATCTACATAAAGATTAAAATCTCTAAAATATGGCATTACTTTGCAAAGTGTATGGGACAAAGCCTTTTATATCTTGATTAATGTATTATCCACAATTCGAGTAACATCAAGGAGGTCTGTAACTTACCAGTCTTTTTGGCATCACTTTGTTCCTTTTCTCCACCCAAACTGAACTAGCTTTGTCTTTTGAAACTAGATTCTTTTCCACTGCTGTCCTTCCTTTATTATCAGATTACCACCACTATTTTACTATTCTGCCTCAACTTAATACAACCTAATTAAACGGATTGAATGTGTTGTTGACTATGCAGAGATAGATGAGAAAGCAAGTTGTTAATATGATGCAAGAGAGTGCAAAGAGGAATGGGGCAGTCCAGAAAGAGGGCAAAATGTTGATAGATAGAATGTAAGGTGAGAAAGATGGATTTGGTGGAAATGGGTGGAAGTGCAGAATATTGTTGATATTGTAGACTGCTGCTGACATCCACCATGAGAAACACAGCCAGTGGTTGTGCAGCTGCAGTGAGTAAGCAGAAATGCAAATGGAACGTTAGTTATCTTTTCGTCAGAAACTAAGGAAATTGGGTTCCCAAGGTGGTGTAACATGGGATCTCAGTGCCCAGAGTGTATAATGGGGAAAATCCGGAGATGAACCAGTGTGTCCAGGGTATTGTTGGAGACTCAGTGTGCCCATGCTCCAGCCTTCCTCATTACTCCAGGTAGAGATCTTCACAGAAATATCCTGGACCATCTGGGGATGGGGCAATTGTGGTTGGAGGAGCAGTGAGGAGTTTGATGTGGTCCTGGAACAATGTGAAGCTTTGTGTTTCTGTGTGGCAACTTTCTGTTCATGCCTTCTCTCTCTACACATCTCTCCTTCTCCAGCTTCTTCTCTGCATTTGCCATTGCTCCCTTTTCCTTTCCTTTTTTCTGGATTTCTCTTTTTCTCTCTCACTGTTGCTTTTACTCCTCCTTTCCTCACACTCCATTCCTCTCTGCCTGCCATCTTTGCCGAATCTCTTTCTCTCTGTTCCTAAGCCCCTCTGGCTTCTAACTCAGTGCCAACCCCTCTGTCATGCTTCCATGATCTCCCTGCTCCCACCTTCCTGACCCCTCTCCCCACTCATTTTTCAAAATATTAAAAATAATGTTTTGTGGTATTTGTTGATGACTGAATGCTGTATATATTTCATTAACAATAAATTGCAACAGGATGAATATTCAATGAAATGAAAGAATTATAGGCGGTTTATGTAGAGTGATCAAAAGCTCAAGATAGTGATGGATCTAGTTGCTCTATAAAATGAATGTTTCTGAAATCGGCTTATGGACACTTCTTGGGACAGGACCCTGACATAAGATTGGGCCTGTCTGTAGTTAGGAAGGCAAATGGCAGATCAGCCTATGTTGCACGGGAATTGGAGTTCAAATTAATTTCCACATACCTCGACTCCATCCTATCCCCCCCGGTCCAATCCCTCCCTTCCTTTGTCCAAGACACGTCACACGCTCTTCGTCTCCTCAATGGCTTTCGTTTTCCAGACCATCACTCCCTCATCTTCACTATAGATGTCCAGTCACTCTACACCTCCATCCCCCACCAGGAGGGTCTTAAAGCCCTCCGTTTCTTCCTCGACCGCAGAACCAGCCAATTTCCGTCTACCAATACTCTCCTCCGCCTAGCAGAGGTGGTCCTTACCCTCAACAACTTCTCCTTCGATCCTCCCACTTCCTCCAAATACAAGGCGTAGCTATGGGCACTCGCATGAGCCCTAGCTATGCCTGCCTCTTTGTAGGGTACGTCGAACAACCCCTGTTCCAGGCGTACACTGGCCCTATCCCCGAACTCTACCTCCGCTACATTGACGACTGCATTGGTGCTACCACCTGCACCCATGCAGAACTCACTGACTTCATCAACTTCACCACTAATTTTCATCCTGCACTCAAATTCACTTGGACCATCTCCGACATCTCCCTACCGTTTCTAGATCTCACCGTCTCCTTCACAGGAAACCATTAACCAACATCTACTACAAACCTACTGACTCCCATAGCTAACCTGACTACATTTCTTCCCACCCTGCTTCCTGTAAAGACTCTATCCCCTATTCCCAATTCCTCCGTCTATGCCGCACCTGTGCCCAGGATGAGGTTTTCCATACTAGGGCATTGGAGATGTCCTCATTCTTTAGGAAATGGGGTTCCCCTCTTCCATTATAGATGAGGCTCTCACTAG
>CM075981.1:14570419-15012919 GCA_038087875.1 Malacoraja senta | reverse complement strand
CAGAAGCCTCAATCCATTGAGTAAGTTGCTTGAGCAATAATGTAACAAAGTGGTAAAGAACCCTCCCGTCCTTTTGTCAGATCAATGTTCAGGTGACATTTGCAGTCCTTGAGCTTGCTCACCCACCTTTGGTTGACCGATGTAGTTACTTATTTCTATGCTGCTTTTACAAACATCCCAGCTTTATGTACTTTAACCAACCAAGCGGCATGGTCTTCGAGTATAAACACCAACTCAACCTGTCGTTTGTCCACCTGGTTCTCCAGTGCCTGTTATTTCACCTCCATTAAGGCTGGCCAATAACTTCCTCTTTTGCGTTCAACTTTATTTCCTTTTTGTGACAACTACTCAACTATCTGTACCACCTTGACAGTAGCCATCTGCCTGTAACTCAGTGTTCAACAAAACCAATATAAAGCCAACTCAAATGTTGAAATCGCAAAGTTTCTCCACAGATCCCAACTAAGTATCTTGACCACCAGAAACAAAAGCAAAATTAGAGACACAAAGTACAAGCATGATTTGGTCATTACCACGACTCTTAGTTCATTCTCACTGAGGGAATGGTGCAGGTGATTCTTTGGCTAGGAGAAACAAGCTGAACCTTGAAGGACAGAAGTTTGAGTGAAATATTACAGGTCAAAGTGTCAATGCCTAAGGTTTTCCATAGCAATTTTACTTGACCTTTCAAACTTGATGACATCCTCCCATTTGCTGGGCAACCAGAACTGCACACCGTGCTCCATACAGTTGCATCATGATTTGGACTTGGTACCCTTCCCAATCAAGGCAAATATGGCAAACACCTTATTCGATACCCTGTCCACCTGACTTACCACTTTTTGGAACCATACACCTGTACTCCCAGATCTTTCTGTTCTGCAACACTCTCCAAGGCTCTGCCATTTACTGTGTAAGTCCAGCCCTGGTTTGATTTGACATACTAAAGTGCAACATCTCATGCTTGTCAAAGTTAAATTCCATTTGCCTTTCCTTGGCCTTCCTTCCCAAGGGATCTAGGTCCTGTTATGAACTTAGATATCTTTCCTCACTGTCCACTATCTATTTGCCATTTAAGGCAAAAGCAAATATCTTTCTAAGATATCCTTGAGAGGTCTGGGGAATTGGCATGGAAGGAGTTGACGCATGGGGCAGATCAGCCATGATCATATAGCATGGTGAAAAGGCTTGAAGGACCAAGCAGCCTGCCTATGCTCCAATTGTCCAATGCTCTCTCTGAGAACAGGCAGACGTCCCAGAGCATTGCAGCATTCACTCAGTAATTTTTGCGCTCAGGTTTTTTGGAGCCCCTTGCACTCTGTCACATTAAGAAGCTAAATCACCAACAACCAAGTCATAACCAGCACTGAGCCCAAGGAAGCTGAGCAAAGACGAGTTCACCAGGTGTAATTTCAGTATAGGGAGATTTCGGGGGGCATCGGTGTAGATTTGGGAAGTGATAGCAGTCAAATTACTTTGGAATACTGACGATTGGGCATTAGTTCACAAGGGTCAAGAGTAGGTTTGATAATGAGAGAACATGAGAAAAGGAGGGAACATAAGGAAAGATATCACCCAACATGGAAACACTTAAGAAAGTTGCATGCTGATAGATTTGAGAAGGTTGAAGCCAGGTCACACTGATCAGAGGATGTGTGAGGGGAAATTGGATAGGAACAGGAGAGTTCAGAGCTCTTTTCGCCCCTCATAGCCCTTTCAGTTGCCTTGTGTTGTTTTTTAAAAGGTTCCCAGTCCTCCAGCTTGGTATTAGTATTGGTTTACTATTGGTTGGGAGATTAGGACTACACTCTCATCTTATGAGAGGTACATTCAGAAGTCTGATAACAGTGTGGAAGTAGCTGTTCCTGAACCTGGTGGTACGTGCTTTCAACCTTTTGTATCTCCTGCTCAATGGGAGAGGGGCAAAGAGGGAATGACCGGGGTGTGAATGGTCCTTGATTATGTTGGCTAAATTTCCCATCGCAGTGTGAAGTGTCGATGGAATCAATGAAAGGAGGGCTAGATTATGTGATCAACTGAGCTACACCACAACTCTCTGCAATATCCTGTGGTCTTGGTTGAACAATTGCCAACAATTTGTGATGCATTCCGATTTGATCTTTGCTACAAAGTGCTGGAGTAAACCAGCAGGTCCAACAGTGCTAGTGGAGGTAATGGATGGGCAATATTTTGGGTCGGGATTCTTCTTTAGACTCATCCATCTCCTCCACAGATGCTGCCAAATCCGCTGAGTTACTCTAGCACATTGTGAGTTGATCACGATTCTAGCACCTGCACATCCTTGTATTTCCAGAATGCTTTCTATGGAGCACCTATAGAAAATGTTAAGAGTTGTTGAAGACAGAACAAATTTGATTAGTTTTCTGAGGAAGTAGACGCATCTGAGTGTTACTATAACAACATGTAAAAGACATTTGGACAGGTATATGGATAGGAAAGGTTTAAAGGGATATCGTTCAAACTCGGGCAGGTGAGGCCAGTGTAGATGGGGCATCTTAGTTGGCCTGGTCAAATTGGGCCTGTTTCCATTCTGTATCACTCTATGTGTGCAATTTCAAGGCCATAGCATTGATGTGGCTGGATTCGGACAAATTATTGATGATGATTAAGCCCAGGAACTTGAAGCTCTCGCCAACCTCTACTTGAGCACTATTGATGCTGACTGGGGCGTGTACACCACCCAGGGTTCTGAAGTCAATAAATAGCATGTTCATCTTGCTGACATTGAAGGGGGGGTTGTTGTCTTGACATCATGCTACTAAGCTCTCTACCTCCTTCCTATCCTCCATCTTATCATTGTGTGAGATCCAGCCCACAGAAAGGAGCTGAGAATGCATCTGTGTTGAGAATTGTCACGGAGGATGTCGCCTATTGTCACTGATTGTGGCCTCTGCGTCAGTAAGTCAAAGATGCAGTTTTTCAAACAAATTAACTCAAAGAAAGCAGGAGTCAACCATGCATCCTTCAAGCCTTCAATCCCCTCCAACAAAATTACAGCTGATCCTGTGTCTTAGTTCCACTCTTCTACCCGAGGTCAAATCTCCCAGTTCCCATAGTTTCTGAAATATTGATCTCAGCCTTTAACCTTCTTCACAACGTGCAATTAGAACCATCTGAAGTAGCTTTTACAATCCCTTGTCTGTAAGTACAATTTTCTTTGAGGGCCAAAGAACTGGCCGAGCCCTCTCCTCTGCGCTGTTAAAATCTCTCAGTTCCCTTGGTGAATATAAAAAAACATGTGGCACAATTTGATGATGAAGTTATCCCTGTGACTAGATCATGGGCGTTCCTCAACCAACTTCACTATAGCAGAATTTATGAATATCAGCATTTTACTTTTGTGGGATCTTGTGTAAAAGTATAGGCCATTGGGCTCCTACCCCACCATTCAATATTGTAATGGTTGATCCCTACTGGCCTCATCTCTTTTTCTGGTTCATTTTCCCCAATGTTCGGCTACTGAATTTCACAAACATTTATTTATATTTACCTCAAATATATCAAATTTATTGGCCTCCACCATTCACGGGGCCACAGAATTCCAAAAATTCACTACATTCTCAGGGAAAACATTTCCATGCATGTCAATTTTAAATGACCAACCCTCATTTTGCAGCTACTTCCCCCGTCCATGACTCCTCCACAAGTGGAAATGTCCCAACATCTACCCTGTCGGTCCCCCTTAGGATCTGAGATGTTTGAATAAAGTCACCCTTTGTTCTTCTAAACACGAGATACAATCATAATCATAATCATAATTTATTAGTCAAGTATGTTTTGCAACCTACAAGGGTTTTGGTTTGCCATAAGGTTATACCAAAAAAGCAATAAGACACACAAACGACATAAAAATTTGACATAAACATCCACCACAGCGGTCCTCCACATTCCCCACTGTGATGGAAGGCAATCAAGTCTTCTCTTCTTTCCTCCTTTCCTCCCGCGGTCGGGGGAATCGAACCATCCGCAGCCAGTGATCGAGCTCCCACGTCG
This sequence comes from Malacoraja senta, assembly GCA_038087875.1. NCBI lineage: Eukaryota > Metazoa > Chordata > Chondrichthyes > Rajiformes > Rajidae > Malacoraja > Malacoraja senta. The sequence goes on along the minus strand of CM075981.1, from coordinate 15,008,905 downwards.
GGGCGGTCTAAGCTCCCGCATCGGGATGGCCGAAACTCCTGCGGCTTGGAGTCCCCGAAATTGGTCTCTAACCAGGGACGCGAGCCTCACGATGTTAAAGTCCGCAGCTCCCGCAGGTTGGAGCACCAAGGGATCGCCCGCTCCAAGATGTTGAAGTCCGTAGGCTCCTCGAATTTGGAGCTCTAGAAGTCCCAAACAAGAGGCCGCTAACTTCACGATGCTAGGCCGCAGTGCAGGTGGAGATACGACATGGGAAAAGTCACATCTCCGTCGAGGAAAGAGATAAAAACAAGTTTCCCCTAACACCCCCATATATACAAAAACTAAAGATAAGCTAAAACATATATTTTACAACAAACTAAAAACACAAAGAATGAAAAAGGCGTTGGCGAGGCAGCCACCGTGCAGCGCCTTTCTTGATTGGACAACCCTCTCATACCAGGAGTTAGCCAGTATTTCTGGTATGGCCTCACCAATATCCTGTGTAACTGTAGTACAACCTCTCTATTCTTAAACTACAAACCCTATGCAATAAAGACCATTTGCCTTTTCAATATTTGTTGGACCTGCCTTATAATATTATGTGATGTTTGTGCAATCTGTACAACAATATCTAGATCCCTGCAACTTCACCACATGCAGACTGTCTCCATTTAGATAATAATCCAGCTTTTGATTGCTGTTCCTGATGTACATAACCTCACACTTCCCCACATTAAACTCCATTAGCCAGGTTTTCACTCAGTCTATTTACATCCCCTGGCAGAATCACGATGTCCTATGTTATAATTTCCTACGTTATACACACCAAAGAAAGGTATTGACAGCAATCCACTTGGTGACATCCTGATGACATGGAAGTCTGTTTAAAAATTGAATTATTTTCCATGATCTCCCATCTCTTACCATTTACCTCCTGCAGTTTCTAACTACCTCATCCCTCTCTCCTTATTTCCTTCTCTCGATCTCTGTGCTTTCCCACTCCATCCCCAGCTCTGATTGTCAATATTACCGGTGCGTCACATAATCCACTCTTTTTTCCCTGGACGATTTCCAGGAGTCAGAGGACAGCTCCCGAATCTCCATCTCCTTCTTCCGTCTGTTCCGTGTGATGCGCCTGGTCAAATTGTTGAGCAGAGGAGAGGGTGTTCGAACCCTTCTGTGGACGTTCATCAAGTCCTTCCAGGTAAGGGAGCTCAGCATGGTGCACGCAAAGCAAGCATGGGGGAAGACCAGCAAACACACTAAGGTGATGGAGAGAGGGCAGTCAGTTGACAATAAGTCAGTGCAAGATACAAATGGTAGGGAGGAGTGTGGGGTACCAAATAAAGAGCTCTAAACATATGGATCCTGTGGCTGTGGTTCCATGGGCTCTCAGCTCTACCACTTCCTATCCATTATCTTCCAACGACCTTGTCTCTTTTTGTCCATTTGTAGTATTGAGATTGGATGGGGACAGCTGTACTAAATGGGACTGGCCAGTATCAGAGACGGTAGCGAACTGTGTACTACACACTGGAGACAGGGGGTGAGAAGAGAAAGTAATCACACACATTTAGCGAGCACGAGTCTTTATTGGTTTTCTTTTGATTTTTTGACAGGCTCTTCCCTACGTGGCACTTCTCATTGTGATGTTGTTCTTCATTTATGCGGTCATTGGAATGCAGGTAAGGCCAGGTATCCTCTGCTGCAGATGATTCCTTGGAAGCCACCTGCAGGTTTCTGCAGCTGGAACTTTAAAGGATGACTGATGTCCATTCATCTCCAAACCAACTTTACCCTCCCCTGCACAGCTGAGCTGTTGTTCTCATGAGTTCCTCTTCCTGGTTCCCAGGTCTTTGGCAAGATTGCCAATGTGGATGGGGCGCAGATCAATCGCAACAACAATTTCCAGACCTTCCCCCAAGCCGTCCTCTTGCTCTTCAGGTGAGTGGTAAATCTCTCTGTGCCCTTTGTTAACCCATCACTTGGTAGTGGGTGACTGTGTCTCTTCTGATCTCCAGGTGTGCCACAGGGGAAGCCTGGCAAGAGATCATGCTGGCATGTCAGCCTGGCAAGCTGTGTGACCCCGAGTCTGACTACCAGCCTGGGGAGGAGTACACCTGCGGAACCAACTTTGCAGTCTTCTACTTCATCAGCTTCTACATGCTGTGTGCCTTCCTGGTGAGCTTTGTTCAGCAAAACTGCAATCTTGCTCCCACCTACCTGCACAGACTATAGCAAGGACCCATGACTCCAACACTCAGAGACACAGCTACAGTCACCAGAATAACCCAAGCAGCAGACATCAGTTCAGTGAGTTCAGGGCAGTGGGATGTCAATCGCTCTGCTGTTGGTAGAGTGGTGCAGTTGGTAGAGCTGTTCCCTCACAGTACTAGAGACCCAGGTTCGATTCCGACCTCAGGCACTGTGTGTATGGAATTTTCACATTCTCCTGTTCACCGCATGGGCTTCCTCCAGTTTTCTCCCACATCCCAATAACTTGTGGGTTGGTAGGCTGATTGGCCCACTGTAAATTGTCCCCTTGTGCAGGTGAGGGTGGAATCTGAGGATGACGAGACTGTGGCAAAAATGAAAAATAAAGGATTAGTGTAAATTATGTTAATGTACATTGCGGACTCGGACCGAAGGGCCTGTTTCTGTGCTGTCTAATTCGCAGATTGGAATCTCAGCTGTGTGCCCATGGTAAGATCTCTTTGTTTGCTGATCTACACGGGCATTGTTTAAGCAATAACCTGATTCTTAAATTGTTTTGTGTTCAATTTCTCCTTTGCCTCCCCTCCCTATGAATATAATTCCCATATCACCTTCCCTTGCCAAGTTTCTGAAGCTGGAACTCCCCATTTTCAACACCGCTGCCTCTCTTTTCTCCATTAAAAAAACACTCTGTAACCATCCGTTCAGATGTATTATGTGGTTTGTTCAAATTCTGCTCAGTGCTTAGTGACAGCCCCATTCAAGCTCCCTGGGTACATTTTGCTTCATTAATGCAACTATTCAAGCTTGCCTAGATTATGTATCTTTTTTCTTTGGTATCTTTTTCAGATCATAAACCTGTTTGTGGCTGTCATTATGGACAATTTTGATTATCTGACACGAGATTGGTCCATTCTGGGCCCTCATCATCTTGATGAATTTAAGAGGATATGGGCTGAATATGATCCTGAAGCAAAGTAAGTGTACAAGCATTCACGTGGCACAGGCTTGCCCCACACCACTACGTATACACGTACACATACCTGATACTCACTCACACTCATATCACACACATACCAGGGCTGCCAACTCTCACGCTTTCAGCGTGAGAATCACGCCTTGGAGCCAATTCTCACGCCCTCACGCTGATGACCGAGTTCTCACGCTGAGTTCAGTCCCTGCGCAGTTTGTCCCTTTGCGCCACATGCCAGCGCGATCTGTCCGGTCTGGGGAAGCGCGTTGGTTGATGGCTGTGAGTGGTCGCGTCTCTTCTCTTCTCTTTTGGTCGAATGTGCAGCCGTCGACAACATGAAGCAGCCGGAGATGGAACTAACCCGGTGAATCAGTTGTAAAACATGGGGGGGGGGGGGGGACGACCACAATTAGGCCAAACATCTAGGACAGGGTTCGGACTATGGGCAGATGGCCCGTAACCCGAAAAACCACGTTTTTTTTTTCAATTCGTTTTCGCGGGGTCGGGGCAGGGAGCCGACCTGAGAACTGGGACGCGAGCTGATCTGGGAACGGCAGCCAGTCCCTGGGCACGCAGAATGCCAACTTGATCAGTATGGACCAATTGGGCCCAAGGAAGAGAGAGGGGAGAGGGGAGAGAGAGGGAGGAGAGAGGGGAGGAGAGAAGGGGAGAGAGAGGGGGAAGAGAGAGGGGTGGTAAAAGAGAGGGGAAAGACGGAGAGAGGGGAAAGAGGGAGAGAGGGGGGAAAGAGAGAAACGGGGAAAGAGGGAGAGAAAGAGGAGATAGAAACAGAGGAGTCAGAGGGGAGAGAGAGGGGAGAGAGGGCAAGGGGGAGAGTGAGGTGGGAGGGAGAAATGGGAGGGAGAAATGGGGGGGAGAGGGGAGAGAGAGAGAGAGGGGAGAGAGAGGGGGGAAAGAGGGGAGAGTTTGTGTGGAGAGAGAGCAAGAGGGGGAGAGAGGGAGATAGAGGAGGAGATAGAGAAGGAGGGAGATAGAGAGAGGAGAGAGAGGGAGAGGGGGAAGAGAGAGGTGAGAGAGAGAGGGGGAGAGAGAGTTAGGGGAAAGAGAGGGGAAAGAGAGTTAGGAGAAAGAGAAGGGGAGAGAGTGAGGAGAGAGGGTGAGAGGGGAGGGTGGAGAGAGAGAGGAGAGAGGAGGCGAGAGAGAGGGGGAGAGTGAGTTGGGAGGGAGAGAGGAGAGGAGGTGAGAGAGGGGGAGAGTGAGGTGAGGGGAGAGAGGGGGAGAAAGAGGGGGGAGAGAGAGAGGGGGAGAGAGAATGGAGAGAGCGGGGAAGAGAGGAGAGGGGGGAGAGAGAAGAGGGAAAGGGAGAGAGGGGGGGAGACGGGAGAAAGAGGGGGTGAGAGGAGAGAGAGAGAGAGAGAGAGCAGAGAGAGGGGAGAGAGAGGGAGGGGAGATGGGGGAGAGAGGGGGTGAGAGGAGAGAGAGAGGAAGAGAGGGGAGAGAGAGAGGCGGGAGAGTGAGAGGGGGAGAGTGAGGTGGGAGGGAGAGAGAGTGGAGAGAAAGAGAGGGAGAGAGAGTGGGGGAGAGAGTGGGAGAGAGAGAGAGTGGGAGAGAGAGAAAGGGGAGATAGTGGGATATAGAGGCAGGGCTGCCAACTCCCATGCATTGAGCATGAGAATCACGCATTTTGCCAAATTCTCACGCTGATCACAAATTTCTCACGCTCTGTCGTGAGAAATTCTGTGATCAACGAAAATTTCAAAACTAATATCAACTGCATGGGCCACGGGAGTTGGAAGGAGAAGCAGCGGCGGGGACAGATGCGGACGGGGAGTGGGGATGGCGAGTGTTTGCTGGGCTGGCGAGTCGCTCACTGCAACTCCGGCCATGCAAGAGTCCCGGGCCGTCAGAGGCGTTGGAAGCGTTGTGCCGCTGACGTGAGAGTCTCTGTGCCAAATTCGCCCAGGTGACCAGCATGGATCAGGCTGCGGCTCGGTGCATCCTGGAGGACAACCAATGGCTGCTGGAAGTGAGTACCAAGCACTGGGTAGAAACGGTGGAAGATAATGGCCTTCAAATGGGGGTGGTTGGAGAAAGCACCCTGCTTGCCTGCTAGATTTCACTGTAACTGCAGGAAAAATGTTCCCAATGTTGCGGGAGTTCAGAACCAGGGGTCACAGTTTAAGAATAAAGGGTAGGCCAGTTAGGACTGAGATGAGGACATACTTTCTTCACACAGAGAGTTGTGAATCTGTGGAATTCTCTGCCACAGAAGGCAGTGGAGGCCAATTCACTGGATGTTTTCAAGAGAGAGTTACATTTAGTTCTTGGGGCTAATGAAATCAAGGGATATGGGGAAAAAACCCACAAAGAGGTACTGATTTTAGATGAATAGCCATGATCATATTGAATGGCAGTGCTCTCTCGAAGGGCCGAATGGCCTATTCCTGCACCTATTTTCTATGTTACTATGCTTGAGTATATGGCAATAAAACTCAATCACTTGATTTTGAAGCATTCATGCATTCATGCATGGTGGAGGTATAATGTAGTCATAGAGTGATACAGTGTGAAAACAGGCCCTTTGGCCCAACTTGCCCACATCCACTAACATGTCCCAGCTACGCTACCTGCTTTTGGTCCATACCTCCAAACTTGCCCTATCCATGTATCAGTCTAACTGTTTCTTAAATGTTGGGATGGTCCCTGCCTCAACTACCTCCTCTGGCAGCTTGTTCCATACACCCACCACCCTTTGTGTGGAATAAGTTACCCCTTAAAAAGTTACCTCTTAAAAATAATTCATACAAAAAACATTGAAATCATACTTCTAAATTGCACGAAAACATGATTTTAATACATCAAATTTCAAAGTGTCCCTACCCTAGGAGGGGGGACACCCCACTTCCACACCCTCTCCCCACTCAGTTGCTCCACTCCCTCACCGGGTACCCCCAAAGCCAGTGATCAGTGATCGCTCAGCCTCCCCACTTTCAAAAAAGCTCCGCGGTCCCTGGTTCAGATGGAGAACACTACCAGATGTGAGCGGGGAACTGAGGCCAGTTGTCCATGATGTCTGGATCCCAATGCTCAGCGCTTCATGTTTCGGAGTCGGCTAATGTTGTTGATTTGTAATTAGTTGACAAAACCTTAATTTATGAATCTGGAATATCCAGGGGGATGGGATAAGTGTAATATTAAAATGACATGCAAGGTGTCAGGCTGTCTGTCACAACATACAGCCCCGTTAACCCATTATTTCCTTCAGTTAAATATTGGGAAGGTAGCACTATTGTCATTTGCCACTCAACTATTATGTTTGTTTACCTCACTGACTATTTCTAACCCCCCCCTAAATTCCTTTGACAGGTTGAATAGAAATGTCCCCAATCTCGTTGTTTTATTAATTCAACACGTAGATGAACATCCTCAAGGAGTGTAATCAGATGGATTCAGATGCGATATTTAAGAGCTTGTTCAAAGAAGGGGAATATTTTAAAGGAGTGACGGAGATACTTGCAGGGGAATGTGTGAGGAGGTTATTATTTTCTTTAGTTTTAGCTTGAACCAGGACATCTGAAGATTCAAAGTTTAATACAGTAATTGTACTGATACTGACCCCAACCAACCACGTAATGAATATCATCCATTCCGGAGGTTTGACTTTTATGATGTCATTTAAACTTCACTTGGATTTCAATCACTTCAATGTAAAAGTAATTGGGAATGGGGAGCATTGGAACAAAAATTTGCCCTCTGTACATATTAACTGTAATATAATAATGTATGCATGTTGGTAAGTGCAATCAAAACAAAGATATTTTTTATCATTGTTGTGTTATGGATACCACAGAAAATATTATGTACTCTCAAGATCACATTTAATAGAATAATATTGCTTAAATATATAGTAATTGGACTTTGCATTTCGGAAAAGTCCCAGCTGAGAGGAAGACAGCAAAATACTGAAAATATTGGGGGTGAAAATGACTTCAGGACAGTTTGTTAGGAAAATGAAAACAATGGTAACAGAATACTTATACAGCTGAGTGAGTATAATTTTATGGATGAGAAATTGTGTTCAACCAATTGATGACTTCTTTGACAAAGTAACTAGCATGTTAGATAACAAGGAAGCCAATGGATGTAGCAAATTTTGTTATAGATAATTTGATCTGTGAAGTGCCCCATAAAAGATTACTGCATTAGATAAGCATCTGTGGACGAACGTAATAGGTTAAGTCCAGGGGGTCAGATATGGGGCTTTATGTGCGGGCCAGATATATTGTTGGTGCAGAGGGGCTAGGAGGAAGGCCAAGTGTGCATCCAGAGTCAAGGACTGGAATAGTACGAGGTGTGCAGTCAAAGCTGGGATCAGGGGAGTGTTCAGCACTGGGAACCTAAGCAGGTAAGCAGCTATGATCAGGGTAGAATAGGGGGGGGGGGCAGGTGTAAGGCTGGACACAGGGTCAGGAATGAGAGAATGTCAGGGTCAGGAATGAGAGAAGGTATGCAACCGGAGTCAGGGTCAGGAGTAGTACCAGGTGTGCAGTGAGACCTAGGTTGGTCAACATGGGCCGTGTTTGATTATAATCTGATTTCCATACATGAATATACTAAGATCAGTCATGTGCTGCACCTGTTGATCAGAGCCTGGGCTCTACTGTGGAATGTAATTAGGAATGTAATTTAGTCTAACCTTATTCATAGCTAATTCAATTTAAAGCATATATATTGCATTCAAGTGTAAGTTAAAAGACTCGCTACAGTATGCATCATATTGTAGCGAGTGCACCCCTTCCCCCCCCCCCCCCCCCCGGTACCCGGTCGCTATGTTCCCTCGGGCTTGGTCTCTCGCAATTTCTCACTCCCAACGCTCACCCAATGTTGGCAGCCCTGCACATACCGACACTCACATACACAGACAGACACCCTCACATCACATCATACACATATACACACATGTACTGATACTCTCACTCACACATACAAACACACATCACATACACATAGAAATATTGTACACATCACACACAACTTACCAACATTCAAAACAAACATACATACATTTACCAAAGCATCACACAAACCGCACACATGCACACCACACACATACAAAACAGCACACATAAACAAAATCATCACACAGAAACCGTGCATGCTTGTACATACAAATGGACAAACACATCATAAATTTCACACGCAAACATACACGCACAATCATCACCAGCACACAAATATCACACAGACACACGTAGACATTACTCACACATCCATAAATATCACACACTCATATATTTGTACACAATCATACACTCACCCTCGCACTCATACCTCACCCCCATTTTCACACATTCACACATCCTCGTATTCCTACCCCCACATTTGGATTCCTGACACGTGTAGCCCCGGTCCCACTCACACCACCGCACTCATATCCACACCTTCACATACACTGTCCCACTTATACACGTACACACACACACTACAAAGATAAATATATGCAGAGGTTATAAAAGAGTGTGACATGGAATAAGACAATTTGTCCCATTTCAATTACAAGTTGAAAAATTACTATCCAGACTAATCTCATCCGCACATGCAAACACAGGTACACATACAGTGGCCTACAAGAAGTCCAGATACGACCTTGGTAAGGCCATCAAAAAGGCCAAAAGGGACTTCTGCTCCAAACTGGAGGAAGAGACAGATGTTCGGCGGCTGTGGCAGGGCCTGAATGCAATCACCTCATACAAGTCGAAATCAGGAGGCAGCTCGAATGTTGGCGAAACATCACTCCCTGATGAGCTCAATGCGTTTTACGCACGCTTTGATAGGGAGAACACCGATGTGCCTTCCCGAGCCCCCATTCGCTGTGATGGTATTTCAGTCTCAGTCACAGAGGCCGACGTCAGGAAATCCTTCACAGGGGTGAACCCTCGAAAAGCGCCTGGACCTGATGGTATACATGGTCGTGTTCTAAAAACCTGTGCGGACCAACTGGCTGGAGTTTTTACGGACATTTTCAACCTCTCACTTCTGAGGTCTGAGGTTCCCACCTGCTTCAAAAGGGCATCAATTATACCAGTGCCCAAGAAGAGTAGGGTGACGTGCCTCAATGACTATCGACCTGTGGCACTGACGCCTGTGGTGATGAAGTGCTTTGAGAGGTTGATCATGATGCAGATCAACTCCTACCTCAACAAAAACCTGGACCCACTGCAGTTCGCTTACCGCCACAACAGATCAACGGTGGATGCGATCTCGCTGGCCCTCCACTCCACTCTGGACCACTTGGACAACAAAAACTCATATGTCAGGCTGTTATTCATCGATTACAGCTCGGCATTTAATACAATCATCCCCTCCAAGCTGGTTACCAAACTCGCAGAACTGGGTCTCTGCGCATACCTCTGCAATTGGATCCTCGACTTCCTCACTTTCAGACCACAGTCTGTTCGTATTGGTGGAAATGTGTCAGACTCGATAACAATCAGCACGGGAGCACCTCAAGGCTGCGTGCTCAGCCCCCTGCTGTACTCACTCTATACTCATGACTGCATAGCTGGACATAGTGCGAAGTCCATCATCAAGTTCGCTGACGACACCACTGTTGTGGGACGTGTCACTGATGGGGATGAGTCAGAGTATAGAAGAGAGATCGAGCAACTGTCCATATGGTGCCAGCACAATAACCTGGCCCTCAACACCAGCAAAACCAAGGAACTGATTTTGGACTTTGGAAGGAGTAAGATGGGGACCCACAGTCCCATTTATATCAACGGGTCGATGGTTGAAAGGGTCAAGAGCTTCAAATTCCTGGGCGTGCACATCTCTGAAGATCTTTCCTGGTCCGAGAACACTGATGCCATTATTAAGAAAGCACATCAGCGCCTCTACTTCCTGAGAAGATTACGGAGAGTCGGTTTGTCAAGGAGGACTCTCTCTAACTTCTACTGGTGCGCAGTAGAGAGCATGCTGACCGGTTGCATCGTGGCTTGGTTCGGCAACTTCAGCGCCCTGGAGAGGAAAAGACTACAAAAAGTAGTAAACACTGCCCAGTCCATCATCGGCTCTGACCTCCCTTCCATCGAGGGGATCTATCGCAGTCGCTGCCTCAAAAAGGCTGGCAGTATTATCAAGGACCCACACCATCCTGGCCACACACTCATCTCCCTACTACCTTCAGGTAGAAGGTACAGGAGCCTGAAGACTGCAACGACCAGGTTCAGGAATAGCTACTTCCCCACAGCCATCAGGCTATTAAACCTGGCTCAGACAAAACACTGAACTTTATTAGCCAATTAACTGTTATTTGCACTTTATCAGTATATTGATTCATGTGTGTATATATTTATAGAATGCCTTGTAGTCAATGCCTACTATGTTCTGTTGTGCTGAAGCAAAGCAAGAATTTCATTGTCCTATCAGGAACACATGACAATAAACTCACTTGACTTGACACATCCACGTTCACGACTATGCATGCTTTTCCCCACTGAGAGGGAGCACATACACAAATACACACACACTGCTGATGATGGTTTCCTCATTCTTTGCAGGGGTCGGATCAAACACCTGGATGTGGTGACCCTGCTTCGACGCATCCAGCCCCCATTGGGATTTGGCAAATTTTGCCCCCACCGTGTGGCTTGTAAGGTATGGTTGGTATTTGTAGTCAGGATCGAACCTGGGTCTTTGGCGCTGTAAGGGTGCAACTCTTCCGCTGCGCCACCGTGACGCACAATATGCAGCTGTAATAGTAATCCAGAGGTTGTTACAGTGGCACAGCTATTAGAGCCACTGCCTCATAGCTCTAGCGGCTCAGGTTCAATCGTGACCTCGAGTACTGTCTGTGTGTTCTCTCTGTGATTAGGAAGGTTCCCTCTGGGTGCGCCCGATTTCTTCCACATCCCGAAGATGTGTGGGTTGGTGGATTAATTGGCCTCTGTAAATTGATAGTTGATGAAAATATGGGAAGAGTAAAACAAGATTAGTGTACACCTGTGGGAAGTGTGTCCAGCTGCAGCCTCTGACTGACCATGAGAGGGAACTAGAATTGCAGCTGGACAACCTCAGGATCGTTCAAGAAAATGAGAGTGTTTTAGGTAGGAGTTTTAGTTTTAGTTTTAGAGATACAGCATGGAAACAGGCCCTTCGGCCCACCGAGTCCGCGCTGACCACACACTAACGCTAGCCTACACACACTAGGAACAATCTACAATTATACCGAAGCCAATTACATAGATACATAGAAAATAGGTGCAGGAGTAGGCCATTCGGCCCTTCGAGCCTGCACCGCCATTCAATATGATCATGGCTGATCATCCAACTCAGTATCCCGTACCTGCCTTCTCTCCATACCCCCTGATCCCCTTAGCCACAAGGGCCACATCTAACTCCCTCTTAAATATAGCCAATGAACTGGCCTCAACTACCCTCTGTGGCAGAGAGTTCCAGAGATTCACCACTCTCTGTGTGAAAATTAACCTACAAACCTGTACGTCTTTGGAATGTGGAAGGAAACCGGAGCACTCGGAGGAAACCCACACAGGTCACGGGGAGAACGTACAGACTCCGTACAGACAGCACCCGTAGTGAGGATTGAACCCGGGTCTCTGGCGTTGTAAGGCAGCAACTTTCCCGCTGCGCCACGGTGCCACCCTATCCGTGTCTTAGGGTCTTATGGTCCAAGAAGCTGTTCTTGAATCTGGAAGTAATGGTTCTTACTTCTACTACTATGCCACCCTGGTTATAGTGAAGTGGTCACACCTAAGGTACAAGAAGAAAGTAGGTGTATGACCACTAGGAAAGGGAGTAGACACAGAGTGCAGGAATCCCCTGTAGCCATTTTCCTTGTGGATATTATCGAAGGGGATTACCGTTCAGGAGAGAGCAGCAGCAGCAGCCAGGACTGTGGCACCAAGCCTGGCAGACAGAATGATTGTGGTAGGAGACTCGTAATTTAGGAGGGCAGACAGGACGTTCTGTGACCATAAACAGGACATTGGGATAGTGTGTTGCCTCCCTGGTGCATCCAGCTTGTCTTGGAGCGGCAACAGCTGTTTTTCAGGGAGGTGGGGAGTAGCCAGACGTTGTGCACGTTGGTACTAATGATATTAGTAAGAAAAGGGGTGAAGTCCTGTGGAGTGAATATAGGGAGTTAGACAAAAGGTTAAAAAGCAGGACTTCAAGTGTAGGACTCATGTACTCATGAGGGTGAGAATAGGAGGATAGGATAGATGAATGTTTGGCTAAGGTATTGGTGCAGGGGACAGGGATACATATTTTTGGACCATTGGAATCTCTTCAGGAGTAGAGGTGACCTGTACAAGAGGGACGGATTGCACCTGAACTGGAGGGGGACCAATATCCTTGCAATGAAGGTTGCTAGTGCTACTCGGGAGGGTTTAAACTAAAGTCACAGAGGGGTGGAAACCAGAGTAGAAGGTCAGCAAATAGAAGGAGTGATGGAAAGGTAGATGTTAGGACTAGTAATTCTGAACGGGAGGATGGGCAGGGGCAGGTTAAAGAATAGGGTGAAACTGAATGGCTGAAGTATGTGCATTTCAATACAAGGAGCCTTGTGGGTGAAGCAGAAGAACTTAAAGTCTGGATCAGTGCTTGGAACTATGATCTTGCAGCCATTAAGGAGACTTGGTTGCGAGATGGACAGGACCGGCAGTTCAACGTTCCAGGGTTTCAATGTTTCAGGCATGATAGAGAGGGGGGGGGTGGTGGGGGGGGAAGAGACGGGGAGTTCCTTTACTACTCCACGAGAAAGGCACTGCGGCACTCGGAGAGGACATACTGGAGGGTGCATCCACAGTGGCAATATGGATAGAGCTCAAAAATAAGAAAGGTGGAGTCACTCCAATGGGATTATATTATAGGCCTCCCAATAGCCAACAGGAATTAGAGGACAGATATGCAGACATATACCTTATAACAGGAAGCATGTGGTGGCTTTAGAGAGGACACAGGTTTGCCAGAATGCTGCCTGGATTAGAGGGTATTAGCTATAAAGAGAGCATGAACAAACTTGGATTGTTTTCTCTAGAACATTGGAGGTTGAGGGGAGACCGATTGAAATGTTTAAAATTATCAGAGGCATAGATAGGGTAGATATTCAGAACTTTTTTCCCAAGGTCGAAATGTCAAAGACGAAAAGGCATAGCTTTAAGGTGTGAGGGGCTAAGTTTAAAGGAGATGTGTAGTATAAATAGATGTGCAAGCCTGGTCTCTTCCTCAATTTGTTTTGTGTAATGTCCTCTCCTGTTGTTGATCTTCCCATTCTCCGCCATTTTTAGAGGCTGGTCGCTATGAACATGCCCATGAACAGCGATGGTACAGTCACCTTTAACGCCACCCTCTTTGCACTCGTTCGAACAGCCCTCAAAATCAAAACTGAAGGTAGGTGAAAATATAGGTCGGATGGGCAGCTACCTCAACATCCCTGCTCTAGAAATACCAAAAGGGAGGCCGGATGTGTGGAGTCTGGGAGTTAAGAATGTACATTAAGAATGCAAGTAATAGAAACATGAGGAAACCAATTGGCCTGCTTTCCCTTCAATCTGATGACAGCTTTAGCCTTGTGCACTTTGGTTCTCTCAATGTCCCCAAAACTCTGCATTTCTCTTACAAATATTCAGCAACTGGGCATCCACAGCCTCTTGGTGAGAGAAATCTAAAAAACGATTGCCCTCCTTGTGAAGAGATTTACTTTTGTCTCTGTCGTGTTTGGCTGACCCCCACGTCTTGGGACTGTGACCTTAAGTCTTAGATGTCGTTGCCTGGAAAACCAATAACCCTACATCTAAACCTGTCAAGCCTTGAATATATTTTGTATGGTTCCATGAGATTAAGTAGGAAGGAACTGCAGATGCTGGTTTACACCGAAGAAATGCTGGAGTAACTCAGCGGGACAGGCAGTATTTCTGGAGAGAAGGACTGGGTGACGTTTTGGGCCGGGTCTGAAGAAGGGTCTTGACCCGAAATGTCACCCATTCCTTCTCTGCAGAGATGCTGCATGTCCCGCTGAGTTACTCTAGTATTTTATGTCTATCTTCCATGTGATTAAGTCTCATTCTTCCAAACTCAAGAGAGTGTTTGGGCTCAGTTTGCATACTGTTTCCTCAGGTAACAAGCCACTTTCCCAAGAACCAGCCTGGTAAACACTCAGCAAATCCTTCCAACATAAAAATATGTTTGCTTGGGTCCAGAGACCAGACAAGTACTGACATCCCAGGAGCAGGCTGACTAGGACTCTGCATAATTTTGATTACATGCCTTTACTCTTTTAATAAAATCCAGGGTTGCAGATACATGAAGGTGTTTCAACTTCATGCAGCTTATGTGTGCGGATCCTCCCCAGTTTACAAACACCCAATTTATGTACAGCCCATCCATATGAGCGAGTGCTTTGGAGACCAAGCAAGATGGATTTGCTGGTTGGTGCCTCACATCCCTTCTAAATATCTCCCCCCTTACCCTACACTTATGAATTTTATCTACCTCTGAGAAGGGATCAACCTCTGCAGTCAACTCTAATATCTATAGCTCCCATAATTTACATATCTCAATCATGTCCTCACTTAACCTTCTCTGATCCGGAAAAAGCAAACCTAGCCCCTCTCATCTCTCCTCATAACTGAAGCACCCCCGTTCCATAGACGTATATTCATTTTGACAAATTATCTTTGCAACCAGGGAATTTTGAACAGGCCAACGAGGAACTGAGGGCCATTATCAAAAAGATCTGGAAACGCACAAGCATGAAGCTACTTGACCAAGTGATTCCCCCCATTGGAGGTGAGTAGATGTTGGGTAAGAGGGGTAGGCTGAGTCTTGTGAAGAAATGGCTGTGTCTTTGCTGTTGATGGCAGTTCGCTGTAAGTGGGCATGGGAATCCCACACAGGCAGGTGTAAGGCCGGACATTGCTATTGTTTCTGTAAGCATAGGTAGATAATTTACTACTCGGTCCCTGGTGGAAACTCTTCTCTATTCAATCCATTTTAGGAGGGTGGCACAGTGGGCAGCTGGTAAAGCACCTGCCTCACAGTGCCAGATCGTCGGATTTCTTCCCACATCCCGAAGACATGTGCGTTTGTAGGATAATTGGCCTCTGTAGCCGATCGATGGTCGGCGCAGACTTGGTGGACCGTAGGGCCTATTTTCATGTTGTGTTTTTAAAACTAATTCCATTAAGGGACTAGGTGTTGGAATGGTCAGATGATTAAAAAATAATGGAATCACCAAGAGGTGCAGCTTGGAACCAGGCCTTTCAGCCCACCGAGTCCGTGCAAACATTTCAACCAATCTTTCTTCAGTTTCTTTTTTTAAAATAATTTTCCTCACATTCTCAACAACTGCTCCCAGATTCGACCCCTCACACACACTCTATGGGCATTTTACAGTAGCCAATTAACCTACCAAATGTAAACATAAAACGCTGGAGTAATTCAGTGGGACAGGCAGCATCTCTGGAGAGAGAGAATGGGTGACGTTTCGGGGCAAGACCCTTCTTCAGACTGATGTCAGGGGAGTTGGCGGGACAGAGATAGAATGTAGTTGGAGACAATAAGACAGTAAGGAAGGGGGAGGGGATGGAGAGAGAGGGAAAGCAAGGGCTATTTGAAGTTAGAGAAGTCAATTTCGCTGGGGTGTGAGCTACCCACACGAAATATGAGGTGCTGTTCCTGCAATTTGCGCTGGGCCTCACTCTGACAATGGAAGAGGCCTGGGACAGAAAGGTCAAATTGGGAATGGGAGGGGGAGTTAAAGTGCTGAGCAACCGGGAGATCAGGTAGGTTAAGGCGGACTGAGCGGAGGTGTTCAGCGAAACGATCGCCGAGCCTGTGATTGGTCACGCCGATGTACAGAAGTTGACACCTGGAACAGCGAATACAGTAGATGAGGTTGGAGGAGGTGCAGGTGAACCTCTGCCTCACCTGAAAAGGCTGTCGGGGTCCTTGGATGGAGTCGAGGGGGGAGATAAAGGGACAGGTGTTGCATCTCCTGCAGTTACAGGGGAAAGTACCTAGGGAGGGGGTGCTTTGGGTGGGAACGGTCTCTGTGGAAAGCAGAAAGGGGTGGAGATGGGAAGATGTGGCCAATAGTGGGATCCTAGTGGAGGTGGCGAAAGTGTTGGAGGGTTATATGCTGTATGCGACGGCTGATGGGGTGGAAGGTGTTTGTTGTGAATGGGGGGAGGGGGAGCAAGAGCGGAGCTGCGGGATGTCGAGGAGACCCTAGTGAGAGCCTCATCTTCCGAGGGGAACCCCCCATTTCCTAAAGAATGAGGACATCTCCGATGATCTAGTATGGAACACCTCATCCTGGGCGCAGATGCGGCGTAGACGGAGGAATTGGGAGTAGGGGATAGAGTCTTTACAGGAAGCAGGGTCGGAGGACGTGTAGTCCAGATAGCTATGGGAGTCAGTAGGTTTGTAGTAGATGTTGGTCAATAGTCTGTCTTCTGTGATGGAGACTGTGGGATGCAGAAATGGTAGGGAGATATCGGAGATGGTCCAAGTGAATTTGTGTGCAGGATGGAAATTAGTCGTGAGGTTGATGAAGTCAGTGAGTTCTTGATGGGTGCAGGAGGCAGCACCAATGCAGTCGTCAATGTAGCGGAGGTAGAGTTCGGGGATAGGGCCAGTGATTGGCCTGGAAGTGATTGTTCAACGTACCCTACTAAGAGGCAGGCATAGCTGGGGCCCATGCGAGTGCCCATAGCTACGCCTTGGATTTGGAGGAAGTGGGAGAAGTCGAAGGAGATTTTTGACGAAGAGCATGTGAGATGTCTTGGACATAGGTAGGGAGGGATTGGACCAGGGAGGATAGGATGGAGTCGAGGTATGTGGAAATTAATTCAGAAATAACCTACTAATCCTTGCTTCTTTGGAATGTGGGAGAAAACCCATCCAGTAATGGGGAGAACATGGAAACTACACAGCACCCCTGGCCGTGATTGACCCATGTCGCTGGAGCTGTGAGGCAGCAGCTCTACTTGCTGTCACACTACTTGTTGCCCAATTGCTTGAATTTATTTGAATGAATTTAAGAGTGTTAATTTTTTGCATATTAAAAAATAATGCTATGTCAAAATATTCCGTACTTTTAATTTGTTGTTCTGGTCCATAATGTCCATAGATTTGACAGAGGGCTAGCCACATGTGGGTCTTACCTGAGTGTCAGATTTCACAGTCCTATTGTGGGTGGGATTTGAGCGCACGGTGATGGGATTAGCATTGAAGAAGTCCGTACTACCAGGCAAGGCCTCTCTGACAACTGAACTGGCTTCCTGCAATACACTCCCATTGGGAAGCAGTGTCAGTTAAATAGGAACTTTATCCCTTCGTCAGCCATGAGCACAGACGCTTCGTCACTGACTCCGGAGTTAGTTTCATGCAACTGTTTGTTGAACGGCTGTTTTTTAAAATGCAGCTGTGGTTTTGGAGACTCTCAGATAGACATGGATTATGAGGGCCCTCACTCATTGATGCTGGTCTGGGAGACACGCAGACACAGATGGGAAGTGAGAGATGCCTTATTGTCCATATCTTGTGTTAAGTACATAAAAATGATTCTGCTTAGTGAAGCGACAATAAAGATCAAACATTTTCCACTCAGATGATGAAGTGACCGTTGGCAAATTCTATGCCACATTCCTCATCCAGGAACACTTCAGGAAGTATCAGAAACGCCAGGAAGAATATTACGGAATTCTTCCATCTAAAAAGAAGCAGACTGCAAATGAAATTGAGCTCCAGGTAATGCCTGAGGGAAGTGACTGGAACGGGGGGATCAGTGAGGGGTGGGGTTTCACTGAGAGATGAACAGGTCAGTGGGTGGGGTTCAGTAAGAGGGTCAAGAATCAGCGAGGTTGTCGAGAAAGTGTTTGTAGGTCAGTGAGGGGGAGAGATGGATCAGAGAGATGCAATGGGAGTTAGTGATGGGACCAGGGATTTGGGGTTAGTGGCAGAATGTGGGGGGGGGGGGGGAGGATTGGGTCAGTGATGTAGGGAAGTGATGCGGGGTGTCAGTGATGGGGTTGTGAGGGGGTTGGGGGGGATGAGGTTAGTGAGTGGGGGTGGTGAATCAGTGACTGGGGCCAGTGATGGGGTTGGGTCTCTGAGCTGTGTCAGTTTGGCAGCGTCACTGAGGGAGGGGGGTGGGTCACAGGGGAGAGGTTGGTGAGGGTGGGTCAGAGATGGTGGATCAGTGGGAAGGCGAGTAAGGGTGTGGAGATTGGGTCAGTGATGGGACGAGGTGCGAGGCAGTGGGAGGGGGTCAGTAGGAGGACAAGTGAAGGATGGGGGTTTGTGCTGGCAATGGGGTGGGGTGTGAGGCAGTTAGAGGGGATGTCAGTGATGGGAGGGTCGTGGGTATGTGGTAGGTTGGGTTAGTTTAGTAATGGGATCAGGTGTGAGACAGTTGGGGAATTGATGATGGTCGATCAGTGGGAGGATAAGTATGGGATGGGGTGTGGTCAGTGATGGGACAGAGTGTGAATGGATAGAGGGATAGCTTCAGTGAGTGGACTGCAGGAAAGGGCTCTGGGTGAATACTGTGAACTGGGATGATCAGAGTAGTCGTAATGGATGGATGTGTGTGGGTTGAAGTCGCTGAGGTGGTTCATAAGGCTTCGTTCTGCGTGCCTACAGGCCGGACTGCGCAATGCTGAAGAGGATGTCGGTGAAGAACTCCATCGCACAGTGTCTGGAGAGCTGCCGATTGATGAAGGAGAGCGGACGATTGAGGAAGGTGGCCTGGATGAGACGATATACCGGGTTGGTATATTGACAGTGGACTTTATGACGTTCAGGGAATTTTCTTGGCTGAACCCCGGGATTATTTTATAAACCCATTGGAAGTGTTTCATGGAACAGAAAACGAGTCCATTCAAAGCTCCTTTCTTGTTATTGCCCATTCTGACTTTATGGGCATTCCCAACTATTGAAATATGTCAAACTCTGGTGTGACTGCATGAACAGGTTTTATTTCCCTACAGAAGGAATTATATACTTGCAATAAAGGGAGCGCAGTGATGGTCACCAGATTAATTTTTGGATGATGTGTCTGTTGTATGAGGACAGATTATGCAGGCGGGTTCATTCTCCCTGGTGATATAATTGATAGTTTGCAGTGTTTTCCTCCCACAACTTAAAAAATATGGGTTGGTTGGCCACTGTGAATTCCCGCTAGTGTTTAGGTAAATGGTAGAATTTGCAGAGATCGATGGGACTGTGCGGAAAACAAAATAGGATGAGTGTTGTGGTCGGAACAGACTGTTCACATGCTGTATAACTCTATACAATGCATAAAATTGTTCTGGGGCTTGAGTGGATAGATATGGAGTCGCTGGGGAGTTAAAAATCTGAGAGAGGTGGGAGAGTTTAAGACTCATAATATGGGGTTGGCCATTCAGGACACAGGTGGCTGGGGTGGTGAATCTTTAGAGTAACCTCCCAGGATGGTTAAGGAAGCTCATCGTGGTGTAGTCTGAAGAAGGGTCCTAAACCGAATCGTTGCCTGCTCACGGATACTGCCTATCCCGTTGAGTTCCTCTAGCACTTTGTATTTTGCTCTTGATTGTGTATCTTTATTCAGATCGATGGATTTCATAGATATAAAGGGGATTGAGGGCTACGGGGTTAGTGCAGGAAAAGGGGACTGGTGAAGGGCCGATGAGGATTTTACTGAATGTCGGAACAGACACGAGGGCCCAAATGGCCAGATTGCTCTTCCTCCCGAGTGCTTGAGTAATCACAGCTGTAACTGCAACATGATAGTGCTTTTTGACTTTGAGCATTGCTTTCACAACAACAAACCTCTTCAGTAAACCGTGGCGAAATTAAAGCTTTTGTGTTGGGCATTGAATTGTGCACAAAGAACAGGAAAATACTTGCCTCTCCTAAGTTGTCAGACATGTTAAAACGTCCTATATCTGGTTTCATCCCATCTAGAACTGCTGGTTGGATATCTCAAAGTCAGGTTTCAGTATGTGCCACAGGACTGAAATAGCTCTTGTTATTATTGACACCCAATGCGATTGCGATAAAGTGGACTTATCGTTCCTGCCCCTGTTTACAACCTTGAACTCAGTTGAGCACACATTTCTCCTCCAGTCCTCTACACCGTCATCCAGCCATTTAGTTCCAAGATGTAGAGATGTAGGGAGCAATCAGCAGTTGTTGCGATACCTGATCTTGGTATGTGGCGTTTTAAAGGCACGATGTACAGTAAATGGAAACTGTTTCCTTTCAGTTAATTTAAAATGAAGTATGTTAATTTGAAATTACCATGAAATTAATTTAAAGGTACTGAAAATGGTGTTAAAAGTCTGACTTTGTATCCTGTCCTTCAAGAGAGCCGGAGGATTGTTTGGAGAGCAAGCTGATTCCTACCAAATGGACAGAAGTGGCTCCTTCCAGCATCAGATCACAAGCCAGCGACCACTTCAGTTCAGTAAATCCGAGTGTGCAGGAGAGGAATCTCCACATGGCAGGCTGACTGATCTTCCCTTCAACACAACCGACTTCTTCCCCTCAGCTGAGAACAAGAACATGAATAACTCAAACACCAAAGGCCAAAGCAGGTAAAAGAGATAAGAGGCAGCGTATAGCACAGGCACAGAGATGCAGCGGTAGAGTCGCTGCCTTACACCGCCAGAGACCCGGGTTTGGTCTTGACTACGAGTGCAGTCTGTGCGGAGTTTGTACGTTCTCCCCGTGACCGCGTGGGCTTTCTCAGGTGCTCCGGTTTTCTCCCACACTCCAAAGACGTACAGGTTTGTAGGTTAATTGGCTTCTGTAAATTGTACCTAGTGTGTAGGATAGTGCTAGTGTACGGGGTGATCGCTGGTCGGTGCAGACTACGTGCGCCGAAGGGCCTGTTTCCATGATGTATCCCTAAAGGCCACAGCAGGTAAAAGTGTTAAAACACAGCAAATACACAAATTGGCGCAGGTAAGTGTGAGATAAATACTGAATTATCAGCTTTTTACACTGTTTTGAGCTGAAACCACTTACTTGCTCAGACACAACACACCCCGTGCCATTACACACATCACTGGAAACACACTGCACTCAACTGACCCACAGTACACCCCACAGTTACACAACTTTACACACACACACACCAAGTGTTCTTTTCAGTTTCGCACTCATACACACACGCACCCTACCCTTTCACACCTATACTGTACCCCATCCAACACCTTAGCCTTTCTTAAACACACACTACCCCATCTAACAACCCACCCTTTCACACACACACTCTACCCATTCCAACACGCCACCCTTTCTCATACACTATACCCATCCTACACCCCACCTTTGAACATATACACTGCATTTCAGCTCCAAAGCCTGTTATACATATATTGGTGCTGACATGGTGTCTGATATGTGATTTTTTTAATATATTGTCCAAAGAAATATCCCTCGATTTCAGTGTCATTTATATAGTTGCTCATTGAATGCAGGTGAGTGAGCACCCATTAGGTAATGTGTATGCTGTGGTCTGTTATAGGGTTTGGATGTTGATGTGTCTGTTTCATCATTTTCAGCCAGTCTTAGAGCATGCAGAATATTCCATCCTTCCTGCGACTCAGAGAAAACAGCCAGCCAGGTTACCCCTTTCCTCTTTACTAAGCTACAAGTTGGTGATAATTTATCTTATTGGTCATGTAGTTGTGGGAAGTAAATGAAGTTTCATTGGTCTCAGAAAAGCTGTTCGCTCACCATTTGCCCAGCACTCTTCTATTCACTGTGACCCTTTTTACTTCATTGCAGCCTTTACTACGAAGATGAATTACAAAAGGAAATTGCAAAACTTGAGTTTGATGGTGATCTTGATGCCAAATTAATGCAGGCCAGGCAGCAGTCTCCCCAAGTGTCAGGTCAGTAAATAATAGATGTAAGATTTCATTCATTTACAAAAAATATTCAACTAACCTGCAGTTAATCATTTGCTTGGACTCCTAAATGATCCTCAGAGGTACAATCCTAGTCCTACAGCTGTGTTTTCATCTGACAATTCACTCTTAACTGGATCAAAACGTTGAGAATTGAAGTTTCACCGCAGAGGTTGGCACATAACTCAGGCTAACAGTCCACAGCCAAAACATGATCTGCTGCAATGCTAAAGATTTAACATGGGCCCCCATCAGATGGGTACAAAATTCCCATGGGTTTATTTTACGGGAAAACATGGAAATTATCCTCATCCATTAGCCAACATTTATCCATACCCTCAGCAAAATCAAAAAGCAAAAAAATCTCCAGATAATAGAAATCCAAAATGTAAACAGAAAAAGCTACAAATATTCAGCAGGTTAAGCAATGTCTGTGCAGCAAGGATCACAGGTTGACAACACTTCACCACAACTGTGCAGAGTGAGAAAACAACATGTTTTAGGTTGCAGAGAAAGTGGAGGGGTCTGCAATAGGGAGATCAAATCTGCCTTAGGAAGGCCAAGAGAGACTGAATGATACACGAGGCAGTGGTGTTGGTTGAGCGAAGGCGGTGAAGGCTTATTAGTTGGAGGATTTGTGAATAGATAGAACATAGAACAGTATAGCACAGGAACAGGCCCCTCAGCCCACAATATCTGTGCCGAACATGATGCCAAAACCAACTCTTACCTGCCTGCTTATGAACCTATCCAAAAGTCCCTTAAATGCCACTTCGTAACTAGCTTCACCACCACCCCTGATAGTGCATTCCAGGCATTCACCACCCTCTGTGTAAAAATAAACTTGCCCAGCACATTTCCTTTACACTTTGCTCCTCTCACCTTAAAACAAATCCCTTATAGAAGTGAATGAAAAAGGAGTGAGGAATTGTGAGATACAAAACACAAGCTAATGTTGGGTATGGTTGGTGTAGTACAAGTTAAACTCCATTTAATTACTTCACAACAAAAAGCAATAATGACCCAGTCTGAAGAAAAGTCTCAATCCAAAATGATGCCTATCCATGTTCTCCAGAGATGTTGACTGACCTGCTGAGTTACTCCAGCACTTTGTGTCCTTTCGTGTAAACTAGCCTCTGCATTTCCCTGTTTCTACAAGCAAAATGGTATCTTCATATTGCATTGATTCAAAGAAATAGCGTGGTGATGATGGAAAGATGGTGGAAAGGAGCAAAAAGACATTATTGAGTTTTGTTTTGAGGAACAGAGGTGAAGCTAAAATTCAATAGACATTGAAGAAGGGTCTCGACCCGAAACGTCACCTATTCCTTCACGCCAGAGATGCTGCCTGTCCCGCTGAGTTACTCCAGCATTTTGTGTCTACATTCAATAGACATTGCTTGTTTCGAAAACCAGAGAACCGCTGATGATTTTCTTCATTCACAGTTACTTCTTGTGTGTATAATTGTGTGAAATACTGGATAAGGAATCATCTCCGGTTATTTGCCTGAAGAAACTACTCTTCCTGGCTGGACTATTGTCCGTAGGCTTGACGACCATATTAAGATCTGGGCAGAAATTAGGTCAGAACAAAGGTACATTCAGCCAATGGATATGAAGGAGTTGTTGGAGTAGCTTCAAAAGTGTTTCTCCAGTATTTAATGATGACTGATGCAAGCTGCACATGTCTCCAATATATGGATTAGGATAGGGATCAGTATCACAGTAAGTCACAAGATCGATGCCAGGTTGAAATATCAGACTTTGGAACTGTTCTACTGGCAATTAAAGGCTCCCTGGAGGCTGGGATAGATTTTCCCATTGATGTCAGTCCTCACGGAAATGTGGTTCCTGAGATATGAAATTAATTGGAACCCTGTGATGGATCTTGATTGGGGACAGGTTAGTGAAGGAACTTTGTCTTCCAGTTTTTTAGCATAAGTCCCATGCACTTGTTTCGTTCAGCACAAATATCAGCAAACCAACATAACACTGTTGGCAGATTTGGTGTGATCTGGCTGTGGAGTGTAGGTGACAAAGGTGGACCAGCTTCCTGCTCGTGCTGCGATTCTGCTCCCTCCAAAAGCGACTTGTTGGAGATGCAGTATTGAAGTAAGGAAGATCGAGGAGAGGGTTGGTGTGCTTGCACTGCCTTGCCAGATCCCAATTTGCACCATGATTGGGTCTGCCGTCTCTCCATCCATGGAGATTTGTATATTGTTGTGCAGCAGGCGGGGGTCAGTGATAGATTTTCAGAGAAGAATCCACTAAAATCCCTTTCAGGAGCCAGATGAAGAGTTTTGTGATGCCACTGGAGCCCATAGATGATGCTGCTCTTGGCCACTGAAGCATGGATAGAGTTTTAAAAGGATGCAGGAGAGAGATACACAGAGGGTACGTGTGCACAGGTTGATGAAAGTGGCAGGGGAGGTGAATAAAGCAGATGATGAGATGTATGCAATTTTATGGTTGGCCAACCTTTATAAAGCACTGATCTCGCTTCAAATGTTTCAAGTCGAATGTCGTTGATGACATTTTTTTTGTGTTAATGGGAAAAATGAGAGGCGGCACAGTGGCTATGGGTGCTGCATGTACAGAGTTAGTACATTCTCCCTGTGACCGCATGCGTTTTCTCCGTCAATAAGTCGATGGTGATGCATCAGTTGGTCTGTAGCAAGTATCCACCACTCCGTCAACAGTAAATGCCCATCAATCTGCTTGTTCCAAGTGTCCATCGAGCTGCCTGTAGCAGATCTCTGTCAGTCTGCCTGTGGCAACTGCCCGTCAGTCCACCTGTGACGGCCGCTCCTCACTCTGCCTGTGACCACTGCCCCTCATTCCCACAATAGTGACTGTTCGACATTCCGCCTGTGCGAGAGTCTTACAGTTTACCTGTGGTACACATTATTAGTCCGTCTGTAGCAAGTGTCCATCAGTCCACCTGTATTATGTGTCCATGAGTTGTCTGTGCCATGTGTCCCTCAGTCCACCTGTGCCTCATGCCTATCAGTACACATCTGGTCAGTGTCCATCAGTTTCCACTGGGCATGTCAACCGTCCACCTGTGGTGTGAATCTCAGTCACCAGTATCCTATTCTAACTTTTCCAGGGAGGAAGACAAACTGCCCAGTGAACAATCTTACCCCAGAGACCACAAACAAGAAAGAACAGGAAGAGCCAGGACTGACACGACACTGCCCTGCCGAAGAGGTAATGAGAGACAGCCACAGCATTTGTTTCCACTGTCTGTACATCACTCAAGAGTGGAGTTACACGAAGCATCCCTCAGGATGGAAGTTACACTCAGGAGGGGAGTTACACTGTACATCACTCAGGATTAGAGTTAGACTATGTGTACATCACTCGGATGTAGAATTACGCTATCAAAAATTAAATCCAGTGCACTTCTTCCCACTTATTTTTCCCTGTAAAAGTCATGTTTGTAAGAGCACATCTGAGGAAGGTTACTGAAAAATCCTCTAACTCAATCTTATGTTTATAAGACATAGGAGCAGAATTCGGCCATTTGGCCCATTGAGTCTACTCTGCTATTCAATCATGACGGTCTAACTTTCCCTCTCAACCCCATTCTCCTGCCTTCTCACTGTAACCTTTCATACCCTTAAGGCCTGTCCCACGAGCATGCGACTGCATGCGGCAAGCGCGACCTAACGTGGTCGTTTGAGCCGTACGGCCTCGCGGGGCCGGTCCCACTTCGATCGCCGGAGCCGTATGGAGTTGTGCGGAGCTGGTCCCGACATCGCGCGGGGCTCCGAAAAACTGACACTGTTCAAAAATTCCGCACGGCAATGGCCTGCCAGCCCGCAGCCGCCTCGACGCCGTACGCACCGCCTTGACGGGCGCGCGCAGCGTCTCGACGCCGTACGCAGCGTCTTGATGCCGTACGTTACGCGCAAACTTCCCGCGGACTTCGCTCGAACTTCACGTCACTCACTCGACGTCCGCGCGGCCCCCGCTTCCGGTTTGGTCGCGCTCGCCGCATGCAGTCGCATGCTGGTGGGACAGGCCCTGTACGGGGATCACTCGACCTCCGCGCGGCCCCCGCTTCCGGTTTGGTCGCGCTCGCCGCATGCTGGTGCGACAGGCCCTGTACGGGGATCACTCGACCTCCGCGCAGCCCCCGCGCGGCCCCTGCTTCCGGTTTGGTCGCGCTTGCCGCATGCAGTCGCATGCTCGTGGGACAGGCCCTTTACTAATCAAGAACCTATCAATCTCCTCTTTGAAAATACCCAAATATGGCCTCCACTGTCTGTGGCTATGAATTGCATAGATTCACCAGCCTCTGGCTAAAGAAATTCCTCCTCATCTCCTTTTCTAACGGTATGTCCTTTTATTCTGCGGCTGTGCCTTCTGGTCCTAGACCCTGCCACTAATGGAAACATCCTCTCCACAACCACTCTATCCAGGCGTTTCATTATTTGTTAAGTTTCAATGAGATCCCCTCCTTATTCTGAGTGACTTGGCCAGGAAAACTGAAATTCAATTCCATCTCAGTGGATTATTCTGAGTTGGTGCCTGTGGGACTCATTTACTTTGATCTTGATCTATTTCTCATTGTCACTGAAAAGAATGTTAAAGTCCTCTCACTTGCTTCTCACTTTGCACTGATATTTAAAAACCGTTAAAAGGTAATATCCCAGCAAATGTTTCATCTTAAATAAAAACAGAACACAGGAAACACTCAGGGGGTAAGACAGCATCAGTAGAAAGTGAAACAGAATCAATGTTTCAGGTCAAAGATACTACGGCAGAACTGGGAGCATGTTTCAAGTTGCAAGGAGAGTGTGGACGGGTGGATAGGTCTAAGGAACATCTCAAAGGATTGGCACGGTGGCACAGCTAGCAGAGCCACTGCCTCACAACTCCACCAACCTGGGTTCAATCCTGACCCAGGGTGCTGTCTGTGTAGAGTTTCCATGTTCTTCTTGTAACTACGTGGATTTTCCCCAGGTGCTCCAGTATCCTCCCACATTCCGAAGATATGCGGGTTGCAAAGGTAATTAGCAGCTGTAAATTGCCCCGAGTGTGTAGCATCTCCAGGAAATGTTGGGGGAAATAAACTGAGATTATTGTAGGATTGGTATAAATGGGTGGTTGGCAGTCAATGTGGACTCAGTGAGCCATAGAGCCTTTTCCATGCTGTATCACTCCAAGATCTAAGATGCCAAGCTTTTCAAGGTGATGCCAATGTTTAGTTTTAGACATCTCCATTGAACATGTTTTTAATCATTCAAGGGTTGTGTGCTTTGCAGGCTGAGCCAGCATTTAATTTTCCATCCCTAATTGCCCTAATGAAGGTGATGGAGAACTATCTTCTTTAACCGCTGCAGTCCTTGAGGTAGGGCCACAATGCTGTTAGGGAGAGAGGTCCAGGATGGTATATTTCCAAGTCAGGATGGTCCGTCAGGAAAGATAGCCAGGCAGATTGGGTGATTAAATAAAGCGAATGAAGACCACCAAAAAATTCATCACCACCTGGACAGGACAGCCAAGGGGAGAGAGAGGTGGCCAGAAAGATAACATAGGCAGTGTTAATGCTTGTTGTTTTTCTCTCATCATTCTCTGTCAAGGTAGAGGAAGCCCAAAGACCTCTGGAGCCGGCTGCCAACCCAACCCTTGTGGTCATGATGGTGGAGCAGCTTCCGCTGGGAACCCCAGCACTGAGTATGCAGAGAATTCGACCTGCAGCCACAGATATTGATGGCAACTACTCAACTATGCTGCCAAAACTTTGAAGCTAACCTTGGTCTGCAGAGGAGACAGGGAGACCCTCAAGAACAAGGCCTGCTTCCTGTTTAGTTTATTTTATGTGTATGTGGAAAGGGTGAGAGTTGTGAGGGAACGTAAGAGGTTTCATCCGGTTGCTGATGGAGCAAGAATGCAGGCCGTTAAAGAGGGCTCTGGGAGAAGAGGAGATGTCGGGGAAGCTACATTGTTACTGTGACTCTGACTCGGTTTCTTCAGGTCTTGAAGCTTGTCCAGATCTTGTAATTACGCTGTGTTTCTATTCAATTGTTACGGCTTTGTATTATTTCATTGGTATTCATGGTGCTCATTAAATACTTTATGGTCGACAAGATCTTCCTGATCCTTGTTGTGTGTGCGGGAGTTCAGAGTGCACTTTTCCAGACACATGATGGTTTTGTGTTCAATGTCCCAGACACATGGTCAATATCCTGGGCTCTTTGTCCACCTCCAAATGAGGCTCAGCTGCAACCCAGTGAGGTTCTCCCAGTGGCAGAGATGCAGTGTCCCTGTACACTCCTGAATCGTTTCTTGTAAATGCCCAGAGACCTAAGTTCTAGGAGCAGAATTAGGCCCTTTGGCCCATCATGTCTACTCCACCATTCAATCATAGCTGATCTACCTTTCCCTCTCAACCCTATTCTCCTGCCTTCTCCCAAACACTTCCCAGGGAACACTCCACCTGTGTCCTGCTCTTGTGAAACCCCTCTGTTGTCTCTGTAATGGTGAACCCTGTTCCTGGTTCCCCATCACTAATGCTCCAATTGGTACCCACTCTGACCACTGTATACCCAACCACTGGCACTGTTGTAGAAAGTCCAATGCAAGCCCTAGGGAACACCTTCCGTAAGATTCAATAATTTCAAACACATATAGCTGTACTGGATGCTTTTCCCAACCATTGGATGCAATGTCATTTATACCCCACCAGACTTTTATTAAACTACTAGGCCAAGTGGAACCTGTTGGGCCCCATTCCCACAATGCAATATTCCACCACTCATCCATACCCCCTAACTGCGCAGGCGCGGCTGACAAGTTCCCGTTGTGACGCCAGAGATCCCCGTTGTGACGCGAGTCACGGCAACCCTCCCCAACTGCGCTTCGCCATCCCTCTTCCTACCCCTTATCCTCCTCCATTCCCCCTCATCCCCCAGCACTCTCTCCCCCTCCTCTTCTTTCCCCTCTCCTGCCCCCCCACTCCCTCCCTCTCCTTTCCCATACCCTCAGTCACTCCCTCTCTCCCTCTTTTACCCCTCTCCCCACCCTACCACCCTCTTCTCCCTCTATCTCCCTGCTCCCCCACTCCTCACCTCCCCCCTATCTCACTACCCCACTCTCCCTCCTCACCACCCCCACTCTCCCCTCCCTACCCTCTCCTCTCCCTCTATCCCCCTGTTCCCCCACTCCTCACCCCCCCCCCCCCCCCACACAATGAAAATCGTGATTTTTCTTTAAATTAACCTAAACACAATGATAGCTGTTAATGAAAACTTAAGAATTTGATTAAAACTGAGTTATTTTGAAAATCACAATTTTTTATGTAAATGAGATTCGGGATCCCATTGTGGCATAACGGGCAGGGCATGGAAAAGTGATTTTTGTTAGACCAAGTGCGGACCCGTTGGGCCCGCTCCCCCAACGCAATATTCCACCAAACTGCACATGCGTGGCTGATGCGTTCAAAGTTGTCGGCTGAAATTAAGTTAAAGTTAATAAAGTGAATAGAGGACCCGTGGAGGCGTTTGAAAAGTAGAAGGAAACTTAACCGTGGATCCGTTGGATCCCTGTTGTGTGGCCAGTCAAGTACACGTGAAAAATCAAACATGCCGATTAAAAAAAAATTAAATTCGGGATCCCATTGTGACTTCATGACATCGTACGCTGCTGACGGGCAGGGCAAGTGGATAAGTTATTTTTGTAAAAGTGTTTTTTGTAAGGTTTAAAATGTGAATAACTTGTAAAATATAACATCAATCCGAATTAAACTTGCCACAGCACACCCCAGGACAATGGTGAGTATGGTTCGCCAAAAATTGTAGCGCTATGGTCTACCGTTTTGGCGTAATTTCGGGATCACACACATACGCACGCAAACAAGATGAGACTTTTTGTAATATATAGATAATAATGTTGCACAATATTATGATAAATCTTCCAGTGAACCAGGTAAGTTGAAAACCATGGGGTAGGTGGGTCGGGGTCCTGGTGTATCAGAGGGAAGTGTGGGGTTGGTGTCCTGCTGAGTTGGGGTATGGTTGGACCTAAGGCAATGGTGTGTTAGGTAAGTGTGGGGACTGGGATCTCGTGGTATCAGAGGGAGGGTGTGGACTGGGCCCTGGGGAGTCAGAGGTAGTGTGGGAATGGGGGAGGGGGGAGGGTTAGTGATTGGGTTACAATGTGGTAACATTGATTGGGGTCCCGGTGTGTTAGAGAATATGGACCGGGTTCTGGGAGGTTGGGGACAGGAGTCCCAGTGTATCAGAGGAAGAATGGGAATGGGGAGGGTGGGGATGGGGATCTCTATGTATTCGGGAGGGTGCGGATGAGGTCCCTGTGTATTGAGGGAGGTGAGGGCTAGGTCTTGGTGTATTGGGGAAGGTGAGAAAGGGGTCCCACTGTCTTGGGGAAGGTGAGAAAGGGGTCCCACTGTCTTGGGGAAGGTGGGGATGAAGTTCAGTGTATCGGGTGGGGATGGGATCCTGGAACAGAGGTTGATGACAGGAAAAGAAATGGGGAAACATCTGGTGAATCAGATGCCAAACAATGGGAAGTTTTGAATAGTTGTATGCAGATTATCAGAGTTTTACGACGATTATTGTTATTTCAGATTCCCAGGATTTTCCTCATAAATCCTCAGGAATTCAGAATTACATTACCGACCACTTCCTATTTAGGGTTCCCTCTACTGTTGCCTTTGTTGTTACTTAAAGCCCTAAGCTTAATTTATTCCAGCCCTCCCACTGCCCTGAGCCGGGTAAGGATGGGACGAGCCACTGTTCTGCATCACTGTTGGGCTTTGGTTCCGGGCCTGCTCCGTTGTCATCCTGACACTTGGTTTCAGCTGCGACTGTTCAGGGACACCGTCACACACAGCCAACACACTGTGGGAGGTGCCTCTGCTGAGATGGATGCTTGAGAGGGGAAGAGGGTGCCCACGGCCTCACCAATTCTGATCTGTCCTTTCATAGGCTAGAAGTAAATGCTAACTCCATCACAATTCAAACCTCTGCCTTATTGTGCCCTGGCTTCTCCTCCCACCACTCTCTAGGGTGGAATATTCCAATGATTCACCACTCAATGAGCGAAGCAATTCCTACTTATCTGAAGTTTTTGATAGGGACCAGTGTCCCAACATCCACCCTGTCAATATCCTTCAAGCATTTTTTTAAGTAAGATCAACTCTTCCTTCTAAACTCCAATAGACCAAGCTTGCTGACTGTTCCCTATTAAACAACTTCTTCCATTCCAGGAATCATCCGAGCAAACCTTTTCTGTGCAGCTAACAGTGCAAGTATATGGCTGAATGCTTGCTCTCTGTCTGCCAAGGCTTACTGCATTTCCCATGTGCTAACCATTTCAATTCTATTTCCCATTCCCATATGGTCCCTTCTATTTTTGGCTTCCTTCATTGCTAGAGTGAGGTCACTCGCAAACTGGAGGAACAGCACCTTACATTATGCTTGGCTAGTTTGCAACTCAATGGTATGAACATTGATAGGATCAAAGTGCTGGAGTAACTCTGTGGGTCAGGCAACATCTCTGGAGAAAAAGGATGGGTGACATTTCGGGTTGGGACATTTCTTCAGACTCACACAAGTTGCATAATGCATAGTCCCGACCCGAAATGACTGATGGAGAGAAGAAAGCTGGAAAAGAGAGGTGGGGGTTGGGGCAGAGCCTAGCAAGTGATGGGTGGAATCAGATAAGGATTGGTGATTGGTAAATGGGAGGTGTGGGTGATGAAGGCTAGAAGTGAAAAAAGACAAGGGAGTGTCAAATAAGAAAAGAGGCGGAGTGAAATATAAACCCAGAGGGAGCGATATAAGTGAAAGGGGAAGGATGAGGCAAGTGTTAGGTGAAACAGTCATCTCGTCTACGTTTGGTCTTATTGATGTAAAAGGGTGCCAAACACTTGCACTCGGTCTGGTAACGTCTGCTGGAGCTCCCGGTTGCCAACCATTGTAACTCCCATTCCCATACCAACCTTTCTGTCCTGGCCCTCCTCTATTAGTACCCAATGGCATGAGCATTAAGTTCTCAAATTTCAATACCCCTCCCTACCTCCCCACCCCGTTCTTTCCCCTGACCCCACCACCGCCCTGGTATGCACATGTTTCTTCCACGATCTCGCAGCACCCTAGTCACCCCATTCCGTTCTCCTCTGTAGGCTCGTCTCCCATTCCTGAGTTTCATATTTCGCTTTTATCTTCCCTCTTTACCTTCCACCCATATCCTGAAACGTTAAATGTCCGTTCCCCCTACAGATACTGCCTTACCTGCTGTGTTCCTCCAGCACTTTGTTTTTTTGCTCAAGATTCCAACATCTGCGGTTTCTTGTGTCTCCTTCGTTTATATTCCTTGGTTTCCTTAGATCGTCATCCTTAGACTACTCTACTTTCATATTTTGTAACCTCTATTCCAAATCGTTTCCCACTCGCAGACTGAATGTGAAACACTATCAGTTACGTTGACTGTTCTAAAATGGATCCTTTACACTGAAACCATGACCAGTTTGAAAATAACCTGTTTCCCTGGTTGCTTCCAAAATGGACCAGGCTAATAAACTGCCTTGAATACATTCTATTAACTCATCGACACAACTATTTTTGGCAGTTTGATTTGTTGAAGTTGAAGTTTTAGTGGGACCTATATGAAGATGAAAGTTGCCCACAATAATTCTCGAACCTTGCCCAAAAGCTCCCATTATTTCTTGCTTTATATTCTGTCCTATAGCTACCATGTGGAGGGCCTGTAGCATACACTTCACCAGTGACTTCTTTCAAACTGATCCTGCACCTTGATGTTCAGAATTTAAATAATTTCTTGTACTTGTACTGATATATTTTATTAATTAAGCTATCCGACTTATTTTCCCTCTCTATTCATCCTTAATTTATGTATCTCGGAATATGTACTACTCAGCATTGGCCACCTGGCATTGGTGCCTGGGAAGCTGCAACAAATAAGAATTTCATTGGTCTGGTCCCAGTGCATATGGCAATTAAACACTCTTGACTAGCAACCAGTAACTCTCTGCAAATATCTCTCCCAATCTCAGATATTTCCTTTGATCTACCCATCCCTCCTTAAATCTCTGCTACTGAAATCCAACTTGTTTTCATTCTTTCCCTGTTGGCACAAGGGTCCAGAACCTGAAACTTTAACTCTGCTTCTCTCTTCACAGATGCTGCCTGACCTGCTGAGTGTTTCCAACAATGTCTGTTTTACTTCTGCGAATGACTATGGGGCCACTCCCATTTATTTCTGTTGGGGCCATTCAATCCATTTGTCTTTTTATCAAGGCTATGTGCATTCAGATAACTTACTCATCCCTTTGTTCTTCTACTATTTTCCCCTAGACCGTCCCCACTGCATTTGAATGTTCTGCCCCTTTCCATCAAACTCTGGTTATTATTGCCGATAACTGCACTTTACTTTTGCTTTGTCCTTCATTTTAGCTTTATAGATTTCCTCAAGCCTGTTTTTGGCTTCCCCCAACTCTTTAGTTTAAAGGGTTTTCTACAGGCCTAGTTACTCAATTCATAATTTCATGACATCCAGCCCAATTCACCATTACATGACTTCCATTCTGTATCTCAATGGAATACTGCCCTCTTTTCCTAGTACTGCAACCAGTTCCCCATGAATGGAAACCCAACAGTGTTTGAGCCGCACTTTCAACACTCTGAGTTTATTGATTCAATGCCAATTAGCATGCGGCTCAAGCAGTAATCCAGAGATTATTATCTTTGTGAGTCTGTTTTTTAATTTTGATTTCGCTAGTCTTCCCTTCCCAGCGGAACAGTTTCTTAATCTTTTGGATGTACTAGATCTTTCTCCTGATCCAAATTTCACACCTGCTCTGAGGAGCAGTCTCACATCAATCTTGTTCTAGAAATTGGAGGGACGCAGCTTCGAGGTAATTGGAAGGCTAACACTAAGTGAAGTACAAGGGTGAATAGTTCATATAGTTGCAAAGATGGTATATACCTTTGACATTAATGCTCTGAGATTTGCAATCCTTAAAATAGTTTGTTCAAATCATTCTCACCTAAATATAGAGAAGCTGATCTCATTCGAGGATGGGGATTCTAATTGATTGGCAAAAAGTTCAGGGAGGGGTGTGAGGTAAAGTTGTTTAATGCAGAGAGTGGTTCTGACCTAGAATTCACTATCTAAGGGTGGTGGAAATTAAGCTATTCAGAGCTTTGAAAAGGATATGTCCTCACCCACTCCTCCTTGCTCTCCTGCCCCAAACTGATGCTCTTAACCCTGGCACCTGGCAAGTAAAGCAGCCTTCTGGACACATGCTCTCAGCTGCAGAGAACACTGTTTCTCCCCCTCTTCATTTCCCTGATTGGAATGTTACCTGCATTTAAGCAAAAATTATTTGCAAAGGAAAGAGGAAGGACTGGGTCATTTTGCATTGAGATACCTTAACAATGGCCTGATAAAATAGACAAAGTATTCTTGTGCAGAGAGCAGTGGTGACACCTCCAATGTCAGGTGCAGATCAGTTGTTGCTGGGCATGGTCCAGAAGCCAATAACTCGTGAGGCAATGACCATGTTCTCCACAGGTGGAACAGACCT
This sequence comes from Malacoraja senta, assembly GCA_038087875.1. Classification (NCBI taxonomy): domain Eukaryota; kingdom Metazoa; phylum Chordata; class Chondrichthyes; order Rajiformes; family Rajidae; genus Malacoraja; species Malacoraja senta. Next base: position 14,974,275 of record CM075981.1, on the reverse strand, counting down.
GACAGAGGGATGTGGCTTTGCTGGCTCATACTAATTTAGAAAACCTTCCCCTCCAAACACATTTCTCTTTGGAGAGCTGGAGGGAGGCCTGTGGCTGAGGAGCACTGTAACTATACTACTGCCAGTGAATACTGGGAGTGCTGCTTAAAAGACAACATGACTTGATGCGCAAACTGTCTGGCAAATGTCCGATGTTCTCTGCCACTTGAAGTCCTGGGTTAAATTTTGTCCAAATCTGTCCTCACAGTGGTCACATTTCACAATGTACTCCTATAAATAACAAGATTCAGTTATGGAACATTGAAGCTACAATGCTGCAAGATAATCTTCAGAGGCAGAATAGACCAATTCACATCAGCGAAGGACAGCTGTGTGTCGCATAGAGTGGGCGATGCATCCACCACTGAGAGACTGGACAGAGAGTGTTTGTCATTTGAACCAGCCAAATGTGAAGTATTTAGGGAGCTGAGGCTAGGACATACACTATGAATGGTAGGATCTTTAGGAGTATTGAGGAAGGGAGGAACTCTTGGAGCACGTCCAAAGTTCCTTGCAGGTGCCAACAGAGAAAGGAACGCATATGGGATACTCGTCTTCAATAGTTGGGATACTGAGTATAAGAGCAGAGAGGTAATGCTCCAACTTTATAAATTGACCAGTCAAAATAGTACCTTCACCCACCACTAAATGCAAAATAATTTATTGTACTGCAGTGAATTACAGTATGGTCCCCTAAACACCATACTAAAAGTCCTAGAAAATCCTAGCATAGGAAAGTGGTGTAATTTGCATAATATGTAATATGAAAATTAGCTTCCGCCGTGAGAGAGAATTCATAATTTCCAGTGGCAGTTGTAATATAAGCAGCAATTCAACTATCCAAAACCATGTTTCCATGATCTGTGAAAATGATGAACATATTCACAGGTTAATATTATGAGTTGCATAAATAGCATGATTTAGCTTTTTCACTCAGAGAAAATAAAAATTGTCTGATATCTTTGCATCCGTGTGTCTGATACAAAAAATGGCATCTAAACATAAAGGCATAAGAAAGCAAGCATGAAAAATTGGATAAAGCAGCAAGAAGTAATACCTGGAATATTTAAGGTGGTGTCACCCAATCAAGATGAGAATAGCCATATTTTACATTTGTTTTCACAACTATACTTGGCTAGTGTTCTTTGTGAAATTTCAGGCAACATCAGTCAGCAGCACTACTGTCATCTATCTCCACCCAAGATGAATTTCCAAAACTTAGACCTTTACACACTCCACACATCCATGTGCAGTCAATGAGACTACTCTTGCGGGTACATCTTCTGGTGCTGCACCCGGTCTAGCAGTTTCAATTTCAATTCAATTCAACTTTAATTGTCATTGCACAGATACAAGTATGGGTACAACGAAATGCAGTCTAGCGTCTGCTCGTAGCAATATTGCAATATAGAAATAAAAACACAGAACAAGAACAATATACAGAATAAAATACAGAATGAGCAAACAATGTGGACGGAAAGACTGGAGAAATCTATCGGCGGGACTCCGAGTTCAGCAATGTGATAGTGTTGTTAAAGAAGCTGTTCCTCATCCTGCTTGTACGAGACCCGAGGCTTCGGTACCGCCTCCCTGATGGGAGGAGGGCAAACAGTCCATGGTTAGGGTGGGAGGGGTCCTTGATGATCTTCCCGGCCCGTCTCAGACACCGTTTTCAGTGGAGGGCATCCATTGCAGGGAGCGGGGCACCGATGATGTACTGAGCAGCCTTCACCACCCGTTGTAGTGCCTTCCTGTCAGCTACCGTGCAACTACTGTACCATGCCGTGATGCAGGTGGTCAGGATGCTTTCGATGGTACAGCGGTAAAAGTTGGCCAGGATCTGGGGGGACAGGTGAGCTTTCTTGAGCCTCCTCAGGAAGTAAAGGCGCTGCTGCGCCTTCTTGATCAGTTTGGAGGTATTGAGGGACCAGGACAAATCCTCCGAGATGTGTACCTCGAGGAATTTGTAGTTGGAGACGCGCTCCACCTCAGTCCCGTTTATATGGATGGGGGTATGTCTGCCCCCTCTGTTCTTCCTGAAGTCAACAAATAATTTCCTTCGTCTTCATGGAGTTGAGGACGAGGTTATTGTTGGCACACCAGACTGCCAGGTGCTGGACCTCCTCCCTGTAGGCTGACTCGTCGTTGTCACTGATCAGTCCTACCACCGTGGTATCGTCGGCAAATTTAATGATGGCGTTGGAGCCATTCTTAGGGATGCAGTCATGGGTGAAGAGGAGAGTAGAGGAGAGGGCTGAGCACACAGCCCTGTGGCACGCCGGTGTTCAGTGTTATAGTGGAGGGAGGTGAGGTTGTTGACCCTAACAGACTGTGGTCTGTTGGTAAGGAAATACAGTGTCCAATTGCAGAGGGAGGTGGAGATGCCAAGTCCGCTGAGTTTGGTGATCAAGCTAGCGGGGATGACAGTGTTAAAGGCTGAGCTGAAATCAATAAACAGCAGCCTGATGTAGGTATTATTGCTGTCCAGGTGGGTCAGGGCAGAGTGTAGGGCCGCCGATATGGCGTCCTCTGTAGACCTGTTGGTCCGGTAGGCAAACTGATGGGGGTCCAGTGTGGGGGGGAGGCTGGCTTTGAGGTGAGCCAGGATCAGCCGCTCAAAAGCACTTTGCAATGACAGGGGTGAGTGCCACTGGGCGGAAGTCGTTGAGACTCCCTGTAGCTGATTGTTTGGGCACTGGCACAATGGTTGATGTCTTGAGGCAAGTGGGGACGACACCCCTGGGCCAGTGACAAATTGAAAATGTCAGTGAAGACCATGGATAGTTGTCCAGCACATGCCCTGAGCACCCGCCCGGGGATGCCATCGGGGCCGGCAGCTTTGTGCTCATTCACCTTGCTCAGTGCATCTTGTACAGCAGAGGTGGAGAGACTGAGGGGTTGTTCATTCGGGGGGTGGAGCAACTTTGATGGCTGGGAGTTTTGTTGTCCCGGTCGAAGTGAGCATAGAAGTGGTTTAGCTCGTCAGGTAGAGAGGCGTTATCTGGGGGGTGGGGTGTTAACTTTATGGTAATCGGCAATGGATTTGATTCCTTGCCACATGCGCCTAGGGTCAGAGTTGTTTTGGAAATGCTCCTCGATCCGCCGTTTGTGATTGAGTTTGGCATTCCTAATTCCCCTTTTCAGATTGACCCTGGATGAGCTGTATCCCTCAGCGTCGCCAGATCTGAAAGCGGCATCGCGAGCCTTCAGCAGGAGTTACACCTGAATATCCTGGTCAACTTTTTCCTGTGCCTTTGCAATCATCTGTGTATGAGTGAAAACCCGTCTGCATTCTGTGTGCACTCTCTCACCTTTATGAGTTCTTATACTACTTCCTTGCTGCTCACTGGCCTTGTAGATACTCTCGCTCCCTTTTTCCTGACCATCTTCTAAACTCTTCGCAAAACACACTCAGCCATGGCTGTCTGTTATTCATTTGAAAATAGAGACAATACTCATAAGTTACGGTTAGGGTTAGGTTAGGGTTCAATTGGGTAATTACCCTTTCTTAAATACACAATTTTCAGATTCCCTTCATACACCTACAAAGCAGAATACTTTAATGCATTTGAATGCTTAATACTATTGAAATTACTATGACAGGTTATGCAGGCATACCAGCCTTCAAAAAGCCTTCAAATGCTCTATAACCCTCTAGTAGTCTTCTCGGGAGCCGAAATATTTCAATAAGATTTGATGACAGTTCTTGAAAACTATAATTATAGTGAAGATAGTTAGAATGCATTTGAAGGCTATTGAAGGTTGTTTGAATGCTAATGGAGGCTATTTCTGGACTGAACTGTGGAGTACCACTGCTACCAGTTGGACAAGTTGCCATGTTCCTGAATTTATGAAATAAATTATGAAACATGAATTTTCTCTAATGGCGGAAGCTAATTTGCATATTATGCAAATTACACCACTTTCCCATGCTAGGGACTTTTAGTATGGTATTTAGCAGACTATACTGGAATGTACTGCAAAATAATAAATTCTTTTGCAATTAGTAGTGGGTAACCTCCTCAAATTTGCTTGATTGACTGGACTAAAAACCTTTAAGAAAGAACTGCAGATGCTGGAAAAATCAAAGGTGGACATAAAATCCTGGAGAAACTCAGCGGGTGAGGCAGCATCTATGGAGCGAAGGAATATGTGACGTTTCGGGTCGTGACCCTTCTTCAGACCTCAGCTTGGATATCGTGTAAGCTACGGCACTAGAGAGGATGCAAGGGAGATTCACCAGGACATTGCCAGGCTGGAGCAGTTCAGTTATGAGGAGAAGCTAGTTCTGTTCTCCCTGATGCAAGGAGGTTAAGAGTTAACATGAGGTGTGGAGCGAGTGATCTCTGCAGAAGGTAGAAAGGGGTGGAGATGGGAAGATGTGATTAATGGTGGGATCGCGTTGGAGGTGACGGAAAAGCTGGAGGATGATGTGTTAGATGCGGAGTCTGTCCTCAAATGGAAATACTCACATTGGAAGCAGTGTGGCAGAGACAGAGGAATTGAGAAGGGGGGATAAGTTTTCCATTCTGGATAGGTTGATACAGGTGAGGAGACAGGGAAGGGGGGTTGATAGGCAGATGGTTGAGAAAAGGAAGATGTAAGGCAGAAGGAATGAAGGGTTGCGAATTGTGAAGCTCGAGAAAGGAATGTAAGTGAAAGAGGAGTTGAGAAACAATACCAATCAGGACTGGGGTGGGGGGGGGGGGTGGGGGGGAGAAAGGGGTGGTATTTATGGAAGTAGGGAGAGGGGAGGGTTGTAGTTATCTAAAATTGTAGAATTCAATGTTCATGCCGTTAGGTTGTATGCTACCCAAGTGGAATATGAGGTGTTATTTCTCCAGTTTGCATGTGGCCCCACTGGTAATGGTAGAAGCCCAGGACAGAAAGGTCAGTATGGGAAAGGGAAGAGGAGTTAAAATGGTAGCAACCGTGAGATCCAACAGGCCTTGGCAGACCATGCGCAAGTGTTCGGCAAAATGGTTCATGGTCGTGCAAGGGTTGTTCGTAATGTTTCATTGCCAAGGTAGGATTATAGTTGTGAGGGTCAATTCAAAAACCTGATCATTGTAGGAAAGTAACTGTTCCTGAACCTGACGGTGTGGGACTTCAGGCTCATGGAAGATAGATACAAAATGCTGGAGTAACTCAGCAGGACAGGCAGCATCTCTGGAGAGAAGGAATGGGTGATGTTTCGGGTTGAGACCCTTCTTCAGACTAGAAACGCCATTCATTCCTTCTCTCCAGAGATGCTGCCTGCCCTGCTAAGTTACTCCAGCATTTTGTGTCCATCTTTGGTATAAACCAGCATCTGCAATTCCTTCCTACACATCTTGTACATTTCTCTTAATGTCAAGGGATAAGCATGTCTCATTACCAAAATGCTGCCTGGATTAGAGGGTTTCAGATACAAGGAGATGTTGAATAGACTAGGATTGTTTTCTTTGGAATGTCGGAGGTTAACGGAAGATGATAGAGGTATATCAAATGATGAGAGGCATCGATAGGGTAGACAGAATATTTTTCACAGGATAGAAATGTCCATCACTAGAGGGCATTACTAGAAGGTGAGCGGGGAAAGTTTAATGGAGATGTGCGGGGCAAGGTTTTTACACAGAAAGGAATACATTGCCAGGGTTGGCGATGGAGGCAGATACAATAGTGGTGTTTAAGAGACTTTTAGATGGGCACATGGAGTTGCAATAGATGGATATGGATCATGTACAGGCAGATGAGATCAGTTTAACTTGGCATTGTGTTTGCCACAAACGTTGTGTGCTGAAGGGCCCATTCCTACGCTGTACTATTCTATGTTCTATGTTCTGCAGGATATTATTGGTTCCATGCAGCCCACTGAGTGCATGCCTCGCATTGGCAGCGAAACTTGCATCACCTCAGCAGTCTTCACCACTTGCTCTTCGGTTTTGATTGCACTTCAGTCTACTTCTGACCAGCTGCATGTCCCTCAGTTTCTATCTGATCAGCTGCTCATTTCTCAGTCTATTTCTAATCAGCTCCACATCTCCAAGCCTATTTCCAATCAGGTTCACATTGACACAAATCACATGTAGGGTGCAGATCACTAAAAGGTTGTAGGTATTCTATGAGTGGTGCATTGCTCATTTATTACACTGATGTCAGATTCACATATTTTAATGACTGTATAACCCACTTTACCTGTTGAGATGATATTGACTATTGATTACAGACGTTCATTAGTTGTGCCTGACTCATTGAATGTCCGCCCTAATGTTCAATGTTGTGTTATTCAGAGTCGACTGTGGAGATCACATTGTCTACAGATATTTAATCGACCATGTCCATGTTTAGTTACCTGTACCCCATAGACTGCTGTAAACCAGCTCGTGTCTGCCTATTTGTGGTGAGCTGAATTCTACCATTTGCGGGTCTGTTATGGATCTCTTGCTGGATGTAGGTGGTTGTGACTTGTGTGTGTTGGTTTCTGTGCGGAGCGACAGGTGATGGCGGATGGGTGGAGAGGTGGAGTGGGCTGCGCTGGGCTGGGCTGGGCTGGTCGGTGGGATCAGAGTGCAATGATTCTGGACTGGAGTAACCCACTGATTCTCCCCCACTGCCTTCACACTGTTGTTAAAGAAGGAACTGCAGATGCTGGAAAATCGAAGGTACACAAAAATGCTGGAGAAACTCAGCGGGTGCAGCAGCATCTATGGAGCGAAGGAAATAGGTAACGTTTCGGGCCGAAACGTTACCTATTTCCTTCGCTCCATAGATGCTGCTGCACCCGCTGAGTTTCTCCAGCATTTTTGTGTGCCTTCACACTGTTCCCGTCTTGGCGGCAGCGTCAGTCGCGTGGGGCGGATCTATGTGGCGACTATATAAAGGGAGTACCCGCTGCTCCCGACCCATGACAGTCCCGCCGGCTTCTCCCTTCACTGAAGTACATCGCTCCCTCAACGGCCATGGAGTCAGAGAAACCCAAAGCAGGTAAGAGAGTCGTCTCGCTACAATTGTCTCTCCAATAACTTTATCCTCAGTAATATCAATCTCCATCCCTTTTCCTGATAAAACACCTCGATTAAGTGGCTACCAGTACCTTTATATGATTAGAGACATCATTTCCCCTTCTAAACTTATGTATCTTCATAACACTTTGAACCTTCAGTCGATAAAACGATGTTGTTCTCATTACATTTTGTTCACAGATTCACCACTACCCCCTCTCTATTTCCCTATTGCTCCTGTTCTTTTATCATTATTTCTCCTGATTTTTCACCCTAACGCACGCTCTCCCTTTCTCTATCGCTGTCACCCCCCCCCCCCCCCCTCACATTTCTATATATTTCTATGTATATATATGTATAGCTCATACTCTCGCTACGTCTATCAATTTTATTGCAGTCTCTCTATTATGGTCTCTCTGCCTCTGGTGTTTTTGCTCTCCCTATTATGCCCTCCCTCGCCCTCTGTGCCCCTCTCCCCCCTCTCTCTTTCTCTCTCTCTGTATCCCCCCCCCTCTCTCTCTCTCTCTGTATCTCCCCCTATCTCTCTCTCTCGCTGAGTCCCCTCCTCTCTCTCTCTCTCCTGTATCTCACCCTCCTCTCTCTCTCCCTCGCTCTGTGTATCTCTCCATCTCTCTGTATCTCCCTCTCTCTGTATCTCTGTATCTCCCTCTCTCTCTCTCTCTCTCTCTCATCCCCCCCCCTTTCTCCTCCCCTTTCTCTCCCCCTCTCTCTCCCCCTCTCTCTCCCCATCTCTTTGTCTCTCTCTCTCTCTCTCTCTCTCTCTCTCTCTCTCTCTCTCTCTCTCTCTCTCTCTCTCCCTCTCTCTCTCTCTCTCTCTCTCTCTCTCTCTCTCTCTCTCTCTCTCTCTCTCTCTCTCTCTCTCTCTCTCTCTCTCTCTCTCTCTCTCTCTCTCTCTCTCTCTCTCTCTCTCTCTCTCTCTCTCTCTCTCTCTCTCTATTTCCCTCTATCTATGTAACAGTGAGTTGTGAAGGAATGCTTTCTGTAATTTTTCTTATTCTTGTGCAGTTCTGGACGGGGAGCCCATGGACTTGATGGTGGACGATGTGACCAGCACTTCAGTAACCCTGAACTGGGACTCCCCCAAACATATTGGCACGAGTGGTTTGGCAGGATACCTTGTGGAATACAGCAAGGAAAGCTGTGAGTGACGTTCTCTATCCTCTGGTGAACTTGCTTAGGTTCGACAGCAGTAGCTCTCCAGGGCTGCTGTGATATGGTTATGAACCAGGGGTCAGTATGGGTGTGGAGTGTCAGGGGTTAGACTGGGTGTGTGGGGATTAGAGGTCAGCCTGGGTAAATAGAACATAGAACAGTACAGCTCAGGAACGGGCCCTTTGGCTCACGATGTCTGTGCTGAACACGATGCCAAGATAAACTAATCACATTTTCCCCACACATGATCCACGCCCCTCATTCTCTCAATGTCCACATGCCTATCTCAAAGCCTCTTAAACACCACAATCGTACCTGCCTCCACTACCACCCCTGGCAGTGGGTGCTGAACACATCTCCTTTAAACATTACCCCTTTCACCTTAAAGATTTGCCTGCTAGTGTTTGATATTTCTTCCACGGAAAAGGAATTCTGTCTGCCTCTCATAATTTGATATACTTCTACCAGGTCTCGCCTCAGTCTCCGAAACTCCAGAAAAAAAAATCAGTCTGTCTAATCTCTCCCTGTAGTTAATACTCCACAATCCAGACACATTTTAAACTACACGCAATATTCTAATTGTGGACTAACCAAAGTCCTATAAAGCTGCATCATGACTGTTATACTCAATACCCCAACCAATGAAGGCGAGTTGGAGCCGGATACAGGAAGAGTGGGTGCTGGGGGGATAGAGACTGGTCTGGATGCTGGGAGATTAAAAAAGCCTGGGAGTGGGGAGCTCTCTGGGTGCTGGAGAAATGGGACCAGTCTGGGTGCTGGGGGAACGTGGGTACTGGTGGGGGACTGGGTGCTGGGTGGGACAGTGGAATTCTGTGGGAAGCGGGTACTGGGGGGAGAATGGATGCTGGAGGGAGAGGGAGTGCGGGCGCTGGGGGGAGAGCAGGTGTTGTGGGGCAGTGGGTGCTGAGAGTGTGTGTACCAGGGAGAGTGGGTGCTGGGGAGTAGGGTGCTGAGATTGTGAGTAGGGGGTGGGGAGGAGGGAAGGAGGTGCTTGGGGGACCGAGTGCCAGAAATAGTGGGTGTTGGAGGGATAGTGGGTGCTGGAGTGAGGGGATGCTAGGAGAGTGGGTGCTGGGAGGAGTGAGGCCGGCCGTGAGTTGGGCTGTGTTGGGTTGGTTCAGGTGGAGCCATTTGGTTTGTACAGGGAAATCACAGAGCACAGGTTGTAAACCCTGAGACCCAAGATGGGCTTTGCATGTTTTCTGTTGCTGACCAAGTGCCTGGTGACACAATGATTAACGGTGTCACTCCCTGCTTATAGGAGATGACAGAGCACAGTGTTCAGAACAAACTAAGATCCGCTGCCTGTTTGCTCTTGACCAAGTGATCCCAGGATTGGGATGAGAGCTGGATCACACACGATGAACAACTTTTAAATAATTATATATTGGAAACTATAAAAGGATCAATTAGTCCAAGCAGGCACGCTCACAAACTGTGACCTGTGTGTCCCATCAGTCAGAGGGCATACATCAGCATTTCCTGAATGCTTGGTGGTTGATCAAAGCTGTAGAAGCTGCCCTGTACACCACTGTTCACGTTCCCCATCCTACCCTATATTTGTGCATGTATTCAATTATGTTTCTAATATTTCTGGTTAGATAGGGTGCAGTAAGTGCTGTGGATGAAAGGGAAAATAGCAGAGGTTGACGACTGAACAGCGATGCAGCTGAACGGAGGAAATGTGAGACCTTCCACTTTCGTTGGAGATCATGTCTCACGAATTTGAGTTAAACTAGAAGGTTGACAAGCACCGGGGCATAGAGATGGTCTATATGGACTTTGGCAAGGACTTTGGTAAAATTTCACATGGTAGGCTACTCTGGAAGGTTAGATTGCACAGATCTAGTGAAAACTAGCTAACTGGATGCAGAATTGGCTTCAAGGTAGGAAGCAGAGGGTGGCGGTGGAAGGTATTTTTTCAGAGTGGAGGCCTATGATCAGTGGTGTGCCTCGAGGATCAGTGGTATTGGGAGTTATATCAATGATTTAGATGATAATGTACAAGACATGATTAATAAGTTTGCAGATGACACCAAAATAAGTTGTATCGAAGACTGTGAAGATGGTTATCAAAAAACACTGCAGGACTGAGGACTGGCCATGGAGTTTAATTCAGATAAGTGCGGATTGTTGCATTTTTGGAAGTAAAACCAGGGCAGGACCTTCACTTTGAATGGCATGGTCCTCGGAAATTTTGTGGAGCAGAGTAGGAGTAGAAGTACATAGTTCCCTGAAAGTAGCATCCCATGTAGGTAGGGTGGTGAAGAAAGCTTTTGGCAGGCTGGCTTTCATCAGCGATGAAATTGAATATAGAAGGTGGGAGGTTATGTTACATTTGTACAAGACGTTGGTGAGGCCTGTCCATGTTTGACCTCACTCTATGAGACTTGTATGTTGCCTGGATTGATACTAGACCATCTCTCCAGTGTTCATCTAACAACTGAGTTTTGAAGTCTTTTCAAGAGGAATTGTGTTTCACAGGGGCTGGAATTCAAAGTGCTGTAATACATGAATGTTTCACAAAGCTCTGGTTAGATCCACCTAGTGCACTCAACAGCTCAGTCAGCATTTGTGAAGGGAAATGGGCAGCTGCTGTTTCAGGTCGAGATCCTTCATCTGGAGTACTCAAAGAGTAGAGGGGAGATGGCTGATACAAAGACGTGAGAGGGAAGGGGTGGGGCAAGAACAACAGCTGGATCCAGGTGAGGAGGGATTGATACAGTGATGGTCGGGTGAGGGAGGAAGGGTGTAAATAGGGAGGGGAAGTGGAGACAACAAGGGCTATAGATTCTGGAATTTCGGGTTTATTGTCACTTTTACCGAGGTACAGTGAAAATCTTTGTTTTGTATTCTATCCAACCAGACCAGATTTACCATCAAATCGAATTTGAGTATAATGGGTGGAAGATATAGAGTGCAGAATATAGTTCTCAGCATTGTCGCTCACAAATTCCATAAACAAACTCCAATGTCCCCGATGGAGTAAAGGTGAATCGGACAAATTCTAGCTTATGGAAGGACCATTCAGAAGTCTGATAACAGAGGGGAAGAAGCTGTTCCTGAGTCTGGTAGCGGATGCTTTCAAGCTTCTGCACCTTCCACTTGATGAGAGCGGGGAGAAGAAACAATGGGACAAGTCTTTGATTATGTAGGCTGCTTTACCAAGGCAGCATGAAGTGTAGGTAATGTCGATGATTAAAATTTGTGGAGGAGTATTGTTGAGATGTGGATTATCTAATACATTGACAATACGGTGACAGTATGTTTGCTGCCAACTGGTTTTCAAATTGTGGCTAAGGTTTGTGGTGAACTTGGACAGGATTTGGATCATCATAATTCTGACCACTCCATAGCTGCCCAGATGTGACCATTTATTCAGAAAAGAAAGCTCTGAGGCTTCCCATACATATATGGGCACCACTTTCCATTCACAGCCTCTGATACTAGGAGGAGGCAATCATTGGATACCTTCAAACTATCTTTAATCAGACTTTACTGGATTTTTTCTTGCACTTCCCTTTATCCTGTTTCTGTACACTGTGGACGGCCTGATTGTAATCATGTATAGTCTTTTCGTTGACTGGATAGCACGCCACAAAAAAGCTTTTCACTGTACCTTGGTAAATGTGACAATAATAAACTAAACTAAACTAAGCTAAAATAACTCAAGTAATTCTGACATCTTCTTTTCCAAGCTGAAACCTGGGTTGCTGCCAACAAGGAATTGACCACAAAGAATGTCCTGGTGATTAAAAACCTGACCGAAGGGGACAAGCTCCAGGTTCGAGTGAAGGCGGTTCACGGGAGCGGCGCCACAGCCACTGCTACCCTCCCCGGCATGGTGCTGATCAAGCAGCCAATTGGTAAGCAAAGGGTTAACACACAAGAGAATTGGAGCATTTGGCTAAAAAGTCATACGGAGGGGGAAGCAGCGGGAGGGTGTCTGGTTTCCCTGCTCCCACCAGACTGATGGTGACAAGTGGAGAACACAAATTCCTCGGCAGATTCCTTAGTCAGGGAGAACGTGCAATCGCAGCTGGCTAAGAGACCTGCCCAATCAGCAAAGTTTAAATATTTGTTGCACAACCTATGCAATTTCCAAAGTATTTCTTGTGGATTATGAACAGGCTGCCACAGGCACATGGCCAAGTGTCTCCACTTCCTTGCAGATGAATGGGAACAGCTTTGTGGAAGGATGTGTCAGAGAGACAGTACAAAAACAGGCCCTTCGGCCCACCAGGCCCACAGAGACGTACAGCACCGAAACAGGCTGTCTGGCTGCACTCATCCATGCAGACTAAGATGCCCCATTTAAGCTAGTCCCATTTGCCTGCTTTTGGCCCATACCCCTTTAAACCTTTCCTATCCATGTACCTGTCCAAGCATCTTCTAAATGCTGTTATACTGTAATACCCATCTCAACTACCTCCTTTAGTTTAGTTTAGAGATACAGCACAGAAACAGGCCTTTCGGCCCACCAAGTCCATGCCAATCAGCGACCTCCCTGTACACCAGCACTATCCTACACACCAGGGGCAATTTATAAATTTTACCAAAGCTAAATTAACCTACAAACCTGTACGTCTTTGGTGTGAGGGAGGAAACCGGAGCTCCTGGGGAGAACCCACGCGGTCACAGGGAGAACGTACAATTTCCGTACAGACAGCACCTGTAGTCAGGATTGAACCAGGGTCTCTGGCGCTGTAATACAACAAATCTACCGCTGTGTCTCCTCTGACTGCTCGTTCCATATATCCACCACCCACTGAGTGAAAAGGTTTTGCCTCAGGTTCCTATTAAATCTTGGCCCTCTCACCTTGAAATGTCAATCCTTTTCCTGTCTCCTTTCATTTGCCCCGTAGATGGCTGTACTCCTATACACCTGAGCCCCTTAGGTTATGAGTTCAGGAGGATGGAAAAACCACGGTAAGCAAATGAATATCAGAAACTCATCCTCACTGCCATCATGCCCTGGATCTTTGTACACTCTGGGCAGTTGTCCAATCTGCCAATTAATCAGCCCTGCTCGACGACAGATCTCGGGCATGAATATGTCATCACCTCTGCTGGAGGGAATACAAATCTAATACAGATAACCACAGATCTTTCTTCCTTTTACATTCTGATTTTTTTTTTTAAATATTTTTATTAGAAGCAAACATATTATAAAGTATAGAAGAATCAAATACACAGGACAAGATGTTAAGAAGTCCCTTGTGCCAATAGGTGGGGAGCATTTCACGACATTCGTTGATTGTTGAGAGTGGTAGACGCTCAACATCGGGGTGGGGGGGGGTAACCTTCAGGACAGTTGGGCACAGGACACATCATCAGTAGTGTACCCTTGCATCACTGGGTGTTTCGGCCTTTTAACACTATACACCCTCCACAAGGGCGGCCCGCTGCAGGATGATCAACCCTCAGCGCATGTCCCGTGTCAAACCGTCCCAAAGATTCACCCCGACATACTTGGGGCCCAGCATGGGTCTTTCCGCTTGAGCCAAATCCACCGGCTGCTTCTTTCAGCCGCCTCTGAGAGTGATCTTATGGTCTTCCGCAGAGCCTGACCGTGGATTCCAAGCTCCTTCAGCAGTCTGATGGTAGATGATGCAACAAATCCTCTGCATCCCACTTCAACTGGATAGACTTTGGTGTTCCAGCCACGCTGCGTTGCCTCTGCTGCAAGCTCTGCGTAGCGCAGCTTCTTACGCTCATAGGCCTCCTCAACAGAGTTCTCCCATGGAACTGTGAGCTCTATGATGTAAGCAGTCTTCTGTGAAGGGGACCAGAACACCAAGTCTGGCCTGAGGTTGGTGGAAGCAATTTCAGGTGGAAAAATTAGTTGTCGGCCGATGTCCGCTAGCATCCTCCAGTCACGGGCCCTGCATTGGCTTCCTTCTTCTGATCTGGTGGAAGGAAGTTTAGAAGTTTTCTGTCCTTCTCGGACAAAGGTTATTACCCTTAGGGGAGGGTTGCTTGCTCTCGGAGGCAAGGAGTTGGTCGCACACCGCCTGTTCTCAAGGGCTGATGCCAGGCTTTTTAGTACCTGATTATGCCGCCACGTGTATCTCCCTTGCGTGAGGCTGGTCTTGCAGCCTACCATGATGTGTTTGAGGGTCGCTGGAGTTGGGCAGATGGCACAGGTTGGATCCTCGCCGTACCACTGATGGAGGTTCTTTGGTGATGGAAGCACGTCATATGTCGCTCTGATGATGAAGCTGATCTTGCTTGCTTCCATTTCCCATAGTTCTTTCCAGCTGATCTTCCTCCGCTCCACGCCTTCCCACTGCATCCATTGCCCCTGCTTGGCAAGAGAGACCGCCTTTGCACTTCTTGCGGCCTCCTCCTGTCGCCACACCTCCTCAACCACCAACGTCCTCCGCTCTGATGTTGTGGCCTTTCGCCAAGTTGGTTTACTTGTCGTAAGGCCAAAGCCTCCTCTTCCCTGCTGGACTTGCCTCACTGACTCGAACATGTGAAGTGAAATGGCCTTCTATAGGCACTTTCTGGTTGAAGCAGTAAGGAAGCACTTTAGAGGATGTTACTATGTGTTGAAGATTATTACTATGTGTTGAATGTAGATGTGCTGTGTGTGTTGTGTGATTGTGCAGTGTGTCTGTGAGATGCGTGTGTTGGTTGATTGTGCAGTATGCGTGCTGCTTATGTTTGTTGATTGTGTCTCTTTTTTTTAGAAGCTACTGTAATGCGCCCTTTTAAATTGCCCCTCGGGGACGAATAAAGTGCTTTGTATTGTATTGTATTGTATTGTATGTCTTTGTGCCTCAGGGCTGATGAAGCTTGCTGTACTGCATCAGATGGTGTCCACTTCCGGCCAGTTCTAGGGGCGGCGCAACAGCACTGATGATCTTGTCTCTAGAGTCCCTCAGTGTCATCTGGAGTCTTACTTTAGAACACTTATATTCCTCTGTTAGACTAGTGAGAGGTAGTTCCAGGACCCCTTTGCCATAGAGGCCGATGTTAGTTAGACATCGTGGGACACCGAGCCATTTCTTCACGTATGAAGTTATGGTTCGTTCCATCTTCTCCACAGTTGTTATTGGGGCTTCATAAACGGTCAGTGGCCACATTGTCCGAGGAAGGAGTCCAAACTGTAGGCACCAGAACTTCAGTTTCCCAGGCAGTAGGGTCTGATTGATGTTCTCCAGTCCATTGACAATTTCTTGCCTTAGTTGTTGCACCTGCTCTTTGTCCTTGAGACTTGCGTTATACCATCTTCCCAGGCTTTTAACTGGCTGCTCAGACACTGTTGGTATTGGGTCGTCACCGATACAGAACCTTGTGTCTCTAAGCACCCCCTTGACTATGGAGATGCTTCGAGATTTACTTGGTTTGATTTTCATTCGGGCCCACTTGATGTTCTCCTGCAGCTTTCCAAGTAGCCGCTTGGTGCATGCTGCAGTAGTGGTTAGTGTTGTCATGTCGTCCATGTATGCCCTGATGGGTGGCAGACGGAGCCCAGCCCTGGTTCGTTCACCGCCCACCACCCATTTTGAGGCCCTGATGATGACTTCCATGGCCATTGTAAAGGCCAAGGGTGAGACTGTGCAGGCTGCCATGATGCCTACTTCCAAGCGCTGCCATGTTGTACTGAAGTCAGCTGTTGTGAAGCACAGCTGCAGGTCTTGGTAATATTTCTTGACCAGTGTGGTGATGAGGTCTGGTACATGGAAAAAGGCAAATGATTCCCAAAGGAGTTCATGGGGAACTGAACCAAATGCATTGGCCAGATCGAGGAAGATCACATGTAGGTCTCTCTTGTCCTTCTTAGCTGCTTGGATCTGGTGCCAGATCATGCTTGTATGCTCCAAGCAGCCCGAAAATCCTGGAATTCCTGCTTTCTGTACAGATGTATCAATGTACTTGTTTGTTACCAGATAGGTGGACAGCCTTTGTGATACAATGCTAAAAAAGATTTTTCCCTCGACGTTGAGGAGACATATTGGCCGGAATTGGCTGATGTCTGACGAATCCTTTTCTTTAGGTATTAGCACGCCGCCGGCCCTTCGCCACGCCTTAGGTATTGTTTGCTTCTTCCACACCACCCTCATGAGCTTCCATAGAAAGCGTAACACATCCGGTGCGTTCTTATAGAGCTTGTATGGTACTCCGTTTGGCCCCGGAGCCGATGCTGCTCTTGCTCGCCTCTTTCCATTTATTAGAAGCAAACATATTATAAAGTATAGAAACATATTATAGTAAAAAAAAACTTTTCATATACATCAATCATACATTATTAAAATTGTCAATTGTTGATTAATTCTGCTTCTAGTGTTTAAAAAAAATATATAGATAGAAAAAGAGAGATAGAAAGAGAAAAGAATTACAAATGTCAAAAAAAAGAGGTGGAATGAATTACTTATAATACGTCATTGGAGATAAGTTCGTAGGTTATGAAGTATAATTTTACATCTAATCCTGAGTTCAAGCTTCAGTTGGGTTTTCGTGCTGGGCCAATCTATCCCTTCAGATAGTTAATGAATGGAGCCCATATTTTAACAAAAAGTTCTTGTTTGTCCATTAAGACAAGTCTAATTCTTTCTAGATGTAGGGTCTCCGACATTTCCACAATCCACATTTTAATTGTGGGGGTTATAGGGCCTTTCCAAAATTTTAATATTGATTTTTTCCCAGTTATTATACTGTAGTCAAGGAAATTTCTTTGGCTTGTTGTGAGTGTTAAACTTTGTTCTGATATCCCAAGTATTATTAATTTTGAGTCTGGATCCAATTTAGTATTAACAACTTCAGAAATTATTTCAAAAATATCAGTCCAGAAATTTTTCATTTTTGTACAATTTGCAAAAGTATGTGTTAAATTGGCCTCTAGATGCAGACGTTTATCACAGATAGGAGAAATATGTGGGAAGATTCTATTTAGTTTTATTTTGGAGTAATGTAATCTGTGTAAGACTTTAAATTGTATTAAAGCATGTCTAGCATTTAACGAACATTGATGTATATGTTGTAAACTTTCGTCCCAAATATCTTTCGTTATAGGATGACCTAACTCATTTTCCCATGTGTGTCTATATAGTTCCATCGGTGGTACCTCGTTGTTTAAGAGGGTGTTATAAATATAAGCTATTAATTTTTCAGTGTTAGGATGCTTATTCAAACATTCATCAAGAATTTCTGGTTCCCTAGTCCTATAAACTTGTGTATTAGATTTAACATAATCTCTAATTTGTAGATATCTGAAAAAATTATTTGAGTGCAGTCCATGATTCTGTTGTAACTCTTGAAATGAAAGAAAAATGCCTTTCCTATAAAGATGTCCAATCATTTTAATTCCATAATTTTTCCATTGTGTGAAACCTTTATCCAATATGAATGGCTTGAATAAAGGATTATTTACAATGGGAAGACATAGTGGTATATTATTCAGTTTTAAAGCTTTTTTTAATTGTTTCCAAATTTGTATTCCACTATGTATTATAGGGTTTTCCTTATAGGTTTTTTTATGCAGTTTTGTGGGAGCAAATATAATCGAACCAATTTCAAAAGGTAAACAGTCTTCCTTTTCCATCCTTAACCAATCTGGTTGTTGATCCATTTCTTCCAGCCAGAAATTCATGTTTTTAATATGGACTGCCCAAAAATAAAATAAGAAATTTGGCAAGGCCAAACCTCCGTCGCTCTTTGACTTGCATAAATGTTTTTTACTTATTCTATGATTCTTATAATCCCAAATAAAGCTTGTAACAATGGAATCGACTTTTTGGAAAAAAAAAATTGGGATATATATCGGAATTAATTGAAATAGGTACAGTAGTTGCGGTAAGAAGATCATTTTTAGAGCATTAATTCTACCAAGCATTGAAATGGGAAGTGTTTTCCAGTACTGAATATTCTTGTGTAATTTATTAAGTAAGGATGGAAAATTTAGTTTAAATAAAGAGGTATATGTCTTAGTTACATAGATTCCTAAATATTTAAGTTTATCTTTAACTATTTTAAAAGGGGATTGTTGTAATGTGTTTAAATTGAATTTTGTTATTCACATGATTTCACTTTTATTCCAGTTAATTCTATATCCTGAGAACTGACCAAATTGAGTTATTAGATTTAATAGATTTGGAATACTAGTTTCTAACTTTGTAATATATATTAGTACATCATCTGCATATAAAGAAAGTTTATTCCTTGTATCTCTAGTGTTGTACCAGTGTATTCCTGGATGGGCTCTAACGCTTTCTGCTAATGGTTCAATTGCAAGAGCAAATAATAGTGGGGATAGTGAACATCCTTGTCTACAACCTCTAGAAAGATTAAATTTAGCTGATAACATTTGGTTTGTTAATATTCTAGCTGTTGGGTTAGAGTATAACAATTTAACCCATGTACACTACTTCTCTCCCAGTTGAAATTTTTCCATTACCGAAAATAAATATGACCATTCTACCTGGTCAAATGCTTTTTCAGCATCTAACGAAATAATTGCTAGATCTGCATTAGGAATTCTATTTGTATATATAATATTGAATAGTCTTCTCAAATTATAAAATGAGTAACGTTTTGGAATAAAACCTGTTTGGTCGGGGTGTATTAATTTGTTAATCACTAAGCTCAATCTATGAGAAAGGATTTTGGTTAATATTTTCTGATCAGTATTTAAGAGAGCTATTGCATTCTGACCTTTATATTGTTAACTTTTGCCTCTTATTTTTGTAGATCCTCCCAAAATCCGTTCACCCCGCAATCTCAGGGAAACATTTATTCGGAAAATTGGCCAGAAGTTGAACCTGTCCATACCTGTCCAGGTGAGTAACTGGCACTGGGTGACCAGTCACTGCATCACCTCCATCACACACTTTACACAGAGCGATTTAATCAACGCTGAGAAGATGCAACATCCATTAATATTTGCATGAAAGTAATTTATTGGGAGGCTTGCAGAAGCAAAAGAATGAATCCCAGTACATTTCAAATCCCAGAGGATATCGCTTTAAAGTCACGATGTTCAAAGAAGATGTTGGGGGTAAGTTTTTTGCACCGAGAATGAGGGGGGGCCTGGAGCACATGGCCAAGACTGGTGGTTGAGGGAGATATAATAATGACGTTTCAGAGGCCTTTAGATCGATACACGGATATAGAGGGAATGGTGGCGTATGGATCACATGCAGACAGAGGAGATAGTTTAACCTGGCATCATGTTCGGCACAGACATTGTGGACAGAAAGTCCTGTTCCAGTGCTGTGCTGTACTGTTCTATATCCAATCGTGAATAGAAGACCTAGGAACAGGAAATAAACACTTTTGAACATTGCATTCTCCAACTTCAGTAAACCTTTTTCTCTCTCATAACACCTTCCCCTCCCCTCCCATGAGCCCTGGCTGACCTTAAACCTATCTCTCCCCTCACCCTCCACTGACATTCCCAAATAATTTGTGCCTCATCAATCCTCTAGCTTCACAGTTCGCAACTCTCTATACCTTTTGTCTCACCTTTTGTATGTTCATATCTGGCCTTTGTCTACCTATCAAAACCCTCCTCACCTGTGTTCACCGATGACCTGCCATACTTTGTCCTGCTCCTTCACTGTACAAGCTTTCTTCCCACCTCCCCCCTTTTCCTGCAATCTGAAGAAAAGTCACAACCCGAAATGTTGCCTATCCATGTTCCTGACCCGCTGAGTTACTCCAGCATTGTGTGCCTTTCCTTTGTATATGCTGTTCCTTGTTTCAACACTTTTTACATTCAGCTTCTGTTGGAAGTAGTAATGTCTACATCCCTTGCTACCTAATCTCTCCAAACCAGTGGCAAGCGTGACCTGGTGAGGCTACAGTTGTCAGTTAGCTTCAAGAAATAAGCTTGCATCACAGAAAGAATGTACAACGCCATAAATATAAAAGCCAAGCACTTGCTGACATCCATTCCATTGTGATAACAGTTCGGAAATGTTAACAGTTCAACCACATTTCAACTTGATATATTTTATGTCTGAAAATAAACTTCATGAACCCTTTCCCCAGTCAATGAACAGTGGATCAACATCCAAAGCTATATGATAGAATTGCTTAAAATTGAAATTGGGTGGATGCTGAAGCATTTTTCAATTAAAGTAGAGTTAACAGGACTTGATGTTTCAATCCTTGTAGTAAGTCGACACTCTTGATATTGGCAGTGGGATTGGAGTGGTGAAAGGTAGGGGAGTTACATCATCGGGGTCATCAGGTGGGCGCTCTCCTTCTTTGATGTTTCATTGATAAGTCCACAACGTCTCCAGAGGGCTCAACGGTGATACCTGGCGTCCCAGGTACACCTCCTTCATTTCCATACCCTCCTGTCTTCATCTTGCAGCCCAATTGTTGTCTTTCCTTTTAATCCAAAGCCAATTGCTGCTTTTTACTGCTAAATTTGACAACAACTTGATTGCTTATTGGAGGGAGCGACCCCTCACCCCCATTTTCTTCAATAGACTGGTCGTAGATGTAGCAACGAATCCCCTGCATCCTATTTCGACAGGGAAAATCTTGGTCTTCCAACCATTCTGGGCAGCCTCAGTTGCTAGTTCAGAGTACTTGGTCTTTTTCCTCTCATAAGCTTCTTTAACACCATCTTCCCATGGTACTGTCAATTCCACAACGTATGCCAACTTGGCTGTTGTGGACCACAGGACCATGTCTGGTTCCTGGAACCAATTTTTTTAATTGGCTTTTATTATCGTGAAATCTTGGCAAAGTTCTGTCTCCTTATGACCTGCTGGTAACACGTGTTGGATTATGTTAGTTTGCCCCATCCGCAGGCAATCGGAAGGTCAGGTGGAGCAGCAAGCCCACTAAAGACTGCAAAGGGCGGTGGAGAGGCATGACTGGGGCAGTCCTCTTGTGAGGGGGGGGGTGTTATTGTACTAGGCTGGGGCCATTGCATTAAGCTGTTTTAAACTATGCTTCTGGTCACAGTGAAAGGTGCTGGATTTAATGCCAGTGTGCATGCACGCAATGATGTACCTGTGGCCACTGAGCAAATCACATCCCGTGCACTGGAGTGAGCAATGAATGAGCGTGGCTCAGGATAGTTAAAAAGTCATGAGGCTGGTGGGGCAGGGTCAAGGCGGGTCAGTGTTGGTGGGACCGGAGTGGAACGGTGTGTGGGGAGGGGAAGGGACGGGTTAATGCCAAGGGAGGGGCTGGAGTGGGGGGGAGGAGTTGGAGTGTGTCAGTGTGGGGGAGGGGTGTGTCAGTGTTCGAGGGGAGGAGTGGGTCAGTGTGGGGGGAGGGGAGGAGTGGGTCAGTGCGAGGGGAGGGGAGGGTAGGAGTGGGTCAGTGTGGGGAGGGGAGGAGTGGGTCAATGTGGGGGGAGGGGAGGAGTGAGTCAATGTGGGGGGAGGGGAGGAGTGGGTCAGTGTGGGGGGAGGGGAGGAGTGGGTCAGTGTGGGGGGAGTGGAAGGGAGAAGGTAGGGGAAGGGGTGGGCTAATGTGCCAGCATTGTGAGGGTCGGACTGTTGCCGAAGGAGTGATTCATTCACTGGGGGGTTGCGTCTGTGTGAGGGGGCGTTGTGTCTGTGTGAGGGGGGTGTCTCTGTTTGTGAGAGGGGTCACTGTGTGAGAGAGGGTCTCAGAGTGAGAGGGGCTCGGTGTGAGGACGGGGGAGTCGGGGTGATGGAAGGTTTCAGTGAGAGGGGAGTCTCGGTGTGGGGAAGGTCTCTGTGAGAGGGGGGTACTTCCATCGGGATGTATGGGACATTCCTGGCCAGGCTGATCTCTCCACTGAAGCCTTGTTCTGCCACATTTCCAGGGCAATCCCAAACCCACCATCACCTGGAGCAAAGACGGGCAGCCTCTGCCCTCAGACCGAGTGAACATTTGTAACAGTGCCACCAATGCCATCTTGTTCATCAGGAAATTGGAGCGGGAGGACTCTGGCAAGTACAAGCTGGAGGCCCAGCTGGACACGGCCAAGGATGAGTTGGTCATCAACATACAAGTCGTGGGTACGCGCATGGATTTTCATCAATTGTCTCTTTGCGTTTCAGATTTAGGCAGCATTGTGTCTTTGTGTGTGTTGAGATACTCGCCCTCTCCCGTTTTGGATTCTCACCCGGTTACAAACACCTGACTTACGAATTCCCCATACAGACCATCAGGTGCACCAGAGACCGAGACGGCCTGTATTAAGTGGCTTCCTTGTGGGATCTTGCTTTGCATTCATGTTTGCTGCATTGTTGCTGGGATTCAGGCTGCAAAGTGTGCAAACTGGACTGAACAATTACACAGCTCGGCTGGAGACCCGCAGGGTGAGATAGGCCGGAGGGGCTGATTGTCCCACTCCTATTCTCAGGTGCTTTAAAACACACGATCGGTGAAAGCTGGCGGGTTCTCCAATGTCACACCCCTGGCCGCGTCCGACCCATGCACTGAAAGTTCACGGGCCTCCCAATCCCAATTTCCGACATGATTGGGTGCAACACCAGGGCAATGGGCAGCTGAACTTTAAAGCCCCAATGGGCACAACCTTTCCTCATGGAACTCGGGGATTCAACTTCCCAAACTGCTCCCAACACATGTAACCCGTTTTTAAACAAGAAGAACAAAGCTGTACACTGCACTGCAGGTTTGGTGCCACCAATGTCCTGTGTGGTTGTAACAACAAGGCTTCATTTCCCAGAGCTACACAACACAGAAACAGGCCCTTCAGTCCACCAAGTCTATGCTGACCATTGACCACCCATTTACACTGATCTTTGACTTTATTCTCCCCACATTCACATTGACTCTCCCCAGATTCTACCACTCGCCAACACTAAGGCAATTTACAGAAGCCAATTAACCCACCATCCCGCATTTTTTACGGATGAGGGAGGAAACTGGAGAACTCAGAGGGAACCCATGTGGTCAAAGGGAGAATGTGCAACTCCCACGCTATAGCATCTGATGTCAGTATTGAACATGGGCTTCCGAAACAACGAGGCAGCAGGTCGACCAGCTGCGCCACCGTGCCACTGTGCCACCCTGTTCACTTTCATTTACCTTCCTAATTACATGCTATAACAGCTTGTAACCTTCCGTGTGTACCATACCCAAGGCCACCCAGATCCTTTGATACAGTAGTACTCTCCCCACCTGCTTCCCTCCTCTTTCTACCAAGAATAGGATCACATTTCCCCTCATTTTGTCCAATCCACGAACCTATCCAATACCCCTTTGTAATCTCTGGCCTCTGGAAATATCATTACCCCAGCACATTTGATGGCCATCAACCCTGTCCCTTCATCTAAGGCAGTAATGTAGACTGTGTTTTCTTGGAACGTCCTGCCTGATTGGGCCTATATGTTTGACCTACAGAGAAACCTGGACCCCCACAGAACTTGAAGTTGGGGAGCGTGTGGGGGTTTAACGTGACACTGGAGTGGCAGCCGCCCAAGGACAACGGGAACGCTGAAATCAGTGGCTACACCATTCAGAAGGCGGACAAAAAGACAGGGGTGAGTGTGCACCATGTTGATTTGTCCAAATTGACTGTTGTGGTAATTGTCAATGGTAGGGTGTGGCGATGGCATAGCGTTCACTGTTCTAACTAACAGAATCTCCTTCTCAGACAAACTTGGCTTTATCGTTCAGCCTAATATCGTATTCAGTCCCAGAATGTAAAAATCAACATCTCACCTCAGCACAACGGATTCATGTGCTGCTCCTGAGACTTGACCTGTTACGGAGGCTGATGGGTCTGATTATTCATTTCCAGTTATGTGTAAACATCTGTTCAATAGTCAGTGCAGACTCCGAGAGCCGAAGGGCCTGTTTCTGTGCTGTATGACTCTGACGAGTTTGATATTGTTACAAATATAAAGCCAGTGGTAACCAATCGTTGTGGAAACAAAGTCTCTGATGACCATCATTGTCTTCCTCCCCTTCCCTAATGCCAGGAGTGGTACACCGTGATGGAGAAGTCTCATACCACCACCTACACCATCTCCAACCTGGTGATGGGGAACCACTACAACTTCCGTGTCTTCTCCGAGAACCTATGTGGACTCAGCGAGAAGCCGGCATTATGCAAGGACACGGTCTACATCCCTAAACCAAGTAAGCGCCAATTCAGTTGGTTTAGGTTTATGTTTGGGTTTATTATTGTCACGTGAACCAAGGTACAGTGAAAAGCTTTATTTTCCAAGTTATCCACTCAAATCAGATACTGTACACCAATATAATCAAGAAAAACTCAAGTACAAACTCATAGGACAAAGGGAAGATACAACATACAGAGTGCAGAATATAGTTCTCAGCATTGTAGCTCATCAGAGACAAAAGTCCGATGTCAGCGATGGGGTAGAGGTGAATTGGACAGTACCCTAGCTTATGGAAGGATTATTCAGAAGCCTCATAATAGACAGGAAGAATCTGTTCCCGAGTCTGATGCGGTCTTTCAATCTTCTGTACCTTCTGCCTGATGGGAGTGAGGAGAAGAAAGAATGACCAAGGTGGGACAATTACGTTGGCTACATAGATCTCTGGACAAAAATCGATGATGGAAGAGGGGGGTGCTATCCCAAACCCCATTCACTTCCACTTCCCTTGGACCGGCCCATTCGCCAAGTGGTAACCTGGTCTACCAGGGCAGGCCTTTCACCGAGGAGGCACTCTGAGCTTCTACACGTGGAGATCTCAGTGAGTGAAAGGAAGTGGACCATTGGGTGCACATTGGACCAGAGGACAAGGAATGCCATTCCCCAGCCAACGTGACTCCCTCAGTCCCCGTCATGCGCCCTGCCTGCATGGCTGAACTTCCTTTGCAATCCGATTACCCCACTCCCACTCCGCACTTCCCTGTCTGAACTTGATTTTCTATCAGATTACCACACCTGATCAGGACCTCTTTGATCACCATCAGACAAACCTGCAGCAACAACCAAAACCTCAAGAGAAAAACAATCTGAACTTGTCCAACCTCTCCATGCAGCTAATACACTCCAATCTGGGCATCATTCTAGTGAACCCCTCTACAGCCTCTCCAAAGCCTCCACATCCTTCCTGTAATGTGGTGACTGGAACGGCATGCAATATTCTGAATATGGCTTAACCAATGTTTTATAGAGCTGCAATACGATTTGACAACTGTTATACTCAATGCCCTGACCAATGAAGGCAAGTGGCTTTTTTACACCCTATTCACGTGTTGTCACTTTCAGGGAGCTACGGACTTGCAACCCGAGATTCCTCTGATTCCAGTGCTCCTACAGGTCCTGCCATCTATGTATACATTTCTCCTACATTTGATCTCCTAAAGTACAACACCTTAGACCTGTCGGGATTAAGCTCCATCTACCATTTCTTGGCACAAATCTCCAATTAATCTATATCCTGCTTTGTCTGTTGTCATCCTTCCTCACTATCCATAATTTATTACAGGAATATGGGTGATTTTCCTGGGTGTTGACTATGTGGGCTTTTGTAAGTCACGGCCTGTAAGTGAACCTTTATGAGGTGGATCTCTGGAGAATATTTAAGTGCTGGTACCTCCATTCTTCACTCTGCATGGTTTAACAATTATTGCCTAATCAGTAAACCAATACATAACAACTACTTAATATCCTATTGTCTGGTCTGACCAGGGCTACACAGTAGCAATGCAGGTAGAGCCGCTGCCTCATAGCGCCAGAGAGCCAGGTTCAATCCTAACCTTGGGTGCTGTCTGTTATCAGTATTCAGTTCTCCCTGTGACCGTGTGGCTTTTCTCCGGCTTTCCTCCCACGTCCAAAACACATGAGGGTTTGTAGATTAATGTGATACTTTGAATTGTTCCTTGTGTACAGGAGATAGTTAGAATCTGGAGGGAGATGATGGGAATGTAGCAGGTACATAATGAGGTAAGTGCAAGATTAATGCAAACGGACACTCAATGGTTGGCAGGAACTTGGTGGGCCGAAGGGCCCTTTTCCACGCCATACGGCAGTGTAACCACTGGGATTTAACTGTCTACCTCTGTCTCAGGTAAAATATACACTCCCCCTGTGTATGAAGAGAACGATTTCAACGAGCCCCCTAAATTTACACAGCCTCCTGTGGACAAGATCACCACAGTGGGATTCACCACCAAGCTCTTCTGCAGTGTGCGGGGTAATCCGAGGGTAAGTATAACCTACCACTGAAACAAACGCTCATGTCCTGAGAGTTAGGATCAAAGTCAGACTTTGCAAAATGCATCAAAAATATACCCTGGGTATAACCATCTCACTTTGAACATGGCAAGGAGATTTTTTTCTTTTTATTGCATATACTCCTTTCATGGAAACATAGAAAATAGGTGCAGGAGTAGGCCATTCAGCCCTTCGAGCCAGCACCGCCATTCAATATGATCATGGCTGATCATCCAAAATCAGTACCCTGTTCCTGCTTTCTCCCCATATCCCTTGATTCTGTTGGCCCTAAGAGCTACATTTAACTCTCTCTTGAATACATCAATTCCGCTCAATCAAGTCAAGTCAAGTCAAGAGAGTTTATTGTCATGTGTCCCAGATAGGACAATGAAATTCTTCCTTGCTGCAGCACGACAGAATATTTTAGGCATAAATACAGATCAGATCAGTGTGACCATATACCATAGAATATATATATATATACACACATAAATACACAGATAAAGTGCAAAAGGCTGTTATAGTTCATAGTTTGTTTGAAGTTGCGTTTAATAGTCTGATGGCTGTGGGGAAGGAACTGTTCCTGAACCTGGATGTTGCAGATTTCAGGCTCCTGTACCTTCTACCTGATGGCAGCGGAGAGATGAGTGTGCGGCCAGGATGGTGTGGGTCCTTGATGATGCTGGCAGCCTTTTTGAGGCAGCGCCTGCGATAGATCCTGGACAGGTTGGGGGAGTGGGCAGATGCATGGCAGATGAAGTTTAATGCGGATAAATGTGAGGTTATCCTCTTTGGTAGCAAAAACAGGAAGGCAGATTACTATCTAAATGACGTCAAGTTGGGAAAAGGGGAAGTACAACGGGATCTGGGGTCCTTGTACATCAGTCTATGAAAGTAAGCATGCAGGTACAGCAGGCAGTGAAGAAAGCGAATGGCATGTTGGCCTTTATAACAAGAGTAATCGAATATAGGAGCAAAGAGGTCCTTCTGCAGTTGTACAGAGCCCTAGTGAGGGCACACCTGGAGTATTGTGTGCAGTTTTGGTCCCCTAATTTGAGGAAGGACCTTCTTGCTATTGAGGGAGTGCAGCGTAGGTTTACAAGGTTAATTCCCAGGATGGCGGGACTGTCATATGCTGAGAGAATGGAGCAGCTGGGCTTGTAGACTCTGGAGTTTAAAAGAATGAGAGGTGATCTCATTGAAACATATAACAGGGCTGCCAACTCTCACGCTTTGAGCGTGAGAATCACGCATTTGAATAAACTCTCACGCCCTCACGCTGATCAGACATTTCTCACGCTCTGTGGTGAGAAATTCTGTGATCAACGAAAATTTCAAAACTCAGATAAACTGCATGGTCCGCGGGTGTTGGAGAGCCGGGGCTGAGGGAGGGATAGAAGCAGCGGGCGGATACAGATGCGGGGAGCCGCGGCTGGCGAGTGTTTGCGGGGCTGGCGAGTCGCTCGCTGCAGCTCCGGCCATGGAGCAGCCCCAGTGCGAGAGTCCCGGGCCGTCGGAGGCGTCGGAAGCGTTGCGCCGCTGCCGCAAAGGGAGGTGGAGAGAGAGAGAGGGGAAGGTGACAGGGAGACGGGGGGGGAGAGAGAGAGGAGAGATAGAGGGGGAGTGAACGGAGAGAGAGAAGAGGGAGAGGGGGGGAAGAGGGGGGAGAGTGAGGTGGGAGAGGGGGGAAGAAAGAGAGGGTGAGAGGAAGAAAGAGGGAAGAGAGAGGGAAGAGAGAGAGGGGTAGAGAGGGAGGAGAGGGTAGGAGAGACTGGGAGAGAGAGGGGGAAGAGAGGGGTGGTAAAAGAGAGAGGGGGAGGAGGGAGAGGGGGAAAGAGAGAAACGGGGGAAAGAGAGATGGGGGGGGGCAAAGAGAAAGAGGATGTAGACCGAGAAAGAGAGGGGAGAGAGAGCAAGGGGGAGAGTGAGGTGGCAGGGAGAAATGGGGGAGAGAGAGGGAGAGAGGAGGAGAGAGAGATGAGAGAGAGAGAGGGGAAGAGAGAGGTGAGAGAGAGATGAGAGGGGAGAGTGTGTGGAGAGGGAGAGGGAGAGAGAGGGGGAGATAGAGGGGGGGAGAAAGAGAGAGAGGGGGGGAGGGGGGAAGCGAGGGGGAGAGAGAGAGAGGGGGAGAGAGAGAGAAGATAGAGGGGGGGGAGAGAGTTAGGGGAAAGAGAGGGGAGAGAGAGTTAGGGGAAAGAGAGGGGAAAGAGGGAAGAGAGAGGGAGAGAGAGGAAAGGGGGGAGAGAGGGGAGAGAGAGAGGGAGAGGGGGGGAGAGAGGGGAGAGAGAGGGGGAGAGGGGGGGACAGAGAAGAGAGAGGGAAGGGGAGAGAGTGAGAGGGGGAGAGAAAGGGGGCGAGTGGAGAGACAGAGAGGGAGAGAGAGAGGGGAAAGAGAGGGGGAGGGGAGAGATAGAGGGGAAGAGAGAGAGGGGGGTTGAGAGGAGAGAGCGGAAGAGGGAGAGAGAGAGGGATGAGAGTGAGGTGGGAGGGAGAGAGAGAGAGGGGAGAGAAAGAGAGGGGAGAGAGAGGGACAGAGAGAGGAGAGAGAGAGAGGGGGAGAGATGGGGATAGAGAGGCAGGGCTGCCAACTCCCATGCATTGAGCGTGAGAATCACGCATTTCGACAAATTCTCACGCTGATCATAAATTTCTCTCGCTCTGTTGTGAGAAATTCTGTGATCAACGAAAATTTCAAAACGTATCAACTGCATGGGCCATGGTTGTTGGAAGCAGAAGCAGCGGCGGGGACAGATGCGGACGGGGAGCGGGGCTGGCGAATGTTTGCCGGACTGGCGAGTCGCTCACTGCAGCTCCGGCCATGGAGCAGCCTCAGTGCAAGGCATCGGAAGCGTTGCGCTGCTGCCGTGAGAGTCTCTGTGCCACATTATGCCCAGGTGACCGGCATGGATCAGGCTGCGGCTCGGTGCATCCAGGAGGACAACCAGTGGCTGCTGGAAGTAAGTACCAAGCACTGGGTAGAAACGGTGGAAGATAGTGGACTTCAAATGGAGGTGGTTGGAGAAAGCATCCTGCTTGCCTGCTAGATTTTCACTTACTGTAACTGCAGGAAAAATGTTCCCGATGTTGGGGAGTTCAGAACCAGGGGTCACAGTTTAAGAATAAAGGGGGGGCCTGTTAGGACTGAGATGAGGACAAACTTTCTTCACACAGAGAGTTGTGAATCTGTAGAATTCTCTGCCACAGAAGGCAGTGGAGGCCAATTCACTGGATGTTTTCAAGAGAGAGTTACATTTAGTTCTTGGGGCTAACGACATCAAGGGATATGGGGAAAAACAGGAAAGAGGTACTGATTTTAGATGAATAGCCATGAGCATATTGAATGGCAGTGCTGGCTCGAAGGGCCGATGGCCTATTCCTGCACCTATTTTCTAGGTTTCTATGCTTGAGTATATGGAAATAAAACTCGATCACTTGATTTTGAAGCATTCATGCATGGTGGAGGTATAATGTAGTCATAGAGTGATACAATGTGAAAACAGGCTCTTCTGCGCAACTTACCCACACCCGCCAACATGTCCCAGCTACGCTACATGCTTTTGGTCCATACCTCCAAACCTGTCCTATCCATTTATCAGTCTAACTTTTTCTTAAATGTTGGGATGGTCCCTGCCTCAACTACCTCCTCTGGCAGCTTGTTCCATCCATCCATCACCCTTTGTGTGGATAACGTATTTTTAAATTTTTTTTTTTAATTTATTAGAACTACATTGCATTACAACCACATACATTAGTACTCGTCGCATATATCTTCTTACAATTAATGTACTCCATTTGTTTTTTACACTAGTAAAGGGAAAGGATGAGATTGAGAGAAAGAAGAAAGTGAAAGAAAAGGTGAAAGTGTAGAAAACGTGACAACAAGAAAGAACGAAGACCCTATAAGAACAAAATTAAAAACAAAAGAAAAAGAGTTAAGAAATAGACCCTAGAAAAGAAGAAGAAAGAGAAAGAGGGAAAAGAGAAAAACAAATAAGCATCACGCAAATGGGACATACCAACTCTCCAACTTTCATCCCCCCTTACCTGATTTCAGGTTTTTTTAAAGGTATTTTTGCACCCTATATTTGTAATAATTCTATAAATGCAGACCACGTCAGGTGGAGGTGATCTGGTTTACCTGCCAGGAGGAGTCTTATCTCTTCGAGGTGCAATGTTTCGAACATATTTGAAATCCACATGTATATAGTTGGTATTGGAGCCTTTTTCCAAAATTTTAGGATTAGCTTTTTTCCAGTTATTAACCCATAGTCTATTAGTTTCTTTTGGAACACATTTAGTTCTGGACCATCTTCCGTTATTCCAAAGATAATCCATTCTGCTTTGGGTATCAGTTTTATTTTAAATAATTTTGTAAAGATTTCAAAAATTTCAATCCAAAATTTTTGAATTTTTGTACAGAAAACAAATGAGTGCGCTATAGTAGCTTCTTGGGATTGACATTTATCACAAATGGATGATACATTGGGGAACATTTTATGGATTTTAGTTTTGGAATAATATAATCTATGTAAAATTTTAAATTATATTAAAATGTGTCTTACATTAATCGAACATTTATGCACGTTTAATAAGTGTTCATTCCACCTTTCCTTTGAAATTTTAATAGCTAATACTTGTTCCCAGTCTCTTCTGATCTACTCCGTAGATGGTATTTCTACATTTAAGATAATATTATACAAATATGATATTAAGTTTGCTGATTCAGCTTTTATCTGGATTGCATCGTCCAATACATCTGCTGGGCTATTATAATGATCGTTTGTATATTTTTTCAAATAGTCGCATATTTGAAAATATTTAAAATATTGATTATTTCCGAGTTTATATTTTATTTGTAATTGTTGAAATGAAAGTAATTTTCCAGTTTCATACAAGTCACCGAACGTTTTAATTCCTAGTCTATCCCAGTGTGTGAAAGATTTATCTATAATGGAGGGATTAAACGAAGGGTTATTAACTATGGGAGATAAAAGTGATAAATTTCTTAATTTTAAATTTTGTTTTATTTGTTTCCAAATTCGGATTGTGCTATGTATAATTGGGTTCTTATTATAATTTATGTTATTCAGTTTCATTGGTGAGAGGGGGGTCGCTCCAATGTTTCCAGAGGAGCAATCCTCTCTCTCCATTACAATCCAGTCCACTTGCTGGGCAGAGTTATCCATCAGTTGAATCATATTTTTAATATTTACTGACCAATAATAATACATGAAATTAGGTAGTGCTAAACCCCCTAATACTTTAGGTTTATTCAAGTGAGTTTTTTGTATTCTATGTGACTTATAGTCCCATATAAAATTAGTGATATCTGAGTCCAGTTTTTTTTTAAACTTCTTTGGTAAGTATATAGGAATCGATTGAAATAGGTATAAAATTTGTGGTAGAAAGATCATTTTTATTGCATTTATTCGGCCTATTAAAGACATCGGGAGCGTTTTCCAAAATGTAATTAGTGTGTTTAATTTATTAAGTAGGGGATCAAAATTTGCTTTAAACATACCTTGTATGTTCTAGTAATTTCGATTCCCAAGTATTAAAATTTTTCTGTAGCTATTTTAAAAGGAAATTTTAAAAGATGTGTTGAATCTTTCGGTTTTATTGACATAATTTCACTTTTATTCCAATTTATTCTGTATCCAGAAAAAGATCCAAAGTCTTCAATTAAATTTAATATATTTGGTATAGTGATTTGAGGTTTTGTAATATACAGTAATATATCATCTGCGTATAAAGATATTTTATTATTTGAATCTTTAGTATTATACCCATGGATATCAGGGTGTATTCTAATTTTTTCTGCTAGCGGTTCAATAATAAGAGAAAACAACTGTGGTGATAATGAGCATCCTTGTCTATTTCCCCTTGATAGTTGGAATTTCGAGGATAATATGTTATTAGTTAATATTCTAGCTGTAGGTTTATTATATAATAATTTAATCCATAGAATAAAATTCTCTCCCAGTTGGAATTTTTGTAATACTTTATCCATATAATTCCATTCTACTTGGTCAAATGCTTTTTCAGCATCCAGCGAAATAATTGATAATTCTTGTTCTTCAGATTTGTGTGAGTGCATTATGTTGAGTAAACGTCTCGTATTGTTAGATGAGTATCTCTTAGGGATAAACCCCGTCTGATCTGGGTTTATTAGTTTACTAATATATTTACTTAATCTTCTAGCTAATGTTTTCGCTAATATTTTTTTACCTGTGTTTAACAATGCTATAGCTCTATATGAACCCGGTTCTTCTATATCTTTGTCTTTCTTAAGTATTAGTGTAATCGTTGATTCCGCTAATGTATCAGGTAGTATTTGTTTTTTAAAAGCATATTGGTACATTTTTTGTAATCTTGGTATAATTTTGTCATAGAAGCTTTTATAAAATTCATTAGTAAATCCATCAGGACCTGGTGTTTTTCCATTCTTTAGTGAGTTTATTGTATCTTCTAATTCCTTAATTGAGATTTGTGCACCCAATTCCTCTTGTTCCTTCAACTCTAACTTTGGAAGATTACAATTATCCAAAAACTCTGTGATTTTATTGGAGTCAGTTGTCGTTTTAGATGTATACAAATTCTCATAAAATTGCGCAAATCTTTTATTAATATCATTCGGTATGGTTAATAATTCCCCTTTATCTGATTTAATCTTTGGGATCGTATGTTCTTTTTCTCGTTTTTTTAGCTGGCTAGCCAAAAGTTGATGCGGTTTATCCCCAAACTCAAAGTGCTCTTGTTTTGTAATTTGAAAAAGTCTTATAATAGGCTGATAATAGTTTATTTAATTTAAATTTCAAAATTATTATTTTATTATGTTTATCTATTGATGGATCTTTAGCATTATCGATATCCATTTGTCTAATAAGTTCTTCTAACTGTCTTTGTTCATTCTTATTCTTTTTATTTTGAAAAGCTTGATATGAAATTATAATACCCCTAATGTATGCTTTAAAAGATTCCCATAATACAGTAGGCGATATATCTGGAGTGTCATTTATTTGAAAAAAGGCATCCATTTGTTCTTTTAAATATATACTCGCTTGTGGATCTTTTAGGATTTGAGAATTAAATCTCCAAAACGGTTTATTCTTAGACATTCCTTCCAGTTTTAAAAAGAAAGTTAGTGGTGAATGGTCTGAAATCGAATTTGTATGGTATGTTGGGTTAAAAGTATGAGGGATTAATTTTGTATCCACCAGGAAATAATCTATACGTGAGTATGTTTTGTGTACCATTGAATAAAACGAGTATTCCCTGCCAGTTGGATTAACAATTCTCCAAACATCTGCTATATTAGTATTGTTTATGTAAGTATTGAGAAGTTCACCGGTTTTAGATTTCATATTCCCTCTCTGTTTTTGGCTTGATTTATCTAAATACGGATCTAAAACACAGTCTCCTCCTATTATAACATTTTGATAGTTAGACTCTGCAATTATGTTCAAAATTTTATTTAAAAAATGAGGGTTGTCAAAGTTAGGCGCATATATATTTACCAAGGTAATTGGAGTATCATGAATTTTTCCATTAACTATTAAGTATCTCCCTTCGATGTCTGTTATGATATTCTTTGCTTTAAATGGTATACCTTTTCTTATAATGATTGACGTACCTCTAGATTTCGAAGTAAATGAAGAATGGTATGTTTGACCTATCCATTTCGCCCTCAACCTAGCTTGATCTTGAGATTTTAAATGAGTTTCTTGTAAGAAGATAATGTCAGAGTTGTACAGTTTCAGCTGAGCTAGTATCTTACCCCTTTTAATAGGTTCGTTAATACCTCTTATATTCCAACTACAGAATAAGATTCCTCCTAGGTTCTTTTGCTTAGCATCTTGCATTTTGAATAATTATAGTACCTTTAAATCTTGTGGTGCATCCATATCCCAGGTCTTTGGGTATTGGGGGAACTTTTGAATTTCTAAATTTTGTTGGTATGTCCCTTTTACGCTTATCTCTAAACACAAAACACAAACATGTGAGTTTATGTGATAATTTAAAAAAAACTAAAAAAGTGAAAGTACAGTGTCTAATATAGTCGGCACTGTAGCAAGTGGCCCACCTGTAGGTGGGGAAAAAAACCTTGTTTCGACTTCCATTGTGATGTTAAACAAATAGCTCCGCTCTCTTGGTTAATCATAACATATTAAAATATTAAAACGGGGCCTCACATTCAGATATATAATACAATTTTACCCTATATATTTCATTATAACATATCATGTATATATCGCAATTTTAGCTACTAATTATTAAACAGATACTTTTGACTTCAATAAAGGTCAACTGTTGGTTGAAGGGGTTAACGAGACGTGCCCCTGGACCTAAGCCAGGTGCTCATTTCTCATCCCCTCCTCCCAGTTATAGATAAGGTTTAAATTTATTAAAAATTCATATTAGTATGTTAGTTCATTATTTTTTATTTTAATTTTTTTATTTTTGTTAGCATTCTAATCTAACATGGATAACTTATTAAGTTGTTAATAGGAAAAGTTCTTACAATTGGATTTAATATTGTAGTCTATTAAACAGATAATGCTTCTGGTATATACCATTCACTTCTGTTCAGCTGTTTACTCATTTTGAACAGAAAGTGTCCTTGATTCAAAATTCCATAGATAACAGTCTAGCCATCCCAAGACAAAACATTGCTTGGAATGGTTCAGATCTGCCAAACCTCCATTTGATTTCTATTTTTCAACGATACTCTGGGCATATTTGAACGCATCTTCAGGTTTTGCAAATGACTTTTCAGAACCCTTGAAAGAAATACGCATTTTAGCTGGATAAAAAACCCCGTATCTGATCCCTTGTTTCCCTCTTAAAAGATCTTTAACCTTCCCGAATTGGTTTCTCTTTTGCACAATTTCATACGGATAGTCCCTGAATATCTTGATAATGTCATTGTCCACCCGCAGCTGCACTCCGTATTTGATTTTGCTCATAACATCTTCCAGTTCTAAAATATCCCAAAATTTCACAATAATATGTCGTGGATGACTTTTTCCAGCATCAGATCTCTGTTTAAATCTTAGAACACGATGCGCCACTTCAATTTTCGGTTCTTTGGAAAGATTAAGCAGTTGTTTAAGTAAGCCCATGGCAAACTCACGAACGTCCTTCCCCTCGACTCCCTCTGAGACTCCAAGAATTCTCAAATTCTGGCGTCTAGAGCGAGCTTCTAGGTCCAGGCATTTGTCTGAGACTTTCCCCAGTTGAATCACCATCTGTAGTGAAGTTTGTTAATTTTCTTGCTTCATTTGCTCATGTTCTTGCCTCATTTTCGCCATGTCTTCAACCACTCGAGCCGTATTTTTCTCCAATTCCGTAATTGTGCGCATACTTGCAGCTACTGTTTCAAGCACAGCCGTGAACCTGTCCGTAGTAGTTTCATCCATCTTGTCCATTCTCTCCGATAGTCCATCTTTCACATCATCAATTCGTTTATTTATAGTGTCCAGTGAATCAATCACCTTCTGATTACCAGCATCAATAGCCTTCTGATTACCAGCATTTGAATCCTACATCATCTTTTCCATTTTTTCCATCATTTTTCCCATATTTTCCATCAGTTTTATTTTCATCCAAAATCTCATTTTCATATCTTTCACAGATTTCTTCAAATCATCCAACTCTTTGTCCTTACCAGACTCTGTCTTAGATCTTGTATCCATTTCTGCAGCCACTTCAGAAACTTCAGAGGTAACTTCTCCTTCAGGCTTCTGGTTTCTCAGCAGCTTTTTCACTGATCTCTGAGGGCTCTTAGCTGGAGACAGTTTTCTCATTTAAAAGGCTTTAAACCACCGTTTAAAACATCGCGCTTACTGATGACGTCATCAGCCCGGCGACCAGAAGCTCCGGTAAGGTTTTAAAATCCAGTCCCGATTTATGGACCCGTTTTACACGATAAATCGTGAAATTTTTCGGGAGCGGAGCTAGGTGCACGTCTGTTAATCCAACATGGCGCCACCGGAAGTCTTGTGTGGATAAAGTTACCCCTTAAAAAGACCTCTTAAAAATACTTCATACAAAAAACATTGAAATCATACTTCTACAATGCACTAAAACATGATTTTAGTACATCAAATTTCAAAAAGTTCCTACCCTGGGAGGGGGGACACCCTTCTTTCACACCCTCTCCCCACTCGGTTGCTCCACTCCCTCACCGGGTACCCCCAAGGCCAGTGATCAGTGATCGCTCAGCCTCCCCCTTTTCAAAAACGCTCCAATCCAATTTAAAGCGTATATATCGCATTCAAGTGTAAGTTAAAGAGAGAAGAGAGAGGGAAGGGGAGAGAGTGAGAGGGGGAGAGAGAGGGGGCGAGTGGAGAGACAGAGAGGGAGAGAGAGAGGATAGAGAGAGGGGTGTAAAATGTGTGAGCGTAAATATGTGAGCGTAGAGACAGAGGGGTGTAAAATGAGGGTAGAAGCAATAGGTAGCAAGGTAAAAAGTAAAAATGGCAAGCAGACAAATCCAGGGCAAAAATCAAAAAGGGCCACTTTTCAACATAATTGTATAAGGGGTAAGAGTGTTGTAAAAACAAGCCTAAAGGCTTTGTGTCTCAATGCAAGGAGCATTCGTAATAAGGTGGATGAGTTGAATGTGCAGATAGCTATTAATGACTATGATATAGTTGGGATCACGGAGACATGGCTCCAGGGTAACCAAGGCTGGGAGCTGAACATCCAGGGATATTCAATATTCAGGAGGGATAGACAGAAAGGGAAAGGGAAAGGGAAAGGAGGTGGGTTAGTGTTGCTGGTTAGAGAGCAGATTAACGCAATAGAAAGGAAGGACATTAGCTTGGAGGATGTGGAATCGATATGGGTAGAGCTGCGAAACACTAAGGGGCAGAAAACGCTAGTGGGAGTTGTGTACAGGCCACCTAACAGTAGTAGTGGAGTTGGGGATGGCATCAAACAGGAAATTAGAAAAGCGTGCAACAAAGGTAAAACAGTTATAATGGGTGACTTCAATCTACATATAGATTGGGTGAATCAAATTGGCAAGGGTGCTGAGGAAGAGGGTTTCTTGGAATGTATGCGGGATAGTTTTCTAAACCAACATGTAGAGGAACCAACGAGAGAGCAGACTATTCTAGATTGGGTATTGAGTAATGAGGAAGGGTTAGTTAGCAGTCTTGTTGTGCGTGGCCCCTTGGGCAAGAGTGACCATAATATGGTTGAGTTCTTCATGAGGATGGAGAGTGACATTGTTAATTCAGAAACAAGGGTCTTGAACTTAAAGAAAGGTAACTTTGAGGGTATGAGAAGTGAATTGGCCAAGATAGACTGGCAATTGATTCTTAATGGGTTGACGGTAGATATGCAATGGTAAGCTTTTAAAGACTGCATGGATGAACTACAACAATTGTTCATCCCAGTTTGGCAAAAATATCAATCAGGAAGGAAGTGCATCCATGGATAACAAGGGAAATCAGGGATAGTATCAAAACAAAAGACGAAGCGTACAAATTAGCCAGAAAAAGCAGCCTACCGGAGGACTGGGAGAAATTCAGAGTCCAGCAGAAGAGGACAAAGGGCTTAATTAGAAAAGGGAAAATAGATTATGAAAGAAAACGGGCAGGGAACATAAAAACTGACTGCAAAAGCTTTTATAGATATGTGAAGAGAAAGAGATTAGTTAAAACAAATGTAGGTCCCTTGCAGTCAGAAACAGGTGAATTGATCATGGGGAACAAGGACATGGCAGACCAATTGAATAACTACTTTGGTTCTGTCTTCACTAAGGAAGACATAAATAATCTGCCGGAAATAGCAGGGGACCGGGTGTCAAATGAGATGGAGGAACTGAGTGAAATCCAGGTTAGCCGGGAAGTGGTGTTAGGTAAATTGAATGGATTAAAGGCTGATAAATCCCCAGGGCCAGATAAGCTGCATCCCAGAGTACTTAAGGAAGTAGCCCCAGAAATAGTGGATGCATTAGTGATAATTTTTCAAAACTCTTTAGATTCTGGAGTAGTTCCTGAGGATTGGAGGGTAGCTAATGTAACCCCACTTTTTAAAAAGGGAGGGAGAGAGAAAACGGGGAATTACAGACCAGTTAGTCTAACGTCGGTAGTGGGGAAACTGCTAGAATCAGTTATTAAAGATGGGATAGCAGCACATTTGGAAAGTGGTGAAATCATTGGACAAAGTCAGCATGGATTTATGAAAGGTAAATCATGTCTGACGAATCTTAAAGAATTGTTCGAGGATGTAACTAATAGAGTGGATAAGGGAGAACCAGTGGATGTGTTATATCTGGACTTTCAGAAGGCTTTCGACAAGGTCCCACATAAGAGATTAGTATACAAACTTAAAGCACACGGTATTGGGGGTTCAGTATTGATGTGGATAGAGAACTGGCTGGCAGACAGCAAGCAAGGAGTTGGAGTAAACGGGTCCTTTTCACAATGGCAGGCAGTGACTAGTGGGGTACCGCAAGGCTCAGTGCTGGGACCCCAGCTATTTACGATATATATTAATGATTTGGAATTGAATGCAACATCTCCAAGTTTGCGGATGACACGAAGCTGGGGGGCAGTGTTAGCTGTGAGGAGGATGCTCGGAGGCTGCAAGGTGACTTGGATAGGCTGGGTGAGTGGGCAAATGCATGGCAGATGCAGTATAATGTGGATAAATGTGAGGTTATCCACTTTGGTGGCAAAAACAGGAAAGTAGACTATTAGCTGAATGGTGGCCGATTAGGAAAAGGGGAGATGCAACGAGACCTGGGTGTCATGGTACACCAGTCATTAAAAGTAGGCATGCAGGTGCAGCAGGCAGTGAAGAAGGCGAATGGTATGTTAGCATTCATAGCAAAAGGATTTGAGTATAGGAGCAGGGAGGTTCTACTGCAGTTGTACAGGGTCTTGGTGAGACCACACCTGGAGTATTGCGTACAGTTTTGGTCTCCTAATCTGAGGAAAGACATTCTTGCCATAGAGGGAGTACAGAGAAGGTTCACCAGACTGATTCCTGGGATGTCGGGACTTTCATATGAAGAAAGACTGGATAGACTCGGTTTGTACTCGCTAGAATTTAGAAGATTGAGGGGGGATCTTATAGAAACGCACAAAATTCTTAAGGGGTTGGACAGGCTAGATGCAGGATGGCCTACTCCTGCACCTATTTTCTATCTTTCTATGTAAAAGGCTCGCTACAGTATGCACCATATTGCTCAATTTCAAGCTGAAAAATGCAAAAGTTCCGTACCAATGGGAGGGGGGACACCCCCCCCCCCCCGTTCGCTATGCTCCCTCGGGCTTGGTCTCTTGCAATTTCTCACTCCCAACTCTCACCCAATGTTGGCAGCCCTGCATATAAGATTGTTAAGGGTTTGGACACGCTAGAGGCAGGAAACATGTTCCCGATGTTGGGGGAGTCCAGAACCAGGTGCCACAGTTTAAGAATAAGGAGTAAGCCATTTAGAACGGAGACGAGGAAACACTTTTTCTCACAGGGAGTGGTGAGTCTGTGGAATTCTCAGCCTGAGAGGGCGGTGGAGGCAGGTTCTCTGGATGCTTTCAAGAGAGAGCTAGATATGGCTCTTAAAAATAGCAGAGTCAGGGGATATGGGGAGAAGGCAAGGAACGGGGTACTGATTGGGGATGATCAGCCATGATCACATTGAATGGCGGTGCTGGCTCGAAGGGCCGAATGGCCTAATCCTACACCTATTGTCTATTGATCCCCTCGATGGTAGGGAGGTCAGAGCCAATGATGGACTGGGCAGTGTTTACAACTTTTTGCTGCCTTTTCCGCTTCTGGACGCTCGGGTTGCTGTACCAAGCTACGATGCAACTGGTCAGCATGCTCTCTATTGTGCACCTGTAGAAGTTCGAGAGTCCTCCTTGACATACCGACTCTCCTTAATCTTCTCAGGAAGTAGAGGCGCTGATGTGCTTTCTTTATCAGTGTTCTGGGACCAGGAAAGATCTTCGGAAATATG
Source organism: Malacoraja senta (assembly GCA_038087875.1). Taxonomy (NCBI): domain Eukaryota; kingdom Metazoa; phylum Chordata; class Chondrichthyes; order Rajiformes; family Rajidae; genus Malacoraja; species Malacoraja senta. The sequence goes on along the minus strand of CM075981.1, from coordinate 14,933,983 downwards.
CACGCCCAGGAATTTGAAATTCTTGAGCCTTTCCACCATCGACCCGTTGATATAACTGTAGGTCCCCATCCTATCCCTTCCGCAGTCCACAATCAGTTCCTTGGTTTTGCTGGTGTTGAGAGCCAGGTTATTGTGCTGGCACCATTTGGTCAATCGGTCGATCTCACTTCTATACTCTGACTCGTCCCCATCAGTGATACATCCCACAACAGTGGTGTCGTCAGCGAACCTGATGATGGAGTTCGCACTATGTCCGGCTACGCAGTCATGAGTATAGAGTGAGTACAGCAGGGGGCTAAGCACGCAGCCTTGAGATGTTCCTGTGCTGATTGTTATCGAGGATGACACATTTCCACCAATACGGACAGACTGTGGTCTGTGAATGAGGAAGTCGAGGATCCATGTTGAACTGCACTTTGAAAATGCAAAAAAACAAAGCTACTGAAACTCGAGATCTGACAGTATGAAGTATCCATCATCAGCAACTGTTCTGCCGCACATTGCAGATCAAGTTATGAAGTGTTTTTATTTAGAACGAAGGAAACTGAGGTTAGCGACAACTGAATAAATTGTAAGAGACCAAGAGAGGGTTTAACAGTAAGGGCCAATTTAATTAAGGATTAGTTACTAGATTAAGTTCATTGGTAGAACAATTAATTGAAATACATTTTTCATTCACGGAGTATTCCGAGGGTGGAGGCAAGCAAGTCATAATACATAATCCATATGTACACATTAAAACACATTTAACGTTCCTGGATGACACTTGAAAAAACATATTTTGTAGGGCTGTGGACCAAGATCAGGGAACTGATCTGGTGTCCACAAGAAAATAAGAGCAGAGGTTGGCCACCCTGGTCCTCAAACCTGCCCACCCATTAAATATGATTAATTACATATTTGCTACATATTATTGTTGGTTTAAATGCATCCCACTACAATCAGTTATAATGTATTGCATAACAATCGCGTATTACAACTATTATCAAACATTGCACAACAGCTGCATATTGCAACTGGTTATAATGTTTTCCACAAGTGGTGATGATAGAGTGTACAGTGGCACATTATAATACATTGCATTAAACTGAGTAGTGTAACGGATTATATTCATTGTCTGACTGCAGTTTATAACATTGCATGGCAGATGATTAGAATAGTTTGCATGAAACCTACTCATTCCAATTAGATATTAATATATCGCATTACTACTGGTTGCAAAACATTTCACTAGAACTGCATGTTGCAGCTTGATTATAATGCATTGCACCAAATATAGATGTGGTAACTGGTTATAACACATTACACTCAACCGCAAAACACATTTGGTGATGTTATAAAGTAACACATTACGCAAATGCCTAATTTTGTTACCTTGCAGCCCAAAATCAGTTGGTTGAAGAACCAGGTTTTGCTGGACGAAAATCCCAAGTTCAGGACTCTGACTAATGAGGGCATCTGCACCCTGGAAATCCGCAAACCGTGTGCTTTTGATGGAGGCGTCTACACGTGTAAAGCAATGAATGCACTGGGAGAGGTGGCTGCCAACTGCAAGCTGGATGTGAAGGGTGAGTAAGAAAGGCCTGGCTTTTCACAACCCATGGCTGCTTAAAACATTCTCAAGTTTAATTTAGTTTATTGTCACGTGTCTGCTGATGGGAATGTGGGGAGAATAAAAATGTAATGTGAAATTTGATGTATGTTTGGGTAAATAGGTGCTTATGGCTGGCATAGACATGGTGGGTCCAAGGGCCCACCATGCTCTATACACTATGACACTCATAATTTGATTCTCTGTAACCTAAATGGATAGTTCTGTGCTGTATAATCTGGAGTGAGGTTCGTCAGGCAAGAGAGGCACGAATCTTGTGGAAGGAGGGGGATGACGAAACGGAACAATGAAATTCTTACTTTCAGCAGCACAGAACAGGTTGTAAACACAGTGCACAATAGATAATATAATAAGCAAACTAAAAGATTTAAACTTCAATAAATAATTAAAAAATATATATAGTACAAAAAACAAAACAAAGTCCCTCGTGCAACCCAGTTTGTAGTTTATCGAAATTTAATTGGAGTTTGTAGTGTTCGACAGCCTGATGGTTGTTGGGAAGAAGCTGTTCCTGAACTCAGACATTACAATTTTCAGACTCCTATACCACCTTCTTGGTGGCATGGTGGTGTGGATCCTTGATGATGCTGGCTGCCTTTTTGAGAAGCTCCTCTTATACAGTGGCTTGCAAAAGTATTCATACCCCTTGAACTTTTCCACATTTTGTCACGTTACAACCACAAACGTAAATGTATTTTATTGGGATTTTATGTGATAGACCAACACAAAGTGGCGCTTAATTGTCAAGTGGAAGGAAAATGATATATGGTTTTCAAATTTTTTTACAAATAAAAAACTGAAAAGTGTCGCGTGCAAAAGTATTCAGCCCCCTTTACTCTGATACCCCTAAATAAAATCCAGTGCAACCAATTGCCTTCAGAAGTCACCTAATTAGTAAATAGAGTCCACTTGTGTGTAATCTAATCTCAGTATAAATACAGATGTTCTGTGAAGGTCTCAGAGGTTTGTTAGAGAACATTAGTGAACAAACAGCATCATGAAGCCCAAGGAACACACCAGACAGGTCAGGGATAAAGTTGTGGAGAAGTTTAAAGCAGGGTTAGGTTATAAAAAAATATCCCAAGCTTTGAACATCTCACGGAGCACTGTTCAATCCATCATCCGAAAATGGAAAGAGTATGGCACAACTGCAAACCTACCAAGACATGGCCGTCCACCTAAACTGACAGGCCCCGGAGAGCATTGATCAGATAAGCAGCCAAGAGGCCCATGGTAACTCTGGAGGAGCTGCAGAGATCCACAGCTCAGGTGGGAGAATCTGTCCACAGGACAACTATTAGTCGTGCACTCCACAAATCGGGCCTTTATGGAAGAGTGGCAAGAAGAAAGCCATTGTTGAAATAAAGCCATAAGAAGTCCCGTTTGCAGTTTGCCACAAGCCATGTGGGGGACAGAGCAAACATGTGGAGGAAGGTGCTCTGGTCAGATGAGACCAAAATTGAAGTTTTTGGCCTAAATGCAAAACGCTATGTGTGGCGGAAACCTAACACTGCACATCACCCTGAACACACCATCCCCACTGTGAAACATGGTGGTGGCAGCTGTGGGGATGCTTTTCTTCAGCAGGGACAGGGAAGCTGGTCAGAGTTGATGGGAAGATGGATGGAGTCTGCAAAAGACTTGAGACTGGGGCGGAGGTTCACCTTCCAGCAGGACAACGACCCTAAACATACAGCCAGAGCTACAATGGAATGGTTTAGATCAAAGCATATTCATGTGTTAGAATGGCCCAGTCAAAGTCCAGACCTAAATCCAATTGAGAATCTCTGGCAAGACTTGAAAATTGCTGTTCACAGACACTCTCCATCCAATCTGACTGAGCTTGAGCTATTTTGCAAAGAAGAATGGGCAAAAATTGCCCATTCTCTAGATGTGTCTCTAGATGTGCAAAGCTGGTAGAGACATACCCCAAAAGACTTGCAGCTGTAATTGCAGCGAAAGGTGGTTCTACAAAGTATTGACGCGGGGGGCTGAATACTTTTGCACATGACACTTTTCAGTTTTTTATTTGTATCATTTTCCTTCCACTTCACAATTATGCACCACTTTGTGTTGGTCTATCACATAAAATCCCAATAAAATACATTTACGTTTCTGGTTGTAACGTGACAAAATGTGGAAAAGTTCAAGGGGTATGAAAACTTTTGCAAGCCACTGTAGATTCCTTTGATGGTGGGTTGGTTAGTACCTGTGATTACCCTTCTCCCCCCTCTCACTGTCTTTGTTAACTATTATCACTATTTTTCTCACTCCAGCTGTTGTTCTGGCCCAGTAATATCTGGATCCGATGGAACCAGCATCTCCAGACAGGTAAGAATATTGAACCACCCTCCATATACACGTTGGTTTAAAATATACACACACACATACCTGGAAATGAGGAATGAGGGATGGGGACAAACAACTTATCTATACTATTACTAAAACTCTCATCTTGACCACTTCCGGTCTGCATTGTATTTAAATTTGCACAAAAACGCTACCCTATATCGCTAGGATTACTCGCCACCTTACTCACCGTTCTCCTCTGCTCCAAGCCACCAAGTTTTGTTCCGATCGTTGGAAGATTACAAAAGTTATGAAAGTTAAAAAAATCATGAGATCAGCAGATTGGTCTTCTCGCATGTCAGTCACCATGAAGGTAACGCTCCTTCTGACACCCGCTATTAATCTTTGCTGTTAATCACCCAGCGGGGCGAGGAGAATAAAGTCCCGGAGCCGGGACTGAGTCCACAAGCCATGCGGAGAACGACCAGCGAAGCGACCAGCGCCCGCTGTGAGTCCCCATCGCACCCCCAACCCCTTCTCCTCTGGTCCCCCTCGCTGGCTCCTGCCCCCCTCCCCGTAATACCGCACTCTCCCCAAGGCTCTTCTGTCTATTCTCCGAGCTCTCTCCCCCCCTCCACAATCACCCCTCCCACACACCCCTCTCCCACACACCCCTCCCTTGCACACACCCCTCACAACCCTCCCCCTGCCCACACCCCCCCCCCATATAACCATATATAACCATATAACCATAACAGCACGGAAACAGGCCATCTCGGCCCTTCAAGTCCGTGCCGAATATTTTTTTAAATTTTTTTTTAAAAAATTTTAAATTAAAAATAAATACTTCCCCCTAGTCCCATCTACCTGCACTCAGACCATAACCCTCCATTCCTTTCCCGTCCATATACCCATCCAATCTATTTTTAAAGGATAACATCAAACCTGCCTCCACCACTTCCACTGGAAGCTCATTCCACACAGCTACCACTCTCTGAGTAAAGAAGTTCCCCCTAATGTTCCCCCTAAACTTCTGTCCCTTAATTCTCAAGTCATGTTCCCTTGTTTGAATCTTCCCTACTCTCAATGGGAAAAGCTTATCCACGTCCACTCTGTCTAACCCGCTCATAATTTTAAAGACCTCTATCAAGTCCCCTCTTAACCTTCTGTGCTCCAAAGAATAAAGACCTAACTTGTTCAACCTTTCTCTGTAACTTAGTTGCTGAAACCCAGGCAACATTCTAGTAAATCTCCTCTGTACTCTCTCTATTTTGTTGACATCCTTCCTATAATTAGGCGACCAGAATTGTACTCCATACTCCAGAATTGGCATCACCAATGCCTTGTACAATTTTAACATTACATCCCAACTTCTATATTCAATGCTCTTATTTATAAAAGCCAGCACACCAAAAGCTTTCTTAACCACCCTATCTACATGAGATTCCATCTTCAGGGAACTATGCAGTTATTCCTAGATCCCTCTGTTCAACTGCATTCCTCAATTCGCTACCATTTACCGTGTACGTCCTATTTTGATTTGTCCTGCCGAGATGTAGCTCCTCACATTTGTCAGCATTAAACTCCATCTGCCATCTTTCAGCCCACTCTTCCAAATGGCCTAAATCTCTCTGTAGACTTTGAAAATCTACTTCATTATCCACAACACCACCTATCTTAGTATCATCTGCATACTTACTAATCCAATTTTCCGCACCTTCATCCAGATCATTGATGTACATGACAAACAACAGTGGACCCAACACAGACCCCTGAGGCACCCCACTAGTCACCGGCCTCCAACCTGACAAACAGCCATCCACCATTACTCTCTGGCATCTCCCATTCAGCCACTGTTGAATCCATCTTGCTACTCCACCATTAATACCCAACAATTGAATCTTCTTAACCAACCTTCCATGAGGAACCTTGTCAAAGGCCTTACTGAAGTCCATATAGACAACATCCACTGCTTTACCCTCATCAATTTCCCTAGTAACCTCTTCGAAAAATTCAAGAAGATTAGTCAAGCATGACCTTCCAGGCACAAATCCATGTTGACTGTTCCTAATCAGACCCTGCTTATCCAGATGCTTATATATATTATCTTTAAGTATCCTTTCCATTAATTTGCCCACCACTGACGTCAAACTAACAGGTCTATAATTGCTAGGTTTACTCTTCGAACCCTTTTTAAACAACGGAACAACATGCGCAGTACGCCAATCCTCCAGCACTATTCCCGTTTCTAATGACATTTGAAATATTTCTGTCATAGCCCCTGCTATTTCTACACTAACTTCCCTCAATGTCCTAGGGAATATCCTGTCAGGACCTGGAGACTTATCCGTTTTCATATTTTTCAAAAGTGTCCGCACCTCCTCTTCTTTGAATCTCACAGTTTCCATTGCTACTCTGCTCGTTTCCCTTACCTCACATAATTCCATATCCTTCTCCTTCGTGAATACCGAAGAAAAGAAATTGTTCAATATCTCCCCCATCTCTTTTGGCTCTGCAGATAGCTGTCCACTCTGACTCTCTAATGGACCAATTTTATTCCTTGTTATCCTTTTGCAATTAATATAGCTGTAGAAACCCTTTGGATTTACTTTCACCTTACTTGCCAAAGCAACCTCATATCTTCTTTTAGCTTTTCTAATTTCTTTCTTAATATTCTTTTTACATTCTTTATACTCCTCAAGCACCTCATTTACTCCATGCTGCCTATAATTATTGTAGATCTCTCTCTTTTTCCGAACCAAGTGTCCAATTTCCCTTGAAAACCATGGCTCTTTCCATTTTTTACTATTTCCTTTCAACCGAACAGGGACATAAAGATTCTGTACTCTTAAAATTTCACCCTTAAATGTCCTCCATTTTTCTTGTACATCCTTCCCATAAAACAACATGTCCCAATTCACTCCTTTTAAATCCTTTCGCTTCTCCTCAAAGTTAGCCTTTCTCCAAACAAAAATCTCAACCCTATGTCCAGTTCTGACCCCCGAGCTCTCCCCCCCCCCTGCGTCTTTATTGCAGCTGCGGGAGGCTCTGGATGAGCCGGCCCGGCCTGACCCAGCCCTGCCAGCGCCGAGTCAGAGATTCCCGGCGGAGAACGAGCAGCAAAGCGACCAGTGAAGCGACCAGAGCCCGCTCTGTGTCCCCTTCGCACCCCCAACCCCTTCCCCTCTGGTCCCCCTGGCTGGCCCCTGCCCCGTCCCCTGTGATACCACATCTCCCCCATGACTTTTCCCCCATCTTTTCTCCGAGCACTCTACCCCCCGCCCTCGCACCCCAAACCCCCCCCCCAAACACTCCACCCTCCCACACACCCCTCCCTTCCACATAATCCTCACAACCCTCCCCGTGCCCACCCCTCTCCCCAAACCCCCCCGCCCACACATACCCCCTCACAACCCCTTCCCACACATACCTCCTTCCCCCCACAACCCCCCAGCACAACCCCCCCGCCTACACAATGCGCCGCCTCCACAACACTCCCCCTCCCCCCACACAACCCCCCCTTCCCCCCACACAACCACCCCCTCCCTCCCATCACAACACCCCCTGCCCACAACCCCTCTCCCCCCCCACCAGAGGGATTCTGGAGGAATTGACAATGGCCAATATTTCCCAGAGGTTCTGTACACTCGGCTGCTAAGTCCACACTTGCCTTGAGTGGACAAGAGAATGAGAAGTGAATGTTGGTCTTTGATGATATTAGCTGCCTTCTTGAGGCAGTGCTTGCTGTAGATCCCTTCAGTAGTTGAAAGTCAGTACCTGTGATGGACGAAGCAATGTCCACCACCGTTGGCAGCCTCCTTCATTCCCTGTCCTTTCGTCGTAGATTCCATTCCATGCAACTTATCCCCAGAATTACCCTAATCTCCTTAAACCGATGGGACCATGTGTCTGCCATACAGAGCATTAGTAGATGCACATAATTTATCGAAGAGCTGGTAAGTATGGACCTGATCTTCTACAAAGAAATGATCCTTCACTGTGCACCATTCAGTCAGGTCCCATGTATCCCTCTATCTCTTATAACAGGTTTCCCTCTCCTCCGTCCATCCTAAGAGCTCAAACTCCAAGATGGGTCAGTGCAGAAGGATAAGGGTGCACTTGAACAGCTTATTCTCACTGCCTTTGGTATTTCACCAATATTGACGGTGTATCTTGTAGATTTGAGACGGTGATGGTGCCCCTTTAAGAGGGGGCAAAGAATGTGCAACTTGGCATATTTTCATTGTATCATTGTACAGTGGCATCTCAGTGTTTAGCCATGATTTATGTTTTTGTTTGTTGATCACAGAAGCGTACTTCGTCACCTTTCTCCCACTTTCTAATGATGAAGGACGTGTTCCAACTATTACGTGTGAAGTCGCCCGATATTTAGTAGCGCAGAAAAATCTATGACCATGAGCCACAATCGATCGAATCTCACTCCAGACATGTCCCTGATATTTGAAATAGTGTGTGACTTTAGTAGAGTTGTGTCATTGAGACTTGGCAATGGACAAAAGTACAAATAAAAACATTTTAAAGAGGTTCAAGCCTGAGTTTATTTAATAAAATAACTGCACACATCCCACATTCTGCTGAATTGTTGCTTTAGTAAAGTTCTGAAATTAAGAGCTGGGAATAAAATCTACGAACAGAAACTATAAAAAGGTCCTGGCATGTGGTTATCCAATTAAAAAACTGCGCACCTCACACATTCAGCGAGGTTGGCTTCCTCCCTAAGAGCGGTGTACACCCTTTGCTGATCTAGCCGAATTCACAACTAATTTTGGCGGTCATTCCTTTTGGAGAATACCACATCATATTGATCACGTTGGCACGCCCAGTAGCTCACATGACTGCCTCTCACATGTTGATTCTGTTAGGAAAATCCTCAAAACACGATAAGCTTTCCTTTTCTATTTCCTCAATAAACGGGTGTACTTACACTGTTGTAAGTTGGCAACAGGACTTGACTCGATAGCATGCGAGTCAAAAATGACATCTACAGGGAAAGGATCCAATCCAGTTACAGGCAGGAGGAACATTTTGCAGTATGATTTATTGGACACAGGAACTGCAACGAAACTGGTTTCAGGAGACTGCATTTGTATTTTGAAGGGAAAATTGCAGTGTCAATTGCGGTCTGTTCCCACCATCTGGCAAGAAACCTTGCTCTCTAGGTCTGCTCCTGAGTACAAACCACACTTGCTGTATCTTAGTCATTTTAAGTTCAGTTCCTTGATGTTGGGACGTGAAGCAAACCTGTTGCGCTTCAGACACGATGCACACGACCCAGTGTAACGGGCGACACAATATTCAAAGGTTGTCACAGTGCCTGTGAGTGTGATTGCAAGTGTGTTTACCCTGTGCCTCTGAGTGTGGCTACATCCATGTTTACACCTGTGCCTGTGTGTGGTTACAGCTGTATTTACACATGTACCTGTGAGTGTAATTATAGTCATGTGTACTCCTCTGACTGCTAGAGTTAAGGGTGTATAATTGTCTTATGCACCGGGACTAGAACCATAAATTTGTTACTTGCTGCAGCTTGAAAAGCACATAAAAAAAAACAGCACAACAAAGAAATGCACAATAAATTATCAGTTCTAAATAAACCAAACCATGGCGGTGCAAGTCAAAGCACGCAGTGCAACCTTAGTGCAAAGTCCATAGTAATTCGATGCTAACATAAGGTTATGGTTAGTTTTACAGCGTGCTTCAAGAGTCCGATGATTGATGGGAAGAAGCTGTTCTTGAACAGTTCGTTCCCACCTACCTCCAGCATATCTTTCATGCCCTCGACCATTTTAACAACTTCCAATTCTCTGCGTCCATCCCCCTCATCTTTATGACACTAGTCTTGAGGTCTTCCACTTTTTTTGTAAACAAAATCTCAACCAGGTCCCCTCTTGCCTGGCAGGACTTGTTCCGACCCTCGACCATTCTACCTGCTTTCTACAAATCAAACTTGTAGCCATCAGCACTCCCATGTGCCTCAGCCATGTTTGTTTTTACATTGATTTTGTGGAATAGTTCTCACTCCAAATCTACTCTCGTGCCCTCCCCAACTCTTCCTCCATAACATTGATGACTGAATAGCTACTACTTCCTGCACTTGTGCAGAACTCATTAGGTTTAACACCTTTGCCACCGGCTTCCACCCTTCCTTTTCTGGATCTCTTTTGTCCTCATTTCAGAGGACAAACTAGCCACCAATATCTACTATAAATCTACGGACACCCACAGATACCTTCATTACATCTCATCCCATCCTGTCTCCTGTAAGGACACCAAGCCCATCTCTGTTTCTCTGTCTCTGCCGCATCTGTTCGAAAGATGATTTCTTCCACTCGAGGACTTCTGGAATGTCCTTCAGGAAGCACACGTTTACACTCTGCTTACTAGAGATGCTGGGAATCATGAATAAAGAGGAAGGAAGGTCACATAATGGTCAATAGCAACACGAGAAGAAAGCTGAGGCAGTTCTATAGTCCCCAGTTCTACAGTGAACCATCAGGAGAACAGAACAAGACAATGGGGATGTCAGTTACCAAGTATTTTGGAACTGACATCTTGTGAAAGGTACACACAGAACTTCAGATGCTGGAATCTTGAGTAAAACACAAAGAGCTAGAGTAACACAGTGAGTCAGGCAGCATCTGAGGGAAATGAACAGGTGCCTAATGAGATAATCGTCAGCAGTAACTCTGGAGACCAATCATTGGAGAAGAAGTGGATAATATCTGAGTGCATGCAGTAGCTTTTGGAAGCTGTGAAAATAATGTGTTGTATTGTTTGCTGCATTTAATTAGCAACACCAATTCTACGACTCAAACACTACCAGTCTTTGGCATCATCCACTGCTTTCATCCGCCCCAGTCCATGATAACCATAGCTACAACATTCTCCAGTCTCTAATACCTATGGGCTCTAATCGCTAATACCAACAATGTATTTTCCCGGTCTCCAATAGCTATACCCTCTGGCATTTGTTCTTTCCACAGTTTCTGATTCCATCCGCAGCCTCTGATTTATAATTTTGGCACTACTGAACCCCTTAATTCCCCAATCCTCGTTACACATTTTTCTGAGTTCCCAAACCCTGTATAAGCCCCGTATATGGCACTCAGGACCCCTGATGGCCCTTTCTCCAATGCAACCAAACCCTAATACACCATTGCCCCTCGCCCTTAATGCCCATAACTGGCCCATCGAGCCTGCTTGCCCCATCCTGGCCTGATTCTTGATATCCCACTGCTTTGTTCTTCATCCTTTATTTTCTCTTTTGGTTTGATTTATTATTATCACGTGCACCAAGGTACAGTGAAAGACATTGTTTACAAATTCTATATTTTCCTTGATCTTTGGCCCTTGATCTCTCATTTTCACACCTTACCCTTCCCATATCTCTGTCTCCCTCTCCCCTGACTCTGTCTGAAGAAGAGTCTCAACCCAAAACATCACCCATTCCTTCTATCCAGAGATGCTGCAGTTACTCTAGCATTTTGTGTCTGTCTAGTGTGTTTTATTGTTCGCTGCATTTAATTAGCAACACCAATTTAACACTTTTAGACTTGAATACCTCCAGTCTTTGACATCATGCTCAGGACTACATTTTCTGGACGGTCTAGATTACTAATCCAGTGATAATACCCCAGTGCCTGCTGCAACATCCCTGGCCTAAAGCCCCAATCCATGATACCTCGGCCCAAAACCTGAAACCCCAATTCCCAATAATCTATCCCAGTCCCCAATGGCCCATTCCCTGACACCCCATCCCTGTCCCTAATGCCCCATTCCCTGACACCCTCCCTGATGCTCCAGACCAACATCATATCCTAGTCCCTGACACGCTCTCCCAGTCCGTGATATCTTGACCCATTCCCTGACAACCTGTCCCAGTTCGACATCCTATCCCAGTCCCTGATGCCCCGTATCCCGTTCCCCGACACCCAGCCCAATTCCCTGACACACTGACCACTTCCTGGCAGTCTATCACATTCCCTGGTCCTTGTCCCTGGCACCCTGCTCCATTCCGGCTCATTCCCTCACTCCGTCCCATTTCCTCACTCCCTGCCCCATTCACTGACTCCCTGACACGTTGCCTGAACCCTGTCCCTTCCTGACAGTCTATCCCAGTTCTGATGTCCCATTCCCTGATCCCTCTCCCTCTCCCTGTCCCTCTCCCTGTCCCTCTCCCTGTCCCTCTCCCTGTCCCTCTCCCTGTCCCTGTCCCTGTCCCTGTCCCTGTCCCACTCCCACCCCGCCCCTGTGCAATTCCCTGACCTTTCCTGACGGGCCAGCCACGTGGTGGGGCGGGCTGTATATTGCGTCACGTCCGGCGGTGGGGGAATGTTTCCGGGGCGCGGTGCTGTGTCCAGGGTAACGGGAGCGGGCGGAGCGCGGCTTGCGGCCTGGAGCCCGCGGACGTGCGGCCGGGAGAGAGCGCGGGCCGGGTCTCCGGGCTGTGAGTGACCGAGCGCCGGCCCCATGAGCGCGCAGCGGCGGCCGACGCGACGGAGCGAAGGCGGGGAGGTGAGCTCGGGGCCGGGCCTGAGCCGGGCACCGGTCGTCAGCCCGCGGTCGGGCCGCGGGAGCCGGAGCTCCGAGCCCGTCCTGGGCGTCCTGCTACAGCAGCCCCTGACCCGGCAGCAACTGAAGCGCCTGGAGGAGCACCGGTACCGGAGCGCCGGCGCCTCGCTGCTGGAGCCGCTGATGCAGATATGGTGGGAGTGGCTGGTCAGCCGCCTGCCGCTCTGGATGGCGCCCAACGCCATCACCATCACCGGCCTGGCCCTCAACGCCTGCACCACCCTCGTCCTCATGTTGTACTGCCCCACGGCCACCGAGCAGGTAAATGTACCGGAGCTGCACACCGTACGACTGAGGCAGCACCTCTACACCGACCCGGACCCGGGGATATCCGCGTGTCACTGTGTAGGGTCTTACCGTCACTGGTAATAGTAGTGTCCTGAATGTAATACACTTCCCTACCCACCTTCTCTGGTTGACTGTAGAATGTCCTGGAGCTAATGGACTGCCCCACCTTGATAATGGTTAATATACACTGTCTAAGACACTGTCCCAGCCCCACTGGTTAAAGGCAGTGTGTAGGATCTAATACACTGCCCCACGACAATGGTTAATGGCAGGCTGTCCCACTTTGAGTGGTTAATGGTGCAGAATCCAATGTACTGCGCTACACCTCTGGTTAGTGGTAGGTTGTAATGGATCTAATGCATTGTAACACCGCATTCAGGGTACTCGTATTTCCTGGACCCTGGACTTACAACATTCCCAGATCTCTACTGTTAAGGTCCTGCCGAAGCTTGACTTCCCAAATTACAACACCTCAGATTTATCTGAATTAAAAGCCATTTCCCATTCTTTGGCCTACTTTCTCAGTTGATCTGGATCCTGTTGTAATTCTTGACAGTCTTCGTTGTCCATGATATTCTCTATTTTAGTGTCATCTGCAGACTTGCTAACAATGGCTTGTGCATTCTCATCCAAATCATTGATATAGTTGTTACAAAATGGGCACAGCACCAACCCCCGAGGTGCACAAGTAGTTACTGGCATCCGGTCTGAAAAATAACCTTCCACTATCATCCTTTACTTTGTACCGTCAAGCCAATTATGTATCAAAATAGCTAGTTCACTATGGTTCCCCTGCAATCTAACATTCCTCATTAGCCTACCGTCCAGGACATTATCAGAGGTCTTGCTGAAGTCTTACCAATCAATGTCTACCTCCCTGCCCTCCTTAATCTACTTGTTGACCTCTTCAAAATCTCTTATCGGTTTCACAAGACCCAATTTCCTCTGCACTAATCTATGTTGATTATCTCTAATCAACCCCGGTCTTTCCAAATGCATGAATATCTTATCCTTCAGAATACCTTCCAGTAACTTAGGGATGTTAGGCTTACTGGTCATGTAGACCCTGAACCCTCACTATCTCACTTTTAAAAGGTAACTCCCTTTAAAGGCAAGTCCCTTTTCCAAGAAACAACTTACTCCAGTCAACTTTGCAAGCTCCTGCATAATAACAACATTTGTTTTGACCCAGTTTATAAATTTAATGTGAACCAGTTGTGTCCTTTTCCATAACTATTTAAAAATTAACTATGTCACTGGGCCCAAGGTTTCCACACTGATACCTCAGTCACTTGCTCAGTTGTATTTTGCAAGAGTAGGTCAGGTTTTTTCCTCTCCTAGTAGGGGCCTCTAGAGATAACATGAAACTTTTCGTATCACACTAAATTCCACTTCATCTAAGTCCTTGGCACTATGGCAGTCTCAGTCTATATCAGAAAAGTTAAAATCTACTATTCTTGCAACCCTCTGCAATCTCCCTGCATATTTGTTCCTTTAATTCCCATTGGCTATTTGGGGGTAGCAGTACAATGCCAACAAGATGATCATTCTTTTCTTATTTCTCAGCTCCATTCATAAAGCCTCACAAGGTGATCCCTCAGTAATTTAATCTTGGACAATTGCCATGATGTTCTCCTTGCATTAAAAATGCAAATCTCCTTCTTTCCTCCACCTCAACCCTGCAAGTTACACCTCTACTCTGGAATATTAAGCTTACAATCCTGTAGACACATGCAACTTCAGATACTGGTTTACATAAAAGGACTCAGTGCTGGAGTAGCTCAGTGGGTCAGACAGCATCTCGGAGAAGGTGGAGGGTGTCGATTCAGGTTGTGTTCTTCTTCAGATCAATCTTCATCAGCTTAAAGTCCTGTCCCTTAAAGTAACTGCCACGTTTCTGTAATTTGATTTTGATTTTTGATTTTGATTACATTTATTGTCATTGCACTTTTCAGTGCAACAAAATGGTTTAGCCTGCAGTCATAACATAGAATAAATAACATAAACACACTCTCAACACAGTTTAACATCCACCACAGTGAGTTCACCAGGCACCTCCTCACTGTGATGGAAGGCAAAAAGTCCCAAAGTCCATGTCTCTTCCCTCCTTGCTCTCCCTCTGCGCTGAGGCGATCCAGGCCTCCGATGTTGTGACCCCGCCGGATGATGGTAAGTAAGTCCCGCGGCTGAATCCGAACGGGCCGGTTCAAACTCCGCGGCCCTTTCGGATTCAATAATGACTATAGTAATTATAGTATAGTATACTACAATTATAGTAATGACTATAGTATTACATTCTCATGCACCTATCTATACCTTGACTTTTACCTATCATGGTTTTTGCACTGAAATAAACACAATTTAATCCAACATTCGTTCCTTGAACTTTACCGTGCTCCTGCCTGGCTTGTCCACTGAACATTCAACCATTGACCTTTGTATCAACTTCCAGTCTTTTATCTGCCTCACTACTACTTTGGATCCCATTCCTTGCCAATCTCCCTAGTAGCACTAGCAAGCCTGTCTTTTAGGATGCTTATCCCCCTCCAATTCGGGTGCTATCTAATGCAATATTTAATGTCCCACCTCAAATGATTAATTGCAGAGTATGCAGGATCGAAGGTACTAACCCACTTCCAGAGTGGCGTATGGTAGAGAGTGCAGGATTTAATGTACAACCCCACCACCTCAATGGTTAATTGCAGGGACTTGAGTAGTGTTCTATCTCCATTGTGGTTAATTTACAGGGTTTGATGCACTGCCCCTCCTCCACAATGGATAATGTATACGATCTAAGGCAGTAACCTACCTCCTCTGGTTATTGGCAGCTTGTATCGGATCTAAGGAACTGCCTCTTTGCCACAGTGGTTAATATACTGTATCTAATGCAATGCCCCAGTCCTGCTAGTTAATGGTTGAGTGTGAATTATCTGACGTACTGCCCCACTTCCACAGTGGATGCTATACAGGATCTATTATTGGTATTATTTTTTTATTATGTGTATAGAGATACAGTGGAAAAGCTTATTTTGCCTGCTATCCAGGTAGATGATACTGCAATGAGTCCAATCATACCGTACAACAGAATGGAAAGGAACAGAGTCTAACATGAGGAGAGGTTGTCTAGCATGGTAGACTGCACAACCTTTTGCAATTTCTTTCCGTCTTGGTCAAAACTGCATCCTAATAGGATGCCCTCTGTGATAGATCTCTTGAAATTAGGAAGAGCCATTCAAAACATACCTAATTCCCCAAATCCTCTGAGAACCTTTTGTGCGCTTTAATGCCGTTGCGCCGAAGGCCCTCTATTAGGTCAAATTGTATGACATTTACACCTAGAGACTTTAAGATTTTGACCATCTCCACTTTTGCATCATTGAGACAGACTGGGCCGTGTACTGCGACCCGTTTCCTGAAGTTAATGACTAGCTAGTTCATTTTGCTGACTTTGAAAGAGAGGGTGTTGTTTTGACACTATGCAACTGGGCGCTCTATCTCCTTCCTGTAGTTTGTCTCGACATTACTTGTTCTGGCCCACTACAGTGGTATCATCTGCAAACTTGTACATGGAGTTAGAGCAAAATTTTGCTGTACAGTCATGAGTGGATAGCAACTATAATGAGAGGCAAGGTCGAAGGCACTGTCCCACCCACAGTGGTTAATGCTAAAGCGTGCAAGATAGACTGAACTTTGGTGCCTTCCCTCACAGTGGGAAACTTTGATACCGCTGTGTGGGGATGTTTATGTTATAGACTATGGTGATCTGTGTTCTTATTTTTATTTGTTCGTATGGTGAAAAAAGCATTTTGTTGTCTCTGTACTTGTACTCTGCACTATGACAATAAAGTTGAAGCTAATCTAATAGGATGCACTGCCCCACCTTTACGGTAGTTTACAAAGTTTAATGCACTGCACGATACCCAGATTGGTTAATGCTGGCTAGTGTGGGTTGCAAGATACTGACCTGCCTCTCCAGTAGTAAGTATACAAGATCTAATGCACTGCCTCAGCTCCATCGTTGTTAATACAGTATCTAAGGTTTTAAGAAGGAACTGCAGATGCTGGAAAATCGAAGGTAGACAAAAGTGCTGGAGAAACTCAGCGGGTGCAGCAGCATCTATGGAGCGAAGGAAATAGGCAATGTTTCGGCTGAAGAAGGGTTTCGGCCCGAAACATTGCCTATTTCCTTCGCTCCATAGATGCTGCTGCACCCGCTGAGTTTCTCCAGCACTTTTGTCTACCCACAGTATCTAAGGTACTGCTCTACCTCTATGTTAATGGTTGAGTGTACATGATCAACTGCACCGCCCCACTTCCACAGTGGTCAATGCACCAATGTAAGGCATTGTCGTACTTTCACAGTGGTTAATGGAGAATGTACAAGATCTGACCTCCACAGGATGAACAAGGTCCATCCTGTATTGCTTGTTCTTTAAAGTGGGTTACATGTATTGGTTTTTGATTCATTATTGTCATGTGTACCACAAAATTGTGGAAACATTTTGTTTAAGTGCTGTCCAGTCAAAGCAAACTATACATGGGTGCAATCCAGACTTACACAAGCAAGTACAACGTGTAGTGCAGATAGAAAGATACCAGAGTGCAGAATATGGTGTTACAGCTTAATAGTGTTCTCTGCTTGAGCTTTTCAGAACTTCTGGCTGTAGAATACAGGGTATCCAATACACCCACCCCTTGACTGTAATGAAGGTGATTACTGGCTAATTATAGAATATATGTGATAGGTTATATTTCATTAATTTCACAGATGCATTGTGAAATATACAGGTTCTAATATTTTGGTTCGACCCAAGAATATATGATCCAAAAATGCAAAGGATCTAATAGTCACATCAACTTTATTAGTTCAAATGATTGAGGTTGTATTGATTTGATTGTCTGTCCCACACACAGCAGTTATCTGTGGAGATATAAGACCAAATGTACTCCATGGGCCCTTGGGTTGGTGACTATGGAATGTATAGAATCCTTTGCTCTGTTCAATCTCCAGGGAGATGGTGATTAAGGGATATATTGGATATGGTCCACTGCTTGATTCTCGTATCCTTGAAGTCATGGAATTAAATAAGGACTATCCTGTCTGTCCAGTGTAGCGTGGATGTCCCTACTCTGCATAGGATCCAATGTTGGCCCGGCATTCTCCGTGCAGGTGGTCTTGGGATCGATTGAAACAAATGCATTATTCTCCAATTAGGCTGTGCAACACATATGATCCACTACTCTATGTAAATCGCTGCTTTGCCTCCAATGTAGCAAGTGAGAATAGGACACGATTTACAACAAGTGCAGAGTGACACAGTGGCACAGCGGTAGAGCTGCTGCCTTACAGCACCAGAGACCCGGGTTCGATTCTGACCACAGGTGCTATCTATATGGAGTTTGTACGTACTCCCCGTGACCGGCGTGAGTTTTCTCCGATATCTTCGGTTTCCTCCCACACGCAAAAGACATACAGTAGCAATGTTACAAAATTTTGAGATTTAAAAAATAAAGTCTGTAATTTATCCCATCAGATAAAGCATAAAAAGAAGTTTAATTTGACACTTAATTCACTTTCATATCTTCAGTATTAAAGAAGTTATGGCCATGTTCATACTCGGGAATTAGCATCTTGTTCCCTATTGCTTTTCCATTGACTTAACACAAAAGCTGTGATCGAGGACAGTTAAAAGCCCATAACCTTCTTAAACATTAAGATAACTGAAAGAAATTTTCAGTTATTATAGATTGAAGCATTCTGAAACAAATATGAAACACTTACTTAGAAGACATGAAAGTAAAGCATATAATTAGTTAGTTACCTAATTGTAGCTAATTACAAAATTCAATTACTAGATCTAAACATCTATCAATTTCTTAAGAATAGATTAACATTTTTAAATAGCCTAAGTGTCCAAATAACATTCACACAATAATTCACAATATAACATGATTTTTAAATCTCATTTTCATGAATTTACAGGCCAAATGGAAGGAATTGAATGTTTAATACCTGTAAATTAATGGGCATTTAAATCATCTTGTGAGTGAGGATTTCTGGAACGCGATCTTTTGGAAGGTTCATTTGCAGTGAATTTAACCCCGTATTGGCATGAAAAATACTGCCGTTAGTTCGGGGAATAAAATCACCGTGTCGCATGAAAAAATGTGAAATAAAGGCTTCTTAAGAAGCACTTTTATACATTTAAAGAAACCACTTTCGTTTACCTGTCCCGTGTGTGAAATCCGTCCCCGTTATCGGCGTTGACGCTTCAGGAGCTGCTTTTAAAATTACTCTAGCGATGACATTGACGATTTAATAAAAATAAAAAATTCACAAAACGCCACTAGGAACGATTCTTCAGCCAACGCTTGTACTCCAACAAAATATTAACCAGGACAAGGGAGGAGAAACCTGCGTTTTAACCCCACCCCCCCTTAAAGGCGCCAAAATCGCGCACACGGCCAGTGGCAGAATTACAGCGCGACTGAAGGTAAGTTTTGTAACATACCTACATACAGATTTGTAGGTTAATTGGTTTGGTATAAATGCAAATTGTCCCTAGTGTGTGTAGGATAGTGTTAATGTGCGGGGATTGCTGGTCAGTGCAGAATTGGGCTGAAGGGCCTATTTCCTCACTGTATTACTACACTAAACTAAACTACACGATTTATTAGAATGTCTGACCACTTTGCGGTAATTGTGCAGTCTACAGGATCTAATAAGCAATGTGAGCAGATGAGAGTATATAAGATCTAATCCAATGCCTCATCCCCACAGAGATGATTTGAGAATGTATAGGATCTAGTAATGTATAGGATCTAGTACAACAGAGAATGATTGCAGAATATATATGATGCAAGAGATTGCCTTTAACCTTTTTTACTTTGTCTTGCAAAAATATAGTTTAAATTTAAACATTTAGCATCCAGTGCTTCTATGGGAGACAATTCCACACTTCTATAGACTATAGTTCACGTGAAATAAAATGTCTGTTTTTGATTATAGGTTATGTTTAATTGTCATAGAATACTTCTCTATCTCCATCTCCTGCAGTGCTTATCAGATATGGACAACCTTTGCTTGCACAGAAAGTGTTCGAATGTAAATCTGTATATTCAACTTTTAAAAAATATATATAAATATGTTTAATATGTGATAGGAAAAGACAAAGATTCTTGGAATTCAGTGGATATTAACTTGTAACCTCACACCAGAACAGATTTGACAGTAGGTGTTGATTTTTTTCATGTTATGTTTGTCAATAAATTATTTCTGTGTATGAATATCATCAGAAGCTAACTGCTCTGGTATTGCGCTGAAGGTGTTTTTCACAATGTGCTGAGAAGTGTGTGAGAGCTCTTATAGTTGACAGTAATGCACTGCCAGACTTGACATCCTCTCACTGAATGAGGAATGCGTTAATTGTTCTGTTTTTGTGTTTCTCCTACTCACTACCAGAACTTCATCTAGAAACCTCTGATTTCATTTGTCAGTTTATTAATGTTCATCACTTTCCCAATGTTTGTGGGTATAAGAACTATGGTAGAGACAAGGAACTGCAGATGCTGGCTTACAAACAAAAAGGAATAAAGAGCTGGAGTAACTCCGTGGATTAGGCAGCATCTCTGGAGAACATGGATAGGTGATATTTTGGAATCAAAATCTAAAGAAGTATTGTGACCCAAAACGTCACCATGTTCTGCCGAGATGCTAGTTGACCTGTTGAGTTACTCCAGCACTGTGTTTTTATATCAAAACTATTAATCAGCTATGGATTACAGAGAAGCCTTTTCTTGTCACTGAATGTTTTGTCCACATTTTCTTAAGGCAAGGGTTCACTTTCTTCTTGTTCTGGTTCCATTCCATCAGATGTTCAACTCCCTCCTGTACTGTAACTCATTACCCGTTATTCGTCCAACAACTGGTATCATCGGCAAATTAAAAAAAGGTGTTAGAGCTGTGTCTACTACACAGTCCTGGGTAAGAGTAGAGCAAGGGACTGAGCACAGCCTTGAGGTGCTCCTGTGTCAAGGAGGAAGTGTTGTCAATTTGCACTGATTGTGGTTTGCCGATTGAGGAAGTTGAAGATCCAGTTGCATAGAGATGGGAGTGACTTAATTCCCTGAGTTTGGTAAGTTTGGAGGGAATGATGGTGTTGAACACAAGCTGTAGTTGATGAACAACAGTGGGATGTATGCATTCTTATTGTCCAAGGGATCCAGTGCAGAGTGGAGAGTCGGCTAAATCACATTCCCTGTCGATCTATTGTGGCAGTGGCTCCAGGTCCTTATAGGCAGGAGTTGATATGCATCAAACAAGGGTCATGGAGCATTTTATAAAGTGGGGGTGGGGGGGCTGAGCGATCACTGACCACCGGCCTCGGGGTGGGAGGGGGTCTTTTTTGAAATTTGATGTTTTAAAATTATGTTTTAGTGCATTGTAGAAGTATGATTTCAATGTTTTTTGTTTGAAGTATTTTTAAGATAATGTAGAGATGGGACCAGATGATTATTATTTTTGTCATTGCTCGACCTCCAAAAACTGGGGGATAATACAGGCCACCCCCCCTCCTCAAAAAGTGGGGGGATATATTACCTATCCCCCCACTTTTAAATATGTTATAATTTCAAGTGCTTTTTTTTGTTTGTAGTTGGAAAAAGGGACAACCAGCCTGTATACTACCGGTCTGTATACTGCCGGTCCCGCTTATCCCTGCCTGTGCGGCCCGGATTGGAGTCGGGCGGGCGTCTGGCACAGATGATGGAAATGATTGCAAGTTCTCTTTCCCTCTCAGGCACAAAGCGCTGGAGTAACTCAGCAGATCGAACAGCATCTCCGGAGGACATTGTTTCCAGAGATCTATGCTCTCAAGAGATACTGCCTGACTGGCTGAGTTCCTCCAGCACTTTGTGTTCTTTGGTGTATTAGCCAGCAGCTGCAGTTCCTTTTTTCTTCTCTGTCCCTCTGTTTGACTATAACATGCAGAATTGGCAGGGCAACAACTTTTATAATAAAAACGTCCACGAACTTCTGTGTGTTCCTAACTGGAAAACTCCATCAGAGATAGACACAGACTGAAGAAGGGTCTCGACCCAAAACGTCACCCATTCCTTTTCTCCAGAGATGCTGCCTGTCCTGCTGAGTTACTCCAGCATTCTGTGTCTATCGTCGGTGTAAACTAGCATCTGCAGTTCCTTCCTGCACATGTGAACATTGAGGATGGACACAATGTTGGAGTAACTCAGTGGGTCTGACTAAGTGTGAAGAAGGTTTCCAACTCGAAACGTCGCCGATCCATGCTGTCCAGAGATGCTGCCTGACCCACTGTGTTACTCCAGCACTTTGTGTCTAAGTTCTGTTAGACCAGCATCTGCAGTTCCTTCCTACAAACGGCATCAAAGACAGTGTCACGATTTGCTCAAATTTCCTGTCCCATCCCACACAACGTGGTATCCATTGGCTAATCTCTTCTATTCCGCCGCTTTCATTGGCCAACTGTGTGGCGAGAGTTGACCATTGGGGGAGCAGAACCACAGTTCGGCAGCTGTGATTGGCCGGCTGCGGTGACGGGGCCATGGTGACGGCACACTGCACTTGTTGCAGTGACGCGGGCGCCGCTGGGTTGGTTGGCGGCTGCTGTCAATCACAGGTGTGCCTGTTTCCTGCAGCGACTCGAGCAACTTGAGGCTATGCATTATGAAATGGGCCAGTTCCGCGGCCCATGTCATATCCAACCTTCCAAAGCACTTTGTCACCACAGTGCTGGTGCCACTGCTCGGTGGTCAATGAGGCATGTCACCTGACTCTTATTGCTGAAGTACTATTGGTATATGCGCCACAAGTATTTCTCCATTTAGTACCATTGCCTATGAGAAAGTATTGCCCTCTTGAAAATGTCCAGTGCTCTAGGGGTAGCTTATTCATAGAATATATATTTTAAATTATAGGCTTTTACATGCAGATTGATGTTTTCATTATGTAGAGCTGGTAAGATCACTAACATCATCAAGTTACCAAATGCAGGATGCTAAATTTCACCGAGCTTATTTTTTGATTTCTCGCACATATTTTGTGTTTCAAAGATGAAATTAAGAGAGAAAGCAAAATAATCAAAACACCATGCTGGAGGAACTCAGCAGGTCAGGCAGCATCCATGGAGGGAATGGGCAGATGACGTCTGAAGAAGGTCCAGATCCTTCTTCAGACTTGAAACATAAACCTTGGGTGATATCTTCATCTAGCAAAAGTGACGTTCACAAGTTATAGGGGTAGTATTAGACCGTTCGGCCCATCGTGTCTACTCTGCCATTCAATCATGGCTGATCTCTGCCTCATAATCCCATTTTCCTGCCTTCTCCCCATTACCCTTGACACTAGTTCTAATCAAGAATTCATCTATCTCTGCCGTAAAAATATCCACTGACTTGATATCACCGTCTATTCTACATCCACTTGTTCTTGATCCCATTGCCAGTGGGAACAGCTTCCCTTTATCTATCTCTAGCCACCAAGGTATTAAATACCTTAAGTCCCTTCCTGTCATCTTCTGTTTCAAGGACAACTCCAGATTTTCCAATCTGTCAACGCGACAAAGATATTCATGTCTGCATACATTTTAGTAACTTTAATTGTGCTGGAACCCGTGTTTCACACAGGTTTGTTTATTGCACTCTTGTGTTCTCAGTGTATAAAGCCCAGGTATCCCTATGATTTTTAAACCACTTTCTCAACCCAACACTTCCAGTAATTTATGAGCACATACTCTCTCTGTTCTTGTACCCCATCCAGAATTATGCCCTTTGGTTTGTTGCCCCTTTTTCATTCTTGCACCAAAATGTAACGCTTTTCTCAGAATTACGTTTTAACTGTCTGCTTCCCAACCAGCTTGCAGTCTATTATTGTCCTCGTAGTTCACTACACCTCCAGGTTTGTGTCATCTGCAAATGTGGCAATTATGGTAGCATAAATGCCAATGCTGTAATTGTACTGGAGCTTCAATGATAGGTACCCGAGGACACCTTATCAGCTGGAGTATTGGGTCCCAAGGCACTTACCCTTTCCAGCATTTTCATTGTTTTGCTTCATCCACATAATATCACAAATTGGCTAAAGATTGCTTCTGTGATGCTGGGGCCATGGAGGGGGTATTTGTTATTTCTAGCTGAAAACATTTGCAAACATTTAATCCTTAAGCTGTGTGATAGGCCTTGCCGTACTGAGAATGGGGATGTTCTTGCATCACCATTTCTCTTTTGACTTTTAATTGTCACCACCATTCAAAGGAAATCTGCCAAAGCTGTAAAGCATTGAGCAGAAACCAGGAAATGCAGACGCTGGTTATGCGTTACAGTGGAATGTAATTCTGATTTTCCACAAAGCCATAGAGTCACACTATACAGCGTGTAAACAGGCCCTTCAGCCCAACTTATTCATGCTGACCAAGTTGCCCAAATGAGCTAGTCCAACTTGCACGTGTCTTAGCTATATATCTCCAAATATTGGGATGGTGCAGCAGTAATGTTGCTGCCTTACAGCGCCAGAGACCTGGGTTTGATGCTGATTAAGGGTGCTGTCTGTACGTTCTCCCTGTGACCACATGGGTTTTCTCCGGAAGCTCCGGTTTCCTCCCACATGCCAAAGACGTACAAGTTTGTAGGTTAATTGGGTTTGGAAAAATTGTAAATTGTCCCTAGTGTGTAGCATAGTACTAGTGTACGGGAATTGCGGTCAGCGTGGATGCAGTGGGCCAAAGAGCCTGTTTCCGCCCTGTATCTCTAAATTAAACTAAAATTTCTATCCATGTGCCTGAGCCACATGGTTGCTCATCTTGTTCGACTCGGGTTTTGCTCAGTATCTTTGATTTAGCACAACGAAAGAGCCCCAAAAGAAGACAGAGGGTGTTCTTTGATTGAAGACTAGATTGTCTTCTAAATTATTCATCATAGGTCTGAAGAAGGGTCCTGATCCCAAATATCACCTGTCCATTTCCCTCCACAGATACTGCCTGACCCACTGAGTTCCTCCAGTAGTTTGTTTTAAATTCAAGATTATAGCATCTGAGAAAGGCCACTTATCTCCTTGTGCATAGTCATACCTGCGGAATCAATTAATCTGTAGGAAAGAATGGCAGATGCTGGTTTAAATCAAAGGAAGACACAAAATGCTGGAGTAAGACAAGGCAGCATCTCTGGAGAGAAGGAATGGGTGACATTACGGGTCGAGACTGAAGAAGGGTCTTGACCTGAAATGTTACCTATTCCATTCCTTCTTTCCAGAGATGCTGCCTGTCCCACTGAGTTACTCCAGCATTTTGTGTCTACCTTCAAATCAATGAATCTATCAGGCTGCCGAGTGCCTAATCAGTGGGATGGCTTGAAAATTCATGTCTGAATGCTCATATCTTTGTGTGGACTTTGCATGAGCGTTAAATTGTCCCCTTTCAAAGCTTGAATTAGTTTGAGTTTGAATTGGCCAGCTTTGTATTATTGCAATAAAACTGGCTGCCTCTCATTTTAGATTACAGTTTTAAAAAGCTATCACATTGCCAGAGATCAGATTGTGTAGGGTGGTAGATTTCCTGTATAGAAGGATATTAACACAGAGGTTTGCAGCTTTGCCTGCCAGTTTCACACTTATTATTGATCTTGGTTTTTAATTTTGAGCTTATTATATGAAGCAAATTATCCATAGGCCCAGTGTTGCTCACTTCCTATCTTTGTCTTGCTGTTTTGTTCCAACATGCCACATGCTGTCTTTACTGGGAGCCTGGATGCCAGCACTCCATGGGCCATTGGTTGTCTCAGCTTGGGCATTGACAGCTGATGAGGCCCAGTCTCCAGGCTCGCTGGATGTCAAGGGTGTCAGCTTTTTGCAAATATCTTTGAACCTCTAAAACGCTAATACTTGAGAATTTTTTAGATTCACTTTCAATATTTTTACATTTAATACACTTCTGCAAACTTCAATTATTTTTTTAAACGTTAAAAGTAACTTAAATAAAGAGTGCATTCGCAGATTTTATGTCAGCAGCTGACTGACCTCCCCTTTGTTTGAAAGGGGACTGGTTTGTGCTGGTTTTGGCATCTGGGCTAGGCTTGAGAGCTGGGAAGTCATGGAAGATCATGCTGTGTAGAAAGGAACTGTAGATGCTGGTTTAAACCGAAGATAGGCACAAAATGCTGAAGTAACTCAGCGGGACAGTCAGCATCTCTGGAGAGAAGGAATGGGTGATATTTTGGGTTGAGACCCTTCTTCAGACAGATCATGCTTTTCTTTTGGACTCTACAAACCTGGTGGAATGGAAAATGCCACTTGTTCAGGCTAACACTAGTGCTATAAACTAAGAAATACATAAGGGTATCAGGGCGACCAGTCCCTGCTGTGGAAGATGTGTCCCAGCAATTATATTCAAATTTCTCAGCAGCAGAGGTTATGCTTGAGTTCATCTCTAGATTTCTTGGCCTATTGGCATCATTACCATTAGATGGAGATATATTCAGCTCTCAATTTGCAATACAGGAACAGGACAGGCCTTTTAGTTCATTCACTTACACAATGACTGGAGTTACATTTATCCATTGCTAAGCTAAATCTCCTGAAAGCTTTAAATATGAATGCACTGGATTTGCAGGATCTGAACTTGTACTTCTATTCTCTGTAGTTTTGCTTGGATGTCATCTGTATCTGGGACTGTACCTTGAGAAGGGTACTTTGTGCTGATACTGTAGTAATCAAGGACCCCTTGTGCACTGTCATTCCCTCTCTTGTCAGGAAGAAGATACAAAAGCATTCACCGCCATTCAGAAACCGCTTTTTCACGCTGTTATCAGATTAGTGGACAAACTTTTCGTATGCTGAGGGTGTAGCCCTGATCTTTCTGTCTAGGTCATTGCAGCCCTTACACCTTTTTTTAAAATTTGAACTTTCTCTGTAACTGTACATGTCGTATAATATTCTGCATTGGTTATTTTTTCTCTTTGCATTACCTTTTGCACATTAATGGCTCGATTGTACTCGTGGATGGTGTAATTTGACTAAATCGAAACGTGTTTTGTTTTGTGGGTGTCTCACTCCACATGACAATAATAAACCAATATCAACCTATTCAGGCTCTTCCTAATGGGTCCATTCTATTGATAACCAAATGTTGGCCACTATTGCCTTGCCTCTTGTCATCACATTTCTATTAGGGTTATGGTTTGTTCCTGCTAATTGTCCCATCATTTCTAATTCTAATGGGGCCATGTACTTAATGATTGGGTGGTTCTATTTATTTTTCATGTCTTGGGGAGAGCAAGGGAGTGAGAGAATGTGCCCTCTAACCTCTTGGTAATGGGCATGCTTTCAAAAAAATGCAGTCTAATAATCACAGATGCAATTATTTAATGGAAAAGTATCATCCTGCGTTTCCGTAGTGCCTTTCAGGATCACAAGGGCCCAAAGCATTATGTGAGTTGGGGTACTGTCCAATTAACCTCTACCCTATTGCTGACTTTGGTCTTTGTCTATGGAATTAGTTCACTGCAATGTTGAGAACTATATTCTGCACTCTATCTTCCTCTTTGCTCTCCCTATTGTACTTTAGTTTGGCTTGATTGTATTTATGTATAAATGATTATATTATGTACCGGTCCACTGCTGTTTTTTTTTTCCTCGGCACCCATGGTTCCAGAACCTTACTGGATTATGCATTTTGCCGGACTAACATAGGTCACGGCCTCAGAGAGACGTCCAGCGATACCGGAACAGTCCTAGGCCTCCGACAAGCCGAGATACCGGCAAAGTTGACCTTGGAAGTCTGCTGTGTGAACCGATCTGTCAGCTGCAGTTCAGTCAGAGTTCCAGAACCCTGGTCGCAGGGTCACCTTAAATAAAAAGGTTGCAGCTGCCTCACCCGGCCCAGGGACTTCCGGAGGGGATTTAGAGTGTGCCCTCGTAATTCTGTCTGTATATGTATCTGATTTGATTGGATAGCCTGCAGAGCAAAGCTTTTCACTGTACCTCCGCACACATGGCAATAATAAACCTAAACTTGAATCAAGGTTGTACGGGCTACTGGAAAACGAGCTGCTATTGATCTAATGTATTATTTACTACATGAAGGGGGGGGGAACTGATGTTACTTTAATGTCGTACCAGCATACCTCTTGTATGCTGTAATCTATCCCTCCAGGTTTGAGATATAATGTGCATAATATTACTAATGTCTTTTGGGTCACTGTATTTTCCATACTCTCCAGGCACCTCTGTGGGCATACCTGGCCTGTGCTCTGGGACTTTTTATCTACCAGACACTCGATGCAATAGATGGGAAGCAGGCTAGAAGAACAAATAGTAGCAGTCCTCTTGGAGAGCTGTTTGACCATGGCTGTGATTCACTTTCCACAGGTAGGATCTTATTCTTAATTGGTTCCCTTTCATGTAAACAATATGCAGAAATCTACTTTGTGCTGTTACTCCAGTTACTGTAATCAGTACTTCATAAAGGAGAGTGGGAGTATTAGAACCTTGAGGATGCAAAGAGCCACCAATGTGATTTAGACAAGATGGGTGAGAGGGCAGATGTGTGGCTGAGTTTTATGTGGACAATTTTGTGAAAGGTGACAAATTGTGAAAGAGAAAGCTGTAATTAGTTTATTTGTCCAAAACAAGCAGTTAGGAACGTATAAAGTATGTTAGCCCTTGTTAGTCTGATAACAGTGAGGACAGTTGATTCTCAGACAATGAAATTGGTCTGTGGAATTCATTCGCTCACACCTGTTGTTTTACTTCCCTCTTTTTAAAAAACAAAACTTTAAACCAAGGTCTTGGTTTTCTCTGTCTCCTCAACTTTACATCGACCTTTGGTTTCATCTTCAGGGACAGTGGTGCAGCTTATAGAACCACTGCCTTGCCGCACCTGAGACCCAGAGCAAACCTGAAAGAGTTAAGTCTGTACTATTTCTGTCTGCAGTCTTTGTGGTCCTTGGAATATGTATAGCCGTGCAGCTTGGCACCAACCCAGACTGGATGTTCTTCTGCTGTTTCGCTGGCGTTTTCATGTTCTACTGCGCTCACTGGCAGACGTATGTTTCTGGGACACTGCGCTTTGGGATGTGAGTATTAACTGTACACACCTGCTTAGAGAATACACTAACTTCCCCTTATGCCTTATTGGGAGCTCCATCAATGCACATTGTGTATCTGACCAGTTTTTCCTCTTTGTGCCGTTGTGTTTAATACAATTTAGATCTTTAGATGGAAAATGTTGTTCAAACATGTGATTCTGTACAGATGTTTTCTATTTTAACTGGACACACTTTGTGATCTGGCACTTGCTGCTTTTGTAAAGACTCTTCCTTTGGTAAAATCCTGTTCTCTACACCTATGGTGACCTTTGGGGACCCTATGTGGGCATCTTGGTTGTCTCACAACCCATTCCATTGAGTATGTTTTCACTGCTCATTGGTATATTTTCCACCCCCTCCCCTCCCACCCTCTTTCTTGGTCTGTATTTGTTATGTGTGATGTTTCATTGAGTTGTAATTAATCCCTAACTGACAGATTCGACATCACTGAAGCTCAACTCTGCATTGTAGTTGCACAGGTTGCAACGGTGCTTATGGGGCCTTCAATGTGGAGTATGCCGGTAAACAGCAGTCTTGTTGGGTGAACGCACGTTGACTGTAGCCAATTAGGCAGCCATTCTTTCGTGCATCACAGCCAATCAGTGATATCCTCATCCCCGCCGATCCATCAGCGGTTCCCTGTCAATTAATGGAGTCGTCAATTAATGCCGTTGTCAATGCAGAAAAGCACTGTTTTCATCATTGAAGCACTCACTGTCTGTATTGTTGAAAGCTGCTAACATGAAGTACTATAATGTATTTCTGAGGCTCCAAGTGCCTTCAGGTAGAAAGCAGTAGATACAGCAGTAAAAGGCGTATTGGCCCAATCAGTTTGCACTGATCATCAAGCACCCATTTTTATTTTCTCCACTTTCCCACCTTTAACCCCCCCCTGGTCTTAGATTCTATTGGGTATGTACGAGGCGAATTTGCAACAGTCAATTAATCCAACGGCACATGTTTGGAAGCTGGGAAGAAATGTGAACACCCGGAGAAAAGCTTCACTCTTGGAGGAACTATTTGCAAACGCCACACACTCAGCACTGAGTCACTGGAGCTATAATATAGCAACCTCATTGGCTGTGCCTCTGTGCTGCTGGTAGGCTGCATAAAACCTAAAAGCTACTGCCTCTGCCCCAGTAGGAAATGTTGTTCAATCTCTCATCCTCCTTTGCTGGAAGAGCTATGCCCTCCCCGAGTCTGCTTAACCACCATCCTTCTGGTATTTCCCCTGTTATTTTATGGCAGAGCAAGCTTCTGGTCATGGGAGCTGGGGAACTTGTTAAAGACTTAGCAAAATTAACTACTTAGCCTCCTTAGTCACACGCTACCAGCAGAGAGCGACATGGGTATCAGAAACCCCTTCCCCAACTCCTACAAACTTCCTCCATTTTCCAGACACTGAGATTTCTACGGTGACACTTGACCCTTTCCCGCAAGCTGAGATTGACTAACTTGGCACATCCTTTTCTCTTGCCTACATTATATCTTTGTCCTGCCCCCTCCCCTGACATCAGTCTGAAGAAGGGTCTTGACCCGAAATGTCACCCATTCCTTCTCACCAGAGATGCTGTCTCACCCACTGAGTTACTCCAACATTTTGTGTCTACCCTCTCTCTGAAGGGTTCTGGTGCCATCTGTAAAGGTAAAAGGTTGGAGATGTCTGCGGAAAGCGGGCCATTAAAGGGATCTAATGGAGCGGGTTACTCTTGGCCTGATGCACGATGGAGCTGCTGTTACTTTGGTGGGGTGGCCTAACTTTCATTGAATGGCTCTAACACTGAATTATGCTTTTCTCGCCCAATCAGAATTGATGTGACTGAAGTGCAAATCTTCATAATTGTCCTGTTTTTATTGGCTGCGAGTGGAGGAACTGCATTTTGGGAATCAATGGTAATTGAATGAGTAGCTGAATTATGATTTGCCGCCTCTTCTTTTCACTTGTGAGAGGGATGGGGTTGTGGGGGGGTGGGAAGAAGAGCAGCAAACACTAGGCAGTGAGTGGCAGTGGATGTGTAGGGGGCAGACGGGCTTCATTGAGGCGAAGGAGACTGTCCAACTACTCATCTGGGGGATGTGAACGAAGCCTGAAGAATGCTTTCAAAAGCTGTGACAAGTCCCTCGCACCCCTGGGTTTGCTGTTCTCCTTTCAAATTGCATGGAAAATCTGCCCTGAATTTCCAGTAATTTACATAGCTAGTTTTACAATGTCTGATTTTTTTAATTAAATTTAAAAAAAAAGTATTTCAAGCCTTTGGGATGTTTAGTGAATTTCCGTTAAATGTAATGTTTGACTGTTCCATTTTCAGCACTCTGACTTCTGATGTGCTGGAAGCAAATTCCCAATTGTCTTGAGGCGCAAAGCTGGTGCTTCTGATTCCTGGTTTGGGAAATGGGAAAACCAGGACATTAACAGTCTGCAATTCTGGTCACTATATTACAGAGGAGATGTGGAGTCTTTGGAGAGAGTGCAGAAGAGATTCACCAGGATGTTGCAGCGATTAGAAAATATCAACTATAAGAAGAGGTCGGATAATCCTGGATTGTTTTCTCTGGAGCTTTGGAGGTTGAGGAGTGGTCTGATAGAATTATACAAAATTACATGAGGCATGGTTAGGGTAAGCAGTCAAATCTCTTATCTCAGTGTGGAAATATCAAATACTAGAGGACATAGCTATAAGGTGAGAGGTGACAGGCAGTTTAAATAAGATTTCCAAGGCAAGTTGTTTTTTTAAAGCAAAGTGGTAGGTGACTAGCATGCACTGTTAGAGGTGGTGGTAGAAGCTCGTGTGATGACATTTAACAAGACATGTAGATGAACATGCAGGAATATAGACCATGTGGAGGCAGATGTGTAGTCATCTTAAATTGTCATCATGATCAACACAGACATGGTGGGCCAAAGGGCCTGTTCCTATGCTTTACTGGTCTATGTTCATAGGAAAAGTAGAATCCAAATGAAAATTTGGTCCGGCAGGGAGCTGATTCAATATTCAGTAAACTCTGGGGAAAACTCACATCCTTGAAGGAGCAGAAAGGTTTCAAGACATCCCACGTGTCAAAGATTGAGAAGAGGGCACAGGCCAGCCCAAGGTGAAATGTGGGTTTTACTGGCTACCCCTCTGTGGCACCCACCAGTTGGTATACTTGAGTATTCCTAGTTGAAGTTTTCTGACAGCCACCACTTTAATCTGTTAATGTCAACTACACTTTCATAGTTACACCATACGTAAACCACAGCGAATACAATCTGATGGGAAGGCATGTGGTTGCAACAGGACAGATGAAAAAGGGGAGTGGAGCTTTAGAGAGGATCTTGCACATAGAACTTAGAACGGTACAGAAGAACAGGCCCTTCGGCCCACAGTGTTTTTGCCTAATAAGATGCCAAGACTAACTCTTTATCTACCTGTGCATAATCCATGTCCCTCCATTCCCTGCATATCGATACGCCAATCCTATTAAATGCCACCGATTAAATACATGCATCAACCACCAGCCCTGAGATAACATTCCAAGCACTTACCACCCTCTGTTTATATAAAAACTTGCCCCATAGATCTCTGTTTAAATTTTGCCCCTGTCACCTTAAAGCTATGCCCTCTAACAGTTGATTTTTGTTTCCATCCTGGGAAATAGGTTCTGACTGTCTACCCTATGTCTCTCATAATTTTATACACCAGGTTTCCCTGCAGTCTCCGTCGTTCCAGAGAAAACGATCAGTCTTTCTAACCTTGTAGCTTGTTTACTTTATTGTTATCACGTGTACCATGATACAATGAAAAGCTTTTGTTTGCATGCTACCCAGTTTAAAAAATAACTAATACATGTATACAATCAGGCCATCCACAGTGCGAAGATAAAGGATATAACATTTAGTGCAAAGATATAACATTAAAGTCTAATAAAGTCTGATTAAAGAAAGTTCAAAGCTCTCCAATGAGGTGGATGGGAGGTCAGGACCTCGCGCTAGTTGATGAAATGACTGTTCGGTTGCCTGTTAACAGCTGGGAAGAAACTGTCCCTGAATCTGGAGGTATGCGTTTCAAAACTTCTGAATCTCCTGCCTGGTGGGAGAGGAGAGGTGAGAAGAGGGAGTGAACAGGGTTAGACTCATCCTTGATTATGCTGGTGGCCTTGCCAAGGCAGTGTGAAGTGTACCTGGAATTAATGGAAGGGAGGCTGGTTTGCATCTGGATTATGTCCACAATGCTCTGCAATTTATTGTGGTCTTGGATGGAGCAGTTCCCAAACCAGGCTGTGATGCAACCCAATACGATGCTTTCTGCAGCATGTCTGGAGAAGTTGGTAAAGGTTGTTGGGCTCATGCCAAACTTCCTAAGCCTTCTAAGGAATTAGAGGCATTGATGTGCTAATACCCCCTAATCCAGGCATCATTCTGGTAAGTCTTCTGCATCCTTTCCTAAGCTTCCACATTATTTCCTGTAATGGGGTGACTACAACTGCATGCAGTACTCCAAATGCGGCCTAACCAAAGTCCTATAAAACTGCATCATGACTTCTTGACTCAGTGCCCCAACCAATGAAAGCAAGTATGCCATAGCAAGCAAGCAACCTACTTTACCACTATATGTGTTGCGTTTTCATGAAGTTATGGCCTTGGACCCTAAAATCCCTCTATACATCAATGGTGTTAAGGGCAGGCATGATATTCTTCCGATTTAAATCGGAATTCCGATTTTTTTTGTTGGGGTTTTACTATTTTTCAATTTTTTGTGCCCGATTATTTGGCGGCCAATCAGCCGCTATCTCTAAGGGGGTTGCGGCCAATCACCGACCAGCTTCCCTTACTGAAGCAGATGATGGCTGCAGCCAAAATCACTTTTTCTGTTTGCACACACTGCTAGGCAAAGAGACATTTCAGATAACATAATTTGTCAAGATTTTTATAGCTGTATGAAGTCATTTATTTCATGAAATATTTATCTTTTGGGGGTTATTTTACTGGTTATGTGTTAGAAAAATTCTAAGCTTCTGTTATGTGAACTACCGAGAGAAAGCTTGGGAATCACTTTCAATTTATTGAAAATGCAGTAGCCCCCTGAACCCCCACCGGCCTCCTGGACACCCGGCCAATACTTCCTACTTTTTTTCTGGAGGTGAATATCATGCCTGGTTAAGGGTCATGCTGTTAATTGTATTAATCCTCTTATATTTGACCTCCCCAAATGGAACACCTCGCACTTGCTGGGATTAAATTCCATCGACCATTTCTCTGCCCATTTCTGTAGCTGAACTACATCCTGATGTATACTTTGATAACTTTCCTCACAGTCCGTGTCCCCAGCAATCTTGGTGTCATCTGCAAACCTACTAACCAGCCCGTCTATGTTTATGCCCAACTTATTTATATATAACACAAATAGCATAGACCCCTGCAGAGCTCCGCTTATCACAAACCTCCAGCCTAAATATTGGCTCTTTCACAACCCTCTATGATCTATCAGGAAGCCGGTTCTGAATCTATAAGACCAAGCCACTATTAGTCTTGTGCATCTTAATCTTCTGGAGCATCTTGACTGTCTCCTCTCATAGCACCCCTTCCACCCCAATCTCATACTTGCTCTTCACTCATTTCTTCTTCTTCCTCCTGTCCCCTTCAAGCCTCCTTTCTTTCACCTTGGCTCTTGCTGTTGCCCTTCCATCTGTTCTCTATACACCTGTGATTTGGCTTCTATTGTGGTCATGAGACCTTTGCCATTGTATTATAACAAACCTTGAGTCTGTGAGATTGGTCAGTGATACATTTGGTAAGAGTGTGCTTCCCACTTTTGACCATTAAATGGGCCCTACAGCGAGTACTATACTACACCAAGTACTATTGTACCACAAACAGGAAGCATTTTCCACGTTCCACAGGTCTGTGGGTGTGTGAGGTAGGGTGGGATCCAACACCTACCTTATTAGTTTGTAGATTGACTGGTGTGACATCTTGTTTAATTCTGCAAGGTTTTCAGAGATCAGCTCTGAGGTGGCAGTCTTCAGCTGATTATGGATTTCCTGTACAGGGTGGTGAAATAAATATTCTATCTCCTGGGCACTGTCCCGATTGGCTAGAAGATCTGTTCATGTACTGTTCTGTGAATTACTATAAGACCATAACAAACAACAGAATTAGGCCCTTCAGCCCATCAAGTCTACTCCACTATTCAAGCATGGCTGATATATTTTTCTCTCTCACCCCATTCTCCTGCCTTGCAGTAACCTTTGACGCCCTTCCTAACTAAGAGCCTATTAATCTCCACCTTAAAAATACCCAATGTCTTGGCCTCCACAGCGGTCTGTGGCAATGAAATCTAGATTCTCCAACCACTGGCTAATGTAATTTCTCCTCCATTTTGAAGGCACATCCTTTTATCGTGAGGCTGTGCCCTCGGGTTCTAGACTCTCCCATTACTGTAAACATCCTTTCCACGTCCACTCTATCTAGGCCTTGCATTATCCAGTAGGTTTTAGATATTCTCCCTCATCCTTATAAACTCCACGCTCCAAAGAAACCGATCCAAGTTTTCCAATCTCTGCTTTTAGTTAATACCCTTTAATCCAGTTAGTATTCTCGTAAACTGTTTCTGCAGTTATTCAAGCCTCCCCATCCTTCCTGTAATGGGCGAACAGAACTGTATGCAACCCTAAAAATGCAGCCAAACCAAAGTCCGGTAAAGCTGCAACATGACATCCTCATAGTCATTCCTCTGACCAATGAAAGCCAAGCATGCCATGTGCCTTCTTTAGCACTCTATCTACTTGTATTTCCGCTTTCAGGAAGCTCAGGACTATGATCCCAAGACCCGTCTGTATATTAATGCTGTGTACTTTCCCTTTGCATTCAACCTCCCAAAAGTGTAACATCACATTTGCTCGGATTAAACTCCACCTGCCATTCACCACCCATTTCTGTAACTGATTTATATCCTGATGTATTTTTTGACAGCCTTCTTCACTGTCCGCAGCTCCAACAATCTGTTTCGTCTGCAAGCTTACTAATTAACCCATCTATATTTATGTTCAAGTCATTTATATACATCACTAACATATATATCGAGATTAAATTCATCACACTAATCCCGGGCTTTGGTGACAGAGAGGACTCCATGGGCACGACGGGGTGGTTCTGATTGTCGGCCGGCAGGTATGTGTTTTCTCCCTCGGGGCTATCTACTTGCCTCTCCTCCCATCTAAGGAAGAGGAGGTCCCAGCATAGATCTCTGTGGGACATCACTGCACACGGACCTCCAGCTAAAATAACACACTTCCACCACAACTCTGTCTTCTACGAGTAGGTCAGTTCTGAATCCATAAGATCGTCACTGTGAATCCCGTGCATAGAAACATAGAAAATAGGTGCAGGAGGCCATTCGGCCCTTCGAGCCAGCACCGCCATTCATTGTGATCATGGCTGATCGTCCCCAATCAATAACCCGTGCCTGCCTTCTCCCCATATCCCTTGACTCCACTAGCCCCTAGAGCTCTATCTAACTCTCTTAAATCCATTCAGTGATTTGGCCTCCACTGCCCTCTGTGGCAGGGAATTCCATAAATTCACAACTATCTGGGTGAAAACGTTTTTTCTCACCTCAGTCTTAAATTACCTCCCCTTTATTCTAAGACTGTGGCCCCTGGTTCTGGACTCGCCCAACATTGGGAACATTTTTCCTGCATCTAGCTTGTCCAGTCCTTTTATAATTTTATATGTTTCTATAAGATCCCCCCTCATCCTTCTAAAGAAGCATCTTAAGGTTCTGGATCAGCCTACCATGGGGGACTTTACCAAATGCCTTAAGCCCCTGTCCCACTTTCACAACCTAATTGGCGACCTCTGCCGAGTTTGCCCTTGACTCATACTCGCAGCATGGTCGCCACGAGGTCATAGGTCTTCGTAACTCTTCCTCATGCTCGTGAGTGGTCTCCACGTACTCGTGGCCTCAAGTAGGTCGCGGCGTTTTTTCCAGCCTGATAAAAAATGTCCATGAATAAAAAGTCGCCATGGAAAAAATGATTACTTTTTACTCGTAGGTAGGTCGTGATGGTAGTCGTAGGTCGGTAACTGGCCCGAGAAAAAAAATGCAAACATGACATAATTTTATCATGTGATCATTTTCCACTCGTAGCTAGTTGTTGGTCTTGGGTGTGGAAGACTGAGGTCGAGGGGGGGGGTCGTAGGAGGTCGTAGACATAGTCATAGGAGGTCGTAGACAGGCGTGGGAGGTCGTAGACATAGTCGTGGGAGGTTGTAGACATAGTCGTAGGAGGTCTTCAGCGAGTCAACACGACTTTGACATTTTTTTCAACTTGTCTAGGGTCTAAACTTGTGGATTAGGTCGTCCGAGTGGGACAGGCCCTTTACTAAAATCCACATAGACAAAATCCAAAGCCCCACCCACATCAATCATCCTTTAAAGCACTCAATCAAGTTAGTAGGACATGACCTGCTGCATACAAAGCCATGCAGACACTCGTTAATTAGCCCATTCTCTTCCAAACTGAATGTCTCTATCCCGAAGAATCCTCCCCAATAGCTTCCCTACACTGTGAGGCTCACCTGCCTATAAATTCCTAGATTCTCTCTACTTCCCTGCTTAAAGGGATGTTTCAAAAAAAATCTTGGAAAATTGACGTACATTGGAATTCATGGCATTTATCACTTTGCATTTTGAACACTGAATTTCTAATGCTTCTTTCTCTTATCAAACCTCTTTTCTCTTGTAAAGATCCCAGTATTGGAAATTCAAGTTAAAATCGTGCCAGCACTCTTTGTGGTGGCTGGTGCCATCTTCTCCTGCACCAACTATTTCACTGTCATCTTCACAGGCGGCGTTGGCAAGAACGGCTCAACCATTGCGGTAAGTCAAGTCACATTTATTTATATAGCACATTTAAAAAACTCTCGTTGGCCAAAGTGCTTCACATTTGTTATAAGAATAATATAAACAAACAAACTACATACATATATACATATAGCCCTCGCTCAGAGGACGTCAAGAAAGGCTTGGGAGTATAGATACGTTTTTAGTCTTGGAGTCGATGGAGAGGGAAGTTCTGATGGGAAGGGGGATGCTGTTCCACAGTCTAGGAGCTGCAAACGCAAAGGCGCAGTCGCCCCTGAGCTTATGCCTAGACCGGGGGATATTCAGCAACCCCAAGTCGGCCGATCTGAGGGACCTAGAGGTGGAGTGGTGGGTGAGAAGACTTTTAATGTAGGTGGGGGCAAGCCCATTGAGGGCTTTGTAGACATAGAGGAGGATCTTGAAATGTATACGGAACCGCACAGGGAGCCAGTGGAGAGAGGCCAGGATCGGGGTGATGTGGTCCCTTTTTCGGGTGCCCGTCAGGAGTCTCGCTACGGCGTTTTGGACCAGTTGCAGGCAGGACAGGGAAGATTGGCTGATGCCAGTGTAAAGGGAGTTGCAGTAATCTAGGCGGGAGGAGATAAATGTGTGGATGATCTTTTCGAGGTCATCAAAGTGTAGGAATTGTTTTATTTTAGTTATCGTCCGAAACTGAAAGAAGCTAGCTTTTACCACGGCATTGACTTGTTTGTCAAATTTCAGTGCTGAGTCAAATATCACGCCAAGGTTTTTGACGTGAGGTTTGAGTAGTGGGGTAAGGCTTCCAAGGCTGCCTGCTATCATTTTGATTGAGTCCGAGGGGCCGAGAAGGATGACCTCAGACTTACTCTCGTTTAGTTGGAGGAAGTTCTGGGCCATCCAACACTTTATATCCTTGAGGCAGCGTGTAAGATTAAGCAGATTTGATTGTTTTTTGGGCTTCAGGGGGAGATAGAGTTGTGTATCGTCTGCGTAGCAATGGAAGGAAATGCCGTGCCTTTCAATGACTTGGCCTAAGGGGAGCATATACAGGGAGAAGAGAATGGGGCCAAGGATGGAACCTTGTGGAACCCCACAGCAGAGATTAGCTGGGGAGG
Source organism: Malacoraja senta (assembly GCA_038087875.1). NCBI lineage: Eukaryota > Metazoa > Chordata > Chondrichthyes > Rajiformes > Rajidae > Malacoraja > Malacoraja senta. The sequence continues at coordinate 14,895,149 of CM075981.1, read as the reverse complement.
AGAAAGAGTTGCCTATGTTAGTCGAGAAACTCCTACCTTTGAGGTAGGAAATGAACCAGCTCAGGGCAGAGCCATCAATACCAACCCCGTACCGGAAACGGTCAATTAGGATGGTGTGGTCGACAGTATCAAATGCTGCACTGAGGTCAAGAAGGAGCAGGATTGCACAGTCGCCGGAGTCAACGGTGAGCAGTAGGTCATTATGTACCTTCAACAAGGCAGACTCTGTGCTGTGGTGAGCCCTGAAACCTGATTGGAAAGTTTCCAAGATAGTGTTTTGGTGAAGGTAAGGCATAAGTTGACTTAAAATTACCTTTTCAAGGGCTTTTGAGAGGAAAGGCAGTTTAGAAATGGGTCTGTAGTTGCTTGGCAAGGTGGGGTCGAGGTTAGTTTTTTTTTCAGGAGTGGCTGCACCACTGCATGCTTGAAGCAGGTAGGTACAGTGCCAGTGGCCAGAGAGCTGTTGAAGATGGCGAGGATGCTGGGACCGGCTGTTGTAATGACGTCCTTTAGGAGGGCAGAGGGGACAGTGTCGAGGGGGCAGGTAGTAGGTTTCATGGTGGTGATCAGTTTTACAAGGGAGAGTAGGGTAACGGGTTGGAAACAATCTAATTTTGAAGAGCAGACCAATGAGACAGTCAGGTCATGGGTGGGGGGGAAATATTTGTTCTTATGTTTTTTACCTTGCTGGTGAAAAATGTAGTGAATTCCTCACACTTAGCATGGGACCCAGTTAAGCTGGTGCTGGGGGCAGGACAAATGATGGAGGTGATGGTGCTAAAAAGGACCTTGGAATTATGAGCGGTTTTGGAGATAAGGGTGGAAAAGTATTTAGTTCTTGCAGATTTTACCGCTTCCTGGTAATTGTGAAGAATTGGTAATTGGTAAGGGCACCCCGAGCGGAGCGGGACTAGTCTGCACACATTCACATTTGAGAGTTAGTCAGTTTCTGGATCCACTGAATGTGCTGCATCAAGGGATTATCTGGGGAGAACACCTGAAGTGTATCGTGGGGAGTGTGATGGGCTGCAGAGAGGGAAAGGATTGGTGGTTAATTGGAGAAAGGTCAGGAAATGTAATTTGGGGCCTTGAGTGTTAACATTGACAATGGGGAGATGAACCATTCGAAACAAATTGGAGGCTGCGTGCAAGTCGATTCTGACATGTGATACTCCAAGAGGACTGAGGGGAACAGGTATGTGCACCAACTTGAAGAATTTGCTGCCTGTCTGAAATATTCTGATTTTGCAGTTTCCTGAAGGCTGGGACTGAGACTAGATTTGCACATTTATCATCTGCCACTGACCATGCTGAAAGTAACATCCTGGGGAGAGAATCATCGGATCAAATACAGGAAGTGAATTGTAATCTATATACGTGTGAAAAAGCAGAGAAAGAAATGGATGGGAATTGAGAGAGCGCAAGAAGACATTTGAAGATTTTCCCTGATTTCATGTTGGTGTTTCCTGTCACAGCTGTGCTTGATTATGTATTCTGTGCCCAGTTCTCACTGCAGTGATCACATTATGGACACGCGTTCACTGACCGCTATGTTAATCATGGATTTTTGTTTTCCAGGGCACGAGTGTTCTGTCACCATTCCTGCACATAGGAACAGTTATAATACTGGCTTTGATGATTTACAAGAAATCCACAAGCCGGCTTTTTGAGAATAATCCCTGCCTCTACATCCTTGCTTTTGGCTTCGTCTCTGCAAAAATAACCAATAAATTAGTGGTAGGTATCCTTTAGTGCAGCAGCTGCCCCAACACTGAATCGCATCCCTGTAACATGCAGTGGTCAACAGCCTGTAATGACAACACAGGGTGTTGTTGTAGTTTAAGGCAGTGGGAGCCCTCATTGAAGCCTTGACTTTGCAACCTCAATCCTCTGCAATAGTAGATTTCAAACTGAAATGTGCAATTATTTTCAGCCTGTTTTGCCTTTTATATTCTGCTTGGCACTTTCACCTCTAAGTTGGCAGGGGTCATGGATTCAACTACGAATCCAGTACTTGGCCCAGCATATTGGGCAGTTGCCTGGCAAAAAATTGATGTTGAATTTTGACTGGTCCCCATCCATGTCAAAGTCTCTGTCATCCTTGTGAAGTGCAAGGATATTCGCTGCCCTGCTCCATATTTGCCCCTTACATAAAATTCCATTATGCACATTATCTGCCAAGATTCCTAAACCACTTTCGTGGTTAAATTGCAAATGTGGTACCAAGGCCATTTAGGGCAATCTGGAGGAGGTTATTTAACTGGAGGCTTTGATTGTGCATTAATCTAAGACTTTTGTTCAGCCAAGTATTTTTTCAAAACCATTCTAGGGGCAAATAGATTTTCCCTTATATCCTTAGGTGGCTCACATGACGAAGAGTGAGATGCACTTGCAGGACACTGCCTTTGTTGGCCCAGGACTCCTCTTCCTAGACCAGTACTTCAACAGCTTTATCAGCGAGTATTTGGTGCTCTGGATTGCTTTGGTAAGTAGTATGTATTGGTAGCCAGTCTCAACTGATGTTTAATTTGCAATCTCAACTGATGTTTAATTTGTGACTGTCAGATATCCTTAAAAATGATTGGGGCACAGATCAAAAGGATTATCCCAGTAGATGCAATTACCTGTTGTCCCCTCAATGTAGGCAGGCAATATCCTGTATCTGAGGCTGGGTGAATGTTTTATGATGTAAAGCTATGATATTAAAATCAGTGGGACAGGCAGCATCTCTGGAGAGAAGGGATGGGTGACGTTTCGGGTCGAGTCCCTTCAGACCTTATTATTCAGATTTTAACAGCAGCCCCATCTTGGGACCGCTGCAGCATGAAGTGGATGGAGCCTGTCAGGGCCTGATGTTCTCCTCTTGGGCTGTTCACCTTCAGATGCCAGGCTTCTCTTTCACAAGCCCATGAGGAGAGCCAGATGGTTACTTGGACATGGGAGTTTTCATTTATTAGATGGTTATATGTGGTCATCTGCATGTTTTATTATGCTTTTGCTGCAAATGGAACGATGCAAAATCTTACCTGTTTCTATAAAGGCGCACATGTGGTTGGAGGACTGCAGTGAGTGTCAGGTGTGGGTGGGACCTTTTTAATTGAACTCTGCACTGGTAATGGCACTGATTGGACCTTGGACTTGGTACAGGAGTGTTGTTTTGTAATTGGACCAAGGCTTGCTGTATGGAATGTGTTTTGCAATTGGACCAGAGTTTGGTGTGTGGAAGCGATTTTGTAATTGGGCCAGGGCTTGAGACAATAGCCAGGTATGGTACCAGTTTAAAATATTGAAACAATCCCCAACAACGCAGGCTGCTTGGTTTGTACCCTGTCCAATTCTTGAATTATCAATTCCTGCCACCATTAGCACACAGTGGCTCCTACAAAATATGTTGCAATAACTCACCTTGGCAAATCTAATATAATGAAACAGCAATCCCCAACAATGCAGGCTGCTTGGTTGGTATCCTGTCCACTTCTTGAATTATCAATTCCTGCCACCATTAGCACATAGTGGCTCCTACAAAATATGTTGCAATATCTCACCTTGGCAACTCGTAACACTTCCCAAACCCATGACCTCTGCCACTGATGGAATGGGCTTTCTGTGCCCTGCGATACCACCACCATCTGTACGTTCCCCTCCACGTGCACATCATCCTGACCTGGAAATATATCACGAGTCCTTTATTGACACTGGGTCTAAATTCTGGAAGGATCTACTTTAACAACATAGGGAAGACTCTCGCTAGCAGTATCGTACCATACTTCCCAGCGACGAAGACGCACCCCCATTTTGAGTTGCAACATTTTGAGAGAAAAAACAAACATTTGCCGTGGTGGCAGCCATTTGCATTACGTATTGATTATACCGCTGCAGGGCACATCCGATCCGTGCGCTCAGCATCGGAGCAGCGTCCGATCCAATAGAGACCCAGGCTGCTGCGGGACCTCCAGCGGCCCACTCCATCAACACCTCGACTTTCGACGTGCTGTTTCCTTGTCTCCCACGGCCTCCGCTCTTCCTCCGTGATCCACGCAGGGGCGGAAATCGCTTTTAAAACATTGGGGGGGGGGGGGGCACAATGAGGCCTGACAACTAGGGCAGGGGTCGGCAAACTACGGCCCACATCCGGCCCTTAACCCAAAATCATCCAGCCTGCAGGCGTCAGTTAGGCAGCGGTGTGTGTTGACAGATCAAATGACCCATGGCAAAGTAATTGTGCAATCAGCTTAGGAAATCTTGCACCTCCAGTTGCTTCCAGCCACAGTAGTGATTTTCAGTTTTGCTGTGTCTCTGTTGAATGGCTCATCTGGAGTAAAACACCAATTCCACTGAAGGATGGTCTGGGCTCAACCATAGAGAATACTTTTTGTGTGAAGCTATTATACTCTTATATCATGTCTTTATTATGTGAATTTAAAATGAATGATGCTCTGGGTGTGAATAGAATTGATTCTAGCAGGGTGCTCTGTGGCAGTGTTTTATAAAATTGATTACCTTGAGAATGTACATGCCATTTGAATGTACTCTGCAGCTACAGAATGAGCAGGCACCATCTCTTTGAGAGCTCAGGTTATGAAGGGGATAGTTTGTATCAGTCCCACAGTTGCAGTGATTGTTGGGTCTCTGTTCTGTTCCCACTGACTGTTTTCTCTTCTATGACCCTCAGGTTTGGTCTCTCTTTGACCTAATCCGTTACTCTGTAGGTGTCTGCAATCAGATCGCATCCCATCTTCATATTAATGTCTTCAAAATCAGTTCCATCTCCTCGCCAGTCAGCACCCTGGAGCATAACCATCATGAGTAACTTGACTACTGTGCTTGATGAAGCAGCCCAAGGCCGTGACTGAGGAAATGTACATAGAGCAAAACAAGTGAACAAATTATTAATTTATGGTTCAATCATTGTGTGCACTTTTGTTTTATTTAAGCCTCAGTTTCTGAATGAAATCTATCACTCCTAAATTAGCAGACTGGAAGGAACTGACTTGCTGCTGCATGCATATCGCCCTGTAATGCTGACAGGTCAGGAAGGGATGTGGTCTTGTCCGGGGCCTAGATGAGCACACCGAGTATGCTCGGTCTTATCAGGCCTTTTGGTCGGACAGCTGACTATCCACTGGCATAGTACAGTGCTGTGGTTTGCGGCGTGAGTTAATTGAAATTCCTACAAGTTAAGTATCTTGTGAAAACCAGATGAGCCATATTGCAGGTAAGGACTGCAAGGGATTTGAGGTGTGGGGGGGAGGGTGTGGGCTGCTTTGTGCCAAGCCAGATTCTCACTGTTGGCAGTTGTGAGGTGAGTGAACTGCATGCAGTGTACTTTACAAAACAAAAATAAAATGGTTGGGGATATAATCTGATGGGGGTGTTTCCTGATGCAAGGCACGAGCGCCTCTGGATTGAAGTTTTGGAATGCACTATTTCGTAGCATATGTCCTAATTACACCAGTAAAGCTGTATCAGATTCTGGTATTAACTGCTTAATCATACAGAACTGTAATTAAAGGGGCCTTTTTTGTGCTGAGCTGCCACTTTAAGGAGCAGTATAACGTGACTTTTGTTTGCTATATTTTTTTACACGCCAACATGTAAAGGAGTACATAGCCAGGAACTTTTGCATCCACTTTAACAAAGTGCTTTCACTTCCCCCCCAAAAAATCACCCTTGCTTGCAGAATTACCCTACAAGAGTGAGCCTGTAGCTTCCTGACTTATTCTGAACGCTATTCCTCATGAATCAGATCTTTCCAACCTTGTCTTAAGCTTGTGCTATCACCAAAGGAACAAATCAGTAATATTCATTGAGGAACTGCAAGGAACAGTTTTCTCTTTGGAAAATTCTTCAAATAATTCAACTTGCTTCACAGGGTATCAAACTAAGAGATAAATTTTCTTCCTTGATTAAGGCTTGCTTTGCACTGATCGTAGAATAATTTATTGGCTTAAACAGTACTGGAAAACATGCACAGTAACAGCATTAGTGCCTAAAGTTTGCAACTTTATGGAAATTAGAGAATTACATGCTGGACAGATGCTGGGTTTCATGCACCCATTCATTGACTGTGCCAGATAAAGTGCTCCTTCATTCATGTGGGTAAATGATTCAGTACCTTTGTATAATAAAATAATCTCCACAATGGGACTGCAGTTCGTCTCCTGTTATGGAAAATAGTTTGCCTGCCTGAGTTTCATCTGTCAGCCTTTGCATCACAGCTGAAAACAAGCTTGGCCTTCAACTGTTTGGCAGTTGTCCAGTTACCAATAGCATGTTTCAGAACTCACTGAGACTTGCTACTCTGGTATGGATGTGAGTATCAGTTGATGCTGAAACATCTAGGGACAGCACAAGTTTTTTCCATTTGAAAATAGACAATGAATATAATCGTAATGAGGGTTTTAGAAGGAAGACATGGCTTCTCACTTTTGATACACGCCCCACAATCGGTCTTGAGTAACTTGAGTTCTGTCCCACTTTGAGTGTTTCCAATTGTTTGGCCAGTAAAGTGCTGAGCAATTCTGGGATGAGTGTCGGGGATGGATTTGTGCTGTTGCACATTAGACTCTGCTGTCTTGTGTTCTTTGGCTTTGTGGAAAAGCAGGACGTGACCTGAATAATCAGCTGCGATTTGGTGGTTTTACCATTGATACACAGCAAGCATTTTCACTGGCATCAATCAACAATTCTATTCTTCTGTAGTGCTGAAAATCAGGGCTACTGTGATCAGAAAAAACAGTAACTCAATGCTTAATCCAGCCTGCAACCAAATGTTTTCTGTAGCAAAGGATTAGTGCTCTAAAATTAACCTATACTTCCTATACTTGCACAAATGCAACTTTTCCTGAAAAATATTGCTATATGCCATTTAGTGTATTTTGTTTAGGAAATGCCATATAACAGGATAAAGAAAATAGCAATAGATGGAATCAAAATTGTCATCTCGGGTGACCAAGATAATTTTGTAAACTCCTGTGAATCTCAACAATGGAGACTTTTACCTGATTTCACAGTAAAGTTTGATTGATGAGGATTTCAGTTTGTTGGTAATAGGTGGGTTTTTTGCATTGGTAATCATTTACACAGAATATTTTTTGTCAAATAGGTAATTTTTGAGCATTGGCTGCTCCAGGTATTATGAATAATACAGGGATTGGGGATGAGTACCACATTCATCCTTGAAATGAATCTTGAGACGAGAGATTTTAAATGAAAGCAAAGGATTTGTTTCAATATGAATTAACATCCTGAATTCGGGGAGGGGGGGGGGGGGGGGGGAAGCCTGCTGTGCACATAAAGCCAGTTCACACATGAAAATGCCCAAACTATGCAAGAATCGGAAACTAGTATACTCCTCCTAGCATCAGTACTTTTTACAATGAGTTGTCATCATTCAAAAGTGTTATGAATGGATTCCTGACAGTATTATTTGTGCAAGGTGTAGGGCTGCCTTGTAATGTTTTCGAATGTATAGATAGGAAGAGGGTGTGGGCTTGCTTGGGAATATCTGGGTTCTTCCTAACATTTTGTTTACTCTAACTTTCCAGAAGGGTTCACTTTGATTGTTAGCAGTGAGAATGGGGTCCTGACCTCACTAACCCAATGGGGTCCTGACCTCACTAATCCCACCATTTCTTAACACATTTCCAGGTCCCAGATATGATTTACAGAATGAACCAAAGCATTTCTTGCCTTTGACCCTTTTCTTGAGCTTAATTGTTTCTGAAAGAGGAGTCGTAACTGGAAAAATCCAATCCAATCAGTTGTAATATAACAGGAATACTCTGCTATATGGAATAGTAATAATCCAATGAGCAGGTCATTTTATTGACCATCCCTATTCACTTGGAGCAACTGGATATAATGGAGATATATAATTGTTTTGCACAAATCTTGTTTGTTTATGAAAATACAAATGATTTTACCTAATTTTGCCTTTAGTGTAACTAAGCCTCTTGATTTTATTCTTGTAACTTTCTGTTCTTTCTAAATAAGTGCTGATGTAAATAAAGATTGCTTTATTCATGATAGATGTGTTTGTTGTGGTCATTCTATTGATTTGTATCTGGCTTTGGAGAAGTCGGGGAACCCTAGTGCCAGCAACATAGAAAGCTGGCCCAATGTCAGTGTCATAGTCAGAGTGATAGTGTGGAAACGGGCCCTTCGGCCCAACTTGCCCACTCTGGCCAACATGTCCCAGCTACACTAGTTCCACCTGCCAGCATTTGGTCTATATCCCTCCAAACCTGTCCTATCCATGTGCCTGTCTAACTGCTTCTTAAATGTTGAGATGGTCCCTACCTCAACTACCTCCTCTGGCAGCTTGTTCCATGCATCCATTACCCTTTGTGTGAAAAAGTTACCCTTCAGATTCCTCTTAAATCTTTTCCCCTTCACCTTAAATCTATGTACTCTGGTCCTCGATTCGCCTACTCTGGGCAAGAGACTGTGCATCTATCCAATCTATTCCTCTCATGATCTTATACACCTCTATAAGATCGCACTTCATCCTCCTGCGCTCCAAGGAATAGAGTCCCAGCTTATTCAACCTCTGCCTATAGCTCAGACCCTCTGGTCCGGGCAACATCCTCGTAAATCTTCTCTGTAACTTTACCAGCTTGACAACATCGTTCCTATAACACTGTGCCCAGAACTGAACACTATACTCTAAATGTTGCTTCACCATGTCTTGTACAATTGCAACATGACCTCCCAACCTCCATAGTCTGGCTGATGAAGGCCAATGTGCCAAAAGCATTTTTGACTTCCTGATCTACCTGCGACTCCACCTTCAGGGAACTATGCACCTACACTCCAAGATCCCTCTGCTCTACCACTACACAGAGGCCTACCATTTACTGTGTAGGTCCTGTTGGACTTCCCAAAATGTAACGCATCACATTTTTTTGCATTAAATTGCATCAACCATTCCTCAGTCAACTTGGCCAATTGATCAAGATCCTGCTGCAAATTTTCACAACCATTTTCACTATCTGTGAAACCACCCACTTTTGTATCATCTGCATGTATCTTCACTATCTGCCAAACCACCCACTTTTGTATCATCTAAATGAGGCCACATTTAGAGTATTGTGTTCAGTTCTGGGCACAGTGTTATAGGAACGATGTTGTCAAGCTGGTAAAGTTACAGAGAAGATTTACGAGGATGTTGCCCGGACCAGAGGGTCTGAGCTATAGGCAGAGGTTGAATAGGCTGGGACTCTATTCCTTGGAGCACAGGAGGATGAAGTGCGATCTTATAGAGGTGTAAAAGATCATGAGAGGAATAGATTGGATAGATGCACAGTCTCTATCATCTGCAAACTTGCTAATCTTGTCGTGTATATTCTCATCCAAATCATTGATATAGATGACAAACAGTAACAGGCCCAGCACCGAACCCTGAGGCACACCACCACTCATAGTCTGAGATGCAACCTTCCACCATCATCCTCTGATTTCTTCCATAAAGCCAATTTTCTATCTATAATCGTGAAAATAGGAAGTGCCTTTATGTAGCTTTGGGCAAAGTAGAGTTATAGATAAGGCAGCACCAATGACCTGGGTTTGATTCTGACATTGGGCACTGTCTGTGGAATTTGTATATTCTCCCCGTGACCACATGAGATTCCTCTTGGTTCTCTGGTTTCCTCCCACAGGCCAAAGATGTGGTTGGGTAAGGTAATTGGTACAAATTACCTGCAGTGTACATGACTGGTGGGAGGAGAAGGCGGAGATAGTAGTTGAGTGAGGGTAATTGGGTTAAGGAATATTGGTGACAAAATAAGATTGCTGAGAGCCTGCATAGACTTGATGGGCTAAATGGCCTCCAATGTTGCATGGAACTGAATGAAAGCAGGTACCATATTGAAAAAAGAATGAATTGTTGGTTCCCTATGTCAATATGATTCTAGTACTTCCCCACCGTGGGTTAACTAAAAAACATTTGTGGGAGCATCAGAAAACGACCTGAGTATTAGTCTGGCAGAAACTTGATGTGTGCAAGATGTCAATTACACTGAAGTTAGTGACGAGGAGGGTACACCTACTCAAAACTCTTGGGTAGAGGAACCCTTGGGCACCTAATAACCTACCTTTCCACCATGATTTTGGTGATCCGTTCTTGCCTCTAAATAGCTTGATATGAAATGTTATTTGGTAATATGTGTATTAGTGCAAACAAACTAATTAAGAGCAGGAATAGGCAAAGCTTGACCATAGCTAATCTCAGTTCAGCATTCCTGTCTGTGTTGTAACCTTCTGTCCATTTTGCTATTCAAGCATCAACCTACCTTTGCCTTGATATTCAGATACTCCTTTCAGTGCCCTTTGAGATACAAAATGTTGCCTTGTCTAAAGTCGGTGATCCCTTATTTTTAAACAGTGATTCCTAGTTCTAGCTTCTCCCACATGAGGTATTGTCCTCTCCACATCACATGGGCAAAATCCCTGGGGATCGTGTAAATTTCAATTGAGTCCTTAATTAATTTTTTCAAATCTGACAAAAAGATCAAACTCTGAAACACTTTTAATGTGACTGAACAATAACACTGCATGTGGAGGGTGGAGCAGGAGGATGTGGACAGAGGTGCAAACCATGAGACAGAGTAAATTGTTTTTAATTCTGGTTAACAACTTCAACATCATGACCAAGACTTAAAGAGCAAAACCTTTACTGCTATGATAAGTTGAAGGCATCTTGAAAATCAAGCAGAACTTTGAGATTATAACGATAAACTGAGTTTGTTGCTGCAACATCACAGAAGTATTAATAGAATGGTTTCTGGGCATTGTGGAGGGTTTGTGTTCACCAGATGAGATCACATTAGCATGGATTGTAGAGACTTTCGCACAGTGGCCATCTCCTGCTGTTGCTGCATGTTAGAGCAAAGATTTTTTTACAATGGATTTTAAATTGCATCCAAAAGCTATTAAACTACATTTTATCTTAAATAGAGCATGATTAATCCGTTAACAAGTAAATTTACATTAACTGCTGGCACAGCGGTAGAGTTGCTGCCTTCCAGCGAATGCAGCGCCGGAGACCCGGGTTTGATCCCGACTACAGGTATTGTCTGTACGGAGTTTGTACGTTCGCCCCGTGACCTGCGTGGGCTTTCTCCGAGATCTTCGATTTCCACCCACACACCAAAGACGTACAGGTTTGTAGGTTAATTGGCTTGGTAAATTGTCCCTAGTGTGTGTTGGATAATGTTAATATGCAGGGATCGCTGGTCGGCGCGCACCCGGTGGGCCGAAGGGCCTGTTCCCGCGCTGTATCTCTAAACGAACTAAACTGGATGTTGCCAGTGCATTTTAAATGGATGCATGGAGTTTGTATGTTTTCCCTGCGACATGGGTGCTCACCTACATCCTGAAGGTGTGCAAATTAACTAATGTAAATGCCTCTACTATATACATAAATGGGAGAAGTTTGGGCAAATTGATGGAATGTGAGAGAAAATACAAGGAAAAGTAGTGGGGGGAGGTAGGATTGCTCTGAGCTGGCATAGGCTTTGTCCAAAGTCACCTCGTACTGGTTTTGTGAAGAAGATCTTGCTTTCTGGCTGGAAAATCTGCCTTTCAGTCTGGGACGTTAAATCTGGCTCAAACACAGCAATCCCGAATGAAAGAAGTTGGGAGCAATGCTATTATCTTTTTTCTAGATTAATTTTAATGATCTGAATTGGTTTTGTTTCTGTTCAGAGCTTTAAAAAATAATAATTTTACAAAATGTTTGTTAATGTCAAAGTTCCACCTCGGACGAAGCCTGGACCCACCACTCGACGAGGGACCACTGTAGGTTGTGGAGGTCTCCGGCGTTTGGCCGTTTCTAGCCGTGGAACGACCGCCCTGCGGCCTACTAGCCGCTAGAACCCTGCACGCTACCCGGAGAGGACGCTGGCGTTGACTTCGCCGCTTCTCTGCCCGACATTCCCCCCCCCTCCCCCCTCTTTTGCAACCTGTTACCTGTCTCTGCACCATCGACGCTGGACACCTCCCTGCACCAGCAACGCTGCACCAGCTCGATCCTCTCTGCACCCCCAACCTGGACAGCCTCTCTGCACCTGCGCCACTGGACGGCCCCTGCACCTGCGCCGCTGGACAGCCCCTTGCTGCACCAGCTCTACTGGATGGCCTCTCTGCTCACCCACCGCTGGCTTCTCTCTCCACCTGCACCGCTGGACGGCCTCTCTGCACCTGCACTGCTCGACGCCTCGCTGCACCTGCACTGCTGGACGGCCTCTTTGCTCCCTCACTGCTGGACACCTCGCTGGACGGCCTCTCTGCTCACCCACCGCTGGCTTCTCTCGCCACCTGCACCGCTGGACGCCTCTCTGCACCTGCACCGCTGGACGGCCTCTTTGCTCCCTCACTGCTGGACACCTCGCTGCACCCGCTCTACTGGACGGCCTCTCTGCTCACCCACCGCTGGCTTCTCTCTCCACCTGCACTGCTGGATGCCTCTCTGCACTTGCACCGCTGGACGGCCTCTCTGCGCCCTCGCTGCTGGACACCCCTCGCTGCTGGTCACCCCTTTTCGACTTCTCTGCTGGACACCTCTCTGTGCCCTCACCGCTGGACAACCTCTCAGCTGCTTCCTGCACTTGCTTGGGCTCCTCATCATGCTCAAATACTCGGCTCTGCGGCTGACTGGTCTCTTCAACAATCACACCCCTTCCTGCATCCCAATCATTAAACTGTTTGGACTTCTGCGTCGACCCCGTTACATCCACAGAGGCTCTCGACGCAAGCTTGTTTGCTTCGGCCACGGACATTCCATTCCACTATCACGCTCTGCCCCCCCTCAACCACGTCACCCCCCATCCCAGCTGACCACATGCACTGTCAACTGGGACAACCTCGGTTCTCTCCAGCCTGCCCCCATCCCTCCACCCTCTCACAATGCCAACTTTGCCCTCCTCAACACCCGGTCGCTCAACAACAAAGCCCTTGCCCTCCATGAACTAATCCTTGACAACACTCTTGACTTCCTTCTGCTCACTGAAACCTGGCAACAACCCAATGTCTTCTTCTCCCTCAACTAAGCATCCCCATCTGGATTTAATTATATTTCCAAACCCCGCCCCTCCCGCCATGGAGGCGGCCTCGCTGTTATTTTCAACCAGAACTTTCCGATCGCTGAACTCCCCCTCCCCCCAGTAGCATCATTTGAATTCCTCGCCTTCAAAGCCCTTTCCTGCATGACAGTCATCCTCATTTACCGGCCACCTAAACCAAACCCCTCCTTCCTATCTGACTTCACTGAATTCCTCACACTTGCCTCATCTCTCTCCCCACGTCTGCTGCTACTTGGTGACTTAAATATTCATATGGACTCCCCCACCTGCAAGTTCGCATCTGAATTCGCTTTGTTACTTGACAACTTCTCTCTCACTCAGCACGTCACCTTTCCCACTCATGACAAAGGTCACATCCTTGACCTGGTCTGCTCCACAAATCAACCGGTACTCGACCTCCATCCATGCCTCTTCCCCCTCTCTGATCATAAGCTTATACAGTTCACCATCCCTTCTCCGACACCTCGCCCCTGCTTCCTCCGAGAAATCACCTTCCGTAATCTAAAATCCATCGACCCTCACCATCTCTCTGACCTGCTCTCCACCATTCTCCCCCTGGACTCAACCCACATCTCACCTGATGATCTCACAAACCATCTCAATTCCACCTTGTCTACCTCCCTTAACACTCTGGCTCCCCTCAAAACAAGAACCGTAACTTTTAATAAATCTTCACCCTGGTACACACCTGCACTTCGTAAGCTGAAACAGATTGGTCACCGACTTGAACGACTCATAAAGAAATCACCTCTCACAGTCCACCATGAAGCTTGCAAACTCTACCTCACTGCCTACAAAGATGCCCTCATTGCTGCTAAATCCGCCTACCTCTCCTCCATATTCACCGACCCCTGCCTAAACCACAGAACACTCTTCTCCACAGTGTGCAACCTCCTCAAGCCTCGAGCCAACTCTCTCTACCTCCACTCCGGATCTCTGCAACTCATTCCTCCACTTTTTTGCTGACAAAATCAGCACCATCTATCAATCTTTATCCCCTCTACCCGACTCCCCAGCATCTGATTACTTGACTGAGCACCAGACTGATTCCTGGGATGTCAGGACTGTCTTATGAAGAAAGACTGGATAGACTTGGTTTATACTCTCTAGAATTTAGGAGATTGAGAGGGGATCTTATAGAAACTTACAAAATTCTTAAGGGGTTGGACAGGCTAGATGCAGGAAGATTGCTCCCGATGTTGGGGAAGTCCAGGACAAGGGGTCACAGCTTAAGGATAAGGGGGAAATCCTTTAAAACCGAGATGAGAAGAACTTTTTTCACACAGAGTGGTGAATCTCTGGAACTCTCTGCCACAGAGGGTAGTCGAGGCCAGTTCATTGGCTATATTTAAGAGGGAGTTAGATGTGGCCCTTGTGGCTAAAGGGATCAGAGGGTATGGAGAGAAGGCAGGTACGGGATACTGAGTTGGATGATCAGCCATGATCATATTGAATGGCGGTGCAGGCTCGAAGGGCCGAATGGCCTACTCCTGCACCTAATTTCTATGTTTCTATGTTTCTATCTACTCCACCACCTACCAAGGCCCCTCCTTTCAACATCTCCGCTGACCTCCTTACCCCTCCTCCTCACTGCTTCCTCTCCCAGTTTGACCCGGTCACCCCTACTGAAATCTCCAAACTCATCAGCTCTTCCAAACCCACTACCTGCTCCCTCGACCCTCTCCCCACTCCCGTGCTGAAGTCCTGCCTCCCCGCTCTCTGCCCCTACCTCACTAATCTCTTCAACTCTTCATTGTCCCAAGGAATTGTCCCCTCTGCTTTCAAAACTGCTGCTGTCACACCAATCTTAAAGAAACCTGGTCTTGATCCCTCCTCTCTCATTAACTACCGCCCTATCGCAAACCTCCCCTTTCTTTCAAAAACCCTGGAGCGTATCGTCGCGTCACAACTTCATTCCCACCTCCTCGCGTATAACCTATTCGAACCCCTCCAATCTGGCTTTCACCCCCTCCATAGCACAGAAACTGCTCTCCTCAAAGTCCTCAATGACCTCCTTACCTCTGCTGACACTGGCTCCCTCAATATCCTCATCCTCCTCGACCCGAGTGCAGCCTTTGATACCGTGAACCATAACATCCTGCTCACCAGACTTAGGGACCTTGGCATTGAAGGTTCTGCACTCAGCTGGCTCCGTTCCTACCTTTCCAACCGATCCCACTTCATCTCTCTCCACAACCACACCTCTGCCACAGCCACTGTCACTCAAGGCGTTCCCCAAGGCTCCGTTCTTGGTCCCCTCCTCTTCATCATCTACATCCTCCCCCTTGGTCATATACTCCGTCACTTCAACCTGGACTTCCACTGCTATGCTGATGACACCCAGATCTATCTCAGCACCAAATCCCCCCACCACCCCCCTCTCTCCCATATCAACTCCTGCCTGTCAGCCATCAAATCTTGGATGCAACTCAACTTCCTTAAATTAAACAGTAACAAAACAGAATTTCTCCTCATTGGCTCCAAATCAACAATCACTAAAATTAACAACACCACTCTCACTATTGACGGCACCACTGTCTCCCCATCTCCTCAGGCATGCAACCTTGGCGTGATCTTTGACTCAACCCTCTCCCTTGAGCCTCACATCCGCCATGTTGTCAAAACATAATTTTTTCACCTCCGCAACATTGCCAAAATCAGATCCTCTCTCACACCCCCCGCTGCTGAAAGACTCATCCATGCCTTCATCTCCTCCCGACTGGACTACTGTAACTCTCTTCTCTTTGGCATCAATTCCAGCAACATCAACCGACTCCAACTGGTCCAGAACGCTGCCGCCCGACTCATTACCCACACCAAATCCTGGCACCACATCACCCCAGTTCTCAAAGAACTTCACTGGCTTCCCATTTCCCACCGGATCATCTACAAAATCCTGGTCCTCACCTACAAAGCCCACAACCACTTGGCCCCCCCTTATCTCACTGACCTCCTCTCCCCCTACCAACCCTCACGGTCCCTCAGATCCACATCAGCTGGTCTCCTCTCCACTCCAAAATCAAACCTCTGCACTTTTGGAGGCAGAGCCTTCTCCAGGGCAGCTCCCAGGCTTTGGAATTCCCTCCCACAACTGATCTGAAATTCTGAGTCCCTCACCATCTTCCAGTCCTGCCTCAAGACCCATCTCTTCACCTCTGCATACCCTTAGTCCCATGTCCCCCTCCCCTTTGCATCTCTGTCTTACTGCTCTATTTACAACAACAAAAATTTGACTCTCAATGTAAAGCGACTTTGAGTCCTTGAAAAGCGCTATATAAATAAAATGTATTATTATTATTATTAAAGTTGTTTATAAACATTGGCTGTGTAGAGACCACACCAGAATAAGTGGCATGGATCAAATCTAATAATCTGGGGCAACTGAAGATCTGTTGCATCCAACCAGGTGCATTTCCAACTGACAAATACTCTTTCAGGACAACTCACTCTGATTTCAGGATTGCTTCTTTTGCTCACCAATTTCTGCCAGCAAGAATTGTTCACATACAGTGGCTTGCAAAAGTATTCATACCCCTTGAACTTTTCCACATTTTGTCACGTTACAACCACAAACGTAAATGTATTTTATTGGGATTTTATGTGATAGACCAACACAAAGTGGCGCATAATTGTGAAGTGGAAGGAAAATGATACATGGTTTTCCCTTTTTTTTACAAATAAAAAACTGAAAAGTGTCGTGTGCAAAAGTATTCAGCCCCCTTAACTCTGATACCCCTAAATAAAATCCAGTGCAACCAATTACCTTCAGAAGTCACCTAATTAGTAAATAGAGTCCACTTGTGTGTAATCTAATCTCAGTATAAATACAGCTCTTCTGTGAAGGCCTCAGAGGTTTGTTAGAGAACATTAGTGAACAAACAGCATCATGAAGCCCAAGGAACACACCAGACAGGTCAGGGATAAAGTTGTGGAGACGTTTAAAGCAGGGTTAGGTTATAAACAAATATTCCAAACTTTCAACATCTCACGGTGCACTGTTCAATCCATCATACAAAAATGGAAAGAATATGGCACAACTGCAAACCTACCAAGACATGGCCGTCCACCTAAACTGACAGGCCGGGCAAGGAGAGCATTGATCAGAGAAGCAGCCAAGAGGCCCATGGTAACTCTGGAGGAGCTGCAGAGATCCACAGCTCAGGTGGGAGAATATGTCCACAGGACAACTATTAGTCGTGCACTCCACAAATCGGGCCTTTATGGAAGAGTGGCAAGAAGAAAGCCATTGTTGAAGAAAGCCATTGTTGAAAAGCCATAAGAAGTCCCGTTTGCAGTTTGCCACAAGCCATGTGGGGGACACAGCAAACATGTGGAGGAAGGTTCTCTGCTCAGATGAGACCAAAATTGAAGTTTTTGGCCTAAATGCAAAACGCTATGTGTGGCGGAAACCTAACACTGCACATCACCCTGAACACACCATCCCCACTGTGAAACATGGTGGTGGCAGCATCATGCTGTGGGGATGCTTTTCTTCAGCAGGGACAGGGAAGCTGGTCAGAGTTGATGGGAAGATGGATGGAGCCAAATACAGGGCAATCTTGGAAGAAAACCTGTTAGAGTCTGCAAAAGACTTGAGACTGGGGCGGAGGTTCACCTTCCAGCAGGACAACGACCCTAAACATACAGCCAGAGCTACAATGGAATGGTTTAGATCAAAGCATATTCATGTGTTAGAATGGCCCAGTCAAAGTCCAGACCTAAATCCAATTGAGAATCTCTGGCAAGACTTGAAAATTGCTGTGCACAGACGCTCTCCATCCAATCTGACTGAGCTTGAGCTATTTTGCAAAGAAGAATGGGCAAAAATTTCAGTCTCTAGATGTGCAAAGCTGGTAGAGACAAACCCCCAAAAGACTTGCAGCTGTAATTGCAGCGAAAGGTGGTTCTACAAAGTATTGACTCAGGGGGGGCTGAATACTTTTGCACGCGACACTTTTCAGTTTTTTATTTGTAAAAAAATGTGAAAAACCATGTATCATTTTCCTTCCACTTCACAATTATGCACCACTGGTCTATCACATAAAATCCCAATAAAATACATTTACGTTTGTGGTTGTAAGGTGACAAAATGTGGAAAAGTTCAAGGGGTATGAAAACGTTTGCAAGCCACTGTATATCACGAGGTTCATTGCCTCACTATAATATGCATAGCCTTCTCAAATTACCAGCAACAGCGCTACTTACGACAGCGCATATTAAGAATGGCTTAAATCAGTTAGAAATCTGTAGATATTACAAAGACAATAATAGAAAAGGGCACATTGCTAACTTTCAGGTCAGAATTGGATTAATAACTGGAGGAGGGAAACTTGGATGCAACGGGAGTGAACTGACAACTAATCCACTAGGAGCTACACAGAATGAGCCTGCTGGCTGCCTCCTACGCTCTTTCACTCCAGATTTGTTGTTCATACGAATATTGACAGGTGTGCACTATATAATGGTGCACTCAATAATCCACAAGCATCTTGACATCAAAGAATGTTATACTACTTACAGTATCCATTAAAATCCTTTTCTGAAAAAGGGCCATCTCCTTGCGAAGCTCACTCTGCACAGTCGACTGCTGCTCTGTGTGACTCTTCTCCAAATCCTCTAAATTCTGGAAATAATATTAAGTCCATTATAATTTAATCTACACACTTACAAAGTATATTGTGAGAGTCGTTGAGAGTGGAGTAGATGATTCTGGGGACAGACAATGCAGGAAACAGATGTTCTGGGGCAGTTGACTCGGAACAAGCAGCACACAAAGCTAGACACACAGAGCAATTAATCCTACACAGAACAGACTGTCTGGAAGAGATGACATACCCAGCACATGGTGCGTAATGCTGAAGGTGCACAAACATGCAAAGCAGAGAGGACACAATGGCTGGTGCAGGTGACGCAAAACAAGATGGTGGGGTACAGATGCTACCAGCATCTGGAGATGCAGGTAAGAGAAGAAACAAGAAAAAGAGAAATATTTTTGTTTAGGGAAGGACATAATTACAGTGTTTAGATAGGTTATTCTGGGGGGATTGTCCAGTGAGGCTATATGGGCAGAAAGAAATAGGAAGGGAATGATAACAGTGATGGGATCACTGTTATTCTAGGCCTCCCAAAACTCAGCAACTTCAACTTCCCTTGTATTGATTGACTGGATCACCCAAAGTGTAAGGAACTTGGACAGGGTGGAGTTTGTTAAATGTGACACAGAAAGCCTCCTTAATCAATACATGGAGGACCCTATTAGAGAGGGGACAACACTGGACCTTGTCTTAGCGAACAAGGTAAGGCAAGTGACAGAAGTGTCTGGGTGAGCGTTCTAGGACCAACCACCACCATTCTATTTGTTTTAAAGTAGTAATGGAGAAGGATAATACTGGCCCACAAGTTAAGGTCTAAACTGGGGCAAGGCTGATTTTGATAGCACATGGCAGGAACTTGCAGATAGGGTTGATATGGCAAGTCTGTATTCAGGTAAGAGTACAGCTGGCAAGTGGGAGGCTTTCAAAAGTAAGATAGCAATATTACAAGGGCAGACGCTCAGTTAAAGTGAACGGCAAGGCTGGTAAGCTTAGGAAGCCTGGTTAACGAGAGATGTTGAGGCTTTGGTCAGGAACAATGAGAGATACATTTGACCCAGGCAATTATGATCAGGCAAATCCCTCCACGAGTATATGAAGTGTAGAGTACATTTAAGAAAATAATCAGGGGAGTAAAAAGGACATGAAATGGAACTGGCAGGCAAAGTAAAGGAAAATCCCAAGAGATTCGACATGTATATTAAGAGTAAAAGGGGGTTATGGAAAGAATAGTTTCCCTTAATGATAGGTTTTGCTGTCTTTGTGTTGAAACACAAGAGATGGGGAAATATTAAATGAATACTGTTTTTACTGTGGAGAAGATCATTAAGGTGCATAAATCCCCAGATCCTGAGCAGGTACCTCCTCGGACTTTGTGGGAAGCTATGGAGAAAATTGTGGAGGCCCTTGCAGGGATACTTGCATCACCATTAGCATCAAGTAAAATTCCCGAAGACTGGAGGGCAGCTATTGTATTGTTTTTTAAGAAAGACAGTAACGACATGACAGGGAACCACAGGCCAGGGAGCCTCGCGTCAGTGGTGGGTGAGTTGTTGGAGGGGATTCTTAGAGACAGGATCTACCAGCATTTTGATAGGCACAGACTGATTATGAATGATCAGCATAGCTTTGTGCGTGGGAAATCATGTTATGAATCTGATAGAGATCACCAAGAAAATGGATCAGGCCAAGGCAGTGGGAGATGTATTTATGGACGTCAGCAAGGCCTTTGACAAGGTCCGCATGGTAAGCGGATGGAAGGTTAGATCACATGGAATCCAATATGAGCCAGTCGATAGTTGCACATCCAACTATACATTTGGATGACAATGTAGTCCAGCACTGGCAGAGCCCTGGAGAATGTTGCAGACCATATACATAGATACATAGATACATAGAAATTAGGTGCAGGAGTAGGCCATTCGGCCCTTCGAGCCTGCACCGCCATTCAATACGATCATGGCTGATCATCCAACTCAGTATCCCGTACCTGCCTTCTCTCCATACCCCCTGATCCCTTTAGCCACAAGGGCCACATCTAATTCCCTCTTAAATATAGCCAATGAACTGGCCTCAACTACCCTCTGTGGCAGAGAGTTCCAGAGATTCACCAACATATATATGGGAGTACAGGTTATAGTTGGAGAGAGAGAGTCATAGAGAGTGATACAGTGTAGAAACAGGCTCTTCGGCCCAACATCGCCCACACCGGCCAACAATGTCCCAGCTACCCTAGTCCCACTTGCCTGCGCTTGGTCCATAACCCTCCAAACCTGTCCTATCCATGTACAGTACCTGTCCAACTGTTTCTTAAACGATTGGATAGTCCCAGCCTCAACTACCTCCTCTGGCAGCTTGTTCCATACACCCACCACCCTCTGTGTGAAAAAGTTACCCCTTAGATTCCTATTAAATCTTTTCCCCTTCACATTGAACCAATGTCCTCTGGTCCTCGATTCCCCTACTCTGGGTAAAAGACTCTGTGCATCTACCCGATCTATTCCTCTCATGAATTTGTATACCTCCATAAGATCTATCCTCATCCTCCTATGCTCCATGGAATAGAGACCCAGCCCACTTAACCTCTCCCAATAGCTCACACCCTTTAGTCCTGGCAACATCCTCGTAAATATGTATCCTTGTAAATATAAAGGTGTATGATTCCCTGAAAATGGTGAGTCAGGTGGACTGTGAGGTCATAAGGTCTTAGGTCTAATGTGATTGTAGGATCAGGCCATTCGGCCCATCAAGTCTACTCCCCCATTCAATCATGGCTGATCTATCTCACCCCCCTAACCCCATTATCCTGCCTTCTCCCCATAACCTATGACACATGTGAAGAATGTGTTTGTCATGCTTGCCTTCATCGTGAAAGATATTGAGTATGAAAGTTGGGATACAAGGATGCAGCTGTACAAGTCGTTTGCGAGACCGTACTGCGAGCAGTTCTTGTCGTTCATCTATAGAAAGGATGCCATTAAGTTTAAAAGGGTACAGAAGAGATTCACCAGAATGTTACCGGACCTGTGGATTTGAGTTATAGGAAGAAATTAGATAGACTGTGACTTTCTTCTTTTGAGCAAAGGAGGCTGAGGTGTGACCTTATTGAGCTGTACAAGATCATAAGGAGCATGGATAAATTGAATACTCACTGTCGTTTGCCCAAGGTAGAGGATTTTAAAACTAGGAGGCATGGACTTATGGTGACTGGGAAGATAATTAAGAGGGACAACTTTTTCACCCAGAGGGTGGTCCACATCTAGAAAGAGCTGCCACTGGAATCTATAAAAGTAGATGGAATTCAGAGTTTTAAGAGCTATTTGGACAAATATATGGCTTGAAAGGGTTTAAGGGGCTATAGGCCAAATGCAGGCAACAGGACTAGCTCAATTTTCCAACAATTGGCATGGACAAGCTGGACCGAAGAGACTGTTTCATGCTGTACAGTTCTATGATGCAGAGAGCAGCTGTGGTATGAAACAGAGAATGTACAGTTGAGTTGATGAATGTATGAAAAACACAAGGTAGAGAGTACAGAAGAGTCATTGCACCTAGCAGACGATACACGTTGGAGATGTTTCAAGGTGACAAAATGCAGAGAGCATTTTACAAAGATGACAGTGTATAGAGCTGATGATGTGTGGAGCGCACACTGCTCAGTTCAGATGACGTGTGGAGATATTGCCAAAATAAATTGAGAGAGTAGACAGTAGCCCAGACATTGGATAGCACATTGCCTATTTTTAATAGCACATCATGATTTAATTTTGATTTTACGTGGTGGTACTGATCTACTGATCATTTCAAGGTGAAATGGTAACAAATTATAGTTGTAGTGGACCCTATCAATTGTGCTTCACAACTGTGCACTGAGCCTTTTCCTGGCATCAAGCACATACCAGCCGCGACAAGCTACGACGCTGTCGGTGACCAATGAAGACAACTGAAGACTTCTCTTGACGCCGGTACTGTCGCCGGTTGACGTAGGATAACGTAGGTTGTCGCCAATGGAAATCACCGAGGTCATCATCCGGCGACAGCCAACATCACCTGGCGTCAACCTACGACATGAGAAGACGGGCAACGTCAAGCCCACTATCGCCGAAAGGTTTTGAGCATTTCAAAATCCAGTGGCGACATGAAAAAAAGTTACGACCATGTGGCGACAGCCCATTTTCCGGCAGTCGCCGAAAAAATCGCCTAGTGGGATAGGCCCTTTACCAATGCTGCCTGTGAAAGAGGAGCAAGGAGACCCCGATCCTGAGGGCCATGAAGCTGCGAAAACCAAGCAAAATAGGAGGTACTGTTCCTCCAATTTGCACTGGACACTCTGACAATGGAGGAGGCCCAGGACAGAAAGGTCAGTGTGGGAATGGGAGGGGGAGTTTAAAATGTTTAGCAAACAGGAGATCTGGTAGGTTTAGGTGGACTGAGCGGAGGTGTTCAGCGAAACGATCGCCGAGCCTGTGCTTGGTCTCGCCAATATATAGTCCACACCTGGAATAGCCGATACAGTAGATGAGGTTGGAGGAGGTGCAAGTGAACTTCTGCTTCACCTGAAAAGACTGTCAGGGTCCTTGGACGGAGTTGAGGGGGGAGGCATAGGGACAGGTGTTGCATCTCCTGCAGTTGCAGGGGAAAGTACCTGGGGAGGGGGTGGTTTGGGTGGGAAGGGACGAGTTGACCAGGGAGAAGATGAGGACTAGGGGTACTCTGTCCTTGTTACGACTGGGGGGAGGAGGAACAAGAGTGGATGATGGATTAGGGGGACTCTCGCTCTTGCTTCCCCCTCCTCCCAGTCGTAACAGGGACAGTCCCCCTAGTCCTCACCTTCCACCCCATCAGCTGACGCATACAGCACATAATCCTCCGACATTTTCGCCACCTCCAACGGGATCCCAGCACTAGCCACATCTTCCCATTTCCACCCTTTCCGCTTTCCGCAGAGACTGTTCCCTCCCCAACTTCTAGGTCAACTTGTCCCATCCCACCCAAACCATCCCCTCCCCAGGTACTTTCCCCTGCAACCGCAGGAGATGCACCTATATATCAGCAAGACCAAATGCAGGCTCAGCGATCGTTTCATGAACACCTACGCTCAGTCCGTCCATACCTACCTGATCTCCTGGTTGTTAAACACTTTAACTCCCCCTCCCATTCCCACACTGATCGTTCTGTCCTGGGCCTCCTCCATTGTCAGAGTGAGACCCAGCGCAAATTGGAGGAACAGCACCTCTAATTATGCTTGGGCAGCTTGCACCCCAGCGGTATGAACATTGACTTCTCTGACTTCAATTAACCCTTGCTTTCCCTCTCTTTCCATGCCTCCCCCTTCCCAGTTCTCAGAAAAGTCTTACTGTCTCTGACTACATTATATCTGCTTGATTTGTCCTTACCTTCACCCAGCTAATAATGATCTATTCCACATCTTCCTTGATCTCCATTCTCTTTGCCCTGTTTTCACACCTTCACACTTCCTTATCTATGTATCTCCCTCCCCCCTGAAGTCAGTCTGAAGAAAGGTCTCGACCCGAAACATCACCCATTCCTTCTCTCCAGACTCCAGAGATGCTGCCTGTCCATCTGTCGGAGGGGAGAGTGGACGCTGGCGTTAAATTGCCGCTGCTCTCTCCTCAAATTGTGCTTCTGATTTTCTTTTTTTTGTGTTTTTGGAAGGAATTCTGTCCCTGATTTATGTATTGGTCTTTATAACCTATTTTTTTTAAATTCTGATTATATGTTTTCTATAAATCTCTGTATGGTGTCCTTGAGACCTCGGTATAAGGCGCCCGTAAATAAAATCCATTATTATTATTATTATTATTATCTGAGTTACCCCCACTTACATGAAATGATCGTTTCAAAGCACATAATAGGGTACAGCAGATGAAGTCTCATAGTAAAGTATTATAAGCAAGAACACTTCCAAACTATTGGATCCGTTCAATATAGAATCATACTTCTTGTACATTATCAACATATCCTGTCACTCACAATTCATGTGACATTTCTCATTGATCTGCCTCTCATGTACGTCTCTCCCTCAGTTTTGGACATGATAAGTATACTTTGAGCAGTATAGGCAAGGGATAAGGATCATGAGGTTATATTCAACTTCGGGTGGGTTTAAACTAAAAAGTAGGGTGGTGGGGGAGGGGGTGGAGTCAAAAACGTGAAAGCGTATCCGTGCACCTAACGGGGAAGAATGTAGGAAAGGTCACGTTTAAACTAACAGGGCAGGGGGATGGGACCCAAGGCAAGGAGACAGAGGGCCATAGAAGGAGGACAGAAGCAAAAGCTAGAAGGGAGAGAAAAAAGACTAACCTTAAAGCTTTGTGCCTTAATGAGGGGAGCATTCGAAATAAGGTGGATGAATTGAATACGCAGTTCGTAGTTAAGGGATATGATAGTTGGAATTACGGAGACATAGCTCCAGGGTGACCAAGACTAGGAGCTAAACATGCAGGGGTATTCTATATTCAGGAAGGATAGACAGAAAGGAAGTGGCGGTGGGGTGGCATTGTTGGTTAAATAATAGATTAATACAATAGCAAGGAGAGACATTAGCTTGGATGCTGTAGAATTGGTATGGGTAGAACTGTGAAATAGCCAAGGGCAGAAAACGCTTGTTGGAGTTGTATACAGACCAGTAGGGAGGTTGGGGATAGCATCAAACAGGAAATTAGGGATGCGTGCAGCAAAGGTACAGCGGTTATCATGGGTGACTTTAATCTACATATAGATTGGATCAACCAAATTGGTAACAGTGCTGAGGAGGAGGATTTCCTGGAATCTATATGGGATGGGTTTTTAAATCAATATATAGAGGAACCGACTAGAGGGCAGGCCATTCTTGACTGGGTATTGTGTAATGAGGAAGGATTAGTCAGCAATCTTGTTGTGCAAGGCCCCTTGGGCAACAGTGACCATAATATGTTGGAATTCTGCATTAGGATGGAGAGTGACACGGTTAATTCACAGACTAGGGTCCTGAACTTGAATCAAGGAGATTTTGAAGGTATAAGACAGGAATTGGCTAGGATAGACTGGCAAATTATACTTAAAGGGTTAACAGTGGAGATGCAATGGCAAAGATTTAAAGACCGCATGGATGAACTCCTGAAATTGTTCATCCCTGTCTGGCGAAAAAATAAAACTGGGAAGGCGGCTCAACCGTGGCTGACGAGGGAAGTCAAGTATAGTGTTAAATCCAAGGAAGAGTCATATAAATTGTCCGGAAGAAGCGGCAAACCAGAGGACTGGGAGAAATTTAGAACTCAACAGAGGAGGACAATGGGGTTAATTAAGAAGGGGGGGGGGGGGGAAGAGCATGAAAGAAACCTTGCGGGGAATATAAAAACTAACTGTAAAAGTTTCTTTAGGTAAGTAAATAGGACAAGATTAGTGAAGACGAATGTATGTCCCTTACAGTCAGAGACAGGTGAATTTATAATGAGAAACAAGGAAATGGCAGAACAGTTAAACGGCTATTTTGGTTCTGTCTTCACTAAGGAAGACACAAACAATCACCCGGAAATATTAGGGCACCGAGGATCTAGTGGGAGGGAGTAACTAAAGGAAATCCACATTAGTCAGAAAATGGTGTTAGGTAAACTGTTGGAACTGAAGGCAGATAAATCCCCAGGGCCTGATGGTCTGCATCCCAGAGTACTCAAGGAGGTGGCTCTAGAAATCGTGGCTGCATTGGTGATCATTTTCCAATGTTCTCTCGACTAGATCAGTTCCTGTGGACTGGAAGGTAGCCAAGAAAGGAGAGAGAAAACGGGGAATTATAGACCAGTTAGCCATTCATCGGTAGTGGGGAAGATGCTGGAGTCGATTATTAAAGATGTTATAGCAGCGCATTTGGAAAGCAGGGATCGGTCAAAGTCAGCATGGATTTATGAAGGGGAAATCATGCTTGACTAATCTTTTGGAATTTTTTGAGGATGTAACAAGTAGAATGGATAAGGGAGAGCCAGTGGATGTGGTTTATCTCGACTTTCAAAAAGCCTTTGACAAGGTCCCACACAAGAAACTAGTGTGCAAAATTATAGCACATGGTATTGGGGGTAGGGTATTGACATGGATAGAGAACTGGTTGGCAGACAGGAAGGAAAGAGTAGGAATTAACGGGTCCTTTTCAGAATGGCAGGCAGTGACTAGTAGGATGCCGCAAGGCTCAGTGCCGGGACCCCAGTTGTTTACAATATATATTAACGATTTAGACAAAATAATTAAATGTAACATCTCTAAATTTATGGATGACACAAAGCTGGGTGGCAGTGTGAGCTGCGAGGAGGATGCTATGAGGCTGCAGGGTGACTTGGATAGGTTCGGTGAGTGGACAGAAGCATGACAGATGCAGTATAATGTGGATAAATGTGAGGTTATCCACTTTGGTGGCAAAACAGGAAGGCAGATTATTATCTGAATAGTGTCAGATTAGGAGAAGGGGAGGTGCAACGAGACCTGGGAGTGCTTGTACATCAGTCACTTAAAGTAAGCATGCAGGTACAGCAGGCAGTGAAGAAAGCTAATAGCATGTTGGCCTTCATTGTGAGAGGATTTAGTTTAGGAGCAAGGAGGTCCTACTGCAGTTGTACATGGGCCCTGGTGAGACCACACCTGGAGTATTGTGTGCAATTTTGGTCTCCTAATTTGAGGAAGGACATTATTGCTATTGAGGGAGTGCAGCGTAGGTTCGCCAGGTTATGGCGGGACTAACGTATGATGAAAGTATGGATCGACTGGGCTTGTATTCGCTGGAATTTAGACGGATGAGAGGGGATCTTATAGAAACATATACAATTCTTAGATTGGACAGGGTAGATGCAGGAAAAATGTTC
The DNA here is from genome assembly GCA_038087875.1 of Malacoraja senta. Lineage (NCBI taxonomy): Eukaryota > Metazoa > Chordata > Chondrichthyes > Rajiformes > Rajidae > Malacoraja > Malacoraja senta. The sequence continues at coordinate 14,867,627 of CM075981.1, read as the reverse complement.
CCAATGTTGGGGGGGGGGGGGGGGGGAGTCCAGAACCACGGGGGTCATAGCTTAAGAATAAGTGGTAGGCCATTTATGACTGAGATGAGGAAAAACGTTTTCACCCAGAGTGAATCTGTGGAGTTCTCTGCCACAGAAGGCTGTGGAGGCCAATTCACTTGATGTTTTGAAGAGAGTTAGATTTAGCTCTTTGGGCTGAGGGAATCAAGGGATATGGGGAAAAAGCTGGAACGGGGTACTGATTTTGGATGATCAGCCATGATCATATTGAATGGCGGTGCTGGCTTGAAGGGATGAATGGCCTACTCCAGCACCCATTTTCCATGTTCTAACTTCCCTTTAAGGATCTTATACAATTATTTCCAGAATGTGACAGATATGGCATGTCTCACTATTTTGTAATCATGTATTCCGAAGCAGTGTGGCTACAATTCATCTGGGTAAAGAATCACTTCTACAGTAATTAAAAGGCTTAGCTCCAATTCACATACTACCATTGTCATTAACAATATCTCTAGGTGCTGAATAGAAGCGTGCAGCAAAGACAGAATCTGCCACACCAGTGAGATTTATTTCTGCACTATTAAGATATATTTGTTCTAATTAAGAACACAATTTCCCAATACTGGTGATTTAGGATACATTACAATGGGGTCAAACCATAACACCTTTCAGTAATGTTAAATATCCTAATGCCTTTCCCATTTGACAACTTTGCAGGTGGGTTTTGATTTCTTAGTGCTTTGTCACAACATCCCCAGCACAAATATGATCTGGCTGCTGGAAAGCTGCTCACTTTCCCTTTGAGTTTGTATAGATGACCTTGATGATTCTAGCTCTTGGTGGCTGGTTTCAGCCTACTGTTCAAGGCCAATGAAGGAACAGTCAGGGAATGCTGGTTGCAGTACAGCTATGCACATGCTGCTTGAGAGGTGAAATGCTGTCATCATTGTCCTGAATGTACATATCAGATGACTTCAGGGGACTGGGTAAACATTAGTACAAACATCAAGTGGCATTCTGATTGCAGTACCAATCACAGAGGAGACAAACCATGAGCAAACAATCTTAGAGAGGACAAAGCATGGAGTGGGTAAAGCAAGGCAATCTTAATGTGGATGATCATAGAACAGACTATCTTTGAGTGGACACTGTATGCAGCAAGTACAAAATGGGGTAAACAATAAGACTGACAATCTTAAATCAGACACAGCATGGAGCAACCAATCAACAAACGCACAATCTTAGAGTGGAGAAAGGAAGACAATCTAAAGGCTCTGTCCCACGGGCAGGCGGTTACTGGCGGTGAAGTGCGGCGTCGCCGGAAGAGGGGACCGCACGGCAACCGCGAGTGATCTCCGTACGGCCGGTCCCACGAGCTTGCGGTAAGTAAAAAATTAAACCTTACCGGGCCGACTGCGAAAGGACGTCGCGCGGCGTCGGGTGATGACAACATCACGCTACGCGATGACGTCATTTTGGATTGCGGGGATGTGGCGGTGCTCGTGACGCACCCGTGCCGCACTGGCGGCGGCTGTGGCGATGCTAGTGGTGCTCACGGCACTAACGGCGCACTGGCGGCGGCTGTGGCGGTGCTCGTGCCGCACTGGCGGCGACTGTGGCGGTGCTCGTGTCGCACTGGCGGCGGCTGTGCGGTAGGACAACATTTTTTAACGTTGTCGGGTTTTTGTGAGCACCGTGCGGTGTTGGTCCCAACACCGCACGGTCCCGGCGGTGTGCGTGGGACCGACCCCGCAGTCTCTGGCGGTCCACGGGCAGTCCAAACTTCCTGCTTCACCGCCAGTAACCGCATACCCGTGAGACAGGCCTTTAAGAGTATATGAGCTTAGAGCAAAGTATGGAGCAGACTGTACTCAGAATAGGTGATACAGAATATTAGACTATTTGTGAACTTCTAATATTTATAGTGTTTCCTTTCATTCCTGTGCAGAGGGGAGCTTTGTATTATTATTTTCACAATATCAACAGTTCTTGGAGCAGTGCCATTTTATCAGGCATGACTGCTCAAGCTGTGCGTCAGCCATAGATCAGTCGGTAATATTCTTGACTCTGAGTCAGAAGATTGTGGGTTCAAGTTCCACTCCATACTTGAACAAATGACCCAGTGCACACCCAGTGCAGCAATGAGGTAATATTATACAACCAGAGGCACAAGTTATCATTTGATAATTTAGAAAATGTATTTTTGATTCCAAAGTCTAAATCTCAGTATGAATTCTGATCAGCAATACTAATCTTTGTATAACTCTTATCTAGCTTTTCCACTGTGAGTTTTCCATTGTGATTGTATTCCATGACTCTGCATTCACTGACATCTTTCTGTTAGGAGGTGCCACAAGAAAAGTATTTTGAAAATCAAAAGTACATCTATTGAATTACTATTGACAACCTCTCAATGGTGCAAAGGTACTTTGTCGCATGTACCTAGGTCCAGTGAAATTCCTTTTTTGCATAGTTTAGTAAAAATCTTACTATACATAAGCACAATCATAACTAAGTATAAGAATACTAGATTACACTGATGTAGTACACAAGAGTTGCCACTTGCTGATGCTACTGGAAAGGGTTTAGATGGAGAGAAAATAGTTGAGAATAAATTGACGTAAAAATTCATATGACAATAAACAATAATAGGCCTTTATGGCCAAACTAAGACTCTCACCTTTATTTCTGGTGCAATCTCGTACCCTTTCAAGTTCAGAGCTGTTAAAAAGGTGAGAGTCTTAGTTTGGCCATAAAGGCCTATTATTGTTTATTGTCATATTAATTTTTACGTCAATTTATTCTCAACTATTTTCTCTCCATCTAAACCCTTTCCAGTAGCATCAGCAAACCTCCCAGGAAGGATGTAGATGTTCTGATACAAGGTTTCAACCTGCAACATCAATCATCACTTTGTCTCCACAGGTGTTTCCTAGCCCACTGAATTCCTTCAGCAGTTTGATTTTTGCTCTAAATTCCAACACATGAGGTCTCTTGTGTCTGATTGCAAAAACATTGACTCCCTTCCACCTCAGGTGTAATCTGTCTTTCTTGTACAGGTCCCACCTATCACAGAAGTAATCCCAATGATCCAAGAACCTGGTCGACGTTTCAGGTAGTGATGCATGGTTTCAACCCAAAGCATTCCCTTCCGGTCATTCCCTTCCATTCACAGATATTGCTCAACCCACTGTATTTCTCCAGCCGTCTTTTGTCTCTATTGATCCAAGAACCTAAAGCTTACCCTCTTGCACCAGCTTTTTAGCCATCTTCATGTTCATGTCATAGGAGCAGAAGTAGGCCATTTGGCCCTTCGAGTCTACTCCGCCATTCAGTCATGGCTGATCTATCTTTCCCTTTCAACCCATAACTCTTGACACTGTCCCATTTCTAACCTGACCAGCATGTGGCACAGGGAGTAATCCTGAGATTACGATCCTAGAGGTCCTACTATCCTTTGCTTTCTGCTTACTTCCCAATTTCCCCCCACAATTTTCCCTCTATATCCCTTCCAATATTGAATGAATAAGTTTAATGGCCAAGTATTCACATACAAGGAATTTGCCTTGGTGCTCCGCCCGCAAGTGACAACATGACATATAGTGACAGTTAGGAATGACACATAAAACATTAATAATAAAACATCATTGATTAAACATGTGAATTAAATAAAATACCAGAGCAAAAGGAGGCTACAGATTTTTGGTTATTGAGTAGAGCCACTACTCGTGGAAAAAAAGCTGTTTTTATGTCTGGCTGTCGCAGCTTTGACAGTCCGGAGTCGCCTTCCAGAGATAAGTGATTCAAAGAGTTTGTGGACAGGTTGAGAGGGGTCAGAGATGATCTTACCCATTCGCTTCCTGGCCCTTGCAGTGCACAGTTTATCAATGGAGGGAAGGGTGCAGCCAATAACCTTCTCAGCTGATCGGATGATTCGCTGCAGCCTCCGGATGTCATGCTTGGTGGCTGAGCCAAACCAGACCATGATGGAGAAGGTGAGGACAGACTCTACGATGGCCGTATAGAATTGGACTATCATTGCCTGTGCCAGATTGTGCTTCCTCAGCTGCCGCAGGAAGTACATCCTCTGTTGTGCCTTTTTGACTGTGGAGTCGATGGTGGCCCCCCATTTAAGGTCCTTGGAGACGATGGTTCTCAGGAACTTAGAAGACTCCACAGATGTGACTGTGGTGTTGTTGATGGTGAGTGGGGTGAGGGGAGGGGGAGCTCTCCTAAAGTCTACAATCAATTCCACTGTCTTAGGACCATTGAGCTCCAGGTTGTTGCGATGGCACCAGGACGCCAGCTGTGTCACTTCCTGTCTGTAGGCAGATTCCACTCCATCCTGGATCAGTCCAATCAGGGTTGTGTCATCTGCAAACTTAGGAAGCTTGACAGAGGAGTCAGTTAAGGTGCAGTCATTGGTGTAGAGAGAGGAGAGGAGAGGGGAGAGTACGCAGCCTTGCGGTGCTCCTATGCTGAGGGCTTGCGGGTCCGAGATGTGCTTTCCCAGCCACACATGCTGCTTCCTGTCTGTCAGGAAGCTGGTGATCCACCGACAGAGGGGTTCAGGCACAGTCAACTGGGAATGTTTGGAGTGTAGTAGCTCTGGCACAATGGTGTTGAATGCAGAGCTAAAATCAACAAACAAAATCCTCGCATAGGTGGTCTAGGTGCTGGAGGATGAAGTGCAGGCCCAAGATGACTGGGCCAATAGATCTGGCCAATATTGGCTCGATATACAAACTGAAGAGGGTCCAGCAGGGGGTTCGTGATATTTTTCAGCTTGGCCAGCACAAGCCTTTCCAAGGTCTTCATGACTACAGAGGTCAGTGCAACAGGCCTGTAGTCATTAAGACCATTAATCCTTGCCTTTTTGGGTAGAGGGACAATAGTGGAGACTTTGAAGCAGGCAGGGACAGTGCACGTTTGCAGGGAAAGGTTAAAAATGTCTGTGTAGACCGGTGTCAATTGTTCGGCACAGAGCTTGAGTAGAGGGGGAAACATTGTCCGGTCCTGGAGATTTCCGGTTATTCTGTCTTCTGAACAGCCTCTCCACCTCCTCTAATTTTATTGATGATGGAGAAGTGATGTGGTGCAGCACGGAGCGGGTGGGTAGTGGACGTGGCCGCAATCTTTTGCAGTCAGGCTGCAATAGGGTGTTAAGTGCTGATTGGAGAGGGGTGGGTGGGAAAAGGGCCAGTCTATTCAGACTGGAGTCTTGCTTTAAGTAGATGTGAAGTGGTGATTGGGGAGGAGCAGAAGGGTCCAGTCTTTTCAGACTGGAGTCTTGTTTTAAGTAGGTGTGAAGTGGTTATTGGGGAGGAGTGGGTGTAGAAGGGTCCAGTCTTTGCAGATTGGGGTCTGACTGTGTTGGTTGGGGAGGGGGGAGGGGGTACCAGGCTTACATTTCTGCTTGTCACACCTGCAGTAGAACTCATTCAGGTCATTGGTCAGCTGACGATTGTCCAAAGAGCGAGGGGCTTTCCTCTTGTAGCTGGTAATTTCTTGCAAGCCCTTCCAAACTGAAGAAGAGTCACTAGCTGAGAACTTGCTCCTCAACTTCTCAGAGTATCTATCCTTGGCAGCCTGTCTGTAGAGGTCTGCATCCCCTCTCCTGTAGGCTTCCTCTTTAGATTGTCAGAGCTGTCTGAGTTCAGCAGTAAACCAGGGCTTGTCGCTGTTGAACCAGGTCCGGGTCCTAATTGGAATGCAACTGTCCTCATAAAAGCTGACATATGATGAAAGTGTCTGTATACTCATCGAGGTTTGTGGTTGCTTCTCTGAACACATTCCAATCCGTGTTGTCAAAGCAGGATTGTGGGTTCTCGATGCCCTCGCTTGTCCACCTTTTCATTGTTCTGACCACAGGCTTAGCAGATTTTAGTTTCTGCCTGTAGGTCGGAATAAGGTGAACTAGACAATGATCAGAGAAACCCAGACCCGCCCGAGGAGCAGAGCGATATGCGTTCTTGATTGACATGTAACAGTGGTCAAGTGTTCTCTCCCATCTGGTGGAGCAGGTAACCTGAAGTCTGTACTTTGTAAGGACACGGCTGAGGTTAGCTTTGTTAAAGTCCCCCAAAACAATGATCACATACCCAGGAACTCAGCCCGAATTTTCCGATTACCTAAACTGGGGGTGATTTACAGTAGCCATTTAACATACCAGCACCTTTGGCTTGCGGGAGGAAACCAGAGCATCGAGGAGAAACCTGCCCAGTACAACTTCCATATTCCATATTAACTTCCTTAAATATTTTATATTCTGCATAGTATGTTTTTGTTCCTGTAGCCATGCCTACATCTAGTGTACACAAAAATGCTGGAGAAACTCAGCGGGTGCCACAGCATCTATGGAGTGAAGGAAATAGGCAACGTTTCGGGCCGAAACCCTTCTTCAGACTATCTAGTTCTTGCCATCACGTGATTCCTTCCAGCTTCCCTTTATTAATATGTATCATGCTATATATTTTAATAGGACATCCTGTTGCCTTGTCTTACAGACTCTTCTACTCTATAGGTGTCCTCCATAATGTTTGAAACAAAGACCCATCATTTACTTATTTGCCTCTGTACTCCATAATTTGAGATTTGTAATAGAAAAAAATCACGTGGTTAAAGTGCACATTGTCAGCCATTTTTATATATTTTGGCTTCACCATGTAGAAATTACAGCTGTGTTTATACAGTCCCCCATTTCAGGGCATCATAATGTTTAGGACACATGGCTTCACAGGTGTTTGTAATTGCTCAGGTATGTTTAATTGCTTCCGTAATGCAGGTATAAGAGAGCTCTCAGCACGGATACCCATCTAGAAGATCAGCTGAAACTGCGTACCTCCATGTTGGAATGCAGCATTAAGTTAGCTGTAATCTGATAAGGCCGCATCCAAGAAACTTCAATTAGATATACTTCAAAATGTACATTATTTTGTAAAAATCTACTATGTACTAACTTCAAGAAAATGAAAACATTTTGTTAATTCTAAAGTTAACTAACCTATCAATGACTTTGTTGTGACTGCTTTTTGTGGGAAAGCATTTGAATATTTGATTGCAACATGGAGGTACGTAGTTTCAGCTGATCTTCTAGATGGGTATCCGTCATTTGTGACCTTAAGGGCGTCTTGATTTGGGTTAGGTAGGAGAATGTAGATTTGCAGCAATGTGGTTGAAAAGCAAGAAAGCATTTTTCGTGCATGTTGCCAAAGACGTGGGTATTCTATTGCATTTTTCCATATTTCATTCGGATCTTTCTTAGCATCAAATAAGGACTTTAAAATGTCATCTTCTGAGAGCTCAATCAATTCCATCTGTAGTTCTTTAGGAACCTTAGAGACATCAACTAGGTGAGGTTGAAATTCTAATTTGAGTGTGATGTCATGATTCTCAAAGTCAGTGAACCTTTCATTGTATTCTTTAATTAATAAATCTATAACAGCTGCGTACTCTTCAAATGATTCGCATGAATCCTCTTGCCAATGACCTTCGTTAACTGGGGAAAATGTTCATCCGAAATTTCATTTTGAAGAAGAGTTTTGAAATAAGATAGTTTTTTTCGAAATGCTTGGATTTTTTGCCATATCATATATAGACTTAGTTTTACCTTGCAAAAAAACATTCAAGTCATTTTGCTTTCACATGATATCACACAGAAATACAGTATTTCTATAGAAATCTTCTTTCAATAATTCACATTGCTGATTCTGTTCATGAAATTTAACTATCTGTTCTCGCAAAGTTAAACATTTTGCTAACACCTGTCCCTGCGATAGCCAACGCACTTTAGAATGATGCGGCAAATCCACACTGAATGCCTCATCATCCAACTTTAGTATATTACGAAACTGACGATGCTGTGTTGCATTTGCACGAATATAGTTAATACTTATAACTTGTTGCAAAGTGTCTCTTAAAATAATAGATTTAGCACAGAGATTTTGCTGATGTAAGATACAATGAAAAGAAATGAGAGCATCTGGATCTGATAATATCTTTTTTATCTGTGCACTAAACCCTTCATGTTTTCCTGTCATTGAAGGTGCACCGTCTGTACATACACTCACTAAATTAACCAAATCCAGTCCAACTTCACGACATTTATCTTGAAAGTTGTTGAAGAAATCTATTCCTCGTGTTCTACCCATAAGAGTGCCCAAAGCGAGTAACTCTTCGTAGCAAAGAAAATTAACTGTTATGGCCTGAATGAAACCTGCGGCGAGTCAATAGTATCAGTTGATTCATCCAAAGCGATTGAATAATATATATTTTCCTTTTGGAGTATTGCGTGAAGTTGTACTGTTACTTTGAGGGCTAATTCATGCTGCCGATCAGTTATAGTTCTCCTTGAAAGAGGCAGTTGTTTGTACTTTGAAACCTTATCGGGGTCTAAGCATCCTACAACTTCGACAATGCATTCTTTTACGATTTCTACATCGCTAAATGGCTTCCCTTTTTCCCCCCGAGTATATAAGCTACTTTATAAGTCGCTTCAGTAGCATTATTTCCGGGTCTTACCGCTGCTTGAAATAACTGCCTTTGCTTTTCATCTTTTAATTTCTGCAATGCAACCTTTCGCGCCAGCGGACTCTCCCCGACATTTTCCCTCTCGTCAACCAGCCTCAGGTGGTGGTGGCGCCAGTGAGGCAGAGAGGTTAACGTACATTCTAGAGTCGCATTAGAACTAAATCATGAACATAACAGGTGTTAAAATAGGCCTCATGACTTACTAATGTTTTAATTGTGGCTGTCAGTCGGGAAGGATTATTTTGTTGAATCTTTTACTCTTTGGTATTTTAAATACGTTCATTTTAAGATTAAAATAAATATAATAAAAGACGAACAAAAACATATTAATGAAAATAAAAGGATTTGTTCTACAAAATTTGGATTCATTCATAAGGCCGCACTTAATGTCCTAGAAGGCCGCATGCGGCCTTAAGGCCGCAGGTTCCCAACCCCTGACCTAGCCTTTCCTCCAGTCTTTCCATCACCTTTGGAAATTTTTATTGCTGTTTATCAACATGAGGACCAAAGTTGTGCCTATGAAAGTCAAAGAAGCCATTATGAGACTGAGAAACAAGAATACAACTGTTAGAGACATCAGCCAAACCTTAGGCTTACCAAAATAAACTGTTTGGAGCATCATTAAGAAGAAAGAGAGCACTGGTGAGCTTACTAATCGCCAAGGGACTGGCAGGCCAAGGAAGTCCTCCACAGCTTATGACAGAAGAATTCTCTCTATAATAAAGAAAAAAAAACAAACACCTGTCTGACAGATCAGAATCACTCTTGAGGAGTCAGGTGTGGATTTGTCAATGACCACTGTCAGCAGAAGACTTCATGATCAGAAATACAGAGGCTACACTGCAAGATGCAAACCATTGGTTAGCTGCAAAAATAAGATGGTGAGGTTACAGTTTGCCAAGAAGTACTTAAAAGAGCAACTGCAGTTCTGGAAAAAGGTTTGTGGACAGATGAGACGAAGATTAACTTACATCAGAGTGATGGCAAGAGCAAAGTATGGAGGAGAGAAGGAACTGCCCAAGATCCAAAGCATACCACCTCACCTGTGAAACACGGTGGTGGGGGTGTTATGGCCTGGGCATCTATGGCTGCTGAAGGTACTGGTTCATTTATCTTCATTGATGATACCACTGTTAATGGTAGTAGCATAATGAATTCTGAAGTGTATAGACACATCCTATCTGCTCAAGTTCAAACAAATGCCTCAAAACTCATTGGCCGGCGGTTCATTCTACAGCAAGACAATGATCCCAAACATACTGCTAATGCAACAATGGAGTTTTTCAAAGCTAAAAAATGGTCAATTCTTGATTGGTCAATGGTCAAGTCAATCACCCGATCTGTACCCAATTGAGCATGCCTTTTATATGCTGAAGAGAAAACTGAAGGGGATTAGCCCCCAGAACAAGCATAAGCTAAAGATGGCTGCAATACAGGCCTGGCAGAGCATCACCAGAGAAGACACCAAGCAACTGGTGATGTCCATGAAGCGCAGACTTCAAGCAGTCACTGCATGCAAAGCATATACAACAAAATACTAAACAAGACTACTTTCATTCACATGACTTTGCTGTGTCCCAAACATTATGGTGCCCTGAAATGGGAGGACTATGTATAAACACTGACACTAAAATTTGACAATGTGCACTTTAATCACATGTGATTTTTTCTATTACAAATCTTAAATTGTGGTGTACAGACGCAAATAAATAAATGATGGATCTTTGTCCCAAACATTATGGAGGGCACTGTATACCTCCCTCCTCGACTCCGTCCAAGGACCCCGACAGTCTTTTCAGATGAGACAGAGGTTCACTTGCACCTCCTCCAACCTCATCTATTGTATTCGCTGTTCCAGGTGTGGACTCCTGTACATCGGCGAAACCAAGCGCAGGCTCAGCGATAGCTTCACAGAACACCTCCCGCTCAGTCCTCCTTAACCTACCTGATCTCCCGGTTGCTAAACACTTTAACTCCTCCTCCCATTATCACACTGACCTTTATGTCCTGGGCCTCCTCCAATGTCAGAGTGAGGCCCAGCGCAAATTGGAGGAACAGCACCTCATATTTTGTTTGGGCAGCTTACACCCCAGCGGTATGAACATTGACTTCTCTAACTTCAAGTAGCCCTTGTTTTTCCTCTTTCTCCATCCCTTCCCCTTCTCAGTTCTCTGACCAGTCTTTCTGTCCCTGACTACATTTTATCTGTTTGCTTTGACGTTGTTATCTTCTCCCCGCTAACAATTATCTTTTCTACATTTTCCTTGATCTCCATTACCTTTGTCCTATTTACACATCTTACACTTCCTTATCTACGTATCTCCCTCTCCCCTGACATCAATCTGAAGAATGGTCTCGACCCGAAACATCACCCATTCCTTCTCTCCAGAGATACTGCCTGTCCTGCTGAGTTACTCCAGCATTTTGTGTCATCTTCTATAATCACAGTTGTAACTTCAAATATGGTACAAAGTGACCAACCAGCAGCGGGGTTAGGTGAGAAACAGACAAGCAAAAGAATTAACACTTCCAATAAATACTATTTTGGACTGGCTTTAATTTATCATTAAAAAAAAAGAATGACTTTTCTATCAATCATCTCTCTGTAACCAGCTCTCTTCAAGATTTACCTTCAGAAACTGGTCAAACAACTGCTTGATGCTCTTCAGCCTTTGCCCCTGGACCACTCTCATCTGTTGAAAAAGCTTCTGTTGCTGCCTGAATAGGTTCTGCAGAAGAAATAATTCAAGAAGTTTATATCCCTTTGACTGTTCTCACATTTCAAGCAGCATGATGCCCGGGATCTTGATAACATTCAGTCAAGCACTGGAGCAAACCCAGTGCTTTACCAGCCTTGAAGATCCCTGTGGTGACTCCTCAACCCTGTTATGCAGGTCTCTGGGTAAATACTCACTCCCCTCTAAACCTAAATCAACTCTTACTTCTTAAAGTTAAAATACTTCTCATGCATTGAAGTTTAGTCTACTAAAGCTACCACAATCATTGGAAGGACCCCCACACCCCCCCCCCCTTCATATTAAACTATTTCAGTGATCAAGCTGTGATTTCTTACAAAGTAATAATTATAATTCACCACCATCATCATGACTGTAGTCTACATCCTGCCCCAGGCAGACATTCAGCTGGCATTGGAGGAGCTGCACACCATAGTAAAAAATAAACCAAAAGGTGTGACCCACAGCTTTTCCTATAATCACAAGGGACTTCAACAAGGCCAGTTTGAAGAAGTGAAACTACCATGAGCATGAGACCTGCAACATCAGAGGATCAAATACTCTCAACCATTATTATTACTCCATCACCAAAGATGCCTATTGTTCCACTATGAAAGATCATACCACCTGGCTGGGCTCCCTCCTCTGGAAAGGCAACAACTGAAGACCGCAACTCCAATGAAGAGGATTGCACAAAGCTCATCAGGGAAGGCAAAGGAACAACTCCATGACTGCTTGGCATCAGTAGATTGAGATGTTCAAAGATTGGTCAACGGACCTAAACAAATATGCCTTGGTTGTTATTGACTTATTAAGGAAATGTGTGGAGGAGTGTGTTCCTACCAAGACCATCTGAGTGTTTCTTATTCAAAAGCCTTGGATGAACCAGAATGTCTGTAATCTACTGAGGACCAGATCTCGGGTATTCAAGTCAGATGTTAGAGAATCATATATGAAGTCCAGGATCATGCAACCTTGATACGGCCATCAGAAAAGAAGACACTTTTGGTCCAAAATGGTAGATGAGACGGACGTTTGGCAGATGTGGGAGGACGTGCACACCGTCACTACTTACAAGGCAAAACCAAGTTGTAGCTCTAGCAACAGTAAGGCATCACTCCCAGACAACCTTGTTGCTTCCTACGCTCACTTTGAAAGAGAGAACATCAATGTGCATTTTCACGGTGTCGCAGGGAGCTATAGGTCCCTGCAATACAGTAATCTCAGTCTCTGAGACCGAATCAGAAGAACCTTCATGAGGGTGAGCCTTCTGAAATCATCCGGCCCCAATGGTGTACCTGGCCGTGTTCTTCAAAACTGCGTGGACCAACTGGCTGAAGCTTTTGGCGATATCTTCAATCTCTCATTACTAAAGTAGGAATAGGAATAGGAATATTTTATTGTCACATGTGACTAGGCACAGTGAAATTCTTTGCTTGCATACACAATGTATACAAATAGCAGCCACCTTCATCGCTGACAAAGTTACGAAGCACGCTGGCTCCCCCTTTTGTTTCCCCCCCCCCCATAGTTCCCCCATGCCGGGTCCCCATTGTCCTTTGTTCCCTCACCCCCCTCCCCCTATTGTCCATTGTTCTCCAAGGTTCCCACCTGCTTTAAGTGAACAGCAATAATAGAAGAGTAATGGCATTAATGTCCATGATGATGAAATGCTATGAGAGATTGGTTGATACATATCAACTCCTTCCTTAGTAATGACCTGAACCCACTACAATTTACCTACCTCTACAATAGATCGCCAGGAGATGCGATCTCGCTGGCTTTCCGCTCTGCATTGAACCACTTGGACAATAAGAACATGTGCATCAGCCTGTTGTTCACTGATTATCACTGTTGTTCAAAGCCATCATCCCCATTAAACTTATCATCAAACTCAGAGAACTGGATCTCTGTTCATCCCTATTCAATTGGTCCTCGAGTTCCCCATCGGCAGACCACATCACCACAAACACAGGAGCACCTCAAGGCTGTGTGCATTGTCCCTGACCTACTCTCCCAATACATTGACTGTGTAGTTAGACAATAGCACCTATTCCATCTTTAAAATTACTGACGACACTACCATTGTCAGATGAATAACAGATAACGATAGGTCAAAATATAGGAGGGAGATTGAAAATCTGATGCAATGGTTTCGTGTTCGTTTTCTAGGTCTGCACAAAACTTGAGAGTCTTCAATTTGCAACAGAAGTCTTTAATGCTTTACTCAATGCTGGCAGCAAGACAACTAAAAAATGGCTGCATACACACACACTGTCTACAGACAGGATAAACTATATACAAAACATCTCCCTTTGTCCTGTGCAGCGCCACCTGCTGCACAGGAGGAGCAACGGGTCCTCCCACCCCACGCAGTCCACCAAACATTCCCCCTTTGTAGTTTGAACGTCTCCATTTAGCTGGACCTCGCTTCACTCTTTTTTTCCAGCCTTTTTTGCGTTTCACAACTTTTGCTAAAGGTTCAGAATCAACAGAGTTTTCCTCAGTGTTCTCTTTTGAAGAGATATTAGTATATGCTTTATCTGTATGCTGTTCTTTCTCCACTTTACTGTAGTTTTTCTCGGCGGTCGTCAGCGTTTTGGATGCGAACACGATTGGTTCTTCCTTGCCGTTCGGTGCCGTTTGTGAGATTACTGCTCCAAGATCAGACGGCGATGCATCGGCAGCCAGCGAGATCAGCTTCGATGGGTCATAGTGGACCAAACGTGTCTTCTGGGCGAGCATCTCCTTCAACCTGGTGAATGCATGGTCACACTCTTTGGACCAGTGCCATTTGTTTTCGTAGGTTATTCTCGCACTTGCTGACCATGTTGCAATCCGTGGTCGATGACAATGCCATTGTTGATTTATCGTAGATCAAGGCGTTCATGTCAAGCTTGAAAGCATGGATCCCGTCAATGGCACACAGGGATGTACCTTCTTTACAAACGACGATCAGCGGCAACATCTGTGTCATACCATTACAGGAAACGTGGGAATGGGCTGTCGTCCGTATCCGAAAAGGCGGATGTTGACCGGTTTCAGTTTCGGCGATCCGATCATCTCCCAGATGTCCTGACCCACTAGCGACACAGCCGCACCAGTGTCCACCTGGAACTGTAGATCGACGTTCGAGACCCGCAGCGAAATCCTCGTCTTGTCGGTGATCGTAGACACACCAAGCACTTCAATAGGAATGGTCTCCGCGATTTGGTCGACTGTGTTTTGCGCTTTCTTGCCCTTTCTCAGCTTTCCTACGCACCGGTAGCAGGGTTTCGATCCTCCCCCCACAGGGGAACAGCTCTTCTGAAACTGTCCCACCTTCTCCGGATTTGCTCTGGGTCGATCAACTGGTTTCTGGCGTTGCGGACGAGTCTGACGAACTGTATGCACCTCCTGAGGGAGCTTCGACGCTGTTTCGCCGGCCATTTTGTGCAGTTCTGTACTCAGCAGCTTGGCCATCTTAGCACACTGCAGCACATTCTTCAATGAGGCGTCTGATTCCTTGAGAATCACCTGTTGGATGAATGCGTGCCTGCAGCCCATGACCAGTCTATCCCGCAACGCATTGTCTTGGCACTTTTCACAGCATTGAGTTTTAAAATCACATGCCTTTGCCTTGGTGCGAAGCTCGGCAAGAAATTCGGTGATCGATTGCCCTTCCTGTTGCACCGTCCGGTAGAAATCAAGGCGAGCTGCGAGGAATTTTCGACTTTCTTCGAAATAAAGCTGCAAAAACGTTATGATTTCAGCATATGAGGCTTCAGTTACTTCTTCTGTAAGTAAATTTTGAAGCAGTGCAAAGGTTTCTGGAGACATTGATGAATACAAGAGAGCCTTCTTCCTCTGGTCAGTCGTAATGGCCATACTTTTAAAATAAATCTCAGCGCGCATTAAATACGACGACCACCTTTCTCGCTCGGGATCGAAACAATCAAAGTGCCGAGACATGTAAAAAAAAAAAAAGGCTCTTATCTAGGTCTTTGGACGCAATCCGAAGTATCCCACTTCTGACACCACTTTCGTGTTCGTTTTCTAGGTCTACACAAAACTTGAGTCTTCAATTTACAACAGAAGTCTTTAATACTTTACTCAATGCTGGCAGCAAGACAACTCAAAAATGGCTGCACACACACACACTGTCTACAGACAGGATAAACTATATACAAAACATCTCCCTTTGTCCTGTGCGCCACCTGTTGCACGGGAGGAGCAACGGTCCTCCCACCCCACACAGTCCACCAAACATCACAAATGGTGCCAAAACAACAATCTTGCTTGCATAGTCAGCAAGACCAAAAGATGATTGTTGACTTCAGGAAGGGAAAATTGGGGATCCATGAACCTGTCTTCATCAAAACAATGATGGTTTAAGAAAGTAACCAGCTTCAAGTTTCTGGGTATGCATATCTCTGAAGATCTGTCCTGACCTCTGCATATTAGACATTAGACAATAGGTGCAGGAGTAGGCCATTCAGACCTTCAAGCCAGCACCGCCATTCACTGTGATCATGGCTGATCATCCACACTCAATACCCCGTTCCTGCCTTCTCCCCATATCCCCTGTCTCCGCTATCTTTAAGAGCTCTATCTAACGAAGCAATCACAAAGAGAGCTCATCAATGCCTCTGTTGCTTTGAAGATTGAGAAGTTTTGATGTGTTCAGGCATGAGACAGGAAAAACCTGAAAAAAGAGATGGAGATGTAGGATTCCAAGCGGCAACACCCCTGGCGGGGGTAAAAGGGGGCAGCGCCCCCTTTATGCAGATTTCTTTTGATAATTGTTCCTTGAAATGTCACAATTTTCTTGCCTGTTTACCCATAATTTCTCGCAGGGTATTCCCCACTCACACTCTCAGGGAATCCCTCACTGCTCACACTCAAAGGGACCCCCCCCCCCCTTACCTTTGCTCACACTCACAGGGACCCCTCACTGCTCACACTCACAGGAAACCCACCTTTGCTCACTCACAGGGACCCCCTCACTGTTCACACTCACAGGGAACCCCTCACTGCTCACACTCACAGGGACGTCCCCTCACCTTTACTCACACTCAGAGACTCACCCCTCTGCTCACCAGGGCTCACACACTCCCTCTACTTGCTTTAAAACGCTTATGGACACCGACAAGAACCCGGCACTGCAGCTGCGCCCCAGCCTTTCTCAGCCCAGTGCCCACTCTCCCGCTGCCGTCCCCAGGCCTCGCCTTGTCCCGCCCCGGAGGCTTCTCTCCTCCAATCACCGCTCTCTATCCTCAATCCCGCCCCCTCACTTCCGCCTCTGACTGACACCTCCCTCCTCCAATCATCGCGCTGAATCATCATGTCCCGCCCCCCACTGCCTGCGGACCGACGCCCCCCTCATCCAATCGGCGCCCTCGATCATCAATCCCGCCCCTATTGTCTCGCGGAAAGCCATGTATAGATTTACTAGACCAAGGGGGACCCATTGGGTCCCGCCCCCTCAAAGCGGGTTGCGGGGGGGGCGGCGGTGGGGTGACGTCACTCGAAGCGCGTGGAAGATTCTGTGTGTGAGACGGCACCGAGCAGACCCATTGTGACGTCATCAGCAAAAGCCGATTGTTTTAAATTTAGTCTTTCGACGATTTTCAACTTTAATCTGTAATAAGTTGATAAATAAAGGATGAAATGTTCAGATAAGGTGATCCCAGCCTTGACGGGAAAAATGTCAACCGGAATATGTAAGAATGTTATCGTTACCGCGTATTTTCTTCGCGAAGATGTAAAGACACACACATATACACACGCAGAAGATCACAGTTTTAATAGGTACTAGACCAAGGGGGACCCGTTGAGTTCCATCCCCTCAACGAGCGGAGGGGGGGGGGGTGGCACACACACGCTAACCACCCCCCACACACACACACTAACCCTTGATATTATATTAATATTATTCATTGGATCCCTTTACCCCATCCCCGCCCTATCCACTGAGGCATAGCCTCCACCTCGCAGGCACGTCTAGAGAGGGAGGGGGGGATAGAGAGAGAGGGCAGAGGGAGAGGGGCAGAGAGAGTGGGGCAGAGAAAGAGAGAGAGAGAGGGTAGAGGGAGAGGGATGGAGAGAAGGGGGGTAGGGGGGTGGGGATGGAGAGGGGGAGTGGGTAGAGGAGAGGGGGGAGATGGGGGGAGGGGAGGAGGGGGAGGAGAGGGGGAAGGGGGTGGGGTGGGAGGTGGAGGGGAGGGAGGAGAGAGTGGGTAGAGGGAGGTAGAGAGGGAGGGAGAGAGGGGGTAGAGAGGGAGGGAGAGAGAGATGGGGGAGAGAGAGGGGGGGAGAAGAGGGGGAGTGGGCGAGAGGAGGGGGAGAGAGTGAGAGGGTGGACTTGAACTTAGCGAGCGGGCGGCGCGGACACTGAGCGTGCGGGTCCTCGGGACCTCAGAAGCCCAACCAAATTGCTGTGTGTTCAGCGACTTCAATCCAGAGCCGGGGGGGGGGGGGGTGCGGCTGGGCTGCGGGTGGGGCGCTGCGGATGGCCGGCCAAATGCGAGTCGACTGCAAGTGGGAGGCGACCAAATGACTGCTATTCGGGGGGGGGGGGGGGGGGGGACGCAACTCGCAGCGCGTGGAAAACAGTGCGCAGCGGGCCGCGAGGACCAGAGCCATTGTGATGTCATCAGCTTTTAACTTTAAAAAAGATTTCAGATTTGTGAACAATTTTAATAAATAACTCAAGAAACAATGCATAACATTTTCAGATGAGGCGATTTTTGACATCATGGCGTAAATCTCTATCGGAATATGTAAAAATGTCACCGTTAGCGCGTCGTGTTTTGGAGGAGATGTGAATCACAGACGAACAGCACACAAATAAAAACACACACACACATAAATACACACACATCCAAGATCAGAATTTTAACAGTTATAAGATATACGTCGAGATTTTGATTTTTTTAAACAAATTTCAAAATCCGCGGAAATCTTCGGGTCTGTGGAGAAATCTCATGCCTGATGTTGATGAATACCCTATCAAACTTTGACAGATGTACAATACAGACTATATTGACATAACCTCATTCGGCAACTCAAACACCCAGGGAAGATGGATACTATAGAGAGTGGTAGACACTGCCTGGTCAATCACAGGTACTGACCTCACCATCTTTGAAGGAATCTACAAGGAATTGCTACCTCCAAATGGTAGCCAATAACATTAAAGATCTGCACCCTGGCCACACTCTCATTTTGCTATTACCATCGGGAAGAAGGTATAGGAGCCTTAAACTGTGACCACCAAGTTAAGAATAGTTACTTTCCAACAACCATCAGGCTCTTGAACACTACACAATGCTAACTTCAGCAACTATGATCTTCTTTGGGTTGTTTCTTTGGTAGTGCTATGGACTTCAGCTTTTGCACTATTACGGTTACCTTATGTTAGATTATTATTTTATTGTATTAGTAATAATTTTATATTATCTGTCTTATTTCATTTACCGGCCTGCAGCAAGTTAGAATTTCATTGTATTATTGTCCAGACATATGATAATTAAACACTTTTGACTCTTGATCATTATCCTAGCCAAATGGTGTGCTGATTGCTGATGGATAGTGCTTGCACTCGTGACCATCGCTGAATTAATCTGCAATGAATTTGTTGTGAAACTTCCCGTCATTCTTTGATTCTCATTTTGAAGTTTGGCATGATAACTAAAACGATATTTTAGTTTAGAGATACAGCACGGAAACAGGCCCTTCGGCCCACCGAGTCCATGCCAACCAGTGATCCCCGCACATTAACACTGTCCTACACACACGAGGGACAATTTACAGTTATACCAAGCCAATTAACCTACAAACCTGTACGTCCTTGGAGTGTGGGAGGAAACCGAAGTTCTCAGAGAAAATCCACGCGGTCACGTGGAGAATGTACAAACTTCCTACAGACAGCACCCGTAGTCGAGATGGAACCCGCGCCTCCGGCGCTGCAAGGAAGCAAATCTACCACTGCACCACCGGATTTAATTCATTGTGAAACAAATTCTATCACCTAGTCTAGTGAATGCCTGAGGACCATGACATCCAAGAATATGATGCATACCAGATTTACCTCAAATTGACCATGTTAATTTCATTTCTATCCAAGCTCAATTTCAACCTAACCCTGTGCTACAATGAGCACACTAAATAAAAAAATCTCCAATAGTTTTGTTGAACACTGGAGTTCAAATTATTACAATAAGCAGACAATGATGTTAGCAATATGTATTAATTATTCATGATGACCACCTTGCTTGTGGTTTGATTTGGTTAATCAGTCACTTTAATGACTGAATTCTATTTTTCTTTGTTCATATTTAGTAATTAAATGGTTTGTTCTGTCCTATGTAACATCACAGTGATTTTGTAAACGTACAAATCAGTGGGTTAAGCACTATTATTGAAGACAAAGTCTAGATACATACTTCTATTTTCTCTTCTTGGTCTTTGGCCTTCTGAATATCTTTCTCCCATTGCTGGAAGATTCCAGTGAACTGTTTGCAGTAATCATCAGACAACTTTTGTCTAAATGAATAAAACAAAAAAAAGCATAACATTATAGCATGGGTAATGTTTGCAATACCTATTCAGTAATCTGTTCTGGAAACAGCATCCATCATTATCAATACTACCCACAGTCACTTCATATATCAGGAATAGCTGTAAGGCAGCTACTTAGGTCAAGTAAATTAGTGCAGAACTAATATTCTGTGCAAGACAGCAGATATTTAGAAGAGATTCCACTCAGAACCAACTCGCATTCCTTTCAAAAACATTTGGGATAGATTGTACAATAGGATTCAGGTGACCTCCTAGTTTCAATCACTGTCTGTTAGCAATGTTCGCTGGAATCATTGGCCTCCAGGCAGACAATGCAAAGATCTATTGCTGGAATATGTACTAAACATATGTGACCTGCAAGTAAAGTCAGATATCATACAGTTCAGGTTAAAACCACCAAGTTTTTTTTTTGGCATTGAAATAGCATACAAGTGACGAATCAACAGAACGATAGATCCAGATACTTATATTGTTTCCCAACGAAACCTTGGATTATAGCAAACTGCATTGTAAAAACAATCGATATGGAAACAACGTGGAAAATGGAGCTGAGGCTGGTTTCAGACTCGCAAAAACAACATTATTTTTCCTGCAGGATTTTCTAAAATAAAAGTACTTTTAATAGATATATTTTTATATTTGTTAGTGCAAGCTAAAAGTATTAAAGTCTGTTTAAATGGGCACCTGTGGATAAATAGCAGATATGTTCTTAAGAAACAATGGTGACTAATTACTGCAGGGTTGATACATGGAAAGTTTTTTCCCCAACACAACTTTTATTTCTGCATGTTTATTTCCAACATAACCTTTAAGTGATTCTTTAGCTCACGATTAATATCACGTTATAACGAATTTCAAACAGTGTTCCCTAATTCATCAATCGTGTTATGTAAAATTCCCATGATGGAAAGACAAGTCATAGCACAACTACCTTCACCAAGAACTAAATACATCTGTTCTTCAAAAAAATTCATAAACAATTTGAGTCCCAACTCTACTGTAACCTTTGTTAGCTGGTCAAATCCATGATAGCTGTAAGGCAGCTACTTAGGTCAAGTAAATTAGTGCAGTACTAATATTCTGTGCAAGACAGCAGATATTTAGAAGAGATTCCACTCAGAACCAACTCACATTCCTTTCAAAAACATTTGGGACCCAACATGTAGGGGGGAAAGAAGAAAACAATAATAAACAGAGAATAAGAGGTGGTGGGGTTCTTAAATGGGTGAGCAGAGAAACAGAGGGGTGTAAAATGCTGGCGGAAGCAATAGGTAGCAAGGTGAAAAGTAAAAGTGGCAGGCAGACAAATCCAGGGCAAAAATCAAAAAGGGCCACTTTTCAACATAATTGTATAAGGGGTAAGAGCGTTGTAAAAACAAGCCTGAAGGCTTTGTGTCTCAATGCAAGGAGCATTCGTAATAAGGTGGATGAGTTGAACGTGCAGATAGCTATTAATGATTATGATATAGTCGGGATCACGGAGACATGGCTCCAGGGTGACCAAGGCTGGGAGCTGAACATCCAGGGATATTCTATATTCAGGAGGGATAGAGAGAAAGGAAAAGGTGGTGGAGTAGCGTTGCTGGTTAGAGAGGAGATTAACGCAGTGGAAAGGAAGGACATTAGCTTGGAGGATGTGGAATCGGTATGGGTAGAGCTGCGAAACACTAAGGGGCAGAAAACGCTGGTGGGTGTTGTGTACAGGCCACCTAGCAGTAGTAGTGAAGTTGGGGATGGCATCAAACAGGAAATTAGAAATGCGTGCAACAAAGGCAAAACAGTTATAATGGGTGACTTCAATCTACATATAGATTGGGTGAATCAAATTGGCAGGGGTGCTGAGGAAGAGGATTTCTTGGAATGTATGCGGGATAGTTATCTAAACCAACATGTAGAGGAACCAACGAGAGAGCAGGCTATTCTAGACTGGGTATTGAGTAATGAGGAAGGGTTAGTTAGCAGTCTTGTTGTGCATGCCCCCTTGGGCAAGAGTGACCATAATATGGTTGAGTTCTTCATTAGGATGGAGAGTGACATTGTTAATTCAGAAACAACAGTTCTGAACTTAAAGAAAGGTAACTTTGAGGGTATGAGACGTGAATTGGCCAAGATTGACTGGCAATTAGTTCTAAAAGGGTTGACGGTGGATATGCAATGGAAGGCATTTAAAGACTGCATGGATGAACTACAAAAATTGTTCATCCCAGTTTGGCAAAAGAATAAATCAGGGAAGGTAGTGCATCCGTGGATAACAAGGGAAATCAGGGATGGTATCAAAGCAAAAGATGATGCGTACAAATTAGCCAGAAAAAGCAGCATACCAGAGGACTGGGAGAAATTCAGAGACCTGCAGAGGAGGACAAAGGGCTTAATTAGGAAAGGGTAAATAGATTATGAAAGAAAACTGGCAGGGAACATAAAAACTGACTGCAAAAGTTTTTATAGATATGTGAAGAGAAAGAGATTAGTTAAAACAAATGTAGGTCCCTTGCAGTCAGAAACAGGTGAATTGATCATGGGGAACAAGGATATGGCGGACCAATTGAATAACTACTTTGGTTCCGTCTTCACTAAGGAAGACATAAATAATCTGCCGGAAATAGCAGGGGACCGCGGGTCAAAGGAGATAGAGGAACTGAGTGAAATCCAGGTTAGTCGGGAAGTGGTGTTGGGTAAATTGAATGGATTAAAGGCTGATAAATCACCAGGGCCAGATAGGCTGCATCCCAGAGTACTTAAGGAAGTAGCTCCAGAAATAGTGGATGCATTAGTGATAATTTTTCAAAACTCTTTAGATTCTGGAGTAGTTCCTGAGGATTAGAGGGTAGCAAACGTAACCCCACTTTTTAAGAAGGGAGGGAGAGAGAAAACGGGGAATTACAGACCAGTTAGTCTAACATCGGTAGTGGGGAAACTGCTAGAGTCAGTTATTAAAGATGGGATAGCAGCACATTTGGAAAGTGGTGAAATCATTGGACAAAGTCAGCATGGATTTACGAAAGGTAAATCATGTTTGACGAATCTTATAGACTTTTTCGAGGATGTAACTAGTGGAGTGGATAGGGGAGAACCAGTGGATGCGTTGTATCTGGACTTTCAGAAGGCTTTTGACAAGGTCCCACATAAGAGATTAGTATACAAACTTAAAGCACACGGTATTGGGGGTTCAGTATTGATGTGCATAGAGAACTGGCTGGCAAACAGGAAGCAAAGAGTAGGAGTAAACGGGTCCTTTTCACAATGGCAGGCAGTGACTAGTGGGGTACCGCAAGGCTCAGTGCTGGGACCCCAGCTATTTACAATTTATATTAATGAGCTGGATGAGGGTATTGAAGGCAACATCTCCAAGTTTGCGGATGACACTAAGCTGGGGGGCAGTGTTAGCTGTGAGGAGGATGCTAGGAGACTGCAAGGTGACTTGGATAGGCTGGGTGAGTGGGCAAATGTTTGGCAGATGCAGTATAATGTGGATAAATGTGAGGTTATCCACTTTGGTGGAAAAAACAGGAAAGTAGACTATTATCTAAATGGTGGCCGATTAGGAAAAGGGGAGATGCAGCGAGACCTGGGTGTCATGGTACACCAGTCATTGAAAGTAGACATGCAGGTGCAGCAGGCAGTAAAGAAAGCGAATGGTATGTTAGCTTTCATAGCAAAAGGATTTGAGTATAGGAGCAGGGAGGTTCTACTGCAGTTGTACAGGGTCTTGGTGAGACCACACCTGGAGTATTGCGTACAGTTTTGGTGTCCAAATCTGAGGAAGGACATTATAGCCATAGAGGGAGTGCAGAGAAGGTTCACCAGACCGATTCCTGGGATGTCAGGTCTTTCATATGAAGAAAGACTGGATAGACTTGGCTTATACTCGCTAGAATTTAGGAGATTGAGAGGGGATCTTATAGAAACGTACAAAATTCTTATGGGGTTGGACAGGCTAGATGCAGGAAGATTGTTCCTGATGTTGGGGAAGTCCAGGACAAGGGGTCACAGCTTAAGGATAAGGGGGAAATCCTTTAAGACCGAGATGAGAAAAAACTTTTTCACACAGAGAGTGGTGAATCTCTGGAACTCTCTGCCACAGAGGGTAGTTGAGGCCAGTTCATTGGCTATATTTAAGAGGGAGTTAGATGTGGCCCTTGTGGCTAAAGGGATCAGGGGGTATGGAGAGAAGGCAGGTACGGGATACTGAGTTGGATGATCAGCCATGATCACATTGAATGGCGGTGCAGGCTCGAAGGGCCGAATGGCCTACTCCTGCACCTATTTTATATGTATCTATAATCTCAAGTTTTCAGGAAGGAGGACACATCATACAATCTGTAGTTAGCTCATGCCAAAGTGGGATCTTGATTATCTACAATGCCTGCCTGATACCTATTTTTGAAGTCAGGGTTGCATAACAGAGTTCCTACCCAGGTGATATGAACACAAATCTAGCATATAGATTTGTGGGGCTAATGGAAAGGATCATGGGATGGATTGCTAGACTGTTCTGCAAAGAGTTGGCATAAATATCATGGGCTGATATGATATTACCCCTTTGCTGTAATGATTCCAAAACCCTCAATTTTAGAAATGGATGTTATATGCCATTCCAAACCATAACAAGCTACTGCAGAAAATGTGGGTAAGAAAACGGCTGATAAGGAAGGCGTTCACAAATGTGTGAAGTCTTTAAAATTCCAGCATCTGTAGCTTTATTTTATTTTTACACAGGCTCTCCCAAAGTGCCATTTTAACATGGGATTCATCGTTTCTAGCCCTCAGTCTCTTTATAGGAATGCACAACAATCCAAGGAACAGTTAGCAATTTAGAATATATTGCTTTGTGAGGGTCATTTTAGATGGGTTGTTGCTCTGCAATAGTTAAATGCTGCTACTAATGTTTCAGTATCACTTCAAAGAAGTCTGCTTAACTCTGGTAGCAGATGGCCCGCTTAATCAGTATCACAGATGGAAAGATTACCGGTGTTAATGTGTCATTTGTGCAATCTTTATATCAGGAAACCTGACTCAGTTTTGGTCCATTTAAACATTGGATGACGGGTTTAATTGAGAAAGGAACCTCTTCTTTTCAAGAAGCAATCTTTGTGCCAGATTAAAATCGGACCATCACTGAGAGCAAGTATAAAAATATTATCAACGTCACTTTAACTTATGGACTTCAGGAGGATTGGCAGAGCACTCAGTGTGTATTATTTCGTGGATATATGTCATGCTCACAAATATTACAGCTCCAATGTACAGGCAGCAACTAGCATGCCATTCTTCCCACAGCCTGGGCTGAAGAAAATATTGGGGTTCACCAGAAACTCAGATTAGTGGAATACATTGCTTTTTGTTGGCCTTTACAAAAAATGAAGACGCACCCAAGTGATTCAAATGCAATTCTGCATTTAAAATACAATTCTTTAGGTAGATTTCTTAATTTAAATTGTTTTGAGATCAATGCACAATTAAGTGGTTGTGCAGTTGCCCAATGGCAATTATTAAACAAAAACTACTTGAAACAAAACTTATTAAAAAATACATTGCTATGAAATTTCCATGCAATTGCATGTGAAAGACATTTATCAAGGGGTGTACCTCCATGACTCTCTAATGGATACGTAATAAATGTTTGCTTTCATGTATGTCTGAACAGAATTTTCTCTTCACTACCTTTCGTCTTGTTGCACTTTCCAAACTTGTTCTATCTTTTGGTTGCTGGTCTTTAATGAAGATTTAGTATACACCTCCAGTCGTTTCTTCTTTGCCAGGATAGCCTTATTAATATCAGCTGCAAAGGAAGTGACAAGCAATGAGGAGCCTATGCTTTAACCCTTTCTAAATGAACCCCCTACTCTATCTGAAAGTACCTTGTGAATGCATCTCAATTCCCTGCCACCTGCCAATATTGTTATTCTTCAAAGTTTGCAGTTGTGTATAGATTAGTTGATGTCTCAGTTCTAAGTCATTACCTGCATGTGAGGGTTAGGAATATATTCTAAATATTGAATAATAGAAATAGATCACCCACCCCAGCCCCCAATCATCACTATTTATCACAATCATTCCTAGTCAGGGCTCGAAATTAACGGTTACCCGGGTGCCATTGACCACCCAAAGTGCCACCGGGCAACCTAAACGCTGAGTCATTTTGCCCGGCTTGGCACTGCTGATACTGGTTTATACTGATAGACACAAAAAACTGAAGTAACTCAGCAGGTCAGGCACCATCTCTGGAGAATAGGAACGTGACGTTTCGTGTCGGCGACGGCTGTATTGCGGGGTAAAGATACTAGGTGCGTGGTGGCGAAGGGTCGGAGCGAATGACGGGCCCCGAACAGTGGCAGCAGCGGCTGTGATAGCAGCTCCACCGCCTCCTCCTCCCGCACACCGCCCACCCAGATAGCGGTCGCTGCTTGCAAATCCGCTAACGGCGCTTTCAAAACAACCCCTCTCACACTCCGAGGCCGGGAGGAGAGAGGGAGGGGGAGGCCTCCTTCCGCCGTCTGAAGCAGCCGCACCAAAGATCCTATAGCTATAGGATCTTTGAGCTGCACCGCTCGGCCCCGCACCTTGCTGTTCGCTGGCGGAGGAGGGGAGGCGGTGGCGGGGAGATCCCAACCGCCTCCCCCTTTGGCGGCGGCACTTGGCGTTGGACAGGGACGGCCAAGGCAGCGGGGCGATGTTGTCCGAGGAGCGCTGACCTTCCTTCCTCCCCACCTCCTCTGCCCCTTCCCCTCTCTCTCTCTCTCTCTCTCTCTCTCTCTTGTACGCCCCCTCCACCCCCCCTTATCCTGAGACCCCTCCTCTCCATCCCGCACTGATCCCCATTCACGCCTCTATTCAGTCCTCACTGACATCCCCTGTGCTCCCCTCCCCATCTACCCCCCCCCCCCAAATCCTGCGCTGATCCCCCCCCAACCATCATGTACTGAACCCCCCATTCAAAAAGAATGGGGGGAACAGTCTGAAGAAGGGTCTCGACCCGAAACGTTGCCTATTTCCTTCGCTCCATAGATGCTGCCTCGCCCACTGAATTTCTTCAGCATTTTTGTCTACCCCCATTCATCCTGTACTGATCCACCCATTCATCCTGTAGATCCCCCCCCCCATCCATCCCGTACTGATCCCCCCATTCAACACCACTGACATCCCCCGTGCTCTCCCCTCACAATTTTACATACTCCAACTAATTCACCTGCCTCAACCCCACCGCCATCTATCCACCCCGCACTGATTCACACACCCCCTGACCCTATTGTGCTGGAAATGTCTTCAGAGCGAACATTGACTATGTTTGATAACGGAATGCAATCAAATGTGTTTTAATTCCCAATGTTATTATTTGTTTTAGTCCAAAAAGATGGATTAATTAAATTGTGAACACGTGAAACATTAAAACTGGTGTTCGATTGTCACTGCTACTGTTGACACGTTATTACAGAATTCATTTTAATGGCAAATCAATGCTCTTAATATGGAGTATCAGTACTGTAGTTATTTAATGAGCAACATTCACAACTATACATTGGATTTACCCAGGTTTTACTTCTACAGTCGGTCATATACATCACAAATTTGGTCAGGAGATATTTCAGTTGAAATTTTAACGTTAATTCTGAAGTGGGAATGATGGAAACAGCGTTTATCAATAATTTTTTTTAAATCTGGTGCGTACAAACTGGATATCTTCATTGCTGTTCACAACACGTACATCTAATCTGAATGTCCGGTAATGTGGCGTTTTGACACCTTTAAACATATTACCAAAAGAACATTTGCTGCAGTTATGTCCTTTGGCCATCTCTTGTGTAATGTTTAACCTGTCAGATGGGTATAGTCGGGTTTAACAGCTATTATCATAAAATGCCTTTAGAAATTTCCTTGCAACCTGTATATTTTGTTATGGATAAATTATGTGGGAAGCCAGAATGTTTCTGTGCCAATAGCAATAACGACCCATGCTATGGCCATGTCATGGTAATTTTCGGTCCTTCACAGAAAACATGCTTGCATCAATCTGTAGTGTGCATGGTTAAGTATATATGTTACCATGGTCCAGCATTTATTGATACAGGTTGATCATACGCTGAATAATCCAACCACATTTTTGTTTGGAAGTGGAAAGAACTAATATGTAATAATGTGTAATGTGTAAAAAAGTGCAATGTGCCTTCCCGAGCTCCCATTCGCTGTGATGGTATTTCAGTCTCAGTCACAGAGGCCGACGTCAGGAAATCCTTCAGAGGGGTGAACCCTCGAAAAGCGCCTGGACCTGATGGTAAACCTGGTCGTGTTCTAAAAACCTGTGCGGACCAACTGGCTGGAGTTTTTACGGACATTTTCAACCTCTCACTTCTGAGGTCTGAGGTTCCCACCTGCTTCAAAAGGGCATCAATTATACCAGTGCCCAAGAAGAGTAAGGTGACGTGCCTCAATGACTATCGACCTGTGGCACTAACGCCTGTGGTGATGAAGTGCTTTGAGAGGTTGATCATGGTGCAAATCAACTCCTACCTCAACAAAAACCTGGACCCACTGCAGTTCGCTTACCGCCACAACAGATCAACGGTGGATGCGATCGCGCTGGCCCTCCATTCCGCTCTGGACCACTTGGACAACAAAAACTCATATGTCAGCCTGTTATTCATCGATTACAGCTCGGCATTTAATACAATCATCGCCTCCAAGCTGGTTACCAAACTCGCAGAACTGGGTATCTGCGCATCCCTCTGCAATTGGATCCTCGACTTCCTCATTCTCAGACCACAGTCTGTTCGTATTGGTGGAAATGTGTCAGACTCGATAACAATCAGCACGGGAGCACCTTAAGGCTGCGTGCTCAGCCCCCTGCTGTACTCACTCTATACTCATGACTGTGTAGCCGGTCATAGTGCGAACTCCATCATCAAGTTCGCTGATGACACCACTGTTCTGGGACGTATCACTGATGGGGATGAGTCAGAGTACAGAAGAGAGATTGAGCAACTGTCCATATGGTGCCAGCACAATAACCTGGCCCTCAACACCAGCAAAACCAAGGAACTGATTGTGGACTTTGGAAGGAGTAGGATGGGGACCCACAGTCCCGTTTATATCAATGGGTCGATGGTTGAAAGGGTCAAGAGCTTTAAATTCCTGGGCGTGCACATCTGTGAAGATCTTTCCTTGTCTGAGAACACTGATGCTACTATTAAGAAAGCACATCAGCGCCTCTACTTCCTGAGAAGATTACGGAGAGTCGGTTTGTCAAGGAGGACTCTCTCTAACTTCTACAGGTGCACAGTAGAGAGCATGCTGACCGGTTGCATCGTGGCTTGGTTCGGCAACTTGAGCGCCCTGGAGAGGAAAAGACTACAAATAGTAAACACTGCCCAGTACATCATCGGCTCTGACCTCCCTTCCATCGAGGGGATCTATCGCAGTCGCTGCCTCAAAAAGGCTGGCAGTATCATCAAGGACCCACACCTTCCTGGCCACACTCATCTCCCTGCTACCTTCAGGTAGAAGGTACAGGAGCCTGAAGACTGCAACGACCAGGTTCAGGAATAGCTACTTCCCCACAGCCATCAGGCTATTAAACTTGGCTCGGACAAAACTATGAAACTACGAACATTAATAGCCCATTATCTGTTATTTGCACTTGATCAGTTTATTTATTCATGTGTGTATATATTTATATAATGATATATGGACACACTGATCTGTTTTGTAGTCAATGCCTTCTATGTTCTGTTGTGCTGAATCAAAGCAAGAATTTCATTGCCCTATCAGGGGCACATGACGATAAACTCACTTGAACTTGAACTTGAGTTGAGATATTGTATTATAATTTTGCTGCATAACATTGTGGTATATATCATGATTGGTGAATATGTTTAGTTTGTGAGTTATTTGAAGCAGAAATAATATGTGAATGTAGACAAAAGTGCTGGAGAAACTCAGCGGATGCGGCAGCATCTATGGAGCGAAGGAAATAGGCAACATTTTGGGCTGAAACCCTTCTTCAGACTGATGGGTTTCGGCCTGAAACGTTGCCTATTTCCTTCGCTCCATAGATGCTACCGCATCCGCTGAGATTCTCAAGCACTTTTGTCTACCTTCGATTTTCCAGCATCTGCAGTTCCTTCTTGCACATATGTGAATGCTTCATTGAGCATAATCCCAACTGGTAACTACGCACTTCGTCCGAGCACATTATCGCACGCGTCATGCAAACCGTCTTAAATGACCACCTAAACTGCCATTTGGCAACCTAAAAAGCTGTCAAGGTTGCCCGGCTGCAACAGGGAAAATAAGTTACGTGAGAGCCCTGCTAGTCTGAAGAAGGGTCTTCCTTCTCTCCAAAGATGCTGCCTGTCCCGCTGATTTACTCCAGCAATTTGTGTCAACATTTGATTTAAACCAGCATCTGTAGTTCTTTCCTACACATCACTATTTAACCTCTATATGAACAAATTGATCTAAATTCAATTATCCACCTTATACCAACACTTTTTTCTCCTCATCTATAATCCATTTTTTCATGAATATTGATCACAAAGTAAAGGGAATTAATTCCACATCTTCACAACTCTATGCAGATATTTTGGCTCGACTCGGCTCGGCCCTGGCCTCCACCTCCCCCCCCCCTCCCCCCTCCCCTCCCCCCCTCTGCACAAAAATATGGTCTCACCAATGACTTCTACAGCTGCATCATGATGTTCCAACTTTTATACTCAATACCCTTCCCAATGAAGGCAAACAAGCTAAATGCACTCACCTCACTGTTCACCTGACTCACCACTTTTAGGGAACCATCCGCTTGTGTTCCTAGATCTCGCTGTTCTGCAACACTCTTCGGGGCTCTACTATTTATTGTGTCTCCTCGATTGACATACCAAATGCAACACCTCACACTTGTCAGAATTAAATTCCATTTGCCATTTCTTGGACCAACTTCCCAACTCCATTGTCAGCCAAATGGTTAATGTATACATGACCCCTGCAACACTCCAATGGTCAAAGGCCTCCAATCCGAAAAACAATTCTCCACAACGACCCTTTGACTTCTTCCTTGAAGCCAATATTGAATCCAATTGGCGACTAGCTCACCTTGGATTCTCTGGAATCTGAGCTTCCACACTAGCCTACCATATGCAATCTTGTCAAGGTCTTTGCTAACGTCTATATAAAGAATGTCCACTGCCCTGCCTTCACTAATCTTTTTGGTGATCTCTTCAAAAAACACATTAAGATATGTGAGACACAATTTCTCAAGGACAAAGCCAGGCTAACTATCCCTAAAGAGTCCATGCCTTTCCAAATGCTGGTAGATCTTGTCCCAAAAAAGGTATATCATCTGTTGACAAAATAATGAGAGATATTAAGTGACCTATTGGCAAAATAAGAATAATATATGCAGATAAAATATTTTGGGGTTTTCTTGTTGCTGATGTAGGTCAAAGTAATCAATTGGACCCTACATAACTGGTGAAGTATGTCTCTAATGTTGTGCCCAATCCTCTTGCAATAAAGACCATCATGCCATTTGCCTTACTAATTGCTTGCCAATCCTGCATACTCACTTTCTGTGATCTATCTGTGATGATACCCAAGTCCTTCTGAACACCAATATCTTTAAATCTCTCATCATTTAAATAAAATCTTTCCTTTCTATTTTTTCCATAAAGTCGATAAACACGTACCTTTCCACATTATATTCCATCTGTTATGTCCTTGTCTGTTCATTTAAGCTGTGGATATCCACTGAAGGCCCCCTGCATCCTCCTTACATCTCACACAGACACCTTGCTTTGTTTCATCAGCAAACATGATCAGAGACTGTGCCGCCCAGCAGCACTCCATCATTCACAGTCTCTTAACCAGAAATGGATCTGTTTACTCCTACTGTTTTCTGTCCCCTAACCAATCCTCAACCAACATCTGTATAATATCAATATCGTAGGCTCTAATTTTGTTTAAAATCCTTTAGAGTTTACCTATTCCACTTGCTACAACCTCTCAAAATGTCAACAGATTTGTCAAACATGGTTTCCTTTTAGCACAATCAAATTGGCTCTGTCAACCCAAGTGCACTGTTACCACTTCTTTAAGAACAGATTACATTACTATACAGATAGAGGAAATGATCCAAGGGTTTTCCCAAAGCCTCCTTGAAAAATTGCAACCTCCTCACTGACTGCAGGAATCCCAGGCCCATATCAGCTCAAGATGGGAAAATTCATTTTGGATCATTATGAGAATCTGGAGTCCACACATTCGGACTATACAAAGGCCCAAGCAAAATGGTAAAAAGAGTTTGGACCATTTCACAAACTAAACCAACCACGCTGTGGAAGAGTCTATGATTCCCACGTGGCCTAATCAGTGACCTTATATCCTGTAAAATCAGAGAGGAAACAAGTCATTCTCAATCTCAAGGACTGCCTAAAATGAATAGATTTCAGTATTTTGGAGTGGATTATCTCTGAGAGGAACAGAACTTTTTCTTTTGATACAACCTCCCAGCATATACCA
This sequence comes from Malacoraja senta, assembly GCA_038087875.1. Lineage (NCBI taxonomy): Eukaryota > Metazoa > Chordata > Chondrichthyes > Rajiformes > Rajidae > Malacoraja > Malacoraja senta. The sequence goes on along the minus strand of CM075981.1, from coordinate 14,835,291 downwards.
TTATTGGGAGATTTAACCCAAATCTTCACAAAGCGGTATCTACATGGACACAAGTAGAGGCACCAGGGGCTGTCAGTGGTTCATTTAGTACTTTACCCAGGGATCAGAAATATTGTTTTGAATGATTTCTTCATTAATAGAAGAACTAAAAGTCTCATCATGGAGCTACAAAGACTATGTGATATGGGTAATGGTAGATAAATACTGCATCAGAGGATTTTGACAGCAGATTTGCCAAAAGGAAGGGTTTACTGTATTCATGAAAGCTTCTGTTCCAGAATTATGTGAAATCTTGTGTGAGGCGATTTTTAGTGTGGTCTTAGTGCCTTGGATATTGGCCTTACACTTTGATTGTAATAATTTTTTATCATAAAATACCACTTCTAATGTGCACCAGGCACATAGACTAACCACAAATATGTATTAGCTCACTTACTCAGATGCAATCCAATTTCCAAGCAATTAAATCCTCGGTTTCACAAAGTCTTAAAGCACGATGGACAGGATGTTTGCAACCTACATAAGATTCTTCCACCACTCCATTTTCATGCAGATTTCTGTGGCCAAGATCTTTGGAACAAACCACAGACCCTATCTCCCATCTCCAGAATTCTCATTCCACCTTGTAGTCTCTTACCCTCTCCAGATCTATTGATCATCAACTGCCAACATGCCATCAACCATCTTGATTTTTCAATCATCCTTACTCACTCTAACCTGCAAACTTCAGAATTTGAAACACTCTGTTCACTCAGAACCATACCTGATATTATCATCAAACCTGCCAACAAGGGGTAGTGCCATTGTGGTCTCTATCTCGCAGAAGACAAACAATGGCTCCCCAACACATTCTTAAACTCTCTGGACCATGACCCCATCATTGTGATCAGGCCACTGTCTCCCAGATCTCACTTCCTCAGGATATCTTCACTCCAGTGTTTAAGTCTCCAAGCTCCGGAGCCCCTTTGACCTTCTGCCCAAAACCACTAGCAGGATTACCCAAGCAGAAACTATATTTTAGCCTGCTATTTCCTAACCAAATGTATTTCTTCCTTTCTTGATTCCATCCTTTCTCCCAGTCCAGTTCCTTCCCACTTACATCCATGACACCTCTGATATTGTCTTCCGCTTGGACAATTTCTAATACCCAGGCTCCAACTAGATTATTTTACAATGATTGTATAATTAATTTAGATCTCTATCCCTCACTAGTGGGGTCTAAGGGATCTCTGCTTCTTTCCTCAAACGAGATCCAACAGTTCCCCTCCACCAGCAATCTAATTCATTTGGCTGAATTTGTTCTCTTAATAAATTCTCCTTCTTTCTTCTGATAAGAGGTGTAGCTAGCTGAACTAATTTCTACTTCAAATTTTCAAACTTTTTGTGAAACATCTACCATTACCATATTATTGCACTTATTGAATGAAAACATAGCAACTATGGTAAAGATCATGACCCAAATTTTTTATACATATATAAATTTGTACAACTCTGAACAATGAAGATAAAGTACTGGGAACCGTCAAGCAGACACACTTTCTTTCTCCTCCTCCAACCTCATCTACTGTATCCGCTGTTCCAGGTGTCAACTTCTCTACATCGGTGAGACCAAGCACAGGCTTGGCGATCATTTCGCTGAACACCTCCGCTCAGTCCGTCTTAATCTACCTGATCTCGCGGTGTTTCAGCACTTCAACTCCCCCTCCCATTCGAAATCTGACCTTTCTATCCTGGGCCTTCTCCATTGTCAGAGTGAAGCTCAGCGCAAATTGGAGGAACAGCACCTCGTATTTCGCTTGGGTAGTATACACCCCAGTGGTTTGACCATTGACTTCTCTAACTTCAGTTAGCCCTTGCTTTCTCTCTCCTTCCCTTTCCCAGTTCTCCCACTAGTCTTACTGTCTCCGACTACATTCTATCCTTGTCCTGCCCCCTCCCCTGACATCAGTCTTGTAATGATGAGACACGAACACACACTAAGATACAACACATGTTTATTAAATCACTTACAGCATAGGATCTGCATGTTACAGCTCCGAGCTGCTACTTCTACTAGCTAGCGTAAGCGAGCTCTTGATACTATAAAGCACATACTAGGCAGAGCTACTACTAACAAGCACTATAATTGGCTAGTATGAAATAGCCAATCTACAAGTCTGAAGAAAGGCCTGGGCCTGAAATGGTGGCCATTCCTTCTCTCCATAGATGCTGCCTCACCTGCTGAGTTACTCCAGCATTTTGTGTCTACCTTTGATTCCAACCAGCATCTGCAGTTCTTTCTTACACTTTCTGTACATTGTGCTAGGTATTTTCTCCCTCAAGATGCTCTGTAACTATAACAGTGGGGCTTACAAGGATGGGAAAGAAAATGCTCCGTTGTAAGAAGGAAGGATTATTACAAAATGCCATGCTTCTGGCATTTGTTACAAGTTAAATTCAGACTCCGATGTAGAACAGCTGCTTTAATAAACAAGTGTTTATAGACATTCTGTGAATGTTGTGAGTTCTTGGCTTGCATCATCTGAAATACAATCATGTTATTTTTGGCAAATGTGTGGTGTCCGTATCTGTGTTGCAAAAAAATGTTGAAGATATTAAACCAATCATAATTCCCTTTCCTTTTTGCAAATAGAGGCTCAATTTTTATTGTAAGATGCAATTAACTCAAATAATTCTTAATTAGAGGATTTCAATTTTACTCATGTCCGCAACATCTGATCCAAAACTGATTTATTATAAAACTAAATGTATTAAGGATCATGTAATCTAATTAAAATTCCTGTTAATATATTTTGACATAAAAACACTTACCTCCAAATCGCTCAAGCATGGTCGCCACATCAGTACTACAAATACAGATAAGAATAATTAATAAGGTCTATTTACCTACAGTGTCATTTAATATCAGTAGAACACATTCAAAATTAAAACAAAACTATTATAATTCTTTTGGGTTGAGGTAAAGGAATCCTAAACATACAGCAGAAATATAAATGGAATGTATTTGTTATATTAAAATATAGCATTCACACTGGCGGAGGAGACCTGAAGGGCAGTTCTGTTTGTTGTTCTTTCTGTTACTTTAACAGAACTGTCCACAATCATCATTCCTTCAGTGTCTAAATCCCGTAAATCCTTATCTAACACCACTGTGGGAGAACAATCACTAGTATGACTGCAGCAGTTCAATAAGATTACTCAACATTAGGTTTTTAATGTAGATGGGATAATGTAGATAAGTGCTCGTCGCACTAGTGACGTCTACATCCCATAAATGAATTAAGAAAACGCAGATGACAGAAATAAGATAGTGTTTATAATGTGAATGTACATGTACCATAACTGACATAACTCACAAGCTGTAAGAGTTCAGTAGGACTAACTCAAAAGTTTTATATTTTCTGTTTAGAACTGGATTCTGTATTTCAGATTTCTTTTGCAAAAGCTTCCAAGAGAGAAATGTTTTTTTAATACTGTTTCTGAGAATTATTTCGCCAGTTAGTGCAATCTTTAGAGCAGAGTGAATTTCAATTCTGGTAAGAGAAAATTAATCGAATGGAGTAAGATATGTTTTTAGAAGAAGCATCATGGCATGAAAAGGATATTGCAATACAAATTCTTCAGTCAGCTGCTAATTGGTATGTTGTTCAAACATGTCCAGATGGGAATAGTAATCAGGTCAATATGCAGTGGCACGTTATAAACTATCAGCATTCTCAGCAGTTCAGGTACACCCTCTGAAAAACAAACATTATCATTATTCTCCTTAAAAACATCTGGTGGGTTTTAACAAAGGGTCATTGCACTTATGTTTCTCTCTCCACATGTACTATTTGATTGCTGAGTATTCCAGCACTTTCTGTTTTTATATACCAGTGTAATCCAAATTCACTCATTTGAATCCAAATTCATAACATAGCTATAGGGAAAATGTTATTTTCTGATGCATTGTGAGCTCTTTGACGGGAGATCCAATTTCTTTTTTGCAGCAGGTCCAATGAAGACCAATCATTACCACATTTCTTCCAGGTTCCTGATCAAATGGGAACTGCAGGCATGATGTTAAGCACACATTTAGTAGGTCCTCGGAATAATGATACAGTTGCTTGCAATGCCTTGCGACCTACATTGTTACACAAAAGCTGCACATTGAGGAATAGTATCCCTTGCAATTGTTGAACATGCCAGGCTCTTCTACAAATTCCTTAGCTTCTATGTGAATGCAATCCAATACATCACCCTGTGCATCTTAGGTTTCAGCCACAGGAGCAAATCTAAGTATTCTTTTACTCAGATTGTTATAATCTGCAGAGATGTTAGCATACATATAAGCTCTATCCAACAGGTTAAATGTTACGCTTTAAAAGCTTGACAATGTCTCCAATGGGGTCCTTGAATGATTCCAAACCATAACGGTTGAGGGCCTTGACTACATAATAATAATAATAATGAATTTTATTTATGGGCGCCTTATACCGAGGTCTCAAGGACACCTTACAGAGATTTATGGTTAACATATAATCAGAATAATCAGAATAAAATAAATAAGTTATAAAGGCCAATACACAAATCAGGGACAGAATTCCTTCCAAAAACACAAAAAAGAAAATCAGAAACACAATTTGAGGAGAGAGCAGCGGCAGCGAAACCGCGCCAGCGTCCACTCTCCCCTCCGACTACCATCTTGAACACAGACTAACAAATACAATTACAAACAAAAATCATCCCCCCCACAATGATTTCCACTGTGGGGGAAGGCACAATGTCCAGTCCCCAGCCCCAGTACATAGACCTTATCCACCAGTAACAACAAACAGGATGTCTTATCCATGGAAGTTATAGACCTAGCGTGACAGATGGGGCCTCCTGAGATATTAATGTGCTGTTAAAAAACGAAACCTCTGTATGTAGAGCTAGAATACAGGCTCGAATAGCTGCACCTACGTCAAGAGTTAATCTCTCTTGGGTACAAGCCCACTACTTCTTTAGGTTCTACAGCACCTATCTTTAGCCCTATCTTCACAGTAAGCAGGTATAAAAGGATAAATATTGAACAACATGGCTACTGCAGTTTCTCTCAAAATTTTCTCAAAAGTTTACTGAAGATATTATTAGCACATCTCATATAAAGAAAACTATTCATAGGCATTCAAGTGACAACATGCAAAGTTGTGATATTTATTGAGATTACAATATCAGTACATGAGTTCCCACTTGCTATCTCTCTGCTCTCAACAGGGTTTTTGATAAATGCTCAGGAAATCTGTGTGATAAAAGTCAAATTTCGGACCTTCAATTAAACTTGTAACTAATGACTGACAATATATTTAAATGATCAACACCTCTCCTGCAGCATTTCCTGATAACTGAAATCATGCTTCAGCTAAATCCAGAAGTTAATGTGTTTGCATCAAGTTCCCATCAGTCCAACTGCTTTTACTATTTAATCACTCACCTGCTGGGCCATTCTTTGGAAAGTGAATCAAAATGTCACACACATTACCAAACGGCATCAAATAAAGTAATACATTAAAAAATTATTGTAAGAGATTAATCTTATTCATTGCTATTTTCCTATCTGCAGAACTGTAATGCATGTCTGCTAAAGATATGAACATTCTAGCTTTTTAAAATTCAGAGTTTGTAAGGGCCATTCTTTGGAAAGTGAACCAAATGTCGCACACGTTACCAAATGGCATCACATAAAGTAATACATTAAAAAATTCTTGTAAGAGATTAATCTTATTCATTGCTATTTTCCTACCTACAGAACTATAATGCATGTCTGATAAAGATATGAACATTCTAGCTTTTTAAAATCCACAAGAGTTTGTAAGATTATAAGTTTTGTAAGTTTGTAAGATGAGTTATGAAAAAAATGCTTCTGTGTGAGGTCACACATGTGACCAGTCATATTTGACCTCTGATACTAAACAAACATTGTCAGCATAACATAAATATTTCACTTGATAAACGTAATAAAACAATATGAATCAAATATACAGTACGAAACAATATACCTGTAATGCTTTCAGAATTAGAAGAGATGTATTCCACAATTTTTCATATTTTTGGTCACACACCCAGAATGGGCCTGCTAAATAAACCTACCCACCTGCCCTTAAGTGATTAAAACATCACCCATACTCTCAAAATTATATTATCAGTGAAAGGTGCTGCTTCACATTAATTCTATAGAAATCAAATCCTACTTGGGTTAGGACCAATTATTATTGGTATGTAAGTACCTCAGTAACCTAGATTTCAGGTCAATCCCTGCTCTATAATTAATTAGATAGGAATCTCATTTGGGCACAATGGTTTCAGTAACTCTCGGGATGACAAGGTGTGGGTGATGATGATGTAAAGATGAGAAATTAAAAGCCAACAACTTGCATTTATAAAACATCTCCACTGTAGCAAAACCTTGATGATACTTCACAGGACCAATATTAAATACCAGGTGTACTCATGAGGACCACTCAGCAGACAAAGAAAAATCCTTCAAAAATGAAATGGATAGAACAAGGATCAATCATAGAATCATTAAAAATCACCATACAGCATGAGGTCATTTCACCAAATGTTTTTATGATGGTCAAAAATTATTTATGTAACTTCCACTTCCCAGCTCTCAAGTTATAATGAGTGTCCTTAAGAAAAGAAGAATGAGAGAGTGGGAGAGATTTAAGGAGGGAATCCTAGAAGTAACAGCATTGCAAGCAGGTTTAATATTTAGACAGAATTAGAGAAAAGGTAGGAAAAGGCTAAGCCATAGAGAGTGTTGAAAGTAAGCATAAGAACAACAAAAAGAGTTTGAAACTTTATGTGGCAAAAGTAGATCAGCAGGTGCAGAGATGTTGGGTGGACAAGGCATGGTGTAAAATAGAATACAGACAGCACAGTTCTGGAGGGTAGAGTGATAAGTGGTTTGAAGCACATTTCAGAATTTGCTATATTGTGAACATTCAGCTTCAGTTTTACAGATGTGAAAGAGCAAGGTTGCTACTCATGATAACTATCTTGTCATCATTGATGGAACTGCATGTTAACCCTGTGGTAATGTGGAAACTGTGCTTCCGTTCTGATGGCATCAACTGCACCGTCTGCCAATACTCACAGAGAATGTTCAAGGTGAAGTATCATGTGGAGTTCTATGCCTTGGATCAAAACACAACAATGAGTCGGGCATAAGGTTAAAGAATTTAGAAACTGAATTCAGGGATAAGGCCACAGAAAACGCAACATATCTGGTACATACCCTATAAATAAAAGTCCCAGTCCTACTTCAATTATACAATTTCTGCTGGAGATCTGAGAATTAAATTATATTAATGGCTTCAATATCAATATTCACCAATAGTTATCATCAGTCAGCAAATGGAGTTGATGCATGTGACATAAGGTTGAGTGTGAAGCAATATTTTTGTATTTTAAGTAAAGTGACAAACCTGAATGTGATATATCACCTAATTATCATAGTCTAAGTGCAATCCCCTAAGCAGAGAAATAATGCCAGAAGATAAGGTACACAGATCCCTGAAAGTGGCAACACAAGTGGTTAGGGTGGTAAACAAGGCTTGCAGAATACTTGTCTTCATTGGTTGGGGCATTAAATATAAAAGTTGGAAAGTCATGTTGCAGCTGTATAAAACTTTGGTTAGGCCACATTTAGAGTATTGCATGCAGTTCTTATTGCTGCATCACAAGAAGGATCTGGAAAATTTGGAGAGGGTGCAGAAGAGGTTCGCCTGGATGTTGCCTGATTAGAGAGCATTATCTATGAGGAGAGGTTGGACAAAAATTTGATTGTTTTCTCTGGAGTATTGAAGGCTGAGGGGCAACTTGATAGAAGTGTATAAAATGATGATAGGTGTACATAAGGTAGATAGTCAGTCTTTTTCCCAGGATTGAAATGTCAAATATTAGCATAGCTTTAAAACAAGAGGGGAAAAGTTTAAAGAAGATTTACAAGGCAAGGTTTTTTAGGTGTCAGGAATGTGCTGCCAGGGGAAGTGATGGAAGTAGATATGATAGAAATGTTTAAGAGACATTTAGACGGGCACATGCAGAGATATAGACCATCTGCAAGCAAATGTGCATTTAAAATTATGTAAGATTTGAGAAGTTTTCCCTCATGCTACAATCAACAAAACCAAAGAGCTGCATTTTGGACATTTTTTATACGGGACTGGGACAGAGAGAGAAAAGCTGCGGTCAGTTTTAACAAGGGATGTCACAATCAGTGGGTCCCAAGATGGCCACGGGACCTCGTGACCAGCCACAAAAGCGAAACCCCACAGCCCAGTCTCTGGGTTTCTGCAAAGTCACGGCCTGAACAATAGATGGATATTGGCCGTGCAGAAACCCCCGAAACCAGGTCGAAGTCCAGACACTGGGGTGCTGACATCAGCAGGCATCACAATGCCCCAAGCCGACCTACATAGTTAATCTCGTTAAGGGAGCACAATAGCCCATAGAAACCTACCTGGCCGTTGATGGGAAAACCAGTTAAACCCATCACCTCTTATTGAGAAACAAGTTAACAGACCGTCTAGCCATCACCGGTACTCCCGGACATAACGCAGAACAAAGAGAGAGCTCGAAACCCATCTTTTAAGCAAAGAGATCCCGAGATCTGGCGGGAGATAGGACGGGTCAGGATTAGAATAACTGGCCACGATTTTTGGGTTTAAGAAGGAAAAGGGGGGAGACACAGGTGGAGTCACTGAACGAATCTGGAAACTTGCGGAGAGAGAGAGGACACAGGACAGCGCTTTAAAAAGTACACGGTGTCTAGTTTGACACACACTCCGGCTGGAGTCCCCGCCACGTGGAAAGAAAAGGAAAGCAGTAGGACCCCTGAGCGAGGTGAACCCCTGGGACCACCCGAAAGACCGAGACGACCCTTCCACAGCCACCTAATCGGAGGAAGCAGCACGACCAGCCAGTAACCTCAGTAATCGCCCCATGGTGAGCATGTACCCCGATCCTGCACATCCTGGACATAGTTTAGTGTAGAGGGGAGGGGGAGGGGGGTATATTAATGTGGGTGTAAGTGTAAGATGTGCTGGCAAATTTTACGATGTGCCGTACGTTCCCCATCCCGCACTCGAGTATTGTATCGTAGTTATTGCGTCTATGATCCCGAAACAGGAACTGTAATTATGCATATGCCTTATAGAACTGTGTCAAAGTATTCATGTACCGTAGTCCCAACCGCTAAATAAAAGTTTTTTTCCTGTTTAAACCCTGGTCTTCAAATCTGGTCTGGTTGAATTTTCTGCACTATCAACGCTCCTGCAACTAAGTCCAGTGTCTAGAACCGTAGGGGGTGAGTGGGTCGAGCCACTCACGGGGAACCGGTGTGCGCGGCCTGGTCGAGGGACCAGAGCAAACCACAGGGACCTTAGTTCGGGCGAAAGCTCGACGCAGAAAACCCTTACAATTAGCATGATGGTCAGCAGAAACATTGTGGGCTGAAGAGCCCCTTCCTGTACTGTACTGTTCTATGCTCACTATATAAGTAACCATTTTGAACAAGGTGCTATTAGTGACTATAACTTGCCATCTATTTATAAATCGTTAAATGTGGAAAATGCTTATGTGAGTGAAGCTAACATTACTGTGCACCATATGCTGCTGCTTGAACATCATTAATCCTGTAAGGCTCCATGACTTCCAACAACATTCCAAATAAGCACATATAAATCATATTGAGTAGGTAATGCCCATGAACAATAGTAATAGACAAGATTAAAATAAATACCCTGCTTAAAAAAAGTCGGGTTCCATTTTCCCTGATGGTTTTGACATATTTAAAAGGATTATAATTAAGAAACAAATTGATCCAGTTGAAGAACGGCATGCAAAGCTAACTTACAGCCATATTGAAATAAATCTGGACAGCAGCAGTACTTTCCTATTAGTCATAGCCTTCCACTACATGTTAGAAAAACACATTGACCACAGTGCCATCAAGTGCCAGGATCCTCTGCCTAGAAACTGGCATACTCCTAAACAGCATGAATCCTGTGCTGTACAGTTACCCTATGTTTCTTCCTGCCGGTAGAGCTTGAATGAGAAACCCATCATAAACCACTTGCCAATGTCTGTTGTTAGGGCTGATGTGGACACTGGTAGTGAGGGAGAATGCCTCTGATTTCTCAGTTACCACTCTCAATATTCACCTAGTGGAGTGCAGGAGACAGTGTTTCAGAGACTCGCAGAGCTGAGGTGAAGCTAAAGTGGCTACCAAGTTACCCCGTTGGAAAACATGGCTCTATACCTGGCGGCAGTGCTGTCAGAAACTGACAAAACATGCCAATATATGCCTACTTACCTCTCCTCCAAACATACCTCTATCGCCCTCTTTCAGCAGAACCACCTCGTGTCATTAAATCTCTCTCCCAAAATAGATATATTTCCCTTTTCTCTCTGACTGTCCCCCTCCCACCACCTTTCCCTGCAACTTAAAACTTGCTTCATTTCTACTTTTCACCAGTTTGATGAAAGACACTGACTGGAATTCTCAGCTGTTAATTAATTCTCATGCACAGATGTTACTGAGTATTTCCAACATTTTCCATTTATATTTCTGATATTCAGCATTTGCAGTATTTTTCTTAAAGATATGTCAAGGCTAGAGTTCTAACATTTGCAGCCTTCAAACACAACCACGAGTAACATCCACATCCCTAATACGTCAACTCTGACATACCAAGGCAGGATGACAACCACAAGTTCAGACTCCACAGCTGCATGCATGCACAAAAACTTTGTGACTAAAATTGCCTGCAACAAGTGTTTCAAGTAACAAACTGAAGGGGGCCCTGCTCTTCATAAAGGCTCATCACCTGGAGAAGAATTCTTATTGTAAAGGGCCTGTCCCACTGACGCGACTTTACAGCAACTGTCTTCGACCTTCATGCTCGAGGGTCCTTGCCTGGAAAACCTCGAGCTGGATCGACCGTCAGCGATGAAACCGCGAGCCGGGTCGACCGTCTGCACACACACAAACACATCGCAAAGGCGGGGGCCAGGGAAAGCGGGGGAGCGTTGTCTGAAATTCACACCCACGATGAACAGGAAGGTAAAAGACGCTGGCACAGTTCGGTAAGTCCTTTAGAGAGCGCGGAGAGGGGGGGAGAGAGAAGGGGAGAGGAGGGAAGAGAAGGGGGAGAGAAGGGGGGGAAGAAGGAGTGGAGACACTTTTAAGAAGCCAGACAACGTTTAATAAAGTTTAGTGGGCATTCTTACCTTTTTTTTCCCTACGAGCTTTACCTTCGACTACCTTCGATCGACTACCTAAAAATAGCATTATGACCTACTACGACCTACCTCGACTAAACCTACGAGTAAAAAAACCATAGATTTTTTCCATGGCGACCTTTTTTTACTCGCAGGCATTTTTCAACATGTTGAAAAATACGCCGCGACCTAGCTGAGGCCTCGAGTACGCGGGGACTACTCTCGAGCATGAAAGAGAGTTACAAAGACCTCCTAGGACCTCGTGTCGACCATGCTGCGAGTATGAGTCGAGGGCAAACTCATCCGAACTCGAGAATTAGGTCACCGCAGTGGGACAGCACCTTAACTGAAGTGGTGTGGCTCAAGCCGCAGGACCTGGTATAAATGGCAATGCGAGGAACAGCCCAGGTACGCAAATATCTATTTGACCATTACCACATACTCTCTCCTCTCATTAGTGAACATTTTTCCTAGGTGCATCTAATGTGTGCTGGTCATTCTGCTTAACAGTATAACATATTCACCATGATTAACCTCATTTTGCTTTAAGCACTCTGGACTCTGAGGCAATAACACCCACAAAGCTCCATGCCCTCACTTTCACCCAGCAACTCAAGAAAAGGAGCTGAAGAGTCTTATTGTAGCAAGCATCAAGGCATTAGGAAGCAATTGTACATGGTGTCAACTACAATTGAAGTGCAATTGAATACCAAACACAGGTGGCCTGGGTATGGTCCACTATTTCTACCATTGTTATCTCCCTGGTCCCTGCAGTGAATCCTTAAGAGAATTGCCCCAACATCTCAAAGCATCAGCTCAGAAGCTGGGGACAGCTGCTGAAGCTAGGTTTGATGTGCGCAATTAATACAAATAAAAACCCGTGTTTTTTCCTAGTGTGCGATACTTATTCTGTTGGAGCCGTTAGTAATATAAACCACCAGACTGCCTCGCTGCTTGATACAGAGAATACTTCTGAAAGGGTTAAGGAATTCTTTGCTTGCGGCAAAGGAATGTTCCATTGGGAACTACTCCATGGAAACTGCCTGGCAATTATGGCAAACTTTTCTGCAATTTGTTCCAATTCTTATTGTAGCAAGCATCAAGGCTTTAGGAAGCAGCTGTAGGTGGTATCAACCAAAGATTATAGAGCGGAGCAAGATGCGCCACTCAGCGAAAAAAGCGTAGTATGTCATGGGTGATTGTTTTTGTTTTTTTTTGAAAATATTTTTTATTGGAGAAAAGTACACAACCTATTAACATCATTACAGTCTTACATTTTTAAATTGATAATATTATCAATTCTTATTACATTGTCTCCAATACCTTTTGCCTTTTTTTTTTTTTAAACTAGATAGAACTAAAAAGATAGATGAAGTAAAGAAAGAAAAGAGTGAGAAGAAAAAGAGAAACGAGAAAACAAAAAAACAAAAAATGAAAAACAGAAAAAAAAAATAAAAAGAAAAAAAAGATGGTTAAAGAAGAATGGAAAAATTTATTAAAATAAAAAACTTAATTCGAGATATATTCGTACATTTCAGAGTATAGCATTTCATCCATTCTTTAGCCCGAGCATTAGTCAGGTTCCTGTGTTGAACCATTCTGACCCTTTAAATAATCAATAAAGGGAGACCATGTTCCAACGAATAATTCCTGTTTGTCCAACAGGGAAAATCTGATTCTTTCCACGTTTAAGGTCTCCGTCATTTCTATAATCCACATTTTGATTGTGGGGGCCGTAGGGCCTTTCCAAAATTTTAGAATTAATTTTTTTCCTGTTATTATACTATAATCAATAAAGTTTCTTTGTGTTGTTGTAAATGTTTGATTTAATTCTAATGTTCCGAGTATTATTAATTTTGGATACGGGTCCACTTGTGTGCTGGTCACTTTAGATATTATACTAAAAATATTTACCCAGAATGTTTTAATTTTTATACAGTTTGCAAACATATGAGATAAGGTAGCTTCTAAATGTTGACATTTATCACATATAGGTGAGATATGTTGAAAGATTTTATGTAATTTTGTTTTTGAATAATGTAACCTATGTATTACTTTAAATTGTATTAAAGAATGTCTGGCATTTAATGAACATTGATGTATGTGTTGTAAACTTTCTTCCCAAGTATCTTTCGTTATTATTTGATTTAATTCTTTTTCCCATGTTTGTCTGTGTAAGTCCGTCGATGGAATGTCACTGTCTAATAAGATATTATATATATAAGATATTAATTTTTCTGTATTAGGATGTTTATTCCAACATTTGTCAAGAATTTCTGAATTTCTAATTCGAAAATTTTGAGTATTCGATTTTACATAATCTCTGAGTTGAAGATATCTGAAATAATCATTTCCTCGAAGTCCATAAGTCTGTTGCAACTCCTGAAATGTCAGAAAAGTGCCTTCCTTATAAAGTTGTCCCATATTTTTAATTCCATAATTCTTCCATTGTGTAAAACCCCTGTCCAACCATGAGGGCTTAAACAAAGGGTTATTCACAATTGGGAGAAAAAGTGATAAATTATCTAATTTTAATGTATTTTTTAATTGTTTCCAAATTCGTATGGCACTAAATATTATAGGGTTTTCCCTATAATTTTTTTTGTTTAATTTAGATGTAGCAAATAATATCGAACCGATATCAAAAGGCAAACAATCTTCCTTTTCCATTTTTAACCAATCTGGTTGTTGATCTATTTCTTCCAACCAGAAATTCATATTTTTAATATTAACTGCCCAAAAATAAAACAGAAAGTTGGGTAAAACCAAACCTCCATTTATTTTTGATTTACACAAATGTCTTTTGTTTATCCTATGATTCTTATAATCCCAGATAAAATCATTAACAATGGAGTCCAATTTAAAAAAAAAGTTTTTTGACAAATATATCGGAATTGTCTGAAAAAGGTATAATATTTGCGGTAAAAAAATCATTTTTATGGCATTAATTTTGCCAACCATTGAGATAGGAAGTGTTTTCCAGTATTGAATATTCTTATGTAGTTTATTCAGTAATGGGGGAAAATTTGCTTTAAATAATGATGTATATATCTTAGTTACATAAATACCTAGGTATTTAAATTTTTCATTTACTATTTTAAATGGAAATTGTTGTATTATCTGTTTGTTATGTTCCCTTATTGGCATAATTTCACTTTTATTCCAATTTATTCTGTATCCTGAGAGTGAACCAAATTGGGTTATTAGCTCTAATAAGTTTGGGATACTAATTTCTGGTTTTGTAATGTAAATTAGTACGTCATCTGCGTATAGAGAAGTTTTATTCACTGTGTCCTTTGTGATATACCCATATATTTCCGGATGCCCCCTAACTCTTTCTGCAAGTGGCTCAATAGCAAGCGCAAATAATAATGGAGATAACGGGCATCCTTGTCTACAACCTCTAGATAGGCTGAATTTAGATGACAACCTTTGGTTTGTTAATATTCTAGCCGTGGGATTTGTATATAACAGTTTTATAGTTTTATCCATGTACAGAATTTCTCCCCTAGTTGCATATTTTCCATCATCGAAAATAAATAAGACCATTCAACCTGATCAAATGCTTTTTCAGCGTCAAGTGAGATTATTGCTAGATCTTCATTAATAATTCTTTTAGAATAAATAATATTAAATAATCTTCTTAGATTATAATATGAGTACCGTTTCTGAATAAAGCCTGTTTGGTCAGGGTGTATTATTTTATTCATCACTGTACTTAATCTATGCGCTAGTATTTTAGTTAATATTTTCTGATCTGTATTTAAAAGTGCAATTGCTCTATATGATCCCGGATCTTCCGGATCTTTATCAGCTTTAGGAATAAGTGTTATTATAGATTCATTTAAAGTATCTGGAAGTTTCTGTTGAGTATAGATATACTCATACAGCCGTTGTAAACGTGGGCAGAGCAAGTCATAAAATTTGGGTGATTGTTGACGTCATTTTACCGGGCCGATGTGGACGACCCGACCTGTCTTTCTTCAGGTTCCCCAACAACAAAGAAAGGTGAGGAAATATTATTGTTTTCTGTCGATGTTATTCTGTCCTGAAAATGCTATTTTCTGTTCCCCTATCAACACTCATCGGGAAACTAGGTTTGTCGGTACATTAGAAAGTTACTAGATTTTTTAATAGATCTATACTTACCACAATAATAAAGTCATCAATTTTTGTTCTTCTGTACATTTTTGTTTTTGTTCTTGTAAGGCAGGAGTCTCCAAAATATGGTCTGTAGGACACATCAGGCCCATCACGAGATTTTAAGCTCAGATTCGAGTCAGGGAGCCCAGCGGCCCGGGGCTGCTCTTAGTGTTGTTAGATCCCTCGAATTGTCAGAGCCAAGACATCACTGGGCCGCCGTGAAGAAGGGTGCAATGGTGCGGTGCGGGGTTCGGTGGTGGTCAGAATGGGACGGCTGTGCGTTATAACATGCCATCGTTCGTCTCTCTCCCCCATCTCTCTCTGCCCCTTCTCTCTCTGCCCCTTCTCTCTCTCTCCCTCTCTCTGTCTCCGTATCTGCCCTATCTGCCTCTCTCTCTCTGTCTCTGCCCTATCTGCCTTTCTCTCTCTCTCCATCTCTGCCCTATCTGCCTCTCTCTGTCTCTGTCCTATCTGCCTTTCTCTCTCTCTCTCTGACTCTGCCCCATCTGTCTTTCTCTCTCTCTCTGTCCTATCTGCCTTTCTCTCTCTCTCTGTCTCTGCCTATCTACCTTTCTCTCTCTCTCTCTCTCTCTCTCACTCTCTCTCTCTGCCTCTCTCTCTGTCTCTGCCATATCTGCCATTCTCTCTCTCTCTCTCTCTCTCTTTGCCCTATCTGCCTTTCTCTCTCTCTCTGTCTGTCTCTGCCCCATCTGCCTCTCTCTTTCTTCCTCCCCTCTCTCTCTCTCTGCCTGAGAGTTGGCAGCTCTGCTAGTGTCTTAGGTCCAAAAGAGGATAGAAAGAAAATACTTAAATGGTCTATGTAAGAAGATTTAAATCTCTTCTACATTGAAGGTAAATTGACATATTAGAAGCAAAATGCATCTTCAATATACAGGTCTCTCGCCATAACTGAAAACAATTGCACTTAAGTGAAATATCATCCATTCTGCAGATATGAAGTTATAATTTAAAAAATTCTTAGTTAATTCTATATGAGATTTTCTGTAATTTCAGATGTCGACAGTGGATCCAGAATACTCGTCGACAGGATCTCCTACACTGAACTCTGGTGTTCTTGTAAACCAACTGCCGACTTTGTTCTGAACACTGAACTTGACCAGTTTTCCAACAGGCAGACCAATAACAGGCTAAATTGGAATGCAGTTCCAACGCTATTTGACATCCCGAACACGCCGAAACGTCTGTTTTCCCAACGCAGGTTACTCAAGAGGAACAATGAGAACCTCCTGTTACACAAAATTGTGCAAATGACGATTTATTTATTATTGTATATGTTGGAAATGTTGTCCTTTGGGATAAGCAAGGGGTGGGGCTATCATTGTCTGAAATATGTTGAATTTTACATCACTTTCAAAACACTACAACCCCCTGCATGTGCCGCACACAAAATGATGTAAATTATGTAAATATTACCCTAAATGACAGAAATAAAAGTGTTTTCCTTGTTTATGAAGCTCAATTTAGAGTTATTTGAAAGTGTGGGGGTTGGTGCAATATACTGCTGACCCACAAATGTGTTGTTATGAGACATTCAGATTTAAAAAATCCATGTCTCAAAAAAAAGCAAGAAGGTCCCCATGTTATTTGACCAACTTATCGACTGAATTTAAATATGTAGGTATGTATGCACTACATTGTATTACGCTAATATAGAATGAAAGAATGGAAAAATATTTTGATATTGTGTTCATGGATATTATTCACAATATTAGGATTTCATATATATGTGTGTGTGTGTGTGTGTGTGTGTGTGTGTATGTATATGTGTGTGTGTATATATACATACACACATATATATACATACACACACACACATATATATATGTGTGTGTATATATGTTAAACTGAGTTCTTTTGTCAGTCTAATTCAAGAAAACTTGATTCAAACCATTGCTGCTAAAATCAATTCTTTATTCTGACAGCGCTGGATAATTCTTTAAACCTTCCAACAGAGCTAAAACTCTGGGGCTGGTTGAAAGAACTACTGACTTTGGTATAAACGTAACACATTATATAGGTGATAGACAATTATAATACAAAAGGAGTGGCAAACTGTTAACCAATCATTATGGTTTACCATACATTTAACTTATTTGCATTAACCAATCAACTAAATCCTTTCCATTGATTGACAACATGTATAGTCACATGATTTTCCCTTTTCCGGCCCCTTTACAACCTTCTTCCCCTCTGTGGCTTTCTTTAACTTTGTTCAAAATCATTTTATTTCAATAAAGTAAAACCACAGATATAAAACTAATTCTCAGAGAACACTTCAGAATATAATATACACATCATACAGCAATCACACAACACATACACACAACATATTTTCACTTTTGGAAAAGAAAGTTACTTCTAAAACTTCAGATTTAAACAAAGTCCAATACTCACAATCCTAATTAAACTCATTACACTCACAATTATTTCCTTCATAGTTAAAATACAGTTACTTATGGATTACAAAGATTAAATACGTTTTGCCCCATTCTTACAAAGTGGTAAAGAATTAAGTTAGTTCTAATCACACAATTCCCAACTCTAAGCACAAAGGCCATTAATTGTCACACTTGATAAATTATAATTGTTTCATACCAAGCTCGGGTCAAGTTTCATTTTGAATTACAACCTCCCCCTTGCTCATCTCTAGAGGAAAGGAATGTGAGGCCTCTTTACAACTTCTTCTAATAGCATTAGTAACACAACAATGAAAGATTATCAAAACAGAGTTACTTTCTCAGTTTTCTATATCCATAAGAAACCCTTTTGCAAAGGTCACACAACCATCACCCATGCCTTATCTCTTATCTCAATATAAATATATTTAAACAGCACAAACCATCTCACAGACTAGTATCTACCCTTGGTGCCTACAACCCAATATAGACAACCATAAATCCCCTTCATGACACAGCCGAGCTCAAAGATATGTCACAAAGGAAGAAGAATGGTGCCTGTCCCGGGAAGAGATCCCATTAACAACCTACAATCTAAACACCAACCCAAACCAAATACAACTTCTGACAGAGTTATAGCTGCTTTAAAGCAACCAAAGCTATTCCTATTTACATCAACATCTCCAGGTTATCTCAAGCCATCTGTTCTCCTATGTGTGTGTGTTCTTTATTCCGTTGTGGCCTATGTATTTTGAAAACCTCTGCTCCCAGTCCTTCTCATGCAACTTAACACGTTCCTCACACAGAAATTATAATTTAAGCAATTTTATTGTATAACTAGACCAAGTGCAGTCTGGTCCCCGAAAGTGCTTGACACCCCGGGGTGTTGTTCCCGAACGTGCTTCAGACCCCAGGGTGAAAATCTGCTGAAAAAAAGATGGCGTCGTTTTCGGTAAAAATCGGAGAAAATCGGCGAAAAAAAGATGGCGTCGTTTTCGGAGAAAATCGGCGAAAAAAAGATGGCGTCGTTTTCAGAGAAAATCGGAGACAATCAGAGAAAATCACATGGGGGTGGGGGGGGATGGATTTTATTAAAAAACGTGTACATAAACAGGACCGAATTTAATCAGGAGTGGCTATTCGTAAAGATAAATGTAATCTCTTTGGAAATGGTAAAAAAATATGGGCCTTTCCGCGCGCTGTGTGGGCCAGGGGCGGTATCAAAGGCGGCGTACGGACGTACAGACGTACGACAGCCAGAGAGTTTTAAAAGTATACTAGACCAAGTGCAGACCCGTTGGGTCTGGTCCCCGAAAGTGCTTGACACCCCGGGGTGTTGTTCCCGAACGTGCTTCAGACCCCGGGGTGAAAATCTGCTGAAAAAAAGATGGCGTCGTTTTCGGAAAAAATCGGAGAAAATCGGCGAAAAAAATATGGCGTCGTTTTCGGAGAAAATCGGAGAAAATCACATGGGGGTGGGGGGGATGGATTTTATTAAAAAACGTGTACATAAACAGGACCGAATTTAATCAGGAGTGGCTATTCGTAAAGATAAATGTCATCTCTTTGGAAATGGTAAAAAATATGGGCCTTTCCGCGCGCTGTGTGGGCCAGGGGCGGTATCAAAGGCGGCGTACGGACGTACAGACATACAGACGTACGACAGCCAGAGAGTTTTAAAAGTATACTAGACCAAGTGCAGACCCGTTGGGTCTGGACACCGAACGTGCGTTTGGGGCGGGGGGCTGTGACGTCACACTAACCACCCGTTGGGTCTGTACCTCCAAAGCAGGGTTGCGGGGTGTGAATCTGGCACCCACAAACACACACACTCATCACACCCCTTGATATTATATTAATATTTTAATTTTCTTCTTTTATTCCATCTCCACCCTATCCACTGACGAATAGCCCTCACCTCTCAGGTACGTCTCGAGGGGGGGGTGGTGCAGAGAGAGAAAATTTAATGTTAGAAAAAAAAATTGTGAGGTGGGGGAGGAGGAGGGTTGAGAGGAAGGGGGGTGAGGAAGGTGGGGAGAGAGGAGGGTGAGAGAGGAGAGGGGTGGAGAGAGGAAGAAGAGGATGGGGAGAGAGGTGAAGGGGGGTTGGAGCAGGCGTGCATGAGTTGAGTCGCGGGCTGTGAAGAGAGAAGGGCAGAGAGAGAGAGAGAGGGGAGAGACAGATAGACTGGTGCACACAATAAAACTCGAGAAACACTGCGGGTGCAGCAGCATCCATGGAGTGAAGGAAATAGGCAATGCTTTTGGCGGAAACCCATCCTCAGACGGGTTTTCACGAAACGTTGTCTATTTCTTTTGATACATAGATGCTGCTGCACCCGCTGAGGTTATGAAGCATTTTTTTGTGTACCTTTGATTTTCAAGCATCTGCAGTTCTGTCTTAAAGACAGAGACTGTTGGCGGGCTGTTTTCCCAACGCGCGTTTGCGGGAGGGTGGGCGGCTGCGGCATCACACTCACACTAACCACCCCCCAAACACAGGCAGGGGGAGGGGTGGAGAGGAAGACGGGGTGGGGAGAGAAGAGGGGAGAGGGAGACGGGGTGGGGAGAGAAGAGAGGGGGAGGGAGGGGAGAGGGGGAGGAGGAAAGGGGAGAAATTGGTGAGGGAGAAAGCAGGGTGGGGGAGAGGGAGGGGGAGGAGAGTGGTAGGAGAGCGGGGAGGGCAGGAAGGGGGGAAGGGATGTTAGAGGTGGAGAGAGGGGATGAGGGGAAGGGGAGAGGAGTAGGGGGAAGGGAGAGAGAGAAGGAGGGGGGAAGGATAGAGGTGGGGGAGGGAGAGTGGAAGAGTGGGGAGTGAGAGAGAAGGTAGGGGGGTGAGGGGTGGGGGAGGGGGTTGTGGAGGGAGATGGGGATGGGTTTGGGAGTTAAGTGGAAGAATGGGGAGGGAGATGGAGAGGTGTAGGGGGAGTGGTGGAAGTGGGAGAGAGGGAGGGGGAGAGGTGTAGGGGGAGTGGTTGAAGAGGGATAGCGGGGTAGGGGGAAGGGGACGGGGTGAGAGAGGGAAGGGGGATGTGGGAGAGAGTAATGGGGGTGGGAGGAGGGGGATGAGAGGGAGAGGGGTGAGGAGAAGGGGATGGGGAGGGGGAGGAGAGAGGGGTGGGTAAGGCGAGGAGAAGGGTAGAGAGGTGTGGGGGAGGGTGGAGGGTGGCGACAGGGTTGGGAGAGAAGAGGGGGGAGGGGGGAGAGGGAGACGGGGTGGGGAGAGAAGAGGGGAGGGAGGGGAGGGAGGAGAGAGGGGGAGGAGGAAAGGGGAGAGATTGGTGAGGGAGAAGAGAGCAGGGTGGGGGGAGAGGGACGGGGAGGAGAGTGGGGAGTGGGAGGAGAGCGGGTAGGGCAGGAAGGGGGGAGGGGGAGACGGGATGTTAGAGGTGGAGAGAGGGGATGAGGGGAAGGGGACAGGAGTAGGGGGAAGAGAGGGAGAGAGGGAGGGGGGAGGGAGAGGGGAAGAGTGGTGAGTGAGGGGCAGAGGGGTAGTGGGGAGTGGTGCAAGAGAGAGGGGAAGGGGGTAGGGGGGAGATGGGGGTGAAGAGGGGTGGTGGAGGGGGAAGAGGGTGTGGGAGGGGAGGGAGGGGGAGAGGAGAGAGGGGGAAGAGTGGGGAGGGAGAGTTGAAGTAGGAGGGGTAGGGACAGTCCATCTGTTACCCATTCCCTATCACCCCCAATCCTCTTTCTCTATTGCCACACACGTGACGACGCCCTTCGACACAGGCTGCGGGGGTGGGGGGGAGGGGCTGGGGCTGGGGCTGCTGCCAAGGCATATGTAAACGGATTCATTTCGATTGGATATCTTTGAGCATTGGGCATTGTGACATCACAAAACGGAACCTTCATTAACATTCTTTTGCTGAGAGCTGTTTTTTTAAACATTTTGAAATGTCCCCATTCCCTATCCCCCCCACACACGTGGCGACGCCCTTCGACACAGGCTGTGGGGTTGGGGGGGAGGGGCTGGGGCTGGGGCTGCTGCCAAGGCATATCTAAATGAATCCATTCCCATTGGACATCTGTTAGCATCGGGCATTGTGACATCACACAACGGAATCTTTACTAACATTCTATGGCTGAGCTGTTTTTTTAATCATTTTGAAATGTTTGGGGGTGGAGAAGTATTTTATTTTTAAAAGTGTACATAAAAACGACCAAATTTAATCAGGGTTGTCTATTCGTAAAGATAAACGTAATCACAGGCTGCGGGGTTGGGGGGGTGGGGCTTGGGCTGTGGGTGCTGCAAAGGCATATGTAAACGGATTCATTTCGATTTGTCACACGTGTCGCAGTGCGTTTGCGGGTGGGGGTGGGTGGGTGCTGTGGCGTCACACTAACCACCCCCTTTCCACCAAAGCACGGTTGCGGGGTGGGAATCTGGCACCCACAAACACACACACTCATCACAACCCTTGATATTATCTTAATTTTTTAATTTGCTTCTTTTATCCCATCTCCACCCTATCCACTGACGCATAGCCCTCACCTCTCAGGTGTGTCTAGAGGGGGGGGGGCAGAGAGAGAAAATTTAATGTTATATTTTTTTTTAAATTTAAGAGGGGGAGGAGGAGGGGGAGAGGAAGGGTGGGAGAGGAGGGGGAGAGAGGATGGGGAGAGAGGAGGGGGTGGAG
This sequence comes from Malacoraja senta, assembly GCA_038087875.1. Taxonomy (NCBI): domain Eukaryota; kingdom Metazoa; phylum Chordata; class Chondrichthyes; order Rajiformes; family Rajidae; genus Malacoraja; species Malacoraja senta. The sequence continues at coordinate 14,812,845 of CM075981.1, read as the reverse complement.
AGAGGAAGGTGAGGATTGGGGAGAGAGGTGAAGAGGGAGGGTTTGGAGCATGCATGCATGAATCGAGCAGCGGGCTGTGAAGAGAGAAGGGCAGAGAGAGAGAGAGAGGGGAGAGACAGAGAGACTGGTACACAAATAAAAGCTGGTGAAACTCAGCGGGTGCAGCAGCATCTATGGAGCGAAGGAAATAGTCAATGTTTGTGGCCGAAACCCATCTTCAGACGTGTTTTGTTATGAAACATTGCCTATTTCCTTCGATGCAAAGATGCTGCTGCACCCGCTGAGTTTATACTTCATTTTTTTGTTTACCTTGCGTTTGGTGTGTGGGTGGGCTGCGGCTGCGGCATCACACTCACACTAACCACCCCCCAAACACACAGGCGGGGGGAGTGGGGGAGAGGGAGACAGGGTGGGGAGAGGAGGGGAGGGGGAGAGTGAGGGGCAGAGGGGTAGCAGGGAGTGGTGCAAGAGAGAGGTGAAGGGGGTGGCTGGGAGATGGGGGTGAAGAGGGGTGGTGCAGGGGGAAGAGAGGGTGTGGGAGGGGAGGGAGGGGGAGAGGAGAGAGGGGGAAGAGTGTGGAGGGAGAGTTGAAGTAGGAGGGGTAGGGACAGTCCATCTGTTACCCATTCCCTATCACCCCCAATCCTCTTTCTCTATTCCCACACACGTGACGACGCCCTTCGACACAGGCTGTGTGGTTGGGGGGGAGGGGCTGGTGCTGTTGCTGCTGCACAGGCATATGTAAACGGATTCATTTCGATTTGTCACACGTGTCGCAGGGCGTCGCCACGTGTGTGGGGGTGATAGGGAATGGGGACATTTCAAAATGTTAAACAAACAGCTCTCAGCAATAGAATGTAAATGAAGGTTCCGTTTTGTGATGTCACAATGCCCAATGCTGCGGGGGTTGGGGGGGAGGGGCCGGGGCTGGGGCCGCCGCAAAGGCATATGTAAATGGATCCATTCCGATTGGACATCTGTGACCATTGTGCATTGTGACATCACACAACGGAATCTTTACTAACATTCTACGGCTGAGCTGTTTTTTTAAACATTTTGAAATGTTTGGTTTGGGGGGGGGGGGGGAGAGGTATTTTATTTTAAAAAGCGTACCTAAACACGACCAAATTTAATCAGGATCGTCTATTCGTAAAGATAAACGTAACCTCTTTAGAAACGGTAAAAAATATCGGCGTTTCCGCGCGCCGCGCGGGCGCGGGGCGGTATCAAAGGCGGGACAAGTCAAGCAGAACGTTGGACGTACAGACGGACGACAGTCAGAGAGTTTTAAAAGTATACTAGACCAAGTGCAGGAGGGTGAGAGAGGAGAGGGGTGGAGAGAGGAAGAAGAGGATGGGGAGAGAGGTGAAGGGGGGTTGGAGCAGGTGTGCATGAGTTGAGTCGCGGGCTGTGAAGAGAGAAGGGCAGAGAGAGAGAGAGAGGGGAGAGACAGATAGACTGGTGCACACAATAAAACTCGAGAAACACTGCGGGTGCAGCAGCATCTATGGAGTGAAGGAAATAGGCAATGCTTTTGGCGGAAACCCATCCTCAGACGGGTTTTCACGAAACGTTGCCTATTTCTTTTGATACATAGATGCTGCTGCACCCGCTGAGGTTATGAAGCATTTTTTTGTGTACCTTTGATTTTCAAGCATCTGCAGTTCTGTCTTAAAGACAGAGAGACTGTTGGCGGGCTGTTTTCCCAACGCGCGTTTGCGGGAGGGGGGGGGCTGCGGCATCACACTCACACTAACCACCCCCCAAACACAGGCAGGGGGGGGGTGGAGAGGAAGACGGGGTGGGGAGAGAAGAGGGGAGAGGGAGACGGGGTGGGGAGAGAAGAGGAGAGGGGGAGGGAGGGGAGAGGGGGAGGAGGAATGGGGAGAGATTGGTGAGGGAGAAGAGAGCAGGGTGGGGGGAGAGGGACGGGGAGGAGAGTGGGGAGTGGGAGGAGAGCGGGGAGGGCAGGAAGGGGGGAGGGGATGTTAGAGGTGGAGAGAGGGGATGAGGGGAAGGGGAGAGGAGTAGGGGGAAGAGAGGGAGAGAGGGAGGGGGAGGGATAGAGGTGGGGGAGGGAGAGGGGAAGAGTGGTGAGTGAGGGGCAGAGGGGTAGCGGGGAGTGGTGCAAGAGAGAGGGGAAGGGGTAGGGGGGAGATGGGGGTGAAGAGGGGTGGTGGAGGGGGAAGAGAGGGTGTGGGAGGGGAGGGAGGGGGAGAGGAGAGAGGGGGAAGAGTGGGGAGGGAGAGTTGAAGTAGGAGGGGTAGGGACAGTCCATCTGTTACCCATTCCCTATCACCCCCAATCCTCTTTCTCTATTGCCACACACGTGACGACGCCCTTCGACACAGGCTGCGGGGGTGGGGGGGAGGGGCTGGGGCTGGGGCTGCTGCCAAGGCATATGTAAACGGATTCATTTCGATTGGATATCTTTGAGCATTGGGCATTGTGACATCACAAAACGGAACCTTCATTAACATTCTATTGCTGAGAGCTGTTTTTTTAAACATTTTGAAATGTCCCCATTCCCTATCCCCCCCACACACGTGGCGACGCCCTTCGACACAGGCTGCGGGGTTGGGGGGGGAGGGGCTGGGGCTGGGGCTGCTGCCAAGGCATATCTAAATGAATCCATTCCCATTGGACATCTGTTAGCATCGGGCATTGTGACATCACACAACGGAATCTTTACTAACATTCTATGGCTGAGCTGTTTTTTAAATCATTTTGAAATGTTTGGGGGTGGGGGGGGGGAGAAGTATTTTATTTTTAAAAGTGTACATAAAAACGACCAAATTTAATCAGGGTTGTCTATTCGTAAAGATAAACGTAATCACAGGCTGTGGGGTTGGGGGGGAGGGGCTGGGGCTGGGGCTGCTGCCAAGGCATATGTAAACGGATTCATTTCGATTTGTCACACGTGTCGCAGGGCGTCGCCGCCTGTGTGGGGGTGATAGGGAATGGGGAAATTTCAAAATGTTAAACAAACAGCTCTCAGCAATAGAATGTAAATGAAGGTTCCGTTTTGTGATGTCACAATGCCCAATGCTGCGGGGGTTGGGGGGGAGGGGCCGGGGCTTGGGTGCAGCTTTGTAAATATATATATACTAGACTAAGTGGGACCCGTTGGGTCCCATGTTCACACGGGAGGGCTGAACCCCCCCCCCCCCCAACAACCATTTGCACTGCCTTTTTACTTCAACCCAAACCTCCCCAATCATTTGCAGCCTTTTTACTTCAACCCCCCAAAAAAACCAAACAACCATTTGCACTGCCTTTTTACTTCAACCCCAAAAAAAACCAAACAACCATTTGCACTGTCTTTTTACTTCAATCCAAAAAAAACCCAAACAACCATTTGCACTGTCTTTTTACTTCAATCCAAAAAAAACCCAAACAACCATTTGCACTGTCTTTTTATTTCAACCCAAACCCCCCCCAAACAACCATTTGCACTGTCTTTTTACTTCAACCCAATAAAACCCCAACCATTTGCACTCCCTTTTTACTTCAACCCCAAAAAAACCAAACAACCATTTGCACTGCCTTTTTACTTCAACCCCCAAAAAAAACCAAACAACCATTTGCACTGCCTTTTTACTTCAACCCCAAAACCCCCAAAACAACCATTTGCACTGCCTTTTTACTTCAAACCAACCATATTTTCATTTTCAAACCACATTAAGGGCACTCACAGTTGAGTAGACATTTGTTCAGTGTTATTCAAAGCTCAGAGAGATGTGACCCTCTGGCTTCCTCCATCTTGCAGAGACTGAGTGAGGCACACCACTTCCTGGTTTTATAGTCCCTCCCCCTCCCTCCAGCAGGGGCAGCAGAGAGAATGGCAATTTTTTTTAAAACATTAATATCTCTCTGATTTTACATTGATGGGAAAAATCCTCTGGTCCTGGAAGGCGGAGGGGGGCTCTGAGCGAGGTGGCTAAAAATGACGGCCGTAGGTGGCGACGATCTCTCGGAAATCACAGCACAGCGAGCCAAAAGCGGTCAAGATCAGACTTTTAGTAATATAGATATGCATATATTTATATATATGCATATATTTATATGTATATAATTATATATATAATTGCCTTTATAGTTTATGTAGATCATCTGACAAATAGTAATAGTGATGCTTTAAATCAAAGTTGCTTCTGATCCATGAGAAGGAAATTTATTTATCTCTAACTTGCCTCACACACAGGCACACACAAACACACATTCATATAAATATATATATAAGTTAACTTTAATTTTGTGCAGTGTGTGTTAAAGCAATACAAGGGAAACTGCACAATATAATGCAAGGGAAACAATGCAAAGGAGGGGGCTGGGGAGGAAAGATGGGAGGGAAATGGGGGAACGGGGGAAAACATTTACAATAAAATTAACTAAAATATGTGAGGTGATAGATGAGCCATATCAAACAATGTTCCCTACAACACTGATTACACCAAAGATGATAGAGCGGATTACACAGCGGGAGGCATAACGGAAGTCGCGTTTTGCATTAACAAATGGCAGCCGTGACGTACCGTTGCTTATTACACAGTGCGTTGGTTTACGTCGGAGTGGAGTATCTTGCTCCGCTCTATGATCTTTGGTATCAACTGCAACTGAAATGCAGTGTGGGAGTTTAATGCTAACCTTTCACCATTGGGCCTTGGCAATTGAATATCAAAGGCAGGTGGTCTGAGTGTAGCCCACCATTTCCATTATCCGTGCTCAGGTAGAGTCTATGGGGTAAATCCTCAAGAGAATTGCCGAGCAGTGCCATAGTCCCAGGCTAAATACCTAAGGAGAGTCTTGTTTCATTGCTGATTGCCTCTGCTGCCTGCTCCATCTGTTGTTCGACCATCTGTTGCTCGACCACCTCCTATGGTTATGTGAACCTCATGGATTCATGATAGTGACCTAAGAAATTTCTTCTCATGGTCTGGCCCAAGTTGTATATTTGGGGAATGATAGGTCTTGTGAATCATGCAGTGTTCGTTTCTCAAGAGCAGGCGAATGCACTACATGTTTGTAGTGTATCGTCACTAGAACAGTCAGGAAGTCTACAATCCTTGCAAATCTGCATGCCTCTACCTGACTGTTGACGCTCAAACAAAAACAGTGAAGCCAATCAGTGAATTCTTGAATGCTTAAGTGTGCTATAAGTTGAAGCACAGGCCATCTCTAGGTTACAAATGAGCGAGCTCCCATAAAATTATTAAATTAAAAGGTTAAACATACAATACACAATAAATAAATGAATAATCACAGTTTATTCCCCAGGCTAGGAGAGTCTAAAACCAAAGGGCATAATTCTAAGGTGAGAGAGGAAAGATCGAAAAGGGACCTGAGGGTTTGTTTTTCAGAGTATGGTCTATATATGGAACAAGCTGCCAGAGGAAGTGGTAGACACGGGTACAATTATGATATTTAAAAGACACTTGGATAGGTACATGGACAGAAAAGATATGGAGGAGTATGGACAAGGCACATGAAGCGGGATTGGTTGGGTAATTTGGTCGGCATGGACTAGTTCGGCTGAAAGGCCTGTTTCTGTGCTGTATAAAATTGAATGTTTGTTCCTACGAACAACAGAACTAGTTTCCTCTCGCATTTAGTAATTGTTCATCCATCTTAGTCTAATGTGCTTGTTATGAATTCATTAGAATACTGTGGAAGTTACCATATTGACTTTCTGTGTATTTTCCAACTTATGAGGAAAAAAATCTATTTACGAACGCCTGCAAAAATTGAACCTGTTTGTTACCTGTATATGGCATTGGTCAGTTGTTGTCATGTATAATGGTCCCTGTCTACCCTACCTCCTACCCGTTTCTGTCACTAGTGAAAGAGCTTTTTAAAAAAATTCTCCTTAATTTAAAACCCTTTATTAAACCTACTCCACCTTTATTGCAATAGGAAAACTAGCCCTGTTCTCTCATGATTATAATTTCCTTTTGGGGAATAATGACTTTAACATGATAGAATTTTAAATTAAGTTTGAAAGCAATGTCTTTCAATGCAAAATAAGGGTCTTAAATCTAAACACAGGAATCTATGAGGTAAGGAAGGTAAGTTGGCTGTAGTGGATTTGGAGAACGTATTGAAAGGAATGACTGTGGACAAACAATGCTTAACATTTAAAGAACAAATACACAAACTACATAAGAAGTGACATAAAAGCACAAAAGGAAAAGTAATTCATCTATGGTTAACAAGAGAGATTAAAGTTGGCATTAAATCAAAGGCAGAGGTTTATAAAGTTGCCAGAAATAGGCATAAGGATTGGAAACATTTTGGAACTCAACCAAGAGAAGGCAAGATGAAATAGGAGAATAGATTGGCGACAAACATAAAAATGAACTATAAGAACTTTCATAAGTATGTACAAATGGAAAGACCTGCAGGTAAAAGTAGGCCTCTTACAGATAAACAAAGAAGAATGTACAATAGGAAATAAGGAAATAGCAGAGAAGTTAAGAACTTATGTCGTATTTTGTCTTCATGAAGTAAAACAAGCAAAACCTGCCTGATATATTCGAGAATCCGACACGAAGGGGTGACAGGGGCAGGTGCTCCACAATATTTAAGAAGAATCCACGTGAGCATTTAACTAAGGCATGGAAAGTTTCAGACCAAGTGCTTGTAAAAGGGTTAGTATAGACGGGTATTGGTAGTTAGCATGGGCATAGTGGACTGACGGAAATATTCTGTGCTATATGACTCTATGAGAATTAACGAACAGTCAGAAAGCAAATGTAGGAATCTTTCTTAGACAGGCTGTGAGCATTACGGTGTCGCAGGTATCAGCACTTGGACCCCAGCTATTCACAAACTATATCAACAATCTAGTTAAGGGGACCAAATGTCCTATTTCTAAGCCTGATATTACTAATCTAGGTAGGATTGTATGGAAGAGGATGAGATGAGGCTTTGGGGGATTATGAACAAGATGAGTGGGAACAATATGGCAGATGGAATATAATGCAGAAAAATATGAATTCATCCATTTTGGTCAATGTAATAGAAGACTACTTGTTTAATAAAGGTAGACACAAAATGCTGGAGACCGAAGAAGGGTCTCGACCCGAAACATCACCCATTCCTCTCCAGAGATGCTGCCTGTCCCGCTGAATTACACCAGCATTTTCTGTCTACCTTCGATCTAAACCAGCATCTGCAGTTCTTTCCTACTACTTGTTTAATTAAATGTGTTGTTGATGTTCAAAGATACAGGTGCAGCAAGTGATAAGAAGAAAATGTAGTATGTTAGTCTTTATGCTTTTAGAGTTGTTCTTTGGATGAGGAGGGGCAGGAAACTTTCTTTCAATCATTCAACTACTCCACCGCAGCTGGCTTTTCATCTGATTTGATAATATCTGTAATCTCTCTGTGATCTTCAGGCTAACCTTTATGATTTATCTCCCAGGGATCACTTCCTCCGGTCCCCAGCTATCAAGTTCAGGTCTTATCTGGCACGTTTTAATCGAGTTGGCAGTCAGGGGGTAACAGGACTTTTAATTGTTCCTCAAAATACTGCATTTCGTCCTTAGTACATCTGCCCTCCAGCTGCCTGCCATTAACTAGCTGGATGTGTATTTCTATTTATCAAACGTAATTGTTGAAATTGTTTCTCTGGCTTTAACTATTTGTACTCACGCACTCAAGGATTAAATTAATGTGAAAAAGAAGATTAGGACATTTTCTCAACAGCATTCTCAGGATGGTGGCAATGGAAGGTGCAATGGAAAGTCAGTAGCGATGTACAATCTGGAGTTCACCTCCCACAACCTCAGAAAGCACTCTAAAATTCCTTGGCACGAGCGGCTGTGGGAGGCGATGGATGGCATAGTTGTTGGTGAAGGTGGCTACTGGAGACCCTACAGAAGCCCGGTGATCAAGCAGATTGAACAGAGGAGGTAGAAGGAGGTGACAGCATCGTGTTGGGCCAGGCCAACCTCTATTTCATCGATTCAGTGCCACCAGGTCACTGAGGTTTAAAGTGAGGCAATAAAAATTTGTATATCTCCTTTGGCCAAGATTGGACTTTTCAGAGACTTGAGACTCAAAAGTTGAAAGATGGCTCCGGAGCTAGGCGACTCTTTGCTTGCTATCTCAGAAGAGGATCTACTTACAGTATTTTCACTCTTTTACTTGTGCATAATTGTATCCATGTACAATATGATTTGACCAGACAGCAAGTATTTTCACTGTATCTCAGTAAACATGGCAATAATAAATTAAACTAAATTACCTATACCCCATCATTAAACTTGTCTTCTTTTTTATTGACTGTTGTGATAATCAGCAGTAGAAAATAAGTGTCAAATGCAAAAAATCAGAAATTACATTAGGTTATTCAAATAATAACCAAACACAGACATTTTCTCTTCATGTTTGTTTGCACATTTTTTGAATGAATGTCCTATTTTTCTCAATTCTAATTGTGCATTATATTCCATCTAGTTTTATCCTTGAATTCAAATATAAAATGGTACAACAGTTTGTGCTACTCCACAGAGCACTCATTCATTACAGCTCTCTTAGCCATGAAAACTGAACACGGACAGGTATATTCTCTTAGTACGTTAAAAATATATCTGCTCAGTCTGCATTGTGCTCCTACAGCAATACAACAGTGATCTCATCATCACGAGGCTTCATGTGGTGCAAATTTCTGAGACATAAAGGCTGCATGTGAAAGCTGATCACAAAGTGTTATAGGAACTCAGCAGGTCAGGCAGCATCTGTGGAGGGAATGGACATATACGTAATGTTTTGGTTTGGGACCCTTTTTCACACTGACTGAAGTAGGGGACAGGACGCTGGAAAGCAGAGGTGGGGCGGGACAAAGCCCAGCAAGTGGATGCAGATGAGGGGGAGTTTATTGGCAGATAGGTGTAGTAAATGACAAGACTAGAGGTGAAAAGGAGACAAATGAGTGTCAGACAAGATGAGAAAAGGAGTGAAATGTAAAACTGGAGGGAGGGATATGGGTAGAAAGGGGAAAGGAAAAAGCGGAGACCAAAGGGACATGGGGAAATTGGGACTGAGAGATAAGTGTGTGAAAGAGAGGGAAGGAGTAGGGTGACATCACTTGAAAGTGGAGAATTCCTGACCCTAAACATCTATGCATTCTCTCCACAGATGTTACCAGACCTGCTGAGTTCCTCCAGCACTTCAGGATTCTAACATCTGCAGTTTTTCTGTTTCTATTTGAGAGCTGATATTGGGTGAGCCAAGGCAAGCAGTGTAGCTACTCAGCTCTGAGATGCAGGGTTCAGGAATACACTATGTGTCAAGAATCAGGGCTCTCATAATCCAGAGATTTTTCCATGCTAACAAATTCAACGGTTGTTGTGGGTGTTAAGCTTGTTCCATGAAGAAGTCACAGCTGGAAAAAAATTATGCATCCAGTAAAGAGATGCGTGGAGCAATAGTTTCCAACACATCCAACAGGAAGTATTGATAAAGATCATACGATTCAGATAGAAGACAAAATATGGAGCAGATATCCCAATGGTGCCCATACTCAGCATGCAAACCTTGCGTCTCAATGCTGAGCATGTGATTCATTTTACCCTGCCGACCTAACACCAGCCCTCACAGGAAACCTCTGCACATGACCTCATTGACTCATTTTAAATGATGCTGCATGGCCATTAGATTACTTTAACCTTTTCATTTTACGGGAGTCCTCAACTAAATTCCTGGTATGCAGTGTGCAGCAGCAGTGAAGACATTAGTCTATGCCAGTTTCTTAGTACAGCAGCTATTGGTAATGTGTCTCACTCTATATGTAATGCTATAATTTCCACTTTTACATTTGATTGTATTGCTTTCCTCAATCCTGGATAACATATCCTGAGCTTTAAGCAAGATAGCAGAGATATGTATCAATGTTCACTATATTCCGCATCATCTACAAAATCTATAAACATTCAACAAAATGATTGTTCAGCTTGTCGTACCCAACATTAATGTCGTCCATTTCATCTTCCTGTTCAGTGTGTGCACTGGATGCTGGCCGTTTCCTCCCAAGTGCCAATGCAGCCTCCTCTACAAATATAAAAATTCTCATAAATGGACGCTGACACAGAGAAACTATACTCTAAAGCTGGTTGAATGTAACATTTTTTTAAATTAGTCAAAACTTTAGTTTCTTTTTCGTAATATCAAATCTTAAAATTTATTCAGCTCAAATTTAGTACATTTATTCCTAGCTGTACTTAAAACATAAAACACACTTTCTCTACAAACAAGGTTGCAGCCTCTTCCCTTAGGTAGATAGGCAATGTAGTTATTTGATCTGTTGCTCAGTAAAAACACATCCAGCACCATTTTAAACTAAAAATAAAGAACTAGTATACATTCAGTGATGGAAATGGAGGGGTACGCAGGGGGACGGTGTTCCCCTACTTTTCAGTTTCCAGTTTATGTCCAATTTCCGTACAAGAAGGGAGTCAGAGTTGTTAAATACGGATTTATTTTTAAAACAACCATGGATAATCGTTACGAGTCACCGCTGCATCGGCCATGAGACGAAAACGATTTGTTAACTACCACTGTTAGCACTTGTTAACAGCCAGTAGTTAGCACGTAGTTATACAATGCGTCATCAATACATCGATCCACATTCCTCAGTAAATGTAATTGTGTTTTGACGCCGCATTCCTTTGAATAAAATTCACGGGAGAATTTCTTAAAACTCACTGACAAGGCTCCGGACCGCGAGCAAGGGCTTCTACTGGTGCGCAGGTAAAGTCACGTTATTTTATTATTCCACGTTATTTTATTATTCTCTCTCTCTCTCCTCTCCCTCTCTCCCTCCATCCCTCGTTCTCTCTCCCTCTCTCGCTGTGTCTCTTCAGTCTTTCACACTCTCCCTCCCTCCCTCTCTCTCGCTCGCTCTCCCACTCCCCATCTCATCTCTCTCTCTCTCTCGCTCACTCACTCCCTCTCTCAGACCCTCGCCTCAGCATTCCCGGAATCATTTGGTGTTTTGTGGGGACGGCTGCATCTGCGGTTCCTTCCTGTTGGGGGGGGGGAGACCTGGCCCATGGCGGCTCCTGGTCCGTTCCCCCCGCGGGTGTCGCTTGGCCCGCTGAACTGCAAATGCTGGAACAATCGAAGGTAGACAAAAATGCTGGAGAAACTCAGCGGGAGAGGCAGCATCTAACCCGATGAGTTTCTCCAGCATTTTTGTCCGCCCGCGTTATTTAGTAATTTGTACCCGTCATTTAGGGATGTTATATGATTTTTTTTTTAATAAGTTTATGTGTGTTGTTTTCTCTCTCACCTTCAAGGTTAGTTCTTCTGTTAGCCTTTAATTGCTTTAGTTTTATTTAGTGTTATTTATCATGTTGTGGTCGTAGCTTTTGAACGATTTAAACGTATCAGATTTTTAAAATTCATATAAATTCATAGCGTCGCCCGAGCGCCAAATCCATTCAGCTGTACCTGCAACTGAAGCTACGGGTGGATTAGTAGACCTTGAAGAGGCATTGACACTTTGTTTTTATGTAGAGGGGTAATAGAGAAGGGCTCCGGACCGCGAGCTCACTGACGTCCTGACTGAAAATCACACCCTTCTGATCAATTATTTTAGGATAAGCCTTTCTAGAGAACATGCTACTTTTTGCTTTGCCCATTTTCAAAATATAGAATTTTGAATTTGATTGGTACAAGGAGACTACAAAGCTCGTAATATCTTTTTTTTTACACACTGTAACTTTCTACATTTCTACTTTTGGGTATGTATGTGGCAATTTTACTTCGGAGTCACTTGAGTGACTACATGAAGAACCCGCCAGCCCGCATGCGTGTCCATATCGTCTATTGCATTGCGCAACGACTGGCAGGAGGCGCACTGCTCCACCAGTGGTAACTTTCAAACCTGAAGGTAAGTTTTCAACTTATTTCCAGGTCTGTTTCTCCTTGCAGGAAGCTCTTTACAGAGTTCCTGCTGGAGACGTTCCGGGGTCGAAATCCCGGCTCCACCCGGCCCGGGGAAACCCAACTACGGACATAGCGGGGAACCCGTCTACAGGGACCGCGGGGGGAATCCCGGCTGCGGAAACCGCGGGGATACCCGGCTTGGGGGGAAACCCGACTATGGACATCGCGGGGAATCCCGTCAACAGGGACCGCGGGGGAATCCCGGCTGCAGAAACCACGGCGATACCCAGCTCGGGGGAAACCCGATTACGGACATCGCGGGGAATCCCGTCTACAGGGACCGCGGGGGAATCCCGGCTGCGGAAACCGCGGGGATACCCGGCTCGGGGGAAGCCCAGCTGCGGGGACCGCGAAACCCGGCTACGGGGACCGTGGGAAGACCGTGGGGAACCCAGCTTCGGGGACCGTGGGAAAACCGCGGGGAACCCGGCTCGGGGGAACCTCGGCTACGGGGACCGTGGGAAGACACGGCTACGGACCGCGGAGTGCGGGTAGCCGGCGGCAACTTCAGACTCCGGCAGCCCGCAGAGGGGAACAGCCAAACGGAGTCTGAGAGGCCTAGACTGGGTGAGTCAGGCCAGGAGGGTTCCCCTCCGACATGGGTACGTCCTCGGACGTTTTTACCCAGATGGAACTTGGATAGCGTCCGCAGGGCGTTTATCCCACTAAGGTGATGCTCCATCCTTAGATGGTCCATGGAGAAGCCATATCAGCGCAGGTCTCCTCGAGCGCCTGCGGCAGCACCTCTGTCAGGGCTGCTTACAAATCTCCCTCTCTGTGAAGGTGAGTGCGAGGGGTCAGTTGGTAACTGACTCCAAACTCGGAAGTATGTCCGGGGAACATACTGGAGTACATGCGTGAGGTTCCAGAAATTTCTGTCATTGCATCAAGGGTTGCGATATCCTCGCAAACGAAGGAGCTCCTGCTGGAAGAGTTGGCTTCCAGCCATTGGCAGAAAACCCAGAGGGGCCAGAGTTCCCCTCGCGAAGCAGCAGCTGCCTCACGTCACATCATTACAGGAACAGGTGCCGGCTGTGAGATACCATGCACCTGTAAATTGTTCCTGAAAGTGCCGGCAGTGAACAGCGCTATCTGGGGTGATATTGGAGGCGGCATGAAAACCCAGGAAATGAAACTCCAACAAATGTTAAAGATTACTGGCCTGGTGTTGATGTGCAATGCACACTTCAAAATGAACATAGAACGCCATCAGACCTGCCTTAAATTCCAATTTGCAGGCTCATGTAAGGCCAGCAATGTCCAGCCGCCGAATCTTCTCTTCACGGAAAACCTGTCCAAACAGGTAAGACCGGGATGAGGAAACAAAAGTTGTCGGACTAATCAAGGTGTCGGCGACAACACACCCCACGCCTCCATCAGCAGGAAGCAGTTCACTGAAGCTGGTGGCAGCTTGAAAGCTGGGCACAGGTCTTTTAAGCCAAGGCCCAAAACCGGTCCTCAGGGAAAATATGGGATCCACGTACCCCAGCAGTCCTACTCTCCTAATCAAGGACGGAAATAGAACCCGCATCAGGGGCCTTTGGGCTTACCATAAAACCACCGATAACCATGAATGTAGATGGGTCTGGTTCTTTCCGAAACATGGGGTATGTGGACCATTTAGAAGTAGGTAATATTTACACTTGTTTTTTGTACAAATGACGATGATAATATGAAATTAGTTTATACTGCACAGTACACAAGCGAGACAGGCGCGGAAATTGGCCAGAGTTCTCGGAAATATGGCTGAAGTTGCCTTTCAAGGCAGGCTCGCAATTGTGGCAGATGTGGCCTGTTCATTGTCAACAGGTTCAACTCGCATGTGCAGTATAGACTTTATGAATAGGAAACTTCGTGACTGTCCTAACTTCCATGGGATCAGATTCCATTCACAGGGATCACCGGAAATATTTTGAATTTAGCTGGATGGGGCAATGATACAGTTAAAAGCGTTGCAAAATGGGCTAACTTCAGCTCCCAGGTTATTTACCAAATTACTACAACCAGTGCTTCAGCTGCTCAGAGCTAAAAAACAATTGTTATGGCCAACCTGGATGATATTCTAAACGCAGTATTTTGCTAAATTAGCTGTATCAGCCACAAAACTATATTTGAGAAATTGGGTTTCTCAACCATCCAGTTAAATTTAAGTTGATACCAACTGAAATGATTGATTATTGGGATTTACCTTTAACTCTATTAATTTGTCTGGGACTCTGCCCTGAGGCAAGAGATTGGAATTAATTGAAGCCTGTAACAACCTTGTTGTTATCAAGCAGCCTTCTATTCATCAAGTGTAATTGGCAATATATTGGCTTTTCAGCTGTGCTATTTGGGCCTTTGCATTATCAGACCTTACAGCGTGCAAAGGAGTAAGCTCTCAAGTACCATGTAGGTCATTGTTAACAGACCTATGCTATTACCAGCTGAAACTATCAAAGTCACCATGGTGGACGAACAGTATTCAGCATTGATCCACTAACTTTTCGTAAGTAAATCTTCAGTTATAATTACAAACTGATGCTATTGCTCAAAGATGGAAAATTACTAATACCATCTCTAGTTACGGAGGCGGATGGGATTTGCATGAGTTACCAATTCTTCAGTTATATGGTATCAACTACCTATAGACACTAGGTGCATTCTGTGGGTTAAAGGTTTTGTGCGAATATGCATAATCTGCATGCTCAAGTCCAACTTGATACACTTTGATGGTGGTATATGTTAATCACATGGGTGCAATCAAGTCAAAGTATCCGGTGATAGTTTACCTAGCCTCATTTGGCACTGGTGTATCATCACGTAAATTCAATGACAACACAGAATGGATGTTGGATCACAAAGTATTTAATGACATTGTGGCTTGATGGAACACTAAAAGATCGATATGTTTGCATCCAGGCTCAATCACCAGTTGCAAAAAATATGTGGCATATCAGTGGCGATGGATGCACTCTCGCTACACTGGGGAGGAATGTTCTTTTATGTCTTCCTCCATTTTGCCTCATCAGACGGGTCTTGCAAAAAAATTCAGCAAGTTCCCGCTTCAGGCATTTTCGTAGTACCTGACTGGCCTATACAGCCATGGTTCCCGCTGATGTTGGGAATGATAATAGAACCTTATATGGTTATTTCCAGACACAATAATTTGCTGGTTTAGCCGTGACGCGGGAAACCATCCTCTGCATGATAAAATCAATTCATTGACTTGCAGACTCTGAGAAGACCGTTCCTGCGGCTCGGGTTGTCAAACCAAACCATGGACGTGCTCACTGCAGATTGCAGGGATAGCACCAAATCAGCAGTACATTTCCTCATAAGGAGATGGGAAGTATTTTGTTTTATGCTAATATTACATATAATTCGGCATGGATGACTAACGTCTTGAAGTTCAGTTTTATATGGGTTTTTGACAATCATTAAGTTATAGTGCCATTAACTGTGCTAACGTGCCTTCTCATCATATTGGCTTCGGGGAGCAGAATCCACTCTGTTGGGTCTCACCCTCTGATATCTAGATTTCAACTCGAAACCTCCCAGGCCCAGGTACGCAGAGATATGGGATGTTAACATTGTGCTACATCGCTTCACCGGTGGGCTCCAGCTACATCCCTGTCCTTGGTCAAACTCACTTACAAAGTGGTTATGCTCATGACGCTGAGTTCAGCGCAACGGGTCCAGTCATTGCATAAGCTGTGACTGGACAGGATGATTACATCTACAGGCAAAATAACATTTTATGTTGATGACTTAGTCAAGCAGAGTAGACCAGGGGCATCATGTCTCAAACTAGATTGGTTGGCATATCCCATGGACCTTCGGTTGTGTGTGGTCACACATTTACACCAGTATGTTAAGGTCACTAAGAGCCTTAGAGACTCTGAACTAGCAATGTTTGTTAGTTACATAAAGCCTCATAAGAAGGTATCAGTACAGACCATCTCCAGGTGGTTAAACGGTTCTGGCTTATACAGGAGTGAACACTGACATTTTCAAATCTCACTCCACCAGGGCTGCAACAACATCAGCAGCAGGGTTATGGACATTTCGCGGGACCACATCCTAGCGGCTGCAGGATGAAACGAACGATCTTTCCAAACATTTTAGAACTAACCCATTGCCAGACCGGGGGTATTTGCCAACTCTATTTTAGGTTCTGTTTTATAGTTTCCTCCCGGTTGAGGGGGGTTACTATTATCATTATTTGTTCATTAAAAGCATCAACATGTCTATATCTATGTCATGTCTGAATGCATTATTAATGTTCACTCATCCTTGGTCAACTGATGCAGAGTGTGACGCATGGACTCGTTTCCACGGCATGAAATCACAGAGCTTTGAAATCTTCACGTAGTCACTCACGTGACTCCGAAGTAAAATAGTAAGATTAAACTTACCAGTTTGAAGTTTGATCTTTATTTTATGAGTTACGTTGAGGGATTACGTGCCCTCAACTCCCAACCCTCTATCATAAAGGTCAGCTGGTATTCTAGTTTCTCTAATCTTACTATATTCAGTTCAACAACTGTTATCTGCGATTTCACACCGCTGCTTTGAAGATTGACGCGCATGCGGGCTGGCGGGTTCTTTACGTAATCCCTCAACGTAACTCCTCATAAAACAAAGATCAAACTTCAAACTGGTAAGTTCTCATTTTATCTTACTATTATGGCTCATGGAATTTTCTCCCACACTACTAGTTATATTCGTAACAACATATTTAAATACGTGAAATTTTCGATCTTTCCCAACCCCTTAAAAAAATGCCTGAAGAAGGGACCCGACCCTAAACTTCGCCTAGCCATTCCCTCCATAGATAGACACAAAATGCTGGGGTAACTCAGCGGGTCAGGCAGCATCTCTGGAGAGAAGGAATAGATGACGTTTTGGGTTGAGACCCTTCTTCGGACCCTCCATAGATCCAACCTGACCTGCTGAGTTCTCTAGCACTTTATGTTTTGCACTTTAAATAAATCCGTGGTCCGCTGAAGAAACAACACAATAGACCAGTCTGGAAGTGCAAGTTTTGCTGTATACTTCATACTGTAGAACACATCATAATACACCCTGAGTGATTTAATGGGGTTAGATTATTTTTTGTAATCTGTTGTCTAGAATTAATCGATACCCACCCTATGTACCTTATATCAGATTTAAATCGGAATTCTGATTTTTTTTGTTTTCCTATTTGTCAACTTTTTGTGCCCGATTATTTGGCGGCCAACCAACCGCTGTCTCTAAGGGGGTTGTGTCCAATCACCGACCAGCTTCCCTTAAAATTCCCGTCCAATGCTTCCCTTAAAATTCCCGTCCAATCAACAAATCAGTCTCCTCCCATCCAATCATCCGCTGTCTCCAAGGGCATTATGTCCAATCACATAATGCGCTGGTCACTTGGCGGCCAATCAGATGCAGTCTCCGAGGGGCGTTGCGACCAATCACCGACCAACTTCCCTTACTGAGATACCTATCTTTATTTGACTGAGTTACTGATACAATGTGTATGTAATCATAATACCCAGTGCATATAGGCTCAAAATGGCCCTGAAATTTAGCATTTTACAAAAAAAATCTCACAGGGGGCTTATAGCGTCTACCCCCCCCCATCCTTCCCAACCTCAGCCTCACGGACCTTAGCGTACCTAGTTCCTAAAACCCATTTCCATCACTATATGTTTATATCAGTTCTACAAGCTGCAGGTTTTTTTTAAAGTATTCCTAACCTGGAACTTGCCCTCCAAGCCACACAGCATCCTGACCTGGAAATATTTTGCTGTACCTTTACCAAAACTGGGTCAAATCCTGGAAACAAAATAGCGATGCAATAATTTAAAGTGTTTGCTGGATCTCTGAATACAGCGCATTCGGAAAGTATTCAGACCCCGTCACTTTTTCCACATTTTGTTATGTTACAGCCTTATTCTAAAATGAATTAAATTCATTTTTTTAATCATCAGTCTACACACAATACCCCATAATAAAAAAAAGAGAAAACAGGTGTTTAGAAAATTTTGACAAAGTAATTAAAAATAAATAACTGAAATATCACATTTACATAAGTATTCAGACCCTTTATTCAGTACTTTGTTGAGGCACCCTTGGCAGCGATTACAGCCTCAAGTCTTCTTGGGTATGACGCTACAAGCTTGGCACACCTGTATTTGGGTAATTTCTCCCATTCTTCTCTGCAGATCCTCTCAAGCTCTGTCAGGGAGCGTCGATGCACAGCTATTTTCAGGTCCCTCCAGAAATGTTTGATTGGGTTCAAGTCCGGGCTCTAGCTGGGCCACTCAAGGACATTCACAGACTTGTCACAAAGCCACTCCTGCATTGTCTTGGCTGAGTGCTTAGGGTTGTTGTCCTGTTGGAAGGTGAACCTCCGCACCAGTCTGAGGTGCAAAACGCTCTGGAGCAGGTTTTCATCAAGGATCTCTCTGTACTTTGTTCCGTTCATCTTTCCCTCGATCCTGACTATCTCCCAGTTCCTG
This sequence comes from Malacoraja senta, assembly GCA_038087875.1. Taxonomy (NCBI): domain Eukaryota; kingdom Metazoa; phylum Chordata; class Chondrichthyes; order Rajiformes; family Rajidae; genus Malacoraja; species Malacoraja senta. Next base: position 14,794,405 of record CM075981.1, on the reverse strand, counting down.
CCGCTGAAAAACATCCCCACAATATGATGCTGCTACCACCATGCTTCACCGTGGGTATGGTATTGGCCAGGTGATGAGCGGTGCGTGGTTTCCTCCAGACGTGACGCTTGGCATTCAGGCCAAAGAGTTCAATCTTGGTTTCATCAGTCCAGAGAATCTTGTTTCTCATGGTCTGAGAGTCCTTCAGGTGCCTTTTGGAAAACTCCAAGCGGGCTGTGGCTACAACGCAGGAGTGGCTTCGTGACAAGTCTGTGAATGTCCTTGAATGGCCCAGCCAGAGCCTGGACTTGAACCCGATCGAACGTCTCTGGAGGGACCTGAAAATAGCTGTGCATCGACGCTCTCCATCCAACCAGACAGAGCTTGAGAGGATCTGCAGAGAACGGGAGAAATTACCCAAATACAGGTGTGCCACGCTTGTAGCGTCATACTCAAGGAGACTTGAGGCTGTAATCGCAGCCAAAGGTGCCTCAACAAAGTACTGAGTAAAGGATCTGAATACGTATGCAAATGTGATACTTCAGTTATTTCTTTTTAATTACTTTGCAAAAATTTCTAAACACCTGTTTTCGCTTCTTCATTCTGGGGTATTGTGTGTAGATTGATGATAAGAAAAATGAATTTAATCCATTTTAAAATAAGGCTGTAACGTAACAAAATGTGGAAAATGTGAAGGGGTCTGAATACTTTCTGAATGCACTGTATTTATTTAGCTTAGTAAAAGCCCTGTCTCACAGTGCGAGTTGACCCACGAGTGACCCCGAGTGAAAGACTCGTGGTTGCGTACGATACTACAAGTTTATGATCCAGAGTTTAACTGAGTTCCCACGGGTATGTCTAAGTTTCCCGTTTACTTCTCATTTCTGCAATGTTCCAAGTTCGTCTCCCGAGTGTACCAAGTTCCTCTCCCGTTAATCTTGAGGCAACAATGTATATCGAAGTGTTGAAAAATCATCACATGTTAAAAAAATGATGTCATGCCAGCCAAAGAACGTAGAGACTATTGTGTTTGCTGCATGTGTTCTGCACAACCTGATCCGTATCAGAGGTGCAGCTTCAGGATCAGCAACAGCCATGCAGGACGGTGACTTAGTGGACAGTCAAACAGGGAGAATAACACTAGGTGCGTGGAGGAGTGGTACAAACGACGAGACTTTGGTGCCACTGCAGTGTTTTCGAGGTAACACGGGGACCAACAGTGCAAAAGAGCAGAGAGACCATCTCTGCTCCTACTATAATTCAGAATTGGGCAATGTGCCGTGGCAGGACAGCTTATTTTGAGCGGCTGCCGACCACAGGTACATCACTGCATGAGGAGAGCCCACATGCAGAAAAATCAAGTTAATTTCATGTTTAGTTTAAATCCTGCTGACTTTTCTTTGTTTAACTTTAAGTGTGGATTTTATTTTTTATTGTGGTGTAAAAGTAATTTCATTGCATCTGTCTTTCCTTTAAAACGTGGTTATCATGCATCTGCTTATCTGATTGTAGATCTCAAAACTTGTCATTTAGCGCATTGCATTGTATCTTTTATTGCCTGAATTTAGACTTGTGCATTTCTCAGCTGAATTAGTATATAGTGGAAATACTTTTATTTGTGCTTCATTTGTTGATTTTCATGTATGAGAAGCCCTTTTTCAGACCACTGTGTTGTTTGCTGTGGTGCTCCTTTTCTCAAAATGTGCAAAAAAGCGTTTTTTATATTGAACAAGATGAATAAAGACTTTGTTTCACATTCACCATGCTGTTTGTCTTATTTTCTGATCTACTGAGAGGGGACAATTTTAAACATTTAAAAAGCACAGCATATGAGGCAGCTGAGTCCTTAAATCTCACAAATGATTGTGAGAATCAAGATGTGAATATATTTTGCCTTCCTCTATTTTGTGTTTTATGATGAAAGGAATATTACATTCAAGTCATGAGACTTTGTAGTGATATTAAAATGAAGACTTCCAGACATCAATTTGATCTTGATAGCAAAGAACTCTCTTTTATTGTGCAATGAAGTAAACAAACAGTGAGAATCAAACGGATCAGCAAAAAGCTTTTCAGCACAACACAACACAACACAAATTTACATATAAACTTCAAGCAATTTTTTCCTTTCAACCCACTCTGTCACCTTATCAATAACTTGCTTAACTTTGTTAAGCAGAATTTGTCTTTAAAAAGTCTAAGTAACTGATATTTCTGTCCCTGATTATTGTTTCTAAAAAGAGTTCCCACGGTAGAATCACGAGTCACAAAGTTAAACGCACGGGCCACTACGTTCTTACAACGAGTTTAAATGTTTCAAATTTTAACCTCAAGAGTACATTTTACTCGTGGAAAAGTTCAAACATGTTTGAACTTTTTCAAGAGTTAACAAGTTTCACGGGTACCTCCCGTTAGCGCCAAGAGTCGCTAAGTTGAGTCCACGAGTTCCGACGTTCCCGCTACGTTAATTGTACGTGATTACCACGATTTAAATTTGTTTTAAACTCAGGGTACCTCATGGGTCAGCTCGCACAGTGAGACAGGGGTTTAAGGATAAAGTATAGGGATATACATCTTGAGCAGAATTCAGTTACGTTAGACACAATAGACAATAGACAATATACAATAGGTGCAGGAGTAAGCTATTTGGCCCTTCGAGCCAGCATTGCCATTCAATGTGATCATGGCTGATCATCCCCAATTAGTACCCCGTTCCTGCCTTCTCCCCATATCCCCTGACTTCGCTATCTTTAAGAGCCCTATCTAGCTCTCTCTTGAAAGCATCCAGACACCCTGCCTCCACTGCCCTCTGAGGCAGAGAATTCCACAGACTCACAATTCTCTGTGAGAAAAAGTGTTTCCTCGTCACCGTTCTAAATGGCTTACCCCTTATTCTTAAACTGTGGCCCCTGGTTCTGGACTCCCCCAACATCGGGAACATGTTTCCTGCCTCTAGCGTGTCCAAACCCTTAACAATCTTATATGTTTCAATAAGATACCCTCTCATCCTTCTAAACTCCAGAGTGTAGAAGCCCAGCCGCTCCATTCTCTCAGCATATGTCAGTCCCGCCATCCTGGGAATTAACCTTGTAAACCTACGCTGCACTCCCTCAATAGCAAGAATATCCTTCCTCAAATTAGTGGACCAATGCACACAATACTCCAGGTGTGGTCTCACTAGGGCTCTGTACAACTGCAGAAGGACCTCTTTGCTCCTATACTCGACTCCTCTTGACACAAAATACTGGTGTAACTCAGCGGGTCAGGCAGCATCTCTGGAGAGAGGGAATGGGTGACGTTTCGGGTCAAAACCCTTCTTCAGACTGATGTCAGGGGAGGGGGCAGGACAAAGATAGAATGTAGTCGGAGACAGTAAGACTAGTGGGTAAACTGGGAATAGGGAGGGGAAAGAGAGGGAAAGCAAGGGCTATCTGAAGTTAGCAAAGTCAATGTTCATACCGCTGGGGTATAAACTACCCAAGCGAAATATGAGGTGCTGTTCCTCCAATTTGCGCTGGGCCTCACTCTGACAATGGAGGAGGCCCAGGACAGAAAGGTCAGATTGGGAATGGGAGGAGTTGAAGTGCTGAGCCACCGGGAGATCAGGTAGGTTAATACGGACTGAGCAGAGGTGTTCAGCGAAACGATCAGCAAGCCTGCGCTTGGTCTCGCCGATGTAGAGAAGTTGACACCTGGAACAGCGGAAACAGTAGATAAGGTTGGAGGAGGTGCAGGTGAACCTCTGGTTCACCTGGAAAGACTGTTTGGGTCTTTGAATGGAGTCGAGGCGGGAGGTAAAGGGACAGGTGTTACATCTCCTGCCGTTGCAGGGGAAGGTACCTGGGGAGGGGGTGGTTTGGGTGGGAAGGGACAAGTTGACCAGGGAGTTTCAGAGCGAACAGTCTCTGCGGAAAGCAGAAAGGGGTAGAGATGGAAAGACGTGGCCTCCTCCATTGTCAGTGGGATCCAGTTGGACGTGGCAAAGTTAAGTTAAATGACTTCACTCAGCAGGAGCTGCAGAAATTGAACATTTACAACTTCAATGGAACAAAATAGTAAGTGTAATGGAAACTTAACCAAAACTGTGAACCAAATACTTCTTGCCAGCTTTGTCTCTTAGTTTCCGTGGGTTTTCACAGGGTCTTGGAAAGCCCCTAATGTGCTGTGGTGCTTCACACTCGGCTCCCACCTGGTTGCTGCAAGGCTAGGCCTCTCAGGTGCCCATGACTGAGTAAGTGGGAAGAACAGAGTGGATGTGATGCAATATGGAAAAGTGTGAAGTTATCAGTGTGACGCACTAAACAGAATTTTTTTTTTTTAAACATGATTAGAGATGAGTGATATTGATATTCCTTATTTCAGCCATACTCAGAATCTCTTCCTCAACTCTTTATCCCAGTACATTGATATATTGAACTGAACTGAACTGAACTTTATTTATAGAGCACTTTAAAAACAACCACTGTTGCAACAAAGTGCTGTACATGACTAATCATAAACATAAAACAAAACAATAAAAACATTAAAAGACAGTAAAAGCAATAAAAAACAATAGAAACACTAAAACAGGAACAAAGTCTCATGCAGGGTCAAAAGCCAAGGAATAGAAAAGGGTTTTAAGACTAGTTTTGAAAATGGACAGTGAAGGGGCCTGTCTAATGTGCAAAGGTAGAGTGTTCCATAATGTCGGAGCAGCAACAGAGAAGGCTCTATCCCCTCTGAGCTTCCGCTTAGACCTCGGTACCTCCAGGAGCAGCTGATCAGCTGACCTGAGGCACCGAGCAGGAGCGTAGGGATGAAGCAGCTCGGAGAGGTAAGGTGGGGCGAGACCATTTAAAGATTTAAAAACAAATAAAAGAATCTTTAAATGAACTCTAAAGTACACAGGCAGCCAGTGGAGGGAGGCCAGAATAGGTGTTATGTGCTCCCTCTTACGTGTTCCAGTTAAAAGGCGAGCAACAGCATTCTGAACCAACTGGAGACGTGCAAGAGATGATTGGCTAACTCCAAAATAAAGTGCGTTACAGTAATCCAGCCAAGACGTGATGAAGGCATGGATTACTGTTTCAAAATGCTGTCGTTCAAGAATGGGCTTCACCTTTGCCAGCTGCCTTAAATGAAAGAAGCTGGACTTAACTACCGCGCCTATTTGACGATCTAATTTAAAATCACTGTCCATCTTAAAACCCAAGTTTAAAACTGTTGGCTTCACATACAGTGCCAAGGGACCCAAGTCAACAGGGGGAGGTTCACGGGGGCCATTGGGACCAAACACTAGCACTTCTGTTTTCTTTTCATTAAAATTTTAAAAGTTTAAACCCCTCGGTACCTGCTTGTATGGTAGTTGGTCAGATAAATTGGAAAGGTATAATACTTATAGAACTGAGAATGTTGGGTTTTATATTTGTTTTTGTTTTTTATTACCTTATTGTTTACTTTTTAATATTTTGCTCTGAGTTTTTTTGCTTTTTATTAGTGCTAGTTTGATAAATTTTAAAAAGAATAAACAAGATATGAGACGGTCTGTAGTTTTTTACGAGGTGTTTATAAGGGATTGGGGCTCAATGTAAAACAACATCAACGGAAGTCTATACATTTTTCGCCACCTTAGGTGGCTATTCGTCTTTAAGGTATCTTTTCTTAGATACCTTAATTTCACTTTTTTTTTTAAATCACTATATAAATTTGTATTTGTTTAGTTTTTGTGTAATTAATTTTAAATCACATTTTTTTTTGTTGCTTTATCTAAGGCACTTTTGGAGAAGGAGATGTAATATAAATTAAAAAATTTGGAATGACCACCCAACGCCCAGAATCTTGAGGTATTTGTTTGCACCATATGATTCAAGAATACTACTTTGATATACAATGCAAGACGATAGACAAATAAAGAATGGAGGAATCACATTTTGTAGTTGGAATATAAGGGATGCCAATGAACCAATAAAGAGGGGTAAATTTTTTGCTCACCTAAAATCTTTGAAAAGCGACATAATTTATTTGCAAGAAACTCACATGAAACAGCAAACACAAATGAGATTAAAGGCGAAGTGGATAGGCCAAACATATTATTCGTCATTTACTTCTAAATCTAGAGGTACGGCTATTCTTATTCGAAAAGGTATACCTTTCAAATTAAAGAATACTATATCAGATAAAGAGGGAAGGTATATCATAGTTTTGGGAGAAATTTATGCTACCCCAATAACTATGGTAAATATTTATGCTCCGAATTTTGATAACCCTCAATTTTTTGATAAAATTATAGATATAATATTAGAGTTTAATTATCAAAATGTGATAATAGGTGGGGATTTTAACTGTGTTTTAGATCCATACTTAGACAAATCAGTAAAACAAAGGAGTAATTTAAAATCTAAGACTAGTGAACTTCTAAATACATATATAAAAAATACTAATATAACAGATGTATGGAGATCTGCTAATCCAGCAGGAAGGGAATATTCGTTATACTCTTCGGTACATAAAACATATTCAAGAATTGATTATTTTTTCGTGGATATGAAATTAATGCCATATATAATTAATCCAACATATCATATTATTAGTATTTCTGATCACTCTCCGTTGACTTTTTCAATAAAATTTGAGGGAATGCCAGGTAAAAAATTTTTTTGGAGATTTAATACATGTATATTAAATGACGTACAGGGTTATCAATATTTAAAACAACAAATGAAATTATTTTTTGAGATAAATGATACACCAGGTACTTCACCTTCTTTACTATGGGAAACTTTTAAAGCATTTATTAGAGGAATTATAATTTCATACGAAATTTTTCAAAATAAAAATAATAAAACAGAACAAATGTTGTTAGAACAAGAAATAAGACAGTTTGAGTTAGATAATGCTAAAGATTTCACTATAGATAAACATAATATGGTAATATTACTGAAATTTAACCTTAATCGAATTCTCTCGACAAGAGTAATAAGATTATTCCAAATTACAAAACAGGAACATTTTGAGTTTGGTGATAAACCACATAAGCTGTTAGCGCGCCAACTGAAAAAACAAGAAAAAGAAAATACTATAAATAAAATTAAAGCCGAGAACGGTGAATTACTAATATTACCTAAAGATATGAATAAAAGATTTGCTCAATATTATCAAAATTTATATACATCAAAAACTAAAACAGAAGATAGTAAAATTTTTTTTTTTTTAGATAATTGTAATCTACCAAAACTTGATCTTTTGGAACAAGAAGAACTCGGAGCGCAAATTACAATCGAAGAAATAGGTGAAACAATAAAATCGTTGAAAAATGGTAAGACACCGGGACCAGATGGTTTTAGTAATGAATTTTATAAAAAATTTCATGAGATAACGACCCCCTATTTATTTAATTTATATACTCACGCCTTTAAAGAAAATAAATTACCGGAAACATTAGCAGAATCAACTATCACGCTTATTCCAAAGAAACATAAAGATCTAGAGGAACCGGGCTCATATAGAACTATATCACTTTTAAATACAGATCAGAAAATTTTAGCAAAAACTTTAGCCAGAAGATTAAGCAAATATATTAGTAAATTGATAAATCCTGATCAAACGGGGTTTATACCCAAAAGATATTCATTTAATAATTTGAGACGCCTGTTTAATATAATGTACTCACATAAAGTGGAGGAAGAAGACATATCAATTATTTCTTTGGACGCAGAGAAAGCATTTGATCAGGTAGAATGGCAGTATTTATACAAAGTATTACAAAAATTTAATATGGGAGAGAATTTTATTACATGGGTGAAATTATTATATGATAAACCGATGGCAAGAATATTAACTAATAGTATGTTATCTCAAAAATTTCAATTATCAAGGGGTAATAGGCAGGGATGTGCTTTATCACCCCTGCTATTTGCCCTTATGATAGAACCCTTGGCTGAAAGTATAAGAAGTCATCCGAATATTCAGGGTTATAATACTAGGGACTCAAATAATAAAATTTCATTATATGCAGACGATATTCTGTTATATATAACAAACTCACAAACGAGCATACCAAATTTATTAAACTTAATAGAGGAATTTGGATCCTTTTCTGGATATAGAATAAATTGGAATAAAAGTGAAATTATGACGTTAAAACCTCAAGAATCCACACACTTACTGAAGTTCCCCTTTAAAATAGCAACAGAAAAAATTAAATATTTGGGTATTCAGATTACTAGAAAACATAAAGCTTTATTCAATGCTAATCTTCTACCTTTAATAAATAAACTTAATATAATGATTAAATTTTGGAAAACACTTCCTTTATCATTAATAGTTAGAATAAATGCTATAAAAATGATTTTTCTACCACAGTTACTATATCTATTTCAGTCTATACCAGTATATGTACCAAAATATTTTTTTTCTAAATTAAACTCTAATATTACAAATTTTGTTTGGGACTATAAATCACATAGAATTAAAAAAGAACACTTATGTAAATCAAAAGATGTCGGGGGACTTTCACTCCCGAATATTCTGTATTACTATTCGGCAATACATATTAAGAATATAATTTACTGGTTGGATAGTTCAACCCAATAGACTGAATGGATAAAAATGGAGAAAGAGGATTGTTACCCTTGTAATATAGGAACGATCCTCTTCTCCCCGAAAAAAATGAACAATACAATATATAAGAACCCAATTATACAAGATAGAAACATAGAAACATAGAAAATAGGTGCAGGAGTAGGCCATTCGGCCCTTCGAGCCTGCACCGCCATTCAATATGATCATGGCTGATCATCCAACTCAGTATCCCGTACCTGCCTTCTCTCCATATCCCCTGATCCCCTTAGCCACAAGGGCCACATCTAACTCCCTCTTAAATATAGTCAATGAACTGGCCTCAACTACCCTCTGTGGCAAAGAGTTCCAGAGATTCACCACTCTCTGTGTGAAAAAGTTTTTCCTCATCTCGGTCTTAAAGGATTTCCCCCTTATCCTTAAGCTGTGACCCCTTGTCCTGGACTTCCCCAACATCGGGAACAATCTTCCTGCATCTAGCCTGTCCAACCGCATAATAATTTTGTACGTTTCTATAAGATCCCCTCTCAATCTCCTAAATTCTAGCGAGTATAAGCCAAGTCTATCCAGTCTTTCTTCATATGAAAGTCCTGACATCCCAGGAATCAGTCTGGTGAACCTTCTCTGCACTCCCTCTATGGCTATAATGTCCTTCCTCAGATTTGGAGACCAAAACTGTACGCAATACTCCAGGTGTGGTCTCACCAAGACCCTGTACAACTGCAGTAGAACCTCCCTGCTCCTATACTCAAATCCTCTTGCTATGAAGGCCAACATACCATTCGCTTTCTTCACTGCCTGCTGCACCTGCATGCCTACTTTCAATGACTGGTGTACCATGACACCCAGGTCTCGCTGCATCTCCCCATTTAATACAATAATACAATAAGAATATGGAAACAAATAAAATTATCCTTAAAATTAAGAAACCTATCATTGTTAACACCGATAGCGAATAATCCTTTATTTAAACCATCTATGATGGACAAAACATATAATCAATGGGAAAGTTTAGGAATTAAAAGGATTGGGGACATGTATGAAATGGGAGATTTACTATCATTTCAACAATTACAATTAAAATTTAAACTGAAAAACAATCATTATTTTAAATATTTTCAGATTTGCAATTTCTTGAAGACATATATACAGGGATATCAAAAAAGAACTCCTGATTTATTGGAAGAAGTAATGAATATTAAAGCTGATACACAAAAATTAATATCATATTTATATAATAGTATTTCAAATATAGATTTACCTGCGACTGAGGTAATTAGAGAAGAGTGGGAACGGGAATTAACTATAAAAATTACGAAGGTTACATGGGAAAAGTATTTGACATACATTCACAAATGTTCGATTAATGCAAGACATAATCTAATTCAATTTAAAATTTTACATAGATTGTATTACTCAAAAACAAGATTAAATAAATGTTATCCAAATATATCCCCCACTTGCGATAAATGTTTAACCCAAGATGCAACTATAACACACTCTTTTGTTTCCTGTATAAAACTTCATAGATTTTGGAGTGATATTTTTGAAATATTCACAAAATTATTTAAGATAAAAATGGAACCTAATAATGAATTGATTATATTTGGGGTAATAGAAGATGGGAATAAATTGAATCCATCTCAAAAATTATTTTTTAATTATGGTTTAATAATAGCAAAAAAATTAATATTGAAATTTTGGAAAAATACACCAATACCAACGCTCAAAATGTGGATTGCAAGTATGTTGGACACCGCACATCTTGAGGAAATGCGATTCCTCCTAATAGATAAATTTGACCAATTCACAACTAAATGGTCTCCATTTGTTGTCTTTTTGGAATCATGTGGTACAACACAATTGTAAAAGCTAATTCGTGACTGGGCGAGGGATGGTCAAGATTATAAATAAGATCTCCTTACTTCTTTTTTTTTCTTTTTCTTTCTTTTTCTTCTTTTATTTTATTTTTTCTATTTTCTATTTCTTAATTTTCTTCTTTCACTCTCTATTTTTCTTTTTCACACACTATATATCTCACATTTTTCTATTTTTCATTTTCTAACTTCTTTTTCTTTTTCTCCTTTATTATAAAAATAATAAGCTGTACATAATATGCATTATGAAAATATGATTGTATACAATTGTACTTACTTCTAATAAAATAAAAATATTAAAAAAATAAAAAAAATTAAAAAAAAATTAAAAAAAGTTTAGGGCCATCCAGGATTTAATGTCATCAAGACATAACAGAAGTGGTTTGACTGAGAAAGCATCTTTCTTCTTCAGCAGAAAATATATCTGACTATCATCAGCATAACAATGAAAAGAGATGCCATGCTTTCTAAGAATGGAACCCAGAGGATGTAAGTACAGTGAGAAAAGCAGGGGCCCCAAAATTGAGCCCTGTGGAACCCCATATGACAGAGGATTCAAAACCAGCAAGGCTTACACACATATTGCTCATCATCTGCGGTCACTCGAAACGAGTATGACTGTCCTCTCCTCTCCATACGGTCGTCTACTTGTGGGTCTGCAGATGTCTCTAGAGGCCGATCCGCGATCCACACACCTTGGTGCAATGTGTGCAGTGGAGACTGGCGGTGGTTGGTAGTCGTCGAGCCCCCTTCTCTCTCTCCTTATGGTGCTGTCGCTTTGTCTCTGCGATACGGTGTAGTTCCGTTTCATGACGTGCAGTTCCTTCCTGCACGGATTTCCTCTAGGAGCGTCTGTCCAGTGCAGTGTGCTCCCAGTTGCTCGATGTGATGTGGAATTTCATTGTCCCATCAATATGACAATAAAACACTCTTGACTCTTGATGTTGACCTTGAAACGTTTCTTTGGCCCGCCGGGGGCTCTCAGGTGCCTGTTGTAGGTGGTCCATGACTCAGCTCCATACAACAGAGTGGGGAGGCCAACGGCTCTGTAAACCGGCAGTTTTTTTTTAGTCTTTAGGTCTCGGTCTTCAAAGACTCTTTCCTGAGTCTGGCGTAGGCTCCACTGACACAACTCTGGCGATGGTTGACCTCAGAGTCGATGTCAGCTTTTGAGGAAAGAATGCTGCCAAGGTAGGGGAAGTGGTCAACATTTTCAAGAGTCGTGTCGTCCACTTTTATAGTGGGCTGGGTAGACGGCTGGTTGGGTGGAGGTTGATGTAGGACCTGGGTCTTCTTGATGTTTAAGGCTAGGCCCAGGGCTCTGTATGCCTTGGCTCTGTATGCCTATGTCTTCTGCGAAGTGTGCTGCAATGGCGCAGTCGTCCGTATACTGAAGCTCCATGATGGCGGTGTCACTGACTTTGCTCTTGGCCTTCAACCTATTAAGGTTGAAGAGCCCACCGTCAGTTCTGTAGCGGATTGGGATCCCCTGTGGCAGCTCTTCACCAATGAGGTGAGGTATGGCAGCAATGAAGACGACAAACGGAGTGGGTGCAATGATGCATCCCTGTTTGACCCCCGTTTCCACAGTGAAGGGCTCGGACTCAGAGCCGCAGTTGCTGAGCACTGTGACCAACATGCCATCATGTAGTGGCCTCAATATTCTGATGTACTTGTCGTGGCAACCATACCTTGATAGTATGGTCTACCGAGTCAAAAGCCTTTGTCAGGTCTATGAAGGCCTTGTACAAAGGCTGCTTTTGTTCACAACATTTTTCCTGGAGTTGGCGTGCTGTGAATATCATGTCTGCTGTACCTCTGGATGGGTGGAAGCCACACTGTGATTCTGGGAGTACTTCTTCAGACAGTGATAGGAGTTGGTTTGCGAGGACACAAGCAAGGACTTTGCCTGTTGTTGACAAGAGCGAGATGCCCCTGTAGTTTCCACATTCAGCCTTGTCCCCCTTCTTGAAAATGGTCACTATTAGAGCATCACTGAGTTTTGAGGGAAGATCTTTTTCCCAGACCTGGAGGAGTAGAGCGTGGATGTGGTGTAGGAGTTCCGGTCCACCTTCCTTTAAGATCTCAGCTGGGATCCCATCAGGACTGGTGGCCTTGTTGTTCTTAAGGCTTTTGTTGGCATCTTGAACCTCTGTCATAGTGGGAGGTTCTTCCATGTCTTCTCTGATGGGACTCTGGGGGATGTGGTCGGTAATATCTGGTTCAGTTGTGCTGTCACAGTTGAGGAGTTCCTGGAAGTGCTCCTTCCATCGGGCGTTTATGGACATTGTCCTTCAGCAGTTCTTGCCCGTCCTTTGAGCGCAGGGGGTCTAAGCCGCAGTAGCTTGTACCCTAGACGGCCTTAGTAGTGCTGAAGAAGCCTCTGGTGTCACCCGAGTCTGCCAGTCTCTGAATTTCCAGAGCTTTTTCTGTCCACCAAGAGTTCTTAAGCTCCCTCACCCAACTCTGGACGTCCGTCTTGTCTCTGGAGTGAGCCGCTCTTTTGGCCTTGCAGTTTACATCATTTTGCCAGGCACAAAAAGCTTTCCTTTTCTTGGAGATGAGCTGTTCTATCTCTGGGTCGTTCTCGTCAAACCAGTCCTGGTGTTTTCTGGAATTGCAACCAAAGATGGTTTTGCAGGTATCAAGGATGGTGGATTTGAGCCGTTTCCAGTGCTCTTCAATGTCATCAGGATATTCCTATTGGAGGCTTTCCACAAGAGAGACCTGAAGTCGCTCTGGGTAGCAGTTACCTCCAGGCTATCAAGGTTCAGCCTTTGCCAGATCTGCTTCTTTTGAATCCTCCTCTTCCTCTTGAGTGTGATGGACATCATGGACCGGATGAGGCGATGATCTGTCCAGCAGTCATCTGCATCAATCATTGCCCTTGTGTTCACGTCACGGCGGTCCCTGGCTCGTAAAATGACAGTCAATGAGATGCCACTGTTTGGAGCGGGGGTGTCTCCAAGATGCCTTAAGTTTGTTTTTCTGGCGAAAGAGGGTGTTAGTGATGGTGAGGTCGTGCTGAGCACATTTGCTGAGAAGCAGAGCTCCGTTGGAGTTGATGTTCCCGATGCCTATGGTACCGTTCCAGACGCGTTGGTCCCGGTCGACCTTGGCGTTGAAGTCTCCGAAGAGAAGAATCTTATCCTCCCTGGGGATTCTAGACAGTATCTCATCCAAGCAGGCGTAGAAGGTCTTGCTTTCTGCACTCACATGGAGCTTGACAATTTCTGCTTTTGACGGCAATTTCCATCATGCTGCACCCATCACATCTCCGACTCTTCCTTTCCCTTTCTGAATCTCTGTCTTCCCTTTCAGAGGATTAGTCAGCAACAAACATCCATTATAACCCATAGACTTTCACAAATATCTTGACTCCCACTCTGCCTCCTGGAACGACTTCATTCCATTCGCCAAATTCCTCTGACCTCATCATATCAGCTCTGATTACAAGACCTCTGAGATTAATCATGCCTTCCAATCTAACATAGTTGATTAAGCTCTCCGCTGCCTATAATCTACATCCTGCACTTCTGCTCTTCCCTCCTTTGCACTGGACCAGAGCCCATAGAGTTCCTCAGGCCCTCACTTTTCAGTCCACCCGCCTCTGCATTCAATGGATCTGCAGTACATCAACAATCTCCTTTCCTATCCTTTCAGAAGTCTGGCGAAACCATTCCCTTTGTGACTCCTTGGTCCACTCTTCCATCTCCAACCATTTCCCTTCTCACAGCACTTTCTCATCCAACCACAGTACATGTAACAAATTGTTACCTCTTCCCTTGCCACCATCTCATAGCCCAAAATGTCCTATCAGGGTTAACCAGCATTTTACATGTACTTCTACCACTGTAGTGCACTGCTTATATTGCTCACGATGTAGTCTCCTCTAATTTGGAGAAACCAAATGCAGATAGGTGATAACTTCAGTAGCACTTTTGTTCCATCTATAGGAATGACCCTGAGCTTCCTGTTAGCTATCACTTTAATTTCTTATCTCACTCCCACTCTGACCTTCTGTTTGTGGCTTTCTGCACTATTCCAACAACGCCCAATGTTAGCTTGGAGAACAGCACCACACCTTCTATCTGGTCATGTTGTACCTGTCAGCATTCAACATCATATTCAACAATTTCAGTGAACTTGTTTTCTCTGTTTGTATCCAAAATAGCCAATGGATAGTAAGGTTTATCCACTTGTAATATTATTCATTTTTTCACTCTCCTCAGATACTATTCCACTGGCATTTCCAGCATTCCCTTTTGGTTTCAGTTTTCAATGGCTCCCACGTGTATTTCAAAGCTTTTACCTCTCTTTTTATTTTTACTCTCCCTAACAATCCTAAACAACATATTCACTGGAATTCTTTGCAAACTGGATAATACGAAGGGAATCCTAGTCTTACCCTAACAAAGATATTCCCTTTATTTTACTTTGGAGACAGAGCTCCTCCAGCCGTAAGTAGTTTAAAACTCCAGGTAAGTGGGAAACTTAGCTGGAGTTTAGATTCATTTTGTTGTGGTGCCGTGCTCTGGGTTTCTGTTCCAGGAAGCACCATGGACGAGACGACCAAGGGGAGAGGCGAGCCGCAGGTAAATCGATGGAGAGCCGCGGGAGTGCGGTCTGTAATCGGCTGCCTCGTACCCCTAGTCGCCGGGAGCGGGGCGACTGCAGACTTGGTGCTGCAAAGCACGGAGCCAACGCCAGTCGGGCGCAAGGCCACGGACAAGTCTGCGAGGCCCTCGGACTCAACTGAATCGGGCCAGGAGGAGTCCCTTACGGGGCTGGATACTGTTTTTTCAACGGTTATCCCAAAGGGAGCACCTTATACAGGGGTTGCTCCAGCAAGGCACACTCCGGGGGAGGAGCCAGGCTGGAGAAGAGCCACGCCGGCTGCACCTAGTAGAGGGCTGCTTGATAGCACCCTCATTGGAGAGGCGAGTGCAGAGGGTCAGCTGAGTTCTGACCCCGACTCTGACGGTGAGTTCGATCCTAGCGAAGAACGGCCGTTGTCAGAGGTCCCATCTCTGGCAGCACGATTCGCTGTCCCGTCAGAGTCTGGAGAGCCACTGGGATATGAGCTGGCCTCCACGATATAGAGGGCTGCTTGATAGCACCCTCATTAAAGAGGCGAGTGCAAATGGTCAGCTGAGTTCTGACCCCGACTCTGACGGTGAGTTCGATCCTAGCGAAGAACGGCCGTTGTCAGAGGTCCCATCTCTGGCAGCACGATTCGCTGTCCCGTTAGAGTCTGGAACCGCCAAGAAACAGGAGACCCAAGGGAACTGCGTGTTGCTGAAGGTGCCAGCAGTGAACCGGGTGATATGGAGCCAGATGGGCGTGGGCATGCGTGCCCAGGAGATGAAGCTGCAGAGAATCCTGAAACTCCTTGGCTCAGGAATCACGGCGTTCGCTAGAACGGTGGATGGAGGGCATCTGTCGGAAACACAGCAAGAGGTACTAGGGTTGCTTTGTCGCGCCCATTTTGAGATAAATTGTCTCAGGAAAAGTGCCATTCGGCCCACCATTAATCCCATGTTTGCAGCACTCTGCCAGCCCAGCAACATACAGCCGGCCAACCTACTCTTCGGAGAGGACCTCGCCAAGCGTGTCAAGGATATGGATGACGAGGTAAAGACGGTGGGCTTGATCAAGCCACCGGCGGTCGGCAAGTTTCCAAAAAAGAAAGTACCCCTACAAACGAGCGACAGATTGGTCTGGACCAGGAACAAGTCGGCCGGCAATGCAGATGCGCAGTTGGCATTCTGCAGCGGGAACACGGTCAAACGTGGGGCTTCCCGCCAGGGGCCGGTGACAACGGGATCCACCAGGTACCAAGGAGGTAGGTGGCCCTGGTTCTCATGTGCACATATCAAATGTGACACAACTAAAATCTGGGGGTACATTACATCTGTTCCGGGATGAATGGAAGCAAATTATCTCAGATCTGTTTATACTGAGTGTTATTCAAGGGTTTCGAATGGAGTTCAATCCAAATTGTGATTTGCACATTCAGCATGTTCCTGGGAGAACTTTTCAGTTTTCACTAACAGAACAGATGGAGGTTCAGGCTGAGCTTGAAAGCTTATGTGATAAAGGTGTAATTGGAAAGTCAGTTCACCAACTCCATCAATTTGTGTCTAATATTTTTTCCCAGGCCAAAAAAGGATGGGGGAATGCAGTATAGACATTTTAAGATGGAAACATTTGTCACTACCAAGCAACTGGGTTTCAGAGGATGCTATATGGCAACTACAGTGGCTTGCAAAAGTATTCATACCCCTTGAACTTTTCCACATTTTGTCATGTTACAACCACAAACGTAAATGTATTTTATTGGGATTTTATGTGATAGACCAACACAAAGTGGTGCATAATTGCGAAGTGGAAGGAAAATGATACATGGTTTTCAAATTTTTTTACAAATAAAAAACTGAAAAGTGTGGCGTGCAAAAGTATTCAGTCCCCCTGAGTCAATACTTTGTAGAACCAACTTTCGCTGCAATTACAGCTGCAAATCTTTTGGGGGTATGTCTCTACCAGCTTTGCACATCTAGAGACTGAAATTTTTGCCCATTCTTCTTTGCAAAATAGCTCAAGCTCAGTCAGATTGGATGGAGAGTGTCTGTGAACAGCAATTTTCAAGTCTTGTCAGAGATTCTCAATTGGATTTAGGTCTGGACTTTGACTGGGCCATTCTAACACGTGAATATGCTTTGATCTAAACCATTCCATTGTAGCTCTGGCTGTATGTTTAGAGTTGTTGTCCTGCTGGAAGGTGAACCTCCGCCCCAGTCTCAAGTCTTTTGCAGACTCTAACAGGTTTTCTTCCAAGATTGCCCTGTATTTGGCTCCATCCATCTTCCCATCAACTCTGACCAGCTTCCCTGTCCCTGCTGAAGAAAAGCATCCCCTCAGCATGATGCTGCCACCACCATGTTTCACAGTGGGGATGGTGTGTTCAGGGTGATGTGCAGTGTTAGGTTTCCGCCACACATTGCGTTTTGCATTTAGGCCAAAATCTTCAATTTTGGTCTCATCTGACCAGAGCACCTTCCTCCACATGTTTGCTCTGTCCCCCACATGGCTTGTGGCAAACTGCAAACGGGACTTCTTATGGCTTTTTTTCAACAATGGCTTTCTTCTTGCCACTCTTCCATAAAGGCCCGATTTGTGAAGTGCACGACTAATAGTTGTCCTGTGGACAGATTCTCCCACATGAGCTGTGAATCTCTGCAGCTCCTCCAGAGTTACCATGGGCCTCTTGGCTGCTTCTCTGATCAATGCTCTCCTTCCCCGGCCTGTCAGTTTAGGTGGACGGCCATGTCTTGGTAGGTTTGCAGTTGTGCCATACTCTTTCCATTTTCGGATGATGGATTGAACAGTGCGCCGTGAGATTTATACTGAGATTAGATTACACACAAGTGGACTCTATTTACTAATTAGGTGACTTCTGAAGGCAATTGGTTGCACTGGATTTTATTTAGGGGTATCAGAATAAAGGGGGCTGAATACTTTTGCACACCACACTTTTCAGTTTTTTATTTGTAAAAAAATTTGAAAACCATGTATCATTTTCCTTCCACTTCACAATTATGCGCCACTTTGTGTTGGTCTATCACATAAAATCCCAATAAAATACATTTACGTTTGTGGTTGTAACGTGACAAAATGTGGAAAAGTTCAAGGGGTATGAATACTTTTGCAAGCCACTGTATAGAGCTTAAAGATGCGTATTACTCAGTGTCTGTTCATTTGCAGGATAGAAGATATTTGAAATTCACCTGGATGGATCAACTATGGCACAAAATTGTTAAAACCTATACTAGGCATGCTGAGAGGCCAGGGTCATGTGCTCATGGCTTATCTCGATGATATCTTGATTGCAGGGGTATCCAAGAGAACAGCTGAAGTAACCGGTGGCAGTTGTTAAATTCACTTTTCAAAGATTGGGCTTCATTATCCATCCAGAGAAATCCAAATTAACACCTGACTATTTGGGTCACAATTGATTCAATTAACATGGTAGTGACTCTGCCCAGGGAGGAAAGGGTAGAGCTAATTGACAGCTGTATCAAGCTAATGGAGGCACTAAGGATACATTTGGGTCATTATAATAGACCCATGCAGTTATCAGCAGAGGCTGTTGCTGATTTGCAATGATGGATTCAGCATGTGTCCAGTAGTTCGAGCATAGTAGTGTTTGAGCAGCCTTCCATGATTTTGCAGATGGATGTCAGTGCACTCGGGTGGGGTGCCACGGATACGAGTTCCAGCTGTGGAGGCAGATGGACTAAGCAAGAGGCATCGCTTCTGCAGACATGGGGAATTAACTATTTAGAGCGTTTCGGAGCTTTTTATGGATAAGGCTTATTGCTCTAACAAAGGTAACCTGCATGTTCAGTTTCAGATTGACAATACTACGGCAGTGGCATATATTAATCACATGGGTGGAATCAAGTCGGTATCTTGTGACAGATTGGCTAATCAAATTTGGACCTGGTGTATTGATAAAGATATTTGGCTTTCAGCTATTTATCTACCAGGTAGATTCAACATAGTAGCAGATGCCAGGTCACGAAAGTTCCATGACAACACAGAGTGGATGTTGAACCAGGTGTTCAATAATATAGTACTTATATATGAATGCCAGATATCGATTTGTTTTGCATCAAGGTTTAACCACCAGCTGCCTAAATATGTTTCATGGGAACCAGACCCGGGGGCAGTTGCAATTGATGCTTTCTCGCTACATTGGGGTGGTATGTTTTTATATATTTTCCCACCATTCTGCCTCATAGGTAGGAGTCTGCAAAAAAATCAAGCAGGATGCCGCTTCGGGGGTTTGTAATACCTACTTGGCCGACTCAAGCATGGTTCACTTTGATGTTACAGTTGGCGATCCAACCTCCTTTGGTGATTCCCAAGCGTAGGAATTTACTGGAGCACCCGCTAACACGGGAAAGTCATCCGTTATGTGACCGTATTGACTTGTTAATTTGCAGGTTTTAAGAAGGCCATACCTGGGGCGAGGACTGTCTGGGCAAACGGTGGACATGCTCACTGCAGCCTGGAGAAAGAGTACTCAAAAGCGGTATATTACTTATGTAAAAAAATGGGAGCAATATTGTGTACGAAATAATATTGACTATAGTACTGCAGGTATTGTGGATGTTTTAGAGTTCCTGTCGACACTCTACTATGATGAGGGGCTCAGTTATAGCGCCATTAATACAGCTATAAGTGCTTTGTCCTCATATCTTTTGAAGGGGTCAGGGAAAGATCCTATTGGTTCTCATCCTCTCATAGCTCGATTGATGAAAGGAATTTAAACTCCAAACCTCCTAAACCCAGGTATATGGCGATCTGGGATGTAAGTATGGTCCTCAAGATGCTTCGTCAGTGGGTTCCTGTCACGTCTCTGAATTGGCCAAACTCACCATGAAGGTGGTCATGCTCATGGCATTCGTATCAGCACAGCGAGTGCAGACTTTGCAAAAGCTTCAGCTAGACAGGATGGAAGTGGCTAAAGAGAATGTTATGTTCTATATTTACGACCTGCTCAAACAGAGCAGGCCAGGTGTGACAGGTTTTTAAAATTGTGTTTTCAGCATATCCTACTGATCCATGTTTATAAGGACACATTTATTACGTTATATTGAAGCTACACGGACCTTAAGAAATGTGGAAACAGGATTGTTTATCAGTTACAAGAAACCACACAAGAGAGTGTCAGTGCAGACTATCTCAAGGTGGTTAAAGCAAGTATTGATTCAGGCAGGAATTAACACTGACGTGTATACATCTCATTCCACTAGGGCAGCAGCAACGTCGGCGGCCAGGGCAATGGACGTTCCCATCGACCATATTCTCGCAGCCGCAGGGTGGTCAAATGAATTGCTTTTTCAACGTTTTTTTACCATCGGCCGATTGCCGATCGGGGGCTGTTTGCTAATTCAGTATTAAGTTCTGTTTAAGTTTCCCCTGGGATAGAGGGGTTACTGTTTGTTTTGATTATTCAAATCAATTGTTACTGCATGATATTCAATTTCATGTTTAACGCATTATTGATTATTTCTCATCCGAAGTCAATCAATGCAGTGAGAAGCAGGGATTTGAATCTGCGGCATAAAATCACAGAGCTTTGAACTCTTCACGGAATCACTCACGTGACTCCGAAGTAAAATAGCAAGATTAAACAAGAACTTACCAGTTTGAAGTTTGATCTTTATTTTATGAGGTTACGTTGGTGATTATGTGCCCACCGCGCCCAACCCTCTCTCTCATAAAGGTCATATGGTAGTTCTCATGTTGCTGATCTTACTATGTTACTTCAAATAGTCTGTTATCTGTGATTTCATACCGCTGCTTTGAAGATTGACGCGCATGCGCTCTGGCGGGACTTCTTCACGTAATCACCAACGTAACTCCTCATAAAATAAAGATCAAACTTCAAACTGGTAAGTTCTCGTTTAATCTTACTATTCTATCAGTCAATCCCCATCCTCTCTGCAACTTAAAATGAACTTGTTTTGTCATGATTTCAATTCTGATGAAGGATCTTTGACTCAAACCTTTGACTGTTTCTCTTTCTACTGTTGCTGCCACCTACTGGGTGGCATATTATTTGTTATCTTCATTCTCTCAAATTTGGAAGATTGGGAAGAAATCTTAGTTACAGGGCTCAGCAGGCTCCCCTTCTACCTGACTGCTGTACCCTAAAGACAAATGTCAGTTCCCATGAAATGTGCTGCTCTAATCCAAGCTATTCCCCCGTGGAGCTCTGCAGGTACAGGCACATTGGTGCATACAATAATCTTCTGAAATCCTGAAAAGTGTGATCAGTGAGCAACCATAGAATCACGCAGCATAGAAACACACCCTTGATCTAGTATTTATATGTCAGTCATCGTACTTATTTCCCAGCACTTAGTCTATGCACAGCCATGCCATGGCATTTCAAGTGTTTAAATGTTGTAAATGGCCTGTCCCACTTACACACATTTTTGGCGACTTGCCGCACCCGTCAGTCGCAGCAGGTTGACGACAATTTTCGAAATGTTGAAAATCCTGCGGCGACCAGTAAAAGGTACGACTCTTTGGGCCACTACTCGCAACCATACAGGCGTCACCCCGCGACATGTGGCCCAAAGAGTCGTACCTTTTTCTGGTTGCCGCTGGATTTTCAACATTTTGAACACTTTCGGCGACCTACTGCAACTATGACAGGTGCCGGCAAGTCACCGAAAAAATTGCGTAAGTGGGACAGGCCCTTTAGAATGCCTGCCTCCACCATTCCCTCAAGCACTGTGGTCCAGATTTTAATCATCCTGTGGTGTAAAAGTGCAAGAGCCCTCTAAATCTCTTACAATTTCTTTTAAACCACTGTTTTCTTGTTATAGTTTGCTCTATTAAAGAAAACGTTTCTCACTGTCTAGCCTATTTATGCTTCTCAGTCAGGTTCCCCTTCAGCCTTCGCCATGCAAAGATCCCCCAGCCCTGGTTTGACTTCCCAAAATGCAACACCTCGCATTTATCTGTATTAAACTCCATTAACCATTCCTCAGCCCGCATGCCCAACCGATCAAGATTCTGCTGCAATTTTCGATAACCTATGATGCCTTTTGTGTCATATGCAAACTTGATAAATATGACGTACATTCTCATCCAAATTATTGATAAAAAACAACAAACAGCAAAGAGCCCAGCACTGATCCCTGAGGCACACCATTAGTCACAGGCCACCTGTCCAAGAAACAACCTTCCACCATCATCCTCTGCTTCCTTCCATGAGGCCAATTCTCTATCTAATCAATCCTTCCAAATGTGTGACACCAGAACCGTGTACCTCTTCAGTTGTAGTCTACCAAGCAATTTTTATCAAGTTGAACCATAATCTCCTTGCTCGTACATCTGCCCCAGCAAATGAAGGCAAGTAGCCCCTATACCTTCTTAACCACCTTATCTATCTGTGTTGCTGCCTTCAGGGATCCTTGTATATGTACATCTCAGTCTTTCTGTTCCTTAGTAATTCCCAGTGTCCTACCTAATTGTGCATATCAGATCGTTAACAGTCCTCCTACAATACATTTTGTGTCTATCTTCACTATCACTGTCTGCTTCCTGTCACCATGTCAATTTAAGATCCAATTTGCCAAAATTAGCCTGGATCCCTTTACCTTCTCCGACATGGAACCTTGTCACAAACAAAGCCATGCTATTTGCTCATGTCATGCCTTACTTTCCTCTTCTTCTGTCCCTTCCACCTACATCTCTTCCTCTGGCTTCGTGTTTCACTCCTCTTCTCTCCTTATCTTACAGCCTTTGGAGGGGTGGAAGATTGCAACCTTCACATGGTTCGCCCTGTTTCGACGAATAACCCGGCGTGCACAATCACATAAGATCAAATAGAACAAGTTGTCCTAAAACTTTAGGCTGTGCACGCCATACGCAAGAAGAAGACAGCCTTTTGTCTCCTTTTCAATTCTACCCTTTGTCCACCCATCAAAATCCCCTTTACATGTATCCACCTATCATTTGCCAGGCTTCGTCCTACCTTCACCTCTTTTCATGCTTTCTGCCCTCTACTACAAATAGCTTGAAGGTTTCCATCCCGAAATGTTGGCTATCCATGTCCTCTAGCGATGCTGCGTCCGAGCGGTGAGTTTAAAAACTGATCGCGGGGCTTTGCTTTACAGAGGCCCAGGAGCCGTTGGAGCGGTTGCAGAGGGAGGAGTTGCCCAAATCTGTAACGTCCCAACGTCCCAACGTTCCATTCGCATTTCAAAACAAGTGGGCTTGAGGAAGCGGCTGATCGGTGGAAGCGGACAAGAGGGAGCAGCTGATTGGGAGTCAGATCCCTGCTGATTTCTTCCAGCAGTTTGTATTGTATTGTATTGTACTTTGTATTGTATCCAGGGTAAGGGGGGAGTATGAGTGCCAGGGCAGTTTGCTGTTCTGGATGTCAGATGTGGAAGGTCAAGGAGTCTGATAGCCTTCCAGACGTCCACATCTGCGCCAGGTGCATTGAGATGGGGCTCCTAAGGGACCGTATTAGGAACCTGGAGCAGCAGCTCGATGACCTCCGTCTGGTCAGGGAGAGCGAGGAAGTCATAGAGAGGAGTTACAGAGTGGTGGTCACTCCAAGACCACAGGAGGCAGGCAAGTGGGTCATGGTTAGGAGGGGCAAGGGGCAAGGGGCAGAGGCAGGGACTAGAGAGTACCCTGGTGGCTGTACACCGTGACAATAAGTACTCCTGTTTGAGTACTGTTGGGGGGGACAGCCTACCTGGGGGTAGCAACAGCAGCCGTGCCTCCGGTACAGAGACCGACCCTGTTGCTCAGAAGGGTAAGGAAAATAAGAGGAGTAATAGGGGACTCTATAGTTAGGGGGTCAGATAGGCGATTCTGTGGATGCAGTCAGGAGACCCGGATGGTAGTTTGCCTCCCTGGTGCCAGAGTCTGGGATGTGTCTGAACGTGTCCAGGATATCCTGAAATGGGAGGGAGGGGAGCCCGAGGTCATGGTACCAATGACATAGGTAGAAAAAGGAGAAGAGGTCCTGAAAGGAGAATTTAGGGAGTTAGGAGGAGAGTTAAGGAGAAGGTAACAATCTCGGGATTACTGCCTGTGCCACGCGACAGTGAGAGTAGGAATGGAGCGAGGTGGAGGATAAATGCGTGGCTGAAGGACTGGTGCAGAGGGCAGGGATTCAAGTTTCTGGATCATTGGGACCTCTTTTGTGGAAGGTGTGACCTGTACAAAAAGGACGGGTTGCACTTGAACCCGAGGGGGACCAATATCCTGGCGGGGAGATTTGCAAAGGCTACTGCGGTGACTTTAAACTAGAACGATTGGGGGGAGGGACTCAAATAGAGAAAGCTAGTAGACAGTGTGTGAGGCAGGTGGCAGAGAAGGGAAGCACTCAGACCCAACATGTAGGGGGGAAAGAAGAAAAAAATAATAATAAACAGAGAATAAGAGGTGGTGGGTTTCTTAAATGTGTGAGCAGAGAGACAGAGGGGTGTAAAATGAGGGTAGAAGCAATAGGTAGCAAGGTGAAAAGTAAAAGTGGCAGGCAGACAAATCCAGGGCAAAAAAAAAAGGGCCACTTTTCAACATAATTGTATAAGGGGTAAGAGCGTTGTAAAAACAAGCCTGAAGGCTTTGTATCTCAATGCAAGGAGCATTCGTAATAAGGTGGATGAGTTGAATGTGCAGATAGCTATTAATGATTATGATATAGTTGGGATCACGGAGACATGGCTCCAGGGTGACCAAGGCTGGGAGCTGAACATCCAGGGATATTCAATATTCAGGAGGGATAGACAGAAAGGAAAAGAAGGTGGGGTAGCGTTGCTGGTTAGAGAGGAGATTAACGCAATAGAAAGGAAGGACATTAGTTTGGAGGATGTGGAATCGATATGGGTAGAGCTACGAAACACTAAGGGGCAGAAAACGCTAGTGGGTGTTGTGTACAGGCCACCTAACAGTAGTAGTGGAGTTGGGGATGGCATCAAACAGGAAATTAGAAATGCGTGCAACAAAGGTAAAACAGTTATAATGGGTGACTTCAATCTACATATAGATTGGGTGAATCAAATTGGCAGGGGTGCTGAGGAAGAGGATTTCTTGGAATGTATGCGGGATAGTTGTCTAAACCAACATGTAGAGGAACCAACGAGAGAGCAGGCTATTCTAGACTGGGTATTGAGTAATGAGGAAGGGTTAGTTAGCAGTCTTGTTGTGCGTGGCCCCTTGGGCAAGAGTGACCATAATATGGTTGAGTTCTTCTTTAGGATGGAGAGTGACATTGTTAATTCAGAAACAAGGGTTCTGAACTTAAAGAAAGGTAACTTTGAGGGTATGAGACGTGAATTGGCCAAGATTGACTGGCAACTGATTCTTAAAGGGTTGACGGTGGATATGCAATGGAAGGCATTTAAAGACTGCATGGATGAACTACAACAATTGTTCATCCCAGTTTGGCAAAAGAATAAATCAGGGAAGGTAGTGCATCCGTGGATAACAAGGGAAATCAGGGATAGTATCAAAACAAAAGATGAAGCATACAAATTAGCCAGAAAAAGCAGCCTACCAGAGGACTGGGAGAAATTCAGAGTCCAGCAGAGGAGGACAAAGGGCTTAATTAGGAAAGGGAAAATAGATTATGAAAGAAAACTGGCAGGGAACATAAACACTGACTGCAAACGTTTTTATAGATATGTGAAGAGAAAAAGACTAGATAAAACAAATGTAGGTCCCTTGCAGTCAAAAACAGGTAAATTGATCATGGGGAACAAGGACATGGCAGACCAATTCAATAACTACTTTGGTTCTGTCTTCACTAAGGAAGACATAAATAATCTGCCGGAAATAGCAGGGGACCGCGTGTCAAATGAGATGGAGGAACTGAGTGAAATCCAGGTGAGCCGGGAAGTGGTGTTAGGTAAATTGAATGGATTAAAGGCCGATAAATCCCCAGGGCCAGATAGGCTGCATCCCAGAGTACTTAAGGAAGTAGCCCCAGAAATAGTGGATGCATTAGTGATAATTTTTCAAAACTCCTTAGATTCTGGAGTAGTTCCTGAGGATTGGAGGGTAGCTTATGTAACCCCACTTTTTAAAAAGGGGGGGAGAGAGAAAACGGGGAATTACAGACCAGTTAGTCTAACATCAGCAGTGGGGAAACTGCTAGAGTCAGTTATTAAAGATGGGATAGCAGCACATTTGGAAAGTGGTGAAATCATTGGACAAAGTCAGCATGGATTTACGAAAGGTAAATCATGTCTGACGAATCTTAAAGAATTTTTCGAGGATGTAACTAGTAGAGTGGATAAGGGAGAACCAGTGGATGGGTTATATCTGGACTTTCAGAAGGCTTTCGACAAGGTCCCACGTAAGAGATTAGTATACAAACTTAAAGCACACGGTATTGGGGGTTCAGTATTGATGTGGATAGAAAACTGGCTGGCAAACAGGAAGCAAAGAGTAGGAGTAAACGGGTCCTTTTCAGAATGGCAGGCAGTGACTAGTGGGGTACCGCAAGGCTCAGTGCTGGGACCCCAGCTATTTACAATATATATTAATGATTTGGACGAGGGAATTGAATGCAACATCTCCAAATTTGCGGATGACACGATGGGGGGGGCAGTGTTAGCTGTGAGGAGGATGCTAGGAGGCTGCAAGGTGACTTGGATAGGCTGGGTGAGTGGGCAAATGCATGGCAGATGCAGTATAATGTGGATAAATGTGAGGTTATCCACTTTGGTGGCAAAAACAGGAAAGTAGACTATTATCTGAATGGTGGCCGATTAGGAAAAGGAGAGATGCAACGAGACCTGGGTGTCATGGCACACCAGTCATTGAAAGTAGGCATGCAGGTGCAGCAGGCAGTGAAGAAAGCGAATGGTATGTTAGCATTCATAGCAAAAGGATTTGAGTATAGGAGCAGGGAGGATCTACTGCAGTTGTACAGGGTCTTGGTGAGACCACACCTGGAGTATTGTGTACAGTTATGGTCTCCAAATCTGAGGAAAGACATTCTTGCCATAGAGGGAGTACAGAGAAGGTTCACCAGACTGATTCCTGGGATGTCAGGACTTTCATATGAAGAAAGACTGGATAGACTCGGCTTGTACTCGCTAGAATTTAGAAGATTGAGGGGGAATCTTATAGAAACTTACAAAATTCTTAAGGGGTTGGACAGGCTAGAGGCAGGAAAATTGTTCCCGATTTTGGGGAGGTCCAGGACAAGGGGTCACAGTTTAACGATAAAGGAGAAATCTTTTAGGACCGAGATGAGAAAAAAAAAATTTACACAGAGAGTGGTGAATCTCTGGAATTCTCTGCCACAGAAGGTAGTTTAGGCCAGTTCATTGGCTATATTTAAGAGGGAGTTAGATGTGGCCCTTGTGGCTAAAGGGATCAGGGGGTATGGAGTGGAGGCAGGTACAGGATACTGAGTTGGATGATCAGCCATGATCATATTGAATGGCGGTGCAGGCTCGAAGGGCCGAATGGCCTATTCCTGCACCTATTTTCTATGTTTCTATGTTTCTATGACCCATTGAGTTACTCCAAAATGTTGTTTTTTATTGTAAACTAGCAACAGCAGTTCATTAGTTTTGATTAACTCGTACCTCTTCAGGTACAGATTAAGCTGCTTATATTATTTCATCACCGATGCCTAATAACTGCAAAAACATTTGCACCTAACTGACGTATAGATTTTTTGCATACATTGATCTCTGTACAACATTTACCAATTGCACACATTTTCATACAACGTAGATGGGTCATTAAACCCATCGAGTCCATGATGGCTCACTGAGCAATTCCACCCTTCCCACAATTTTCCTTGTAACCTATTCTCATCATATTCCCATCAATTATGCAATCCAATTACAACAGTAGCAATTTATACTAGTCAATTTATCTACCAACCCCTCACATTTTTGAGGTGTGGGAAGAAACCGGAACACCCAGAGAAAAACTAATTTGGTCTCGGAGTGAACAGACGTATTGTGAGAAATGTGGGTCCTGAGTGCAGGAGACACAACTTACAAATTCAGATTCTCACATCCTCAGCTTCCTAAAAATAGTTTGGACATTCATTGTTAAGCTTACATGTTAGACATGTTTTAGGGTAGCAACAACAGAAAGAACCCTTGGAGAGAGAAGTCTGAACCCTTGGAGGGAGACAGATCTGATTTCAATATTGATTTTCATTTCTACCTCTTTTATGTAGTGTTGCCAAGTCAGACTGAGGTCAGATTAAATTAGATTTAGCTCTTAGGGCTGAGGGAATCAAGGGATATGGGGATAAAGCCGGAACGGGATACTGATTTTGGATGATCAGCCATGATCATAATTAAATGGCGGTGCTGGCTCGAAGGGCCGAATGGCCTACACCTGCACCTATTTTCTATATTTCTAATTCAAAGGATATGAATTAATAATGGATTAGATCCAGATCTTGGGCCTTTGATATATCTCAATATTATATTACCTATTGAGTACTGTGGTTATAAACATGTGCTGCTGCAAGTATGAATTTCATTATTCTGTTTTGATACATATGACAGTAAAACGCTCCTATCTCTGTGCAAGCCTCTTTGTACCCCATTTACTCTATACTCCTCACTTCTCTGTAAATCTCTCTTTTCTTTCCCCTCTCTGCCCATCTCTCTCATTCCTTTTGTTTTCTGCCCATCTTCCTCTCTCCACATTACTCCCAACTATTCTTGTACTCTTCCTTTTCCTCCCATCCACTCTTTCTTCCCGTCTTTGTCCATCTCAGGAATTTGATTCCCAACAGATTCCACAGGAGCAGCTGAGTGCCCATTCACTACAATCCCCATTGTATATCTTTAAGTTTGGTGGGAGACTCCCAATATGTTTCTGCATTCATTACCATGACCCTTGACTCTCTCCTCTCTTTTTCTTCATCTTCCCTTGCCCCATCCTACAAACATTATATTTCCTTTCCATCCTCTCTTTATGATCTTCTCCCACACTTTTCCTACCGTCACTATTCTGGAGCTTCCCATAGTGGTGCTCTCTTCCTTCTCTCCAAATATTTTCAACCATTCTATCTAACTTCACCTTTCTTGCAGTCCATTCTTCAATTTCCCTTCATAAATCAGAACTACTCTCTTTCTTCAATACTTCATTAACCTGTCATTTATATATCCATGCCCTCCTCCTCCTCTCATATTTTCTAATTTCTCCTTCATACTTTGCTCCAGTCAATGCTACTATCCTGCTTCCTTCCTTTTCCTCCTTTTCAATATGCCATATCCCTGTTTTCCTCCTACACCCAACCTTATTTTCTCTCTTATGGCTCCCTTTACCATCTCTACAACTTGTCCTCCTTTTGTCCACTATTTCTTTTATTTTCTCTCCTCCTCCGAACCGCCATTCTAGCTCTACCCATTCTCTCTCTCCTTTTCATCTGCTGCCCTTCCCCACTTTTCTTTTTCTACCCCAAGATCATATTTTTCCATCCTCCCTTTTTTCTACCTAATTTCTACTCCACAACAACCCCATTCATCTTCCACTCTTTAATAATAGAGATAAAGTAGTATTCATTTTGCACACCCATCAAGAATGATTAACATGGATAAGGTTATATTGGTCATCTATAAAATTAAAAGTCTCATCTTGACCACTTCCTGTTTGCACTGCATATTGATTTTAGAAACATCGCTACCACTTACGGCTGTGATTTTTGGCCATCTTACTCAGAGTCCCCCTCTGCTGCGCAGGACAAGAGGATTTTTCCCATCGACGAAAAATAAGTTATTAGTGTTAACAAAATGTTGAGATTCTCTCTCCTGTCAATCACTGCCATGAAGTCCACGCCCCTTCCGGTGGGAGGGGGAGGGACTATAAAACCCAGAAGTGTGGGTGTGGCTCAGTCTCTGCAAGATGGGGGAGGGAGAGGTCACCTTGGTGGCCTTGTACCCTGCTTGAAATGGTAGGAAACTGCTTTTGAATTTGGTGGCCATGCACCCTGCTTGAAATAGTATGAAACTGCTTTTGAATTTGGTGGCCTTGCACCCTGCTTGAAATGGTAGGAAACTGCATTTGAATTTGGTGGCCTTGCTCCCTGCTTAAATGGTAGGAAACTTCATTTGAATTTGGTGGCCTGCACTCTGCTTGAAATGGAATTTCAAGGAATAGCCATGAGTCAACTGCCAGCCCACCAGCCGTGAGTGAGTGGGCTGCCAGCACACCAGGCTTGAGTGACTGAGCTGCCAGGCCAAGAATACATTTGGACCACAATGTCCATACTAGCCCTCTGGAAACCAGTCCCTTCAGCCCACAACACCCGTACTAGCGTTCCAGAAAGACCCCCCCCCCACTGGCCACCAATATTGGAATTGGTGGAGAGGTGGAATATTGCGTTGGGGGACCAGCCCTCCCGTGTGAACATGGGACCCAACGGGTTCCACATAGTCCAGTATTCAATAAATCCTTGCTCCTCATTAAAAATAAATTAGGTCCACAACCCAACACAATGGACTTATTGCTGTAATTAGAGGGCAATATTCAAGGTCCTTTCGACACACCATAATTCAGGGCCATAGATTAGTTATAAGACACTTTTATAGAAACTACTCTATTGTTGAAGGTTCGTCTAACACGGTTATATTCAAAGGCTGTGGGTATTGATGGATTTTACTGGCCAGTTCACATAACGAAAACAGAATAATAAATATATAAATAATTTAGATTATTTTTAAAGCACTTAACTGAGCTTTACCTAGTTTTTCATCTTCAT
This sequence comes from Malacoraja senta, assembly GCA_038087875.1. NCBI lineage: Eukaryota > Metazoa > Chordata > Chondrichthyes > Rajiformes > Rajidae > Malacoraja > Malacoraja senta. The sequence goes on along the minus strand of CM075981.1, from coordinate 14,763,703 downwards.
AGCTGCATCCCAACTTTTTCTCATTTTCCTCACTGAACCCGTACAATGAATCATAGTTTTTTTTCTCCTGGTTTTTAACAGAATTTCTTCGTCCTGTTGTTTTATGAGCCATTTTTCAATCAATCAAATCTGGAACAAATAGAAAGTTATAGCACATTTCAGAATAATGTGGGGAAAAAACCCTCCAAAAAAGCAATGACACTTTTCAAAACAAAAGTCAGCTTGTGACATCAGGCATCCAGCTGGTCATTAGCGTTACTTTAATTTGAAATAAAATGCTTTCTTTGAATATTGTTTGAAAATAAATCAAATGCTGGTAATAGTCTTTCTGTGCAGAGTCCGTGACACAGCCAGAAAGAAACTAAGTCTACAATGGTTCACAGAGAAGACTGCCAGGCTCTGATGGAGAGAGAGGAGAAAAGAGAGAAAAGAGAGGTCAAGAAAAAGAGATCAATAAAGAGAGAAGAGAAATGTCCATGTCGACATGCTTGGACTCCAAGGCGTTAGTGCCTGGGATCATTGCCAGAAAGCACATGCTATGTAGCAAGAGAGCCAACTATGAGGAATCTGGCAGGAAGGGTCTGACATACTATCTGCATACAGTGACAATCCCCAAAGAAAGGAGCAATGCTGAAAAAAATGTCAAGACTTTGCGAGACATCGGAAGGTGAGCTCTGTTGCCAATATTACTCCTTCCTGCTGACAGTTACACAAACCAATAAGTAGGAAAGAACTGCAGATGCTAGTTTAAATCGAAGGTAGACACAAAATGCTGGAATAACTCAGTGAGGGCTGGTGTGTATGGATTCAATCGAAGGTAGACACAAAATGCTGGAGTAACTCAGTAGGACAGGCAGCATCTCTGGAGAGAAGGCATGGGTGAGGTTTTGGGTCGAGACCCTTCTTACGACTGAGTTACTCCAGCATTTTGTGTCTGCACAAACCATTAATCCATAAACACCAGCCCTCACTTCCAAACATTCTACTCTGTCAATTACCCACACAGGACAAGAACATAAAGAGTAATCAATGCTTTTCACCACCTTCGTTGAGACAAAATCAAGAAGGAATCAGATAGCCCCGATCTGAGAATCAATTTCAGTGCCTCATCACCATTAGGGAAGTTATACTTTGAGAGGTAGAGTGACCTCTGAATCACAAACTATGTGGGAAGCAGATGCTGCACATAATATGCTAATTTTACTCAGTGTTTGATACTGATGGTAAAATTCCTTTGTTGTTTTGATTAACTGTACAAAACCACATTATCATCTGTGCTGTTATGTCTCATGAAGATGATTCTGTTGCAGTTTATAAGTGCCACTATCCTCTGCTCTGACTTTGCAAAATATTTTATCAAGGTACACTATTTCACTCCCCACAACAGGAGTCGATTGACGTGAATGAACTAGAAGAGTCACCAAAAGGCCCGTTGGACTAGAGGGAGAATTCGATAATACCCAGATGTCTTGGCATTATCAAGTTTGTGTTTAGCGTTGTTATAACCGGGCCGAAGGCCACAGACAGAAAGGTCAGAGTGGAAGTTAAATGAAAAATTAAAGTAGCAGGCAACAGGAAGCTCAGAATCGCTCCGGACTTAATATTGAAGTCTACAACTTAAGATAACTAGCTTAATCAGAACTGGCCATCTTTGCTGTAAGTCATCCATTTATGATATTGGCACAGATTTTCTCCCTTACCCTCCTACACCCCTCATTTCATAACTTTTTTTATACTACTTTATTTATACTACTTGTGCACTCTCCATCGATAACCCATCGACAGGTTGAAATAAAATTTAGGCCCAGGATAACACTGACCACTCTATCACAGATAATTCTTGTCCAATCCCAGCCCCATCTTTTTTGCAACTTAAAACACGTTTCCTTTCCTCCCTTTCCACTTTTGACAAAGCGTCTTCAATCTAAAACATTAACTCTTGCTGCCTGACCTCCTGAGCATATTTAAAACATTAAAGGTCTTCACCAAATAGAAGCTCTTGAGATTCATCATCTGCTGAGAGCTAGATCAGTGGCATTTTGGACTCGAAATATGGAGTCATACAAGAAGTCCACGTACAACCTGAAGAAGGCCATCGCAAGCATAAACAATCCTGGGCTAAGCTGGTCACAGACAGATGCTTGACAGCTGTGGCAGGACTTGCACACGATAACCTCCTACAAGGCGAAAGTATTCTGACTGGTTGCATCATGCTTGGTATGACAATTCCAATGCACAGGAATGCAAGAGGCAGCATAGAGTGGTGCACTCAGCATGGTCCATCACTGGTGGCTCTCCCCACCATGATACGCATCTGTGAGGCGCTGCTTCAAGAAGTTGACATCTATCATCAACGGTCTCCATAATTCGGGCCATGCCCTCTTCTCGCTTCTACATCACCAGTTTTTTTAGGTGTAGGTATCGGGGGGGAGAGAGGATTTGAGGTGTCAGGCGAGAGAAACGGCGCAAGGCATTCAGAAGGACCTACTTTCCTACAATCATGAGGTTCTTGAACCAACCAAAACAAGTTTAATTCTACCTCGGTAATGGCAGGACTACCTCTTGCACTATCATGAACTGGTTTTCTAATTATATATTTGTGCACTAATGTCTTGTTTCATTGCACTCATTTTCTTTTCACGTTGCAGAATATGTAACTAATGTATAATTTGTTTCCACATGCTGTCTGAGACTATATGTCCCTGATGCTATTGCAATCAAGATTTTTATTGTACATGTACCGTCTTCTTCTTGCGTTTGAGGCAGCAGAGGTTATGTAATGCCCTCCAGGCGCTGTAGCAAGTTTAATGTGCTGTTGAGGGCCGTGAGGTCTACCCCTCCACCAGGGGGGTGGAGGACAGCGCAGTCGAAAATGATGTGCTGCGCTATTTGCTGGTCTGCTCCACACATGCAGGCTGCTGATGAATGCAGCCCCCAGCGATGCATGTTGGCATTGAACCGGCCGACCCCTGCACGGAGCCGGTTCAGGGTAACCCACTCTTTGCGGGGCAGGTCCGAGCCGGGTGGGGCTGTGGTGTTCGGTGCAACAGTGAATTGTGGAGGTCGTGAAGTCTGTCCCCAGCTGGTTCTCCATGCTCCTAGTGTGTTAAAACCAGAGCCACAGAGGGTCGCTGCGTGACGGGAGAAGGGGCGACAAGATGACAGGCGTTGAGGTCCCAGTTGCTGTGAGTCCTGGGCGAGGTGGTGCAAAGGATGTTTGGCGTCCGATGGGGCCTTGCACACCAGCGTATGAGTGAAGTACTTTCTGCGAAGCTTGGCAGGTGCGATACCTGCGAGCATCAGCAGAAGATCCGTCGGAGTAGGGCGTAGGCAGCGGTGATGATCCGCATGGTGTCGTTGAGGATGGCGTCTAGCTTGCTAGTATGAGCGCTGTGGCACCATGCTGGGGCGATGTACTCAGCGGCGCTGTACACGAGTGCAAGAGTACATGTACCTCAACATACTTATGGATCGACTTGATGGGATATTGTGGCCTTTGCTGTGTTTAATACAATGATTTTTCAATTGAATTCCTTCTCTTCTCCCATTCTTTCTGTCCAGAGCTGCCTGTCCCACTGAGTTGCTCCAGCATTTGTGTCTATCTTCGATTATTCAATTGACTGGTATACAGTACGTGATGGTAGGGACTGCAGGAAGATCATCCATTCAGCATTTGTGACTGATGCACATTATTATGAGGATGGGGATGTTCTTGGAATCTCTTTTTCCATTAGTTGCTTAATTCTCTATGACCAATTATGATTAGATGTGGCTGGATTGCAGTTCTAATCTATTTTCCTGTTTATAAGAAACATTTACTAATGGCAATTAGGAGGTATGTATGCTGTTAGCACACTTGCCTAAGCTGCAGCTTCACAGGTTGGCACTTCATCTTTAGGCACACCTAGTATTGCTTGTGACATGCTCCTCTCGAGTTCATTGAGCCATGTTGAATACGTATCTTGTATGGTGTAATGAGGAAAAAGTGAATGAATAAATGAATGATACTTTATTATCACATGTGACATGTCACAGTGAAATTCTGTTTCGCATACCATGCACAAAGTATGCAGAGTTGCCACGTATAGCGCACCCACGAAGTTAGAAAGTGTTCAAAGTAGTCCCAATGGTTCCTCTTTGTTCTTAGTGCCCCCCCCCCCCCACGCTGGGTTCCTCTTTATTCTCTTGGTGGCCCCCCCATGCCAGGTCCATCTTTGTTCTCTTAGCGCCCCCACGATGGTTCCCTCCTCATTCTCGGCGGACCCCCATTGTCAGGTCCCTTTGTTCTCTTGGAGGTGCGTCCTCAACCGACCTCCGACACCCACCACAGGCCCATCCGGCCTCCGACACCCACCACGGTCCATCCGACCACCGGCACTAAATGTGGGCCCATCCGACCTCCGGCACCCATCGGGACCCATCCAACACCCACCGTGGGCCTGTCTGACGTCTGTCTCCCACCGCGGGCCTGTCCGGCCTCCAGTCCTCTCGCGGGCCTGTCTGGCCCCCGGTCCTCACGTGGGCCCGTCCTCAGCCACACGCCGCTCCACGATGGCCCACCTTGCTCTCTGACGGCTCATCTCACTCTCAGCGGTTACTCGCCAGTCGCTCCTCGCTCATACAGCCCAGTTCCCGTCGACTTTCGTGGTGGGCGAGCTGGGCCAACTGGAGGATTTGGCCCCGCTCACCGGGAACACTCATGATCGTGCTGCTCACCGGGACCAGTTCCTTCAGTTTGAAAGCATGACTTTGTCGCAAGGGCAAAGACTCAAAGACAAATGCATCTGAATGCAGTATAATGATGGAGGCAAACAAGGAGGTTAATACCTCTTGGATCCTTCAATTTACTTCAATAACTTAATTGTCTTCTCTAGAGTCAAACCCCACTCCTGGTACTGCACAAACTCATCGCCCCCACCGTACTACAGAGGTATGTTACAAAACTTACCTTCAGCGGCGCTGCAGTTCTGTCACTGGCCGTGTGCGCGACTTTGGCGCCTTTGAGGGGGGGGGCAGGATTAAAACGCCGTTTTCTCCTGCCTGTCCGAGATATATTTTCTCGGGCTACTACCTGATGCTGAAAAATCGTTCCGACTGCCGTTCTCTGAATTATTTTTTTTAAACTGCGGGACAATTTAAGCGCTGGAGTAAAATAAAAATCTACTTCTAACGCCATCAACGGGACAGATCTCATGTACGGGACAAAACATAAGGTAAGTCGTTTATTTTACATATAAACTTGCTTCTTAGGATTACTTTAATCAAAATTTCATTGGCGAAAATGTGATTAAGGCCCCATACGAACTGGCAGTGTTTTTCCTGCCGATATGGGGTTTAAATTCACTGCAACCGCAACGTTCCAACGTTCCAAAATCTCACTCGCAAGATGATTTAAATGGCCATTAATTTACGGGAATTAAACACTAAATTCCTTCCATTTGGCCTATAAATTCATGACAATGAGATTTAAAAATCATGTTATATTGTGAATTCTTGTGTGAGTGTTATTTGGACACTTAGGCTATTTAAAAATGTTAACCTTTTCTTAAGAAATGGATAGATGTTTAGATCTAGTAATTGAATGTTGTAATTAGCTACAATTAGGTAACTAACTAATTATATACTTTAATTTCAAGTCATCCAAGTAAGATTGTTTCATATTTGTTTCAGAATGCTTCAATCTATAATAACTGAAAATTTCATTCAGTTCTCTTAATTTTATTTTTTTATTTTTTTATTTTTATTTATTAGAAGTACATTACATTACAACCACATACATTAGTACTCGTCACTTATGTCTTCTTACAATTAATGTACTCCATTTATTTTTTACACTAGAAAAGGAAAAGATTGAAAGAAAGAAGAAAGTGAAGGAAAAAGTGAAAGTGTAGAAAATGTGACAACAAAAAAGGACGAAGACCCTATAAGAGCAAAATTAAAAACAAAAGAAAAAGAGTTAAGAAATAGACCCTAGAAAAGAAAGAGAAAGAGGAAAAAGAGAGAAACAAATATTTTTATGAGCATTACGTAAATGGGACATACCAACTCTTCAACTATCATCCCCCCCTTACCTGACCTCAATTTTTTTTTTAAGTACCTTTGCACCCTATATTTGTAATAATTCTATAAATGGAGACCACGTCAGGTGGAAGTGATCTGGTTTACCTGCTAGGAGGAGTCTTATCTCTTCTAGGTGTAATGTTTCGAACATATTTGAAATCCACATATTTATAGTTGGTATTGGAGCCTTCTTCCAAAATTTTAGAATTAGCTTTTTTCCAATTATTAACCCATTGTCTATTAGTTTCTTTTGAAACACATTTAGTTCTGGACCATCTTCCGTTATTCCGAAGATAATCCATTCTGCTTTGGGTATCAGTCTTAATTTAAATAACTTTGTAAAGATTTCAAAAATTTCATTCCAAAATCTTTGAATTTTTGTACAGAAAACGAATGAGTGCACTATAGTAGCTTCTTGGGATTGACATTTATCACAAATAGATGATACATTTGGGAAAATTTTATGAATTTTAGTTTTCGAATAATATAATCTATGTAAAATTTTAAATTGTATTAAAGTGTGTCTTACATTAATCAAACATTTATGCACGTTTAATAAGTGTTCATTCCAACTTTCCTTTGAAATTTTAATAGCTAACTCTTGTTCCCAGTCTCTTCTGATACCCTCCGTAGATGGTATTTGTACATTTAAGATAATATTATACAAATATGATATTAAGTTTGCTGATTCTGCTTTTATCTGCATTGCCTCATCCAATACATCTACTGGGTTATTATAATGATCTTTTGTATATTTTTTCAAATAGTCGCATATTTGAAAATATTTAAAATATTGATTATTTCCGAGTTTATATTTTATTTGTAATTGTTGAAATGAAAGTAATTTTCCAGTTTCATACAAGTCACCAAGCGTTTTAATTCCTAGTCTATCCCAATGTGTAAAAGCTTTATCTATAATAGAGGGATTAAACGAAGGGTTATTAACTATAGGTAATAAAAGTGATAAATTTCTTAATTTTAAATTTTGTTTTATTTGTTTCCAAATTCGGATTGTACTATGAATAATTGGGTTCTTATTATAATTTATGTTATTCAATTTCATTGGAGAGAGGAGGATCGCTCCAATGTTTCCAGAGGAGCAATCCTCTTTCTCCATTACAATCCAGTCCACTTGCTGGGTGGAGTTATCCATCAGTTGAATCATATTTTTAATATTTACTGACCAATAATAATACATAAAGTTAGGTAGTGCTAAACCCCCTAATCCTTTAGGTTTATTCAGATGAGTTTTTTGTATTCTATGTGATTTATAGTCCCATATAAAATTAGTGATATCTGAGTCGAGTTTTTTTTTAAACTTCTTTGGTAAGTATATAGGAATCGATTGAAATAGGTATAAAATTTGTGGTCGAAAGATCATTTTTATTGCATTTATTCGGCCTATTAAAGACATCGGGGGCGTTTTCCAGAATTTAATTAGTGTGTTTAATTTATTAAGTAGGGGGTCAAAATTTGCCTTAAACATACCTTGATATGTTCTGGTAATTTCGATTCCCAAGTATTTAAATTTTTCTGTAGCTATTTTAAAAGGGAATTTTAAAAGATGTGTTGAATCTTTCGGTTTTATTGACATAATTTCACTTTTATTCCCATTTATTCTATATCCAGAAAAAGATCCAAAGTCTTCAATTAAATTTAATATATTTGGTATAGTGATTTGAGGTTTTGTAATGTACAGTAATATATCATCCGCGTATAAAGATATTTTATTATATGAGTCTTTAGTATTATATCCATGGATATCAGGGTGTATTCTATTTTTTTCTGCTAGCGGTTCAATAGTGAGAGCAAACAGCTGTGGTGATAATGAGCATCCTTGTCTATTTCCCCTTGATAGTTGGAATTTCGAGGATAATATGTTATTAGTTAGTATTCTAGCTGTAGGTTTGTTATATAGTAACTTGATCCATAGAATAAAATTCTCCCCCAGTTGGAATTTTTGTAATACTTTATCCATATAATTCCATTCTACTTGATCAAATGCTTTTTCAGCATCCAGCGAAATAATTGATAATTCTTGATCTTCAGATTTGTGTGAGTGCATTATGTTGAGTAGACATCTCATATTAAGTTCTCTTAATTTTTAAGAAAGTTATGGGCTTTTGACTGTCCTCGATCACAGCTTTTGAGTTAAGTCAATGGAAAAGCAATAGGGAACAAGATGCTAATTTCAAAGTATGAAAATGGCCATAACTTTTTTAATACTGAAGATATGAAAGTGAATTAGGTGTCAAATTTAACTTCTTTTTATGCTTTATCTGATGGGATAAATTGCAGACTTGATTTTTTTAATCTCAAAATTTTGTAACATTGCTATACTACACAGCTTATTTTCCCCTCCGCCTGAACCACACACCCTCACTCTCCCCCATGCTCTCACTCTCCCTGACACCTCACACCCTCTCCCCAACTCTCTCTCCCTGACATCTCACACTATATTTCGCTCACTCTCTTTCCTCCCAACATCTCACTCACCCTTCCCTCTGACACCTTCACACCTGTCACCACACTCTCACCCAATGACATACTACATCCTCTCGCCCTCAAACCCCCTCATTCCCATGAAACCTCACACCCTCTTAGCTGACACCTCATACCCTCTCCCCCAACACATCATAGTCCTCCACTAACACCTTATGCACCCTCCCCAGACAACTCACATCCTATCCCCCAATACTCACTTTCTCATGGACACCTCACTCTTTCTCCTCCTGAACATCTCTCACCCTCTTTCTTCTCACATCCACTCTCACTATGACAACTCACTCTCCCTCTTTTCTCCCAAACTTCACACACTAACGCTCTCCTCCAGAATACCTGTCTCTTGCCCTGAGCCTTACATCCTCTCTGCTCACTTACAGCTTCTCTCCCCTCCAGTGGTTCACACCATCTCCCCAACAGCTTACATCCCCTCTCGACATTAAACACCCTCCTCACTCATTCTCCCTCTCTCCAACACCTCACATCAAACCCTTCCAAGACCTCACATCCTCTTCCCAATATCTCACACCCGGACCCAACACCTCATCCCATCTCCCATCCCTCCCATACCACAAATCCTCTTCCCCTCTGCTCACGCCCCTTCCCCATCTCCCTATCCACCCACACCATATCTTCAACATCTCATGCCCCTCCCCGACATCTAATCCTCTCTCCCTGACACCTCATACCCCTCCCGATGCCTCATGCCTTCCCCACTGCTAATTCACCCCTACCCAACATCTCACACCCATTCCCCCAATACCTCACCCCCTTCTCGGCACCTCACTCTCTTCCTCGACATCTTCCCCCCCACCCCCCCCACCCCCGCATCTATTCCCCCAATACCTCGCCCCCTTCTCGACATCTCACTCTCTTCTTCAACATCTCACACCCCTCCCCTCGCCACCTCACGCTCCCTCCTACCACATATCACCCTCGACACCTCACGCCCACCCCAATACCTCACCCCTGACCCCTCGTCCACCGACACCTCACGCTCCTTCCTCGCGACTCGTAGTTATTCCCCGACACCTCACCCCTGGACACATCTACCCCATCCCCAATCACCTCACCCACCGACACCTCACCCCTATCCCTGGACACTTCAGACCCCTTCCTAAGGCACCTCACCCTCTACAGTCAGTCGACGTTTTCCCGTCACCGCGTGACCTTGCTTCTGGCACACCTTCCCCACCCACACCCACTCTCCTGTCGTCACAGCAACGGGCCGTCCTCACTGCGAGACGAGGCGTGCTCTCTTGGGCGGGAACCGTCGGCGCTCGCGCTGTCCGCAGCCGGGCGCGTGTCCGCTCGCGCGCCACCAGCTCGAGCTCCCAGGCTTCGCGCCCTCTACCCGAGGGCCGTCGGCAGCCAATGAGATAACGCAACGTCCAATCTCTTGACGTCCGCCGGCATCCAACGAGACAATGCACATCAAAGATCATAGAGCGGGAGCTCCGTTCCAAAGATCCTATAGCGAGCTGCTCCGCTCTATGATATTTGATGCACATCAGTGGTCGTCCGAGCCAAAGATCATAGGCTCCGCTTTATGAACTTTGGTCCGAGCCGTGCTGGGTTGGGCTGCGAGCTCGGCTGAGGACCGCACTCGGGCGGCTGGGAAGCCAGGTTGTTGCAAAGAGGCACTATCACTGCATGTTACTTTTTAAGCTTAGTACACATTTAATCATTTAATTCACCGAAGCATTGCTTTGATTTGGCTATGTCGTTCGTCTTCGATTCTATTATAAATTGCACAATGCAAGATGACGATCTAAAATGGTGTTTAATGTTGCATGCCATGCAAGTTAACACAACTTTAACACAAGCAAGAAGTGTTTCTAAACTAGTCTCTGCAGATTAGAAATCCTCTCAAGGTTCCTGGCCATACGTCTGACGCTTGTCCTGCAGCTGCAGATCACCAGGACCACTGCACGATGTGAGGTTCCAAGCCCTGGGGTGGCAGTGGATTTCGTCCATGGACTCTGGCTAGGAGAAACAGATTTCAGAATCAATGATCAACCTCCGGACTGTTGTGCAGCATAGTACAACAGTTAAAACAAAATAAAAGTGTCCCTTTAAATCGCGCAAATGCAGAGCAAACGGTGTTAATGAAAACCAAGATTACAATTCTGAGGCAAAAAGGCTTCAAACCAACCTACTCCCATTTCAACAAGTGACGCTCTAAAATGGCATTGTGTGGTGAAGAGGTGTTGGTGCAAGCTAATAAGGAACACTGGGTGGATCAACATCTAAAGGAACACCGCTTAATAATTGAAGAACTTGTCTTTGGTGCATCCATCATTGGAAACTCCTGGAAACACAAGGACCTGCAGATGCTGGAATCTTAAAACACAGAGTGCTGGAGTATCTTAGTGAAAGAGTTTAATTTGGTCAAGTTTGGTTCGTAAATTAAAAATGGAGATTTGTTGAAAAGTCTGGGAAAATTCTCTTTTAAATTTGACTGCTTTCTGTTTTTTAGCAAATCTCCATTTTTAATTTATGAACCAAATTTGACCAAATTAAACTCTTTGATTAGTGGATCAGCGAGCAATTATGGAGGAAAAGGGTGCAACATTTTGGGTTGGGACCTTCATTGGTAGCTCCTGGAATGGAGTTGGGTCTAAAATTAAAATGTGTTTAAAGGTTTCAAAGGTCTTTCATTATCACGTGCACCAATTAAGGTACAGTGATATGCGAATTACCATACAGCCATACTAAAAAAAATAAGACACACAACTACATAAAAGTTAACATAAACATCCACCACAGCGGATTCCCCACATTCATCACTGTGATGGAAGGCAATAAAGTCCAATCTTCCTCTTTCTTCTCCCGCGGTCGGGGCAGTCGAACCATCCATCGGGGCGATTGAAGCACCCCCAGCCGGCGGTTGAAGCCCCCATGTCGGAGCGATAAAAGCCCCCTCGTCAGGGCGGTCGAAGCCATCGGGGCGGTCGAAGCTCCAGCGGCTTGAAACTCTCGAAGTCGGTCTCTAACCAACCGCGAGCTCTGATGTTTAAGTCCGCAGGATCCCGCGGTTGGAGCTCAGAGGTCGATCCCTGACAAAGGGATTGTGAGCTCCGTGATGGTAAGTTCGCAGGCTCCCGTGGTTGGCGCTCCAGCAAAGGCTGCCAACTCCACAATGTTAGGCCGCAGTGTGGACGGAGATACGATACGGAAAAAAATGGCATCTCCGTCGAGGTAAGAGATTTAAAAAGTTTCCCCAAACCCCACCCCCCACACAAAACAAGCTAAAGAACACTAAAAACATACATTTAACACATACTATTAAAACAACAAAGTAGGAAGGGACAGACAGTGTTGGCGAGGCAGCCATCGCTGGCGCCACCCATAGAAATTTTAAAAACTAAATGCCACCCAATTATGACAGATGAGGTGACATTTTTTCTGTCAAGAGTTATTTACAGCAAAACTGAAAATCCAGTACACATGGGGTTTAGTGGTGCTGGATTTGAAAGTTTTCTAGATTACTGGATGCTGTTTAAAAACCCCACAAAATACCCCAACATATTTTAATTCATCCTTTTAAGATGGTGTGAAATCTTAAAATAAAATTTGCAGTGAACTGGGTGTGTTTACAGTAAAGGAAGCATGGGAAGTAGGATCCTGTTTAGCTGACAGAGGATGAGAACCAGAGCCTCCTTGAGTGTAAGAGGACTGCAGTAACCAGAGCTCCGAAAACAGAAGGATGACTAGCAAACATCATCTGGTGAGCCACATGCCAAACCATCAGGATTTCTGAATGGTCAGACAGTTGATTATTGGAATTTCACAGTATCTTTGGAATTCTCTTTGAATATACAACTCTGCAGCACAGGAATATGCCTCTTCAGCCCACAATGCCTGTGCTGAACATGATGCCAAGACCAACTCCTATCTGTGCGCATAATCAATTTCCTTCCATTCCCTGCATATGCGTGTGACTATACAAAAGTATCTTAAATGCCACTATCAAACGTGCTTCCACATCAATCCTGGCAGCTGAAAGCATAATCCCCTTTGTAAAAAGCTTACCCTACACATCTCCCTCCCACCCTCCTTCTCTCCCTCTTTCCCTCTCTCTCTCCCTCCCCCTCCCTCTCTCCCTCCCCCTCCCTCTTTCTCTCCCTCCCTCCCCCTTTTCCTCCCTCTGCTTTCCTTCCCTCCCCCTTTCCCTCTCTCCCTCCTTCTTTCTCTCCCTCCCTCTCTCTCTTCCTCCCTCTCACTTCCCCTCCCTCATCTCTCCACCCCTCCCTCATCTCTCCCTCTCTCTTCCTTTCTCGCTTGTTTCTCTCCCTCCCTCCCCCTATTCCCGCACTCCCTCCCTCTCTCGCTCCCCCCTCTCGCTTGCTCGCTCCCTCCCTCCCTCACTGTAACACTGGTACACCCCTCACTGTAACACAAACACACTCCAGTAACTCTGTCCTACACACTCAAGCTGTTCACTGATTCACCATTCTCGATGATTCATGTAGGGTCAGTTAATAAAAGGCCTCTTTCCCCCCTCCCTCTCTCTGCCCCCTCTCCCCACACCATCACCATTTTACTAACAGTCGTCCCCCCCCTCCGACAGCTCCTGCCTCAAGCCCTCCCCGGCTCTAGGACGCTCACCCCCCCACACCTCCACCCCCGACAGCCCCTGCATCAAGCCCTCGCCCGGCTCCTGGATGCTCGCCCCACCCCCGACAGCCACAGCCTCAAGCCCTCCCCAGGCTCCAGGACGCTCACGGGGGAATGAGGGGGGAATGGAGGAGGATAGGAGTAGGAAGAGGGATTGCGATGTAATGGAAATATTAAATGCAAAGTTATTAACTTTAATTTTAACTTCTGCCATTAGTACGGGCCCAACAGCCGATCATGCGTAGTTGGGGGCTATGGCTCAGTGGTGGAATATTTGGTTGGGGAACCAGGCCTCCCGTGTGACAAAGGGACCCAACGGGTCCCACTTAGTTTAGTCTTCTTTAAACTTTGCCCCTCTCGCCCTTCAGCTATGCCCTCTATTATTTTATATTACCATCTTGGGGAAAAAAGTTCTGACTGGACCTTGTCCTTGACTTGGATAGGCAATGTCCTGGACCCAGCACATTGAAACATTCATAAAGAAAGCTCATCAACACCTCTACTTCCTTAGAAGATTTAAGAGAATCAGTATGTCAATTAATATTTTCTTGAACTTCTATAGGTGTATGGCACTTGGCAGAGTACATATTGACTAGTTGCATCATGGCTTGGTTCAGCGACTCGAACGCCCTAGAAGAAGTTTGCAAAAAGTGGTGAACACTGTGCAGTCCATCACGGTTACTGACCTCCCCACCCTCGAAGGGATCTATAGGAGGTGCTGCCTCAAAAAGCCAGCCAGCAAGATCAGGGACACACACCACACTGGCTGCGCTTCATTTCACTCCTGCCATTGGGAAGAAGATATAGGAGCCTAAAAACGGGAATATCCAGATTCAGGATTCATATCTGTTGTGCTGCTGCAAGTAAGAATATCATTGTTCCATTTTGGGACATGCCTCTCATCATTTTGTATACTACTATCAGGTCTCCCCTCAACCTCTGGCGTTCCAGAAGTCTGACAACTTTTCCTTGTAGCCAATACTCTCTAATCCAGGCAGCGTTCTGGTAAACCTCCTTTCACCTTTTCAAATGTCCCCACATCCCTCATGTAATAGGGCGACCTGGTTGTCCCCAATACTCCAAAGGAGGCCTAATCAAAGTCCTATGAAGCTGCATCATGATTTCTTGACTCTCATACTCAATGCCTTGATCCATGAGGTAAGCAAACCAAGTGCCTTCTTTACCCCTCAATCTATATGTTGCCACTTTCAGAAAATTATTGCCTATGGACTCCAAGATCTATAAGTACATCAATACTGTTAAGGTTCTTGACATTAATTGTATATATTTCCCTTACATTCGATCTCCCAAAGTGCAAGACCTACATTTGCTCGGATTAAACACCATCTGCCCTTTCTCCGTCCATTTCTGTAGCTGCTTTATACACCATTGTATACGTTAACAGCCTTCCTTTCAGTCCATGATCCCAGCAATGTTGGTGTCATCTGCAAATTTACTAATCAACCCATCTACATTTACTTCCAAGTCATTTATATATATATATATAACAAACAATTGAGGTCCCAGCACAGAGCCCTGCGAACTCCACTTGTCACAGACTTACAGCCTGAATATCACCTTCCATCACAGCCCTCTGTCTTAATAGACAATAGGTGCAGGAGTAGGCCATTTGGCCCTTCGAGTCAGCACCGCCATTCAATGTGATCATGGCTGATCATCCCCAATCAGTACCCCGTTCCTGCCTTCTCCCCATATCTCCTGACTCCGCTATTTTTAAGAGTTCTATCTAGCTCTCTCTTGAAAGCATCCAGAGAACCTGCCTCCACCGCCCTCTGAGGCAGAGAATTCCACATACTCACCACTCTCTGTGAGAAAAAGTGTTTCCTCCATTCTAAATGGGTTACTCCTTATTCTTAAACTGTGGCCCCTGGTTCTGGACACCCCCAACATCAGGAACATGTTTCCTGCCTCTAGCGTGTCCAAACCCTTAACAATCTTATATGTTTCAATGAGATTGCCTATCATCCTTCTAAACTCCAGAGTGTACAAGCCCAGCTGCTCCATTCTCTCAGCATACGACAGTCCCGCCATCCCGGGAATTAACCTTGTAAACCTACGCTGTACTCCCTCAATAGCAAGAATGTCCGTCCTCAAATTAGGGGACCAAAACTGCACACAATACTCCAGGTGTGGTCTCACTAGGGCTCTATACAACTGCAGAAGGACCTCTTTGCTCCTATATTCGATTCCTCTTGTTATAAAGGGCAACATGCCATTCGCTTTCTTCACTGCCTGCTGTACCTATATGCTTACTTTCATAGACTGACGTACAAGGACCCCCAGATCCCGTTATACTTCCCCTTTTCCCAACTTGACGCCATTTAGATAGTAATCTGCCTTCCTGTTTTTGCTACCAAAGTGGATAACCTCACATTTATCTGCATTAAACTTCATCTGCCATGCATTTGCCCACTCCCCCAACCTGTCCAAGTCACCCTGCATTCTCAAAGCATCCTCCTCACAGTTCACAATGCCACCCAGCTTTGTGTCATCTGCAAATGTGCTAATGTTACTTTGAATCCCTTCATTCAAATCATTGATGTATATTGTAAATAGCTGCGGTCCCAGTACCGAGCCTTGCGGTACCCCACTAGTCACTGCCTGCCATTCTGAAAGGGACCCGTTAATCCCTACTCTGTTTCCTGTCTGCGAACCACTTCTCCATTCATGTCAGCACTCTACCCCGAATACCATGTGCCCTACTTTTGCCCACTAATCTCCTATGTGGGACCTTATCAAATGCTTTCTGAAAGTCCAGGTACACTACATCCACTGGCTCTCCCTTGTCCATTTTCCGAGTTACATCTTTAAAAAATTCCAGAAGATTAGTCAAGCATGATTTCCCCCTCGTACATCCATGCTGACTTGGACCGATCCTGTTACTGCTATTCAAATGTGCGGCTATCTCATCTTTTATAATTGACTCCAGCATCTTCTCCACCACCAATGTCAGGCTAACTGGTCTATAATTCCCTGTTTTCTCTCTCCCACCTTTCTTAAAAAGTGGGATAACATTAGCTACCCTCCAATCCACAGGAACTGATCCTGTGTCTATAGAACATTGGAAAATTATCACCAATGCATCCACGATTTCTAGAGCCACTTCCTTAAGTACCCTGGGATGCAGACCATCAGGCCCTGAGGATTTATCAGCCTTCAGTCCCATCAGTCTATCCAACACCATTTCCTGCCTAACGTGGATTTCCTTCAGTTCCTGTGTCACCCCAGATCCTCTGGCCACTACTATATCAGGAAGATTGTTTGTGTCCTCCTTAGTGAAGACAGATCCAAAGTACGTGTTCAACACATCTGCTTGTTCCCCATAATAAATTCACCTTTTTCGGTCTTCAAGGGTCCAACTTTGGTCTTAACTATTTTTTTCCTCTTCGCATACCTAAAGAAGCTTTTACTATCCTGCTTTATATTCTTCTATAAGTAAGCCAGTTATGAGTCCTTATTAATCCCATGCATGTTAATTTTCTGGATCAGCCTATCATGGGCGACTTTATTAAATGCCCTACTAATATCAAATAGACACCATCCACTGCTATACCTTTATTGATCACCTTCATCAACTCTTCAAAAAACTCGATCAAGTTAGTAAGATACATCCTACTCCGTAAAATCCATGCATACCCATTATCTTCCAAATGGGAGCAAGCCCTATCCCGAAGAATCCTCTTCAATAGTTTCCCTACCACTGAAGTGAGGCTCACCAGCCTATAATTCCAAGGATTCTCTCTACTTCCCTTCTTAAACAAAGGAACAACATTAGCTACTTTCCAATTCTCCGGGACTTTGCCTGCGGCTAGAGAAGATGCAAAGATCTTCGTCAAAGTACTTGCAATCTCGTCTTTTGCCTCTCTCAATAACCTGGGATAGATCCTATAGGCCTGTAGACTTATCCACATTAATGCTCTTCAAGAGCCCCAATACTTCCTCCTTCACAAACTGCCCTTGGACATTGGTATTCTCCACACTGATCGCACTGTCCTCGTCCTTCACCTTGTTGAATGTAAAGTACTAATTTGGTACTTTGCCGACATCTCCTGAGTCCAAGGACAAATTTGCTCCTTTATCGAGTGGTCCTACCTTCTTCCTGGTTACCCTCGTTTGTAATGTAGGCGTAAAATGCTTTGTGATTTACATTAATGCTACTTGCCAAAGCCTCTTTTTGCCCATTATAATTGCCCACATCATTCCC
The DNA here is from genome assembly GCA_038087875.1 of Malacoraja senta. Taxonomy (NCBI): domain Eukaryota; kingdom Metazoa; phylum Chordata; class Chondrichthyes; order Rajiformes; family Rajidae; genus Malacoraja; species Malacoraja senta. The sequence continues at coordinate 14,746,296 of CM075981.1, read as the reverse complement.
CCTTGCTTCATATTCCTCAATTTCATCTGATTTCATCTCCTTAAATCTTGCATACACTTTCTTTTTGACAAATTTACAACTTCACCAGTCATCCAAGGATCCTTTGTCATCCTTATCCGTTCACCTTACTGGAACAGGACGATCACAAACTTTGATCAACGGGCCTGTAAACGACTCGCACATGTCAGATGCGGAATTACCCAAAAGCAACTGCTCCTAATTATACTCCAATTTGGTGTCTTCCCTAGGGTTAGACATCCTTATTCAAAACAATCTTAAAATGTATGCAGTTGTGATCATTATCCCCAAAATGCTCTTCCACTGAAACACCAATAAACTGGCTAGGCTCATTTCCGAATATAAGATCCAGTATGTTACCTTGTATGTTTGCACTATTTACATGGTGTTTCAAGAAACCCCCTTCGATACGTCTAACAAATTCTGTCCTGTCTCAGGCTTCGGTACTGAGCAAGTCCCAGTCAATATTTGGAAAGTTAAAGTCACCCACTAAGATAACCCTGTTGCTTTGGCATCTTTCAGTAATCTGTCGGCCTATCTGTTCTTCTAACTCCCGTTGGCTATTGGGGGGCCTACAATGCACTCCCATTAGAGTATCTGTATCTTCTTAATATTTGAGCTCTACCTATATTGCCTCAGTGGTGGAACCATCTATCATGTCCTCTCCGGATGCTGTTGTGTCATTCTCCCTGATTAAAAGAGCAACTCCTTCACCTCTTTTACTCCCTCTCACATCTGAAACATCAAAACCCCAGAATTTTGAGTTGCCAGGTGTGTCCCTCTCACAACCACAGTTGTGGAACTGACACAATTGCTCTTGATTAGAAAAGGTGTCACATGTTATGGGGAGAAGGCAGGAAAATTGAATTAGGTGGCAGAGATCAGCTATGATTGGTGGAGTAGAGTCGATGGGCCGAATGGCCTAATTCTACTCCTATAACGTGAACTTGTGAACAAACAAAGTTTGTGATTTTGTTTCAAGTTTTTTGAAATGGTGTTAAGAAGATTGCCAATGTTCTTTTGACAACATGTGGGCATTATGTTGATCATCGAAATGTTGAAGTACAGATTTAGGCAATAATATCGGGACAAGCAGGGATAGATTATGAGGGCATTTGCATGGAAAATGCTTGATTGAAGATGAAGCAATTACATAATTGAGGTAATTTAGATTTAACAGGTTAGATCTCTGGCAGAGTCCAGAACTAGGGGTGATGCCAGAAAGCAAAATGATCGGCGAAATCTAAAATTCACTACTTCAAAACCAGTTGAGACGCTTTGCATTGTAGTTGAGCCAGTGCCACAAATGTTGCTGAGTGAGTGTTAGGTAAGTCCTGCAGATGGTGCTATGAGCAGGAGTTGTTACATGCAGAGTGCGCTTTCTCTTGTCAGCCTTGTTGGATCTTTCAATTATATTCAGGAAGACTTCCAGCTGTAGTCCAGTGTAAACAATGAAGTAATGGGGACGTGGTTGCGACAGTTACTGGAGGGACGTGCTGTGGCTGAGATAGAACTGACTTTTTAAAGTGTATCACTGACAACAAACCGACCAAATTCACGTGGAGAACTGGTGTTTGGTAGACTGGCATCGAATTTGATCCAAACAAATTATTTGCAAAGCTGAGGAAACCCAGAGTTTAGGGACGGACACTGTATACCACGAGGTTGGTGCGACTACCGGCACCATCAGCTCCCCGCGTATGTGGGTTCTCTGACTGCAGGATCCTGGTAAGGAAAACGAGATTACTGTCTTTGAGTAACAGGTTGGATTCTGGACATCCGACTGCTAACGACTTCACTCCCGACCAGTTCAATCATTAACTCCCTCCTTCTCTTTGTAATAGTTCTAACTATGCAGTGAATGAAAGCACTCTAACCGAAGGTAATTTCATATTACATTGAAAGTCTCTGTACTTTGCAGATGAATACAATGAACATGATTTGAGTTATTTGACAGTGGAATTTATGGGACAAGATCCGAGGAGTTTTCCCACAGTGATTGGGATCTTTCATTTTCACTCATGACAGGAAAAGCGCAAGTCCAACATATAACTTGGCAATTGCTTTGTAGAATCCAACTACATTGGAATGTCAGCCGTGATCATGTGCTGCCATGACCTTTAGACTCGTAGGCTGGGCTGACAAGTTGTCTTGAAGGGAAGATCCTGTGATCAGAATTACGATATCCCTGCAATACAGTCAGCGTTGTATTGAAGACAAGCAGACTCTTTAAGACCAAAACAATCTAAAATAAAAGCATAGGATATGTTGTGTAGACTTAGTACTATGAATATGTGGTGTCATTCATGGTTTGGGTACCAGATTTCTCTCGATGAGAGGCAGGAGACGGTGATAGGAGCTTTTTAGTCCAGAGTGTGGTTTCTTTGTTTCCAAGCAACCAAATTTGGTATGTTTCTTGAGGAGCCATGGGGGTGAGATGGAACAATGGAGAAGTGAACAGTTTTTAATTAGATTGTTGTCATACACACCAGGGTATAATGAAATTCCTAGCTCACATGAAGCTCACAGTAAACAGTAATAAATACAGCAATAAATACAATGACGTGCAAAACAGCAGAATGGTGCAAGATTGTTAGGTAATTGATGAGGGTAGAGCAATGGATGTTTTCTACATGGATTTTAGTAAGGCATTTAATAAAGTCCCACATGATGGGCTGATCCAGAAGATTAAAATGCATGGAATTAACAATGACTTTGTCATTTGGATTCTGAACTGGCTTACTGATAGAGGACAAAGGGTTAGGGTGAGTTGGATGGATGAGACGTTCTCAACATTGGTTCTTGCTTCAAAAGTGTGACATCAGAACAAGTCAGGTTCATGGGCAAAACGTCTGTCCCCTTACGTTCAGCACCTCAGCTAATAAAGGAAAAGATTCAATGTGCCTCTTTAACCTTTTCAACCCAACCTGCTACTTTGAGGATCAGTGGGCATTATCTCCAGTCCCTTTATAGTCATAGAGTGACAGGCCCTTCGGCCCAACTTGCCCACACCGGCCAACATGTCCCAGCTACACTAGTCCCACCTGCCCGCGTTTGATCCATAGACCTCCAAACATGTCCTATCCATGTACCTGTCTAACTGTTTCTTAAATGTTGGAATTTAACATCTCAATATCCTCCCATTTATTGGTATTTCCTTGCCTTAGTGCACTCTTCTCTTCTCTGAGTTCTCATTTTTCTGCCCAACTGACCAGGTCATCTGTACCTTTCTGCAGTCTAAGTTTATCATCTTCACCTTCCACCACATGCCCAGTTTTTTAAATGTTGGGTGCAGACATCTTAAGTAACATCTAAATCATTGATAAGCATTACACAAAGGATCAAATACTGAGCGCTGTCAAATACTATGGGTAGCAGCCTTCTGCTCGCCAAATTACAAGTGAACCATAAAAGAAACAGTGCTGTGCAGTTGAGAAAAGGTTTAAACTAAAAACCAGACAATGTTTATTTCCAGTCTTCAGAGTGCCCAATGGGAAAGTTGATGATTGACTTTGCAGCAGGTCTGCTGATAGCACTAAAAATGTTGTTACCACACAGCGCCAATGATTCGGGTTCAATCTTGACCTTGGGTGCAGTTTTTGTGGAGTTTGCAATTTCTTTCTATGAATGCGTGGGTTTTCTCCAGATGCTCCAGTTTCCACATTCCAAAGATGTCTTGGTCATAGTCATACAGAGTTGGAAATAGGCCCTTCGGCCCAACGCCCACACCAACCAACATGTCCCAACTGCACCAGTCCCCCCCCACCCCGTCTGCGTTTGGCCCATAAACCTCTAAATCTATCCTATCCATGTAGCTGTCTGAATGTTTCTTAAATGTTGCGATAGTACCTGCCTCAACTACCTCCTCCGACAGCTCGTTCTATGCACCCACGACCCTTAGTGTAAAAAAAAGTGACCCCTCTGGATTCTATTAAATCTTTCCCCCTCACCTTAAATCTGTCCCCTAGTTCTCAATTTCCCATCTCTGGGCAAAATACTCTGTGCGTTTACCCTTCATGATTTTGTACACCTCTATAAGATCACCCCTCATCCTCCTGCTCTTCAAGGAATAAGGTTCAAGCATGCTCAACCTCTCCCTGTAGCTCAGGCCCTCGAGTCCTGGCAACATCCTTGTAAATCTTCAATGCACCCTTTGCAGCTTGACAACATCTTTCCTATAACATGGTGAACAAAACTGAACACAATACTCTAAATGTGGCCTCACCAAAGTTTTGTATAACTGTAACATGACCTCTCAACTTCTATACCCAATACTTTGATTGATGAAGATCAATGTGCCAAAGGCCTTTTTGACCACCCTATCTACCTGTGATGCCACTCAAGGAACTATGTACCTGCACTTACTAGATCCCTCTGCTCTACAACACTCCCCAGAGCCCTCCCATTCATTGTGTGGGTCCTGCCCATGTCAGACTTCCCAAAATGCAACACCTCACATTTCTCTGTATTAAATTCCATAAACCATTCCTCAGCCCACGTGCCCTACTTACCAAGATCCTGTTGGAAATTTTGACAATCATCTTTACCATCTACAATACCACCCACTTTCATGCTTTTGGCTTATACTCGCTAGAATTTTGGAGATTGAGAGGGGATCTTATAGAAACATACAAAATTCTTATGGGGTTGGACAGGCTCGATGCAGGAAGATTGTTCCCGATGTTGGGGAAGTCCAGGACAAGGGGTCACAGCTTAAGGATAAGGGGGAAATCCTTTAAAACCGAGATGAGAAGAACTTTTTCACACAGAGAGTGGTGAATCTCTGGAACTCTCTGCCACAGAGGGTAGTTGAGGCCAGTTCATTGGCTATATTTAAGAGGGAGTTAGATGTGGCCCTTGTGGCTAAAGGGATCAGGGGGTATGGAGAGAAGGCAGGTACGGGATACTGAGTTGGATGATCAGCCATGATCATATTGAATGGCGGTGCAGGCTCGAAGGGCCGAATGGCCTACTCCTGCACCTATTTTCTATGTATCTATGTATCTGTGTCATTTGTAAACTTGCTAATCATGCCAACTACATTCTCATCCAAATCATCAATAATGGGTCCAGCCCCAAATTCTGAGGCTCTTCACAGGCCTCCAGTCCGTCAAACAACCTTTCACCACCACCCTCGGCCTCCTTCCATTAAGCCAATTTTTTCTATCCATTCAGCTATCTCTCCTTGGATCCCATACGATCAAACCTACCAGAGCAACCTACCATGCAGAACCGTATCAAGTGCCATGCTAAAATCCATATATCCAACATCTACAGCTCTGCCCACATCAATCTTTTTGGACACATTTTCAAAAAACAAAGTCAGATTTGTGAGACACGACCTCCCATGTACAAAACCAAGCTGACTATCCTTATTCAGCCCTTGTCTTTCCAAATGCATGTAGATCATATCCTTCAGAATACTCTCTGGTAACTTTCAGACCACAGATGTTAGGTTCTAGGTAGGTTAACTGGCCACTGTAAATTGCACCAGGTGTATATGTGAGTGATAGAATCTGGAAAGAGAGGATGGAAATGTGGGATTACTGTAGGATTAGTGTAAATGGATGGTTGGTGTTACAGCGTTTGTAATTTCTTGTGTCTTCTGAGTTCTCTAATCTCATCATACAAATGAAGTCCCCTATCTGTAGGATGATTCCAGTATATCTCCTCTGTATTCATTCCAAGCCATAGCATCTTGATCCCAGTACCAAGAACATGCCAGTTATGCTGAGCCAATGTTTTATACAATTCAATGGAGCTTCTTGTTGTTTTCTGGGTGTTCCTAGATTCATGAAATACTGGATTATGATTCTACATTATTGACCCTTGTGCCACTTCCAAAGAGTGCAGGTGTGAGAAAACCCCCTACGCCTTCTCTGTGAAACTTTGCACATGTTTAGGGATGTGAAGTGCAGATGACTTTAAAGCCTGTTTCCGCTAAATGTGTGGGAGGATAAAGTTCAATCAGTAAATGGGGAAGTGAAAATACAGCAAGCTGTTGCTGAGGAAGGCTTGTTCACAGTTAGTTCTGTCGCTCACTTTGCACATACGTTGAAGCCTGGTATTGTGTTTCTTTCCTTCTTATAGATTGAGTTGGGTGGTGACTTTTCTCTGTAGAGTCGAAACCCTGGACTGACGGAGATGTGGTGGTTCCAGCAGGGGATGAGCTTCCTTCCGGCTGCATTGGTCATCTGGTCAGGAGCCGCCTTCGTCTTCTCCTTCATTACAGCTGTCACGTTGCATCACGTTGATCCATTGGTGCCGTACATCAGGTCAGTCACAGTGTGGGGCAGGGTGCAGCTAACTATAGTTACTGTCCCATGGGGATAGTTACAGGCACAGAGTGACTGTGCAGCAGACTTAAGTGCTGACTGTCCTGTATTCATAACATACTGGGGCGGCACAATTGCGCAGCGGTAGAGTTGCTGCCTTACATTTCCAGCGACAAGTTTGATCCTGACGAGGAGTGCTGTCTGTAAGGGGTTTATAAATTCACCCTGTGACCATGTGGGTTTTCTCCTTGTGCTCATGTTTCCTCCCACATTCCAAAGATGAGCAGATTTCTAACAACCTCGTCATTATAATCAAACCCGCCGACAAGGGAGTTGCCGTGGTAGTCTGGCGTGCTGACCTCTACTGGGCTGAGGCCAGATGACAACTCTCGGACACCTCCTCTTACTTATCCTTGGACCGTGAGCCCACAGATGAGAACCAGGCCATAATCTTACAGACCATTTCAGATTTAATCACTTCCGGCTGTCTGACCTCCAAAGCCTCCAACCTTATTGTTCCCCAGCCATGCATGGCCCGGTTTTATCTTCTCCCAAACATCCACAAACAGAACCATTCTTTCTTCTTGTTCCTCTCCCCCTGAATTAATTTCCACATACCTCAACTCCATCCTATCCCACCCCCCCCCCCGATCCAACTCCCCACCCCCCCCCCCCCACCTATGTTGAAGACACCTCACACGCTCTTCAATGACTTCCGTTTTCCATGTCCCACTCTCTCATCTTTACTATGGACGTTCAGTCACTGTACACTTCCATCCCCCACCAGGAAGGTCGTAAAGCCCTCCGTTTCTTCCTCGACCGCACAACTAGCCAATTTCCCTCTACCAACACTCTCCTCCGCTTAGCAGAGCTGGTCCTTACCCTCAACAACTTCTCCTTCGACTCCTCCCACTTCCTCCAAATCCAAAGTGTAGCTATGGGCACTCGCATGGGTCCCAGCTATGCCTGCCTCTTTGTAGGGTACGTCGACCAATCACTGTTCCAGGCGTACACTGGCCCTATCCCTGAACTCTACCTCTGCTACATTGACGACTGCATTGGTGCTACCTCCTGCATCCATGCAGAACTCACTAACTTCATTAACTTTATTACTAATTACTATCCTGCACTCAAATTCACTTGGACCATCTCCGACATCTCCCTACCGTTTCTTGTTCTCACCGTCTCTATCACAGGAGACTGACTATCAGCTAACATCTACTATAAACTCACTGTCTCCCACAGCTATCTAGACTACACTTCTTCCCACCCTGCTTCCTGTAAAGACTATATCCCCTACTCCCAATTCCTCCATCTACGCCGCATCTGCGCCCAAGATTAGGTGTTCCATGCCAGAACATCAGAGATGTCCTAATTTTTTAGGGAACGGGGGCTCTCCTCTTTCATTATAGACAAGGCCCTCACTAGCCTCTCCGCGATATCCCGCAGCTCCGCTCTTGCTCCCCCTCCCCCCCACCCCCCCAGTCATAACAGGGACAGAGTCCCCCTAGTCCACAACTTCCACCCCTTTCGCTTTCCACAGAGACCGTTCCCTCCACAACTCCCTGGTCAACTCGTCCCCTCCCACTCAAACCAGGCCCTCCCAAGGTACTTTCCCCTGCAACTGCAGGAGATGCAACAGCTGTCCGTATACCTCTCCCCTTGACACCGTCCAAGGACCCCGACAGTCTTTTCAGATGAGGCAGAGGCTCACTTGCACCCCTTCCAACCTTATCTACTGTATCCGCTGTTCCAGGTGTGGGCTCCTGTATATCGGCGAGATCAAGCGCGGGCGCGGTGAACACAACTGCTCAGTCCGCCTGAACCTACCTGATTTCCCGGTTGCTGGACACTTTAACTCCCCTCCCATTCCTACACTGATCTTTCTGTCCTCGACCTCCTCCATTGTCAGAGTGAGGCCCAGCGCAAGTAGGAGGAACAGCACCTCATATTTCGCTTGGGCAGCTTACACCCCAGCAGTATGAACATTGACTCCTCTAACTTTGAATAATCCTTGCTTTCCCCTCTCTCCATCCCTCCCCCTTCCCAGTTCTCCGACCAGTCTTACTGTCTCCGACTACATTTTATTTCTGTTGCTTTGTTGTTACCTTCTCCCAGCTAATAATGCTCTATTTTTTACATTTTCCTTGATTTACATTCCCTTTGCCCTGTTTTCACACCTTCACACTTCCTTATCTATCTACTGTATCTTACCCCCCCCCGACCCAACATCAGTCTGAAGGATGGTCTCGACCCGAAACGTCACCCATTCCTTCTCTCCTGTCCCGCTGAGTTACTCCAGCATTTTGTGTCTATCTTTGGTTTAAACCAGCATCTGCTGTTCCTTCATACAGATTTTGTAGGTTAATTGCCTTCTGTTAATTGTCCCTGGTGTGTAGGATGGAAATAGTGTATTGGTGATTGCTGGTCAGCACGGGCCTGTTTCCTCGCAGTATCTCTAAACTAAACTATACTAAACTGTGGAGATATGGTTACCTATTCCTATTATGGTTACCATAACTATTCCTTCGCTCTATAGATGCTGCCTCACCCACTGAGTTTCTCCAGCATTTTTGTCTACCTTTGATTTTTCCAGCATCTGCAGTTCTTTCTTAAACAATGGTTACCATATCCAATGATTTTTGTGTATTTTCCAACTTACTGACGAAAGTAACTGAACATCGATAAAAATGGAACCTATTCGTTACCTAGGGATGAACAGTATTCGTGGAGCATGGAAAAATTAGAGATCTCATTAAAATCTACAACATTTTTAAGGCTGGATTGGGGCATGTTTCTCCAGAAGGGGTTTCTGGAACTAGACCGCAGCTATTTACAATATATATATTAATGATTTGGATGAAGGGATTAAAAGTAACATTAGCAAATTTGCAGATGACACAAAGCTGGGTGGCGGTGTGAACTGTGAGGAGGATGCTATGAGGATGCAGGGTGACTTGGACAGGTTGGGTGAGTGGGCAGATGCATGGCAGATGCAGTTTAATGTGGATAAATGTGAGGCTATCCACTTTGGTGGCAAAAACAGGAAGGCAGATTATTATCTAAATGGTGTCAAGTTGGGAAAAGGGGAAGTACAACGGGATCTGGGTGTCCTTGTTCATCAGTCACTGAAAGTAAGCATGCAGGTACAGCAGGCAGTGAAGAAAGCAAATGGCATGTTGACCTTCATAACACGAGGAGTTGAGTATAGGAGCAAAGAGGCCCGAGTGAGACCACACCTGGAGTATTGTGTGCAGTTTTGGTCTCCAAACTTGAGGAAGGACATTCTTGCTATTGAGGGAGTGCAGCGTAGGTTCACAAGGTTCATTCCCGGGATGGCGGGACTGTCATAAGTTGATAGATTGGAGCGGCTGGGCTTGTAGACTCTGGAATTTAGATGGATGAAAGGAGTTCTTATTGAAACATATAAGATTATTAAGGGTTTGGACATGCTAGAGGCAGGAAACATGTTCCCAATGTTGGGGGAGTCCAGAACCAGGGGCCATAGTTTAAGAATAAGTGGTAAGCCACTTAGAACGGAGATGAGGAAAGGCTTTTTCACACAGTTGTAAGTGTGTGGAATTCTCTGCCTCAGAGGGCGGTGGAGGCTGGTTCTCTGGATGCTTTCAAAGAGAGTTAGATAGAGCTCTTGGGGATAGCGGAATTAGGGGATACGGAGAGAAGGCAGGAATGGGGTACTGATTGTGGATGATCAGCGATGATCACATTGAATGGCGGTGCTGGCTCGAAGGGCCGAATGGCCTACTCCTGCACCTATTGTCTATTGTCTATAGAGCTGTCTTGGAGTATGGTGTAAAGCATTTAGGACTGAGATTGGGAAAAAGCTCTTCACTAGGAGGGTGTAATTTTCTGTGCTTTACTACAGAGAGTGGTGGAGAATAGAATAGAATAGAATAGAAACTTTATTTGCCACACGACCAGGGTTGGAGGCTTGCTAATTATCTATAAGAAAGTAATAAATGGATTTACACATACAAAGGTATCAAAGGGTATGGTGAGAGAGCATGAAGATGGTGTTGAACATAGAACAAAGAACAGTACAGGATTGGAATAAGCCCTTGGGCCCATGACTGTTCTGAACAACATGCCAAGATAAACTAAACATTTTTCTGCACATAATCCATATCTTGACCTGCATATCATACAATAGTCTCGTAATGCTACTATTGTATCTGCCTCCACCACCAAAACAGCTGTGCTTCCCAGGCACTCTCTGTCTAAAATGACTTTCCCCGCACATGTTCTTTAAAGTTTATCTATATCTACTCTATCTATGCTTCTCATGGTTTTGTATATTTCCATCAGATCTCCCCTCAACTTCCAGAGTTCAAGAGAAAACAATCTAAGTTTGTCCAACATCTCCTTGTAACTAATCCCCCCCTAATGCAGACATTTTTCTGGTAAGCCTCCTTCAATAGGGGATATAGGGGTATACCTGGATTGTACTGATGGTGAAGTATGCTCGATGGGCCAGATGGTCTACTACTCCTAATTTCTATGAACCTGTGTTCGGAGAGGTTGTGCTGTGTCGGGGCTCTGCATTATGGCCTATCTCTCAGTGGCTCCTTAAGGGCCTGTCCCACTGGGCCGTCATTTACGTGCAATTTACGCGACCTGGTAGCGTGTGGGTAGCGCGGGACGGGCGCATGGAGTGGCGTGGAGGAGTGTGGAGTTGCGCGCGGTATCGCGCAGCGCTCCAGGATTTCGTTCTGCATGAAATCTTCGCGCGCCACCGGCCTGTCGCGTAAATGACGGCCAAGTGGGACACCCAACAGCGGCAGAAGCAGGCAAGCGATTGCCGAGCTCGGCCTGGGGCTCACGGCCGTTGTGAATCCGGATCCGCCCCCACTCCTACTCCCAGAGCGGGGCCAAGATGATTGGAGATAGACACAAAATGCAGGAGTAACTCAGTGGGACCGGCAGCATCTCTGGAGAGAAGCAATGGGTGACGTTTCGGGTCAAGATCCTTCTTCAAACTGAAGAGTCTTGACCCGAAACATCATCCATTCCTTCTCTCCAGAGATGCTGCCGGTCCCACTGAGTTACTCCTGCATTTTGTGTCTATCTTCAAATGACGTCACGCGCACCAGACGGCTGTGCGGATGCATGATGACGCGAGCGACCGTCGCGCATCAGTCACTACCGGCCTGTCTCGTAAATGACGGCCAAGTGGGACAGGCCCTTTAGATTATGGGAACTCTTCCTTGATTCCTGGGATGATAGGATTGTTGTACAAGCAGTGACAGGGTCTTTAAATATTTTTAAGGCAGGGATGGACTGATAAGCCAGGGGGTGTAAGATTATTGCGGGTAGACAGGAATATGGAGTTGAGGTTAAATTCAGATCAGCATTGATCTTATTAAATGATGGAGAAGGCTTGAGGTGCTGATTCACCCACTGCTTCTACAGTGCCCTTCATAATGTTTGGGACAAAGACCCATCATTTATTTATTTGCCTCTGTGCTCCACAATTTGAGATTTGTAATAGAAAAAAATCACATGTGGTTAAAGTGTACATTGTCAGATTTTAATGAAGGCCATTTTTATACATTTCGGTTTCACCATGTAGAAATTACAGCAGTGTTTATACATAGTCCCCCCATTTCAGGGCACCATAATGTTTGGGACACAGCAATGTCATGTAAATCCTTTGCGTGCAATGACTGCTTGAAGTCTGCGATTCATGGACATAACCAGTTGCTGGGTGCTTCTCTGGTGATGCTCTGCCAGGCCTGTATTGCAGCCATCTTTAGTTTTTGCTTGTTTTGGGGGCTAATCCCCTTCAGTTTTCTCTTCAGCATATAAAAGGCATGCTCAATTGGGTTCAGATCGGGTGATTGACTTGGCCACTCAAGAATTGACCATTTTTTAGCTTTGAAAAACTCCTTTGTTGCTTTAGCACTATGGTTGGGATCATTGTCTTGCTGTAGAATGAACCGCCAGCCAATGAGTTTTGAGGCATTTGTTTGAACTTGAGCAGTTAGGATGTGTCTATACACTTCAGAATTCATTATGCTACTACCATAAGCAGTTGTATCATCAATGAAGATAAGTGAACCAGTACCTTCAGCAGCCAAACATGCCCAGGCCATAACACCCCCACAGAAGAGGTGGTATACTTTGGATCTTGGGCAGTTCCTTCTCCCCTCCATCCTTTGCTCTTGCCATCACTCTGATATACAGTAAATTAATCTTCGTCTCATCTGTCCACAATACCTTTTTCCAGAACTGTGGTTGCTCTTTTAAGTACTTCTTGGCAAACTAACCTGGCCATCCTATTTTTGTGGCTAACCAGTGGATTGCATCTTACAGTGTAGCCTCTGTATTTCTGTTCATGACGTCTTCTGCGGACAGTGGTCATTGACAAATCCACTCCTGAAGAGTGTTTCTGATCTGTCGGACAGGTGTTTGGTGATTTTTCTTTATTATAGAGAGAATTCTCCTGTCATCAGCTGTGGAGGTCTTTCTTGGCCTGCCAGTCCCTTTGCGATTAGTAAGCTCACCAGTGCTCTCTTTCTTTTTAATGATGTTCTAAACAGTTGATTTTGGTAAGCCTAAGGTTTGGCTGATGTCTCTAACAGTTTCATTCTTGTTTCTCAATCTCATAATGGCTCCTTTGACTTTCGTTGGCACAACTTTGGTCCTTATGTTGATAAACAGCAATAAAAGTTTCCAAAGGTGATGGAAAGACTGGAGGAAAGAGTAGGTGCTGAGAGCTCTCTTATACCTGCATTAAGGAGGCAATGAAACGCACCTGAGCAATTACAAACGCCTGTGAAGCCATGTGTCCCAAACATTATGGTGTCCTGCAATGGGAGGACTATGTATAATCACAGCTGTAATTTCTACATGTATAAAATGTATAAAAATGGTCTTTAATAAAATCTGACAATGTGCACTTTATCCACATGTGATTTTCTCTATTACAAATCTCCAATTGTGGAGTACAGAGGCAAATAAATAAATGATGGGTCTTTGTCCCAAACATTATGGAGGGCACTGTAATTCGTATGCAACTTTATATGGTCTTGACTCTCCCCGGTCCCGGACTGTTGTCTGAAGTGTGGATCAGCAGCCTCAAATTAAGTGAGTAGTGGGTGCTTAATGCTTTAGATAGCACAGTGGGTGTGAGTGTGCTTTAAACCTTGCCCCTCTCACCTTATAGCTATGCCCTCTAGTATTTCCTATCTCCATCCTGCGATGATAGGACGATTGTTAATGTAGTGACAGGGTGTTTGAATATTTTTAAGGCAAGGATAGACCGACCGATAAGCAAGGTGGTGTAAGATTACAATGGGTACACAGGAAGTTGAGGTGAAATTTAGATCAGCAGTGATCTTATTAAATGATGTGCTGGTGCGGGAATAAGGAGCTGATTTACCCATTGCTCCTAGTTTGCATGCAACTTCAGATGGTCTTGTCTCTTTCCGGTCCTGGGCTGTAGTTGAAGTGTGGTGCAGCAACATCAGAGGAAGTACTAGTGGGTAATCTTTTAGATAGCACAGCTGGTGTGATTAGGCTATGGTGAAAATCTGGCTCTCTGTGAATGCATGTCTAAACCAGAAGAACTTAGAATATAGAGCAGGTCATAGAAAGGTACAGCACAAGAACAGGCAATTTGGTCTCTAAGATACCTCTGATGCTTTGGCATCTGTCTACATATCTGTTCCTCTATCTTCCGCTTGCTATTGAGTGCCTATAGCACAATCCCATAAGAGTGCTTGCACCTTTCTTATTTTTAAGCTCTACTCATATCACCTCAGCAAATGAATCTCCAGTATGTCCAGTTTCTGCAATGGCCACAACATCACAGTCCCAAGCATCAATCCAGCCTCTAAATTCATCTGCTTTCTCCACAATACTCCTTGTATTGAAGTAAACACACTTCAGCCCGTCAACTTCAACATAATCCTTCACCTTTTCCTGCCTGTCCTTCCTTTGAGACAAATTGGTCCTAATCTTTACCATCCCATCACTTCTTTCAATTTCTGACCTACTGCTCTGGCTCTCATCCCCTGCCTCTCTAGTTTAAAGTTGACATCCTCCAAAATGTTCTAGATTCTGGAAACGTGTTTGCAGTTGGCAAAACATTTACCAAAATGGAGACGACAGAAATTAGGGAACTTCTTGTCTAACCTCTATTATGGGGAGAATGCCAGAATTAATATTTATGGAAGTACTAACAAGGCACAAATAAATAATAATATAATTAGATAATACCGACATAGATTTATGAAAGGGAAATCATATCTATTAGACAAAATGTGTTGGAAGGAACTATAGATGCTGCGTTACACCAAAGATAGACACAAAATGTTGGAGTAACTCATCAGGTCAGGCAGCTTCATGCAAATTGGAGAAATAGTTCCTCATATTTTGTTTGGGCAGGCAGTTTACAACCCATAGAAAGGTACAGCACGACTTCCGGTGGCGTCATGTTGGACTAACAGACGTGCACCTAGCTCCACTCCCGAAAAACTTCACGATTTATCGTGTAAAACGGGTCCAGAAATCGGGATTGTTTTTAAAAACCTTACCGGAGCTTCTGGTTACCGCGCTGATGACGTCATCGTTAAACGCGATGTTTTAAACGGTGGTTTGAAGCCCTTTAAATGAGTAAATTGCCTCCAGCTGTGAGCCCTCAGAGAACAGTGAATAAGCTGTTCAAAAAGTCTGAAGCAAAAGTTACCTCTGAAGTCTCTGAAGTGGCTGCAGAAATGGATTCAAGATCTAAGAAAGACTTTGATGATTTGAAGAAATCAATGAAAAATTTGAAAGATGAGATTTCGGATAATAGGGTGGAAGATAAGAAGGAAATGAAGGAAAATTCGGCAAAAATGATGGAAGGAATGGAGAAGATGATGAAGGATTTAAATGCTGGTAACCAGAAGAATATGACGGATTTACTGGACATTATGAATAAACGAATTGATGAGGTGAAAGATGGACTATCAGAGAAAATGGATAAGATGGATGTAATTACTACGGATAAGTTCACGGCTGTACTTGAAACAGTAGCTGCAAGTATGCACACAATTACGGAATTGGAGAAAAACACGGTTCGACTGGTTGAAGACATGGCGAAATTGAGGCAAGAACATGAGCAAATGAGGCGAGAAAACGAACAAGCGTCACTACAAATGGGGACTCAATTAGAGAAAGTCTCAGTCAAATGCCTGGACCTGGAAGCTCGCTCTAGACGCCAGAATTTGAGAATTCTTGGTGTTTCAGAGGGGGCAGAAGGGGAACAGGTACGTGAATTTGCCATGGGCTTGCTGAAACAACTGTTGAATCTTTCCAAGGAACCGAAAATCGAAGTGGCTCATCGTGTCCCAAGATTTGGAAAAAGATCTGGTGCGGGAAAAGCTTATCCACGACATATAGTGAAATTTCGAGATACTGCAGAACTGGAATATGTTATGAGCAAAATCAAATATGGTGTACAATTGCGGCTGGACAAGGACACTATTAAGATATTCAGGGACTACCCGTATGAAATTGTGCAAAAAAGAAACAAATTTGATAAGGTTAAAGATCTTTTAAGAGGGAGAGAAGGGGTCAGATTTGGGGGTTTTTATCCCGCGAAAATGCGTATTTCCTTTAATGGTCTTGAAAAGTCATTTGTTAAGCCTGAAGACGCATTCAAATATGCCCAAACGATCGTTGAAAAACAGAAATGAAAGGGAGCTTTGGCAGATCCGAACCATTCTCAGCTATGTTTGGTCTGGGGATAGTTACACTGTTATCTCTGGAATGTTGAATCAAGGACATTTTCTGTTCAAAACGTGTAAACAACTTAACAGTTGGAATATGAATCAGAAAATAATTGCTTATTGATTAAAATATTATAACCAATTGTAAGAACTTACCCTATTAACAACTTAAAAAGTTATGCAGGTTAGATTAGAATATTAACAAAAAAAAAATAATGAACTAACATACTAATATGAATTTTTAATAAATTGTAACCTTGTCTATAAGCGGGAGGAGGGGATGAGAAACGAGCTCCTGGCTTATGTCCAGGAGCACGTCTCGTTAACCCCTTCAACCAACAGTTGATTCTTATTGAAATCAAAAATATTGGTTTAATAATTAAACTCCGATATATATATATGTTATAAGGAAATATCAGGGTAAAATTGTATTATATATCTGAATGTGAGGCCTCGTTTTAATATTTTAATATGTTATGATTAACTAAGAGAGCGGAGCTATTTGAGTAACAACGCAATGGAAGTCAAAACAAGGTTTTTTCCCACCTACAGGTGGGACACTCGCTACAGTGCCGACTATATCAGACACTGTAGCCTCACTTTTTTAGTTTTTTTTTATCACATAAAATCACTTGTTTGTGTTTTGTGTTTAGTGATAAGAGTAAAATGGACATACCAGCAAAAGTTAATAATTCAAAAACTCCCCCAATACCTAAAGACCTGGGACATGGACGCACCACAAGATTCAAAGGTACTATAATTATTCAAAATGCATGACACCACACAAAAGAACCTAGGAGGAATCTCATTTTGTAGTTGGAATATAAGAGGTATTAACGAACCTATCAAAAGGGGTAAGATACTAGCTCAGCTAAAAATGTACAATTCTGACATTACCTTCCTACAAGAAACACACCTAAAACCTCAGGATCAAGTTAGGCTGAGGGCGAAATGGATAGGTCAAACATACCACTCTTCATTTACTTCAAAATCTAGAGGCACGTCAATTATCATAAGAAAAGGTATACCATTTAAAGCAAAGAATATTATAACAGATATAGAAGGGAGATACTTAATAGTTAATGGAGAAATCCATGACACTCCACTTACTTTGGTAAATATATATGCCCCTAACTTTGATAACCCCCACTTTTTCAATAAAATCTTCAATATAATTGCAGAGTCAAACTATCAAAATGTTATAATAGGCGGAGACTTTAACTGTGTTTTAGATCCGTACTTAGATAAATCAAGTCAAAAACAGAGAGGGAATATGAAATCGAAAACTGGGGAACTCCTCAATACCTATATAAATAACACTAATATAGCAGATGTTTGGAGAATTGTGAATCCAACTGGCAGGGAATATTCGTTTTACTCAATGGTACATAAGACATACTCACGTATAGACTACTTTCTGCTGGATACAAAATTAATCCCCCAAACATCTAATGCAATATACCATACAAATTCAATTTCAGACCATTCTCCACTAACTTTCTTTTTAAAACTGGAAGGATTGTCTAAGAATAAATCATTCTGGAGATTTAACTCTCAAATTTTAAAAGATCCACAAGCGAGTATATATTTAAAAGAACAAATGCAGGTCTTTTTTCAAACAAATGATACTTCAGATATATCGCCTACTTTACTTTGGGAATCTTTCAAAGCATACATTAGGGGTATTATAATTTCATATCAAGCTTTTCAAAATAAAAAGAATAAGAATGAACAAAGACAGTTAGAAGAACTTATTAGACAAATGGATATAGATAATGCTAAAGATCCATCAATAGATAAACATAATAAAATAATAATTTTAAAATTTAAATTAAATAAATTATTATCTGCCAAACTTATAAGACTTTTTCAAATTACAAAACAAGAGCACTTTGAATTTGGGGATAAACCGCATAAACTTTTGGCTCGCCAGCTAAAAAAACGAGAAAAGGAACATACTATACCAAAGATCAAATCAGATAAAGGGGAATTATTAACAACACCGAAGGATATTAATAAAAGATTTGCGCAATTTTACGAGAATTTGTATACATCAAAACGATAATTGATTCCAATAATATCACAAAGTTCTTGGATACCTGTAATCTTCCAAAGTTAGAGCTGAAGGAACAAGAGGAACTGGGTGCACAAATCTCAATTAAGGAATTAGAAGATACAATAAACTCATTAAAAAATGGAAAAACACCAGGCCCTGATGGATTTACTAATGAATTTTATAAAAGCTTTTATGATAAAATAATACCAAGATTACAAAAAATGTACCAATACGCTTTTAAAAAACGAATACTACCTGATACATTAGCGGAATCAACGATTACATTAATACCTAAGAAAAATAAAGATTTAGAAGAACCTGGCTCATATAGAGCGATAGCATTGTTAAACACAGATCAAAAAATATTAGCGAAAACATTAGCTAGAAGATTAAGTAAATACATTAGTAAATTAATAAACCCAGATCAGACAGGGT
The DNA here is from genome assembly GCA_038087875.1 of Malacoraja senta. Taxonomy (NCBI): domain Eukaryota; kingdom Metazoa; phylum Chordata; class Chondrichthyes; order Rajiformes; family Rajidae; genus Malacoraja; species Malacoraja senta. The sequence goes on along the minus strand of CM075981.1, from coordinate 14,727,778 downwards.
TTATCCCTAAGAGATACTCTTCTAATAATATGAGACGTCTACTCAACATAATGCACTCACACAAATCTGAAGATCAAGAATTATCAATTATTTCGCTGGATGCTGAAAAAGCATTTGATCAAGTAGAATGGAATTATATGGATAAAGTATTACAAAAATTTCAACTGGGAGAGAATTTTATTTCATGGATTAAGTTACTATATAACAGACCTACAGCTAGAATACTTACTAATAACATATTATCCTCGAAATTTCAACTATCAAGGGGAAATAGACAAGGATGCTCATTATCACCACAGCTGTTTGCTCTCATTATTGAACCGCTAGCAGAAAAAATTAGAATACACCCTGATATTCATGGATATAATACTAAAGACTCATATAATAAAATATCTTTATATGCGGATGATATATTATTGTATATTACAAAACCTCAAATCACTATACCAAATATATTAAATTTAATTGAAGACTTCGGATCTTTTTCTGGATATAGAATAAATTGGAATAAAAGTGAAATTATGTCAATAAAACCGAAAGATTCAACACATCTTTTTAAAATTCCCTTTTAAAATAGCTACAGAAAAATTTAAATATTTGGGAATCGAAATTACCAGAACATATCAAGGTATGTTCAGGGCAAATTTTGACCCCCTACTTAATAAACTAAATACATTAATTAAATTCTGGAAAACGCTCCCGATGTCTTTAATAGGCCGAATAAATGCAATAAAAATGATCTTTTTACCACAAATTTTATACCTATTTCAATCAATTCCTATATACTTACCTAAGAAGTTTTTTAAAAAACTCGACTCAGATATCACTAATTTTATATGGGACTATAAATCACATAGAATACAAAAAACCCATCTGAATAAACCTAAAGTATTGGGGGGTCTAGCACTACCTAATTTTATGTATTATTATTGGTCAGTAAATATTAAAAACATGATTCAACTGATGGATAACTCCGCCCAGCAAGTAGACTGGATTGTAATGGAGAAAGAGGATTGCTCCTCTAGAAACATTGGAGCGATCCTCCTCTCTCCAATGAAACTGAATAACATAAACTATAATAAGAACCCAATTATTCATAGTACAATCCGTATTTGGAAACAAATAAAACAAAATTTAAAATTAAGAAACTTATCACTTTTATTACCTATAGTCAATAACCCTTCGTTTAGTCCTTCTATTATAGATAAAGCTTATACACAATGGGATAGACTAGGAATTAAAACGCTTGGTGACTTGTATGAAACTGGAAAATTACTTTCATTTCAACAATTACAAATAAAATATAAACTCGGAAATAATCAATATTTTAAATATTTTCAAATATGCGACTATTTGAAAAAATATACAAAAGATCATTATAATAATCCAGTAGATGTATTGGACGAGGCAATGCAGATAAAAGCGGAATCAGCAAACTTAATATCATATTTGTATAATATTATTTTAAATGTACAAATACCACCTACGGAGGGTATCAGAAGAGACTGGGAACAAGAGTTAGCTATTAAAATTTCAAAGGAAAGTTGGAATGAATACTTATTAAACGTGCATAAATGCTCGATTAATGTAAGACACACTTTAATACAATTTAAAATTTTACATAGATTATATTATTCGAAAACTAAAATTCATAAAATTTTCCCAAACGTATCATCTATTTGTGATAAATGTCAATCCCAAGAAGCAACTATAGCGCACTCATTTGTCTTCTGTACAAAAATTCAAAAATTTTGGAATGACATTTTTGAAATCTTTACAAAGTTATTTAAAACAAGACTGATACCCAAAGCAGAATGGATTATCTTCGGAATAACGGAAGATGATCCAGAACTAAATGTGTTTCAAAAGAAATTAATGGACTATGGGTTAATAACTGGAAAAAAGCTAATTCTAAAATTTTGGAAGAAGGCTCCAATACCAACTATAAATATGTGGATTTCAAATATGTTTGAAACATTACACCTAGAAGAGATAAGACTCCTCCTAGCAGGTAAACCAGATCACTTCCACCTGATGTGGTCTGCATTTATAGAATTATTACAAACATAGGGTGCAAAAGTACTTTAAAAAAATAAAAAATTGAGGTCAGGTAAGGGGGGATGATAGTTGAAGAGTTGGTATGTCCTATTTACGTGATGCTCAAAAAAAAACATTTGTTTCTCTTTTTTTCTCTTTCTCTTTTCTTTTCTTAGGGCCTATTTCTTAACTCTTTTTCTTTTTGTTTTTAATTTCGCTCTTATAGGGTCTTCGTCCTTTTTTGTTGTTACATTTTCTACACTTTTCTACACTTACACTTTTTCCTTCACTTACTTCTTTCTTTCAATCTTTTCTTTTTCTAGTGTAAAAAAATAAATAAAGGGAGTACATTAATTGTAAGAAGATATAAATGACGAGTATTAATGTATGTGGTTGTAATGTAATGTACTTCTAATAAATAAAAAGAAAAAAGAAAAAAAAAAAAAGAAAAAAAAAAAAAGAAAGGTACAGCACAAGAACAGGCAATTTGGTCTCTAAGATACCTCTGATGCTTTGGCATCTGTCTACATATCTGTTCCTCTATCTTCCGCTTGCTATTGAGTGCCTATAGCACAATCCCATAAAAGTGCTTGCACCTTTCTTATTTTTAAACTCTACTCATATCACCTCAGCAAATGAATCTCCAGTATGTCCAGTTTCTGCAATGGCCACAACATCACAGTCCCAAGCATCAATCCAGCCTCTAAATTCATCTGCATTCTCCACAATACTCCTTGTATTGAAGTAAACACACTTCAGCCCGTCAACTTCAACATAATCCTTCACCTTTTCCTGCCTGTCCTTCCTTTGAGACAAATTGGTCCTAATCTTTACCATCCCATCACTTCTTTCAATTTCTGACCTACTGCTCTGGCTCTCATCCCCTGCCTCTCTAGTTTAAAGTTGACATCCTCCAAAATGTTCTAGATTCTGGAAACGTGTTTGCAGTTGGCAAAACATTTACCAAAATGGAGACGACAGAAATTAGGGAACTTCTTGTCTAACCTCTATTATGGGGAGAATGCCAGAATTAATATTTATGGAAGTACTAACAAGGCACAAATAAATAATAATATAATTAGATAATACCGACATAGATTTATGAAAGGGAAATCATATCTATTAGACAAAATGTGTTGGAAGGAACTATAGATGCTGCGTTACACCAAAGATAGACACAAAATGTTGGAGTAACTCATCAGGTCAGGCAGCTTCATGCAAATTGGAGAAATAGTTCCTCATATTTTGTTTGGGCAGGCAGTTTACAACCCAGCAGCTTGAATGTTGATTTCTCTCATTTCAACTAAACCCTGCATTCCCTCTCTCTCTGCCCCTCCCCCACCATAATCGTCCTGCCAGTTCCACTGTTCGCTTCCATATATCCCTACGTTATCACCTCTTCCACAGCCAACAATGGGTCATCGGTGCCGGCTTTGATTTGTTCTGAAACTTTTCATATCTCTAGTTTCTCTCTCCCCTGACTCTGTCTGAAGAAGGGTTTCGACCCGAAACATCACGTATTCATTTTTTCCAGAGATGCTGCCTGACCCACTGTTACTAGTAAGATTAAACGAGAACTTACCTAAGTTTGAAGTTTGATCTTTATTTTATGAGGAGTTACGTAGGTGATTACGTGAAGAACCCCACCAGTGCGCCTGCGCGTCAATCTTCAAAGCAGCGGTGTGAAATCACAAAAAACAACAACCGAAGTAATATAGTCTCATAATAAAATGAGTAATACAAGAACTTCCATCTGACCTTTATGATAGAGGGTAGGGTCGTGGTGGGCACGCAATCACCTACGTAACTCCTCATAAAATAAAGATCAAACTTCAAACTTAGGTAAGTTCTCGTTTAATCTTACTATTTTACTTCGGAGTCACGTGAGTGACTACGTGAAGGTTTTAAAGCTTTGTGATTTCATGCCGTGGATCAATCCCGGCTTCTCACTGCATAGATTGACTCGGAACGAGAATAATCAAGCATGCATTCATAATAACATTTGTACCACAAATGCAGTAATTCATTTCAATAATGAAATGAATCAGATCCCCTTTAAACCAGAGGAATTTTCACAGAACTTAAAATAGTTTCTGCAAACAACCCCGCATTAACAATAGGCCGATGGTAAAAATGTTGAAACATCAACTCATTGGACCACCCGGCGGCTGCGAGGATATGGTCGACGGGGCCATCTTTTGCCCTGGCCGCCGACGTTTCTGCTGCCCTAGACGAGTGAGACGTAAAAACATAAGTGTTAATACCAGCAGCTGTTAAGACTTCTTTTATCCATCTGGAAATAGTCTGTATTGAAACTCTCTTGCGTGGTTTCTTGTGTGTGATCAACAACCCAGTTTCCGTATTCTCAAATTCTTTGTGACCTCAATGTATTGTAATAAATATGTCTTAATACAGAGACATGGATCATTTGGATATGCTGCTAGCATAATTTTAAATCCTGTCACACCTGGCCTAATTTACTTTAGTAGGTCATAGATATAGAATGTAACCTTGTCTTCAGTTACTTCCATACTGTCTATTTGTAATTTCCCAAGTGTTTGCACTCTTCATGCTGTCACTCATGCCATAAGCATGAATACTTTCATACTGTGCTTGACCAAAGGTAAAGACACACTTGATGACCATTCACGAAGTAGTTTCAGTACCACACTTACATCCCAGATTGTCACGTACCTAGGTTTCGGTGGTTTGGAATTAAAGATTCCTTTCATTAGTCTGGAAACAATTGGGTGTGACCCAATTGAGTTTCTTTCTGAATCCAGAACCAAATATGAGGACAATGCACTTCTGGCTGAATTAATTGCACTACAAATTCAGACCTTCATCATAATAAAGTTTTGACAGAAATTCTAAACATTTGAAATATCTGCAGTACTTTATTGCACATTCTTTTGTACACAGAACTCTTCCTATTTCTTAATATAAGAAAGGTACTGTTTTTGAGTGCTCTTCCTCCAGGCTGCCATAAGCATGTCCACAGTATGCTCAGACAGTCCTCGTCCCAGAAAAGGCATTCTTAAAACCTGCAAATCAACAAATCCAAACGATCATATAATGGATGTTGTTCCCCTGTACAGGGTGCAGCAATAAATTACTCTTTTTTGGGACTTTCATCAACATTTGTGTTGTTAATTCTAATATCAACGGATACCATGGCTGTGTAGGCCAATCTGGTACTACCAATACCCTTGAAGCAGCATCTTGCCTGATTTTAAGCAAACATTGGCTTATGAGGCAGAAAGGTGCAAATATATATGGAAACATACCACCCCAATGTAGCGAGAAAGCATCAATCGCCACTGCTCCTGGATCTGGTTTCCATGAGACATATCTCGATAGCTGACGATTCGGTGTCGGTCATTCCAAATCTGATTACTATATCATTGAATACCTCACGATTCAACATCCGTTCTTTATTATCATGGAACTTTTCGTGACCTGGTGTCTGCTATCGTGTTCATTCTACCTGGTAGATAGATAGCTGAAATCCAAATGTTCTTTTCAATACACCAAGACCAAAGTTGATTTAACCATTTTGTCACATGACACCGACTTAATTCCACCCATATCATTAATATAGGCAACTACTGTTGTGTTTATTAATTTGAACTTGAACCTTCCTTTTAGTTGTGTTAGAACCATAAGCTTGGAGTCCATAGAAACCTCCTAAAAGCTCCAAATAGGTAATTCCCCATGTCTGCAGTAACACTAACTTTTCCTGATTCCATCTGCCTCCGCAGCTCGATGTTAAGTCAGTTGCACCCCATCCTAGTGCACTGGCATCAGTTTGTAATATCATGGAAGGTTGTTCAATCAGCACTTTGCCTGAACTGCTTGAGACATGTAGAATCCACCACTGCAGATTAGAAACAGCATTTGTTGTTACTTGCATGGTTCTATCAAAATGACCAGCATTTACTCTCAGTGCCTGTTCTTTGATTCTCTGCAGCTGTTGATAATGTAATGGTCCATACTGGACTGCTGGGAATCTACTAATTTTCCCAGTACTCGAGCCACCTGTCTGATTAGAGGTTTTTGCTCGTTTAACAGATTACTGCAATCTTTAATCAACTCCACCCTTTTTTCACTGGGCAAAGTAATTTGCATTTGGGCTAAATCAATTGTGAACCCCAAATAATCAATCGAGGTACATGTTTTTAACCTTGATTTCTTTGGATGAATTTAGAAACACCCAAACTTTCAAAAGTTTGATTTTATTACTGCAACCGATGCTTCTGTTGACTGTTTTGTCCTTCCTATAATCAGGACATCATCCAGGTATGCCATTAGTACATGCCCCTGGCTCTCAGCAACCCCAGAATTGATTTTAACAATTTTATGAATATTCTGGGAGGGAACGTTAACCCATTAGGCAGAGCTTTGAACTGCCCTAATTGGTTCATCCATGTAAATTTAAGATACTTCATATCTTGCAAGTGAACAGACACTGAACAAAAGGATTCAGACTTGTCAAGTCTATAATAATCCTACATCCTCCATCCTTTTTTGATCGAGGGAATATATTTGACCCAAATTGGTGAATTTGGTAGACTGATTCTTCAATAACACCTTTTATATATAGGGTTTTGAAGCGCAACTTGAACCTCCATTACTTCGCAAAGTGGAGAGTTCTGCTAGGAACATGCTGGACAGGCAAATCATAATTTGGATTGAATTCAATTCGAAATCCTTGTATATTATTCAGAATTACCACATCTGAAATAATCTTCTTCCAATGTTTATAGAAGAGACGTAATCTGCCTCCAACTTTTGGACTTAATCCAGTTAGTATGTTCCCCTGAGAACCAGGTCCACCTACCTCTTGAGTCATTTGAGTATTCTGAGATCCCTGGATTCTCCCGGAAGCACCACCACTGGTCCTTACTCCCGCTGCAGGCCGCCAGCTACGTCCCTGCGTTAATGAGCGACTTGGTCCTGGTCTAGGATCCGTATGACGTCTGAAAGGATACTTCCTCTTTACAGACTTTGCAACCATTGATGTTTTTATCAATCCTGTTTTCGTTTCATCTTCCAACTCTTTATTTTTTATTTTGTTTAATTTTTTATTATTTATTTATTTATTTATTATTATTTTTTTGAAAATATTTTTTATTGGAGATAAGTACATAACCTATTAACATCATTACAGTCTTACATTTTTAAATTGATAATATTATCAATTATTATTACATTGTCTCCAATACCTTTTACCTTTTTATTTTTTTTATTTTAAACTAGATAGAACTAAAAAGATAGATGAAGTAAAGAAAGAAAAGAAAGAGAAGAAAAAGAGAGAAAAAAAAAAAATGTATTTAAATTTTTTTAACAAAAAACAAGAAACACAAAACAAAAAAAACAAAACAAAAGAGAAAGATAGTTAAAGAAGAGTGGAAAAATTTATTAAAATAATAAACTTCATTCGAGATATATTCGTACATTTCAGAATATAGCATTTCATCCATTTTTTAGCCCGAGCATTAGTCAGGTTCCCATGCTGAACCATTCTGACCCTTTAAATAATCAATAAAGGGAGACCATGTTCCAACGAATACTTCCTGTTTATCCAACAGGGAAAATCTGATTCTTTCCACGTTTAAGGTCTCCGTCATTTCTATAATCCACATTTTGATTGTGGGGGCCGTAGGGCCTTTCCAAAATTTTAGAATTAATTTTTTTCCTGTTATTATACTATAATCAATAAAGTTTCTTTGTGTTGTTGTAAATGTTTGATTTAATTCTGATGTTCCGAGTATTATAAATTTTGAATCCGGGTCCACTTGTGTGCTGGTCACTTTAGATATTATACTAAAAATATTTACCCAGAATTTTTTAATTTTTGTACAGTTTGCAAACATATGAGATAAGGTAGCTTCTAAATGTTGGCATTTATCACATATAGGTGAGATATGTTGAAAGATTTTATGTAATTTTGTTTTTGAATAATGTAATCTATGTAATCTCGAAGTGGGTGCTGCATAGCAACCCCAGTGCTTCCTGATGCAACTTCGTCATCTCTTGGCTGTTACCTGCTATTCTGGTAAAAGCAGTTATTCCAGAACCCAGCAGCTTTAATATTCTCTGCAACTGATTCCAAATAATTTGGTTCACTGCTGCTGCTTTCAGCAACCCACAGTTACTTGGGGTCTCCTGCTTCCTTGCCGTCTCATCCATCTCCTGCTGTTCCAGCTGATGGTAAACCAAGTAATTTATTAAGGAGGCCAGTTCTTCTCCTAATGGCTCTCCTGACCCTGACGGGGCAGCGAATCCTACTGCCAAGGGTGGAACATCTGGCAGCTGCCGTTCATTGCCTTGTACAGCCTCACCGTCAGAGTCGGGGTCTGAAATCTCATGACCCGTAGCACGCTCCTCATTCCTGAGGGTGCATTCCATCAGCCCTGAGCCAGGTGCTGTTAAGCTGTTTCCTGCAGCTTGGATTACAGTACACTCCTTCCTGAGTGAACTTTGCTCCAACAGCCTATGGAAAAGGCTTTCTATTTGGGCAATACGCTCGAAAGCAGTATCTAGCCCTGTACCAGGAGCTGTTTGAGCTGCTTCCAGCAGCCTGGCTTTCAGTACACTCCTCCCTGAGTGAACTTTGCTCCAACAGCCTATGTAAAAGGCTTTCTATTTGGGCAATACGCTCAAAAGCAGTATCTAGCCCTGGAGCTACTTCCATTGCCTGGGACTCCCTCCGTGGGCCGTTGGGATTTAAACTTTGTCTTTTGCCCGACAGGCGCTGACTGTGTTTTCACCAGCCCCAGGTCCACAGTCGCTATGCTCACCGCTGGCGACTGTACCGGGGTTTAGAGGCGGTTGGTCTCTAACCGCAGACTCCCGACTTTCCCGACTTTCTGTCGGCTGTGTCGCTCGCCTCTTCCCCCTGTCCGTTTTTTCCATGACGTCTGTGGAAGAAATCCCCATAGACCCACAGTAAACGGACCTGGAAAACCTGAAAAAAGTTTCTACTTACCTTGTAGTTGAAAAACTACAAATTCACTGGAGGAGCAGAGGCTCCTCACGTCCGTTTGCGTCAAGGCGTCTGACGTAATGACGCGCAGGCGCACTGGCGGGGTTCTTCACGTGACTCCGAAATAAAATCCAGCATTTTGTGTCTATTTTCATGTGCATTAGAGTTCTTTGGGGATATAACTAGCAACGTGGGTGGAGGGAAAACTGAATTTGGATTTCTAAAAGGTCACGAAAGATGCTACATAAAAGTTAGCGACACACAAAAAAAGCTCGTGATATTGAGGTTAATATATTAACATGAATGGAGGATTAATTAACTTGGAATACAGAGTAAAGTGTCAGGCTGTAGTTGCATGGTCCATGCTGGAGCTGAGATATTTATAATCCATATCAGTGATGGCATACAGTTTGGTCTTCCTTGTATAACAAAGAATATTTAAGGAAGACATTGTGCAAGAGTTCACGTTGACATCTTTGACATAAACTTTGACATCTTTTGATGGTTATTCAGAGAGGACTTATAGCAGCTGATAGCAACATATCCTCACAGCTCCAGAAATCTCCAGAAACCCTCTGTGTGGAGTTGTCCTTCAGGTTCCTATTAAATCTTTACCCTCTCAGCTTAAACTTAATGCTCTCTATTTCTTGATTCCCCTATCTATTCCCCTCATAATCAATAAGATCGCCCCTCGGCCTCCTTTACTCCAAGGAATAAAGTTCTAGCCTGCTTCTCCTTGCCCTATAGTTTAGGTCCTTGAGTCCTGCAAAAATTGTCATCAACCTTCACTGCACTCTTCCCAGCTTAATGGCATCTTTCCTATAGTAGGACGACCAAAATTGAACACAATACTTCATGTGCAGCCTCACTAATATCTTATACAACTGCAACAAAATTTCCTAATTTCTACACTCAGTTCTCTGACTGATGAAGACCAGCATGCCATAAGCCTTCTTCACCATGTAGTTAGTACTCCTAGATCCTTCTGCTCTACAATATAGCCCATGGCCCTACTGTTAACTGTGATGGTCCTGCCGCAGTTTGACTTTCCAAAATGAAACGGCTCACATTTATCCGAGTTAAACTCCATTAGCCCTTTCTTGACCCACATATCCAGCTGATCAAGATCCTGCTGTAATCTTTGCTAACCATTTTCACCGTCTACAATGCCACTTATTTTAGTGTCATCTGCAATTTTATTAAACATGCCTCGTCCAAATCATGCTAGTGATGACAAACAGCATAGATCTGAGATGCACCACTAGCCACAGGCCTCCAGCCTGAAAACCAACATTTCACCACCACCCTCTGCTTCCTACCATGAAGCCAATTCTGTATCCAGTTAAAATGTAGAAACAAGGAACTGCAGATGCTGGTTTACCAAAAAAGACACAAAATGCTGGAGTTACTAAGCAGATCAGGCAACATCCCTGAAGAACATGGATAGGTGACTTTCCGGGTCGGGCCCTTTCTTCAAACTGAAGAAGGGTCCCTAACCGAAACATGACCTATCCATGTTCTCCAGAGATGCCGTCTAACCTGCAGATTTACTCCAGCACTTTGTGTCTTTATCTGTATCTAGTTAGCTAGCTCTCCCTGGATCCCATGCATTCTAATCTCCCAGGAACTCCTGGCATGTGTAAAGCCCCACAGCTCCCCTCCACTCCAGCATGGTTTAAGCGAGAAAGATTATCTTGCTGAGATATGATCTAAGTAAGTGAACAACATTGACATTAGTAAGCCATTGCAACTGGTCAGCTCCACTCAAGTCCAAGCCCGATGATTCTGGGGGGTGGGGGGGGGGAGGGCAGGGTTGTGTTGTAGTGAGGGGTGTTCAAAAGGGTAGATGATATTCTCCAACTGGGGGTATTTAGAGTGAGGGGGCATAAACTCGGATTGTCATAGTACATTTAAGATTTAGCTGAGCAGTCCTTTTTTTCCCTTCTGATTTTTCCAAGTCTTTGGAATTCCAGACCCAGAGAACTGTAGAGGCTCAGTCATTGAGAGGGAATTTTGGAAACCTGGTTTGTGGAGGGTTAAGACTTCTAAACAAAGGAATGGAGCTGTGTCCAAGGATGAGTTTAGCCATGATCCAATATTTTGAGCTACCGCATGGCCCACTCCGTATCCTATGACCTAAGTTCTAAATCTCTGGAATTCTCTTCCTGAGGGTGGTGGAGGCCTGCTCATAAAATGTATCTGCAGTGAAGGTAGATAAATATTTGAAAACTCAAGAAATCAAAGTTTATGGGGAACTAGCACAGAAGAGGAATCGAGGTCAGCATAGATTCACCATGATTGTATTGAATGGCAAGGCTGGTTTGAGGGGCTTGGTGGCCTACTCCTGCTCCTATTTTCTTGTGATATTCATAGAACAATCCTTCCCATCCCCAGGTCTAATTGATCTGATCGAAACAGCTCTGTCCCAAGTTTTTTTCCTTCTGTTTCCAGGATTTAGTTTGCAGTTTTATGGTGCCTTTACCCATTCCTGAATGCTCACCTTGGTTTGTTTCTCCTTCACAGTGACACTGGGACAACTCCACCTGAACGCTGCTTATTTGGGATCATGTTGACTATTTCTGCATTCCTGGGTAAGGGCAGACTTAAGTCACACTTTGTTACACGTGCTGCACCACCCGAGAGGTCCAGTGTAAAGAGTTCTGTCGTATCTTTAATTCTGTTTAATTGATTGGTGAGTTAGAGTTGGGGAAAGGGTTTTGGAAGGAGGTTAAACTCCTTAACTGTTGCCATCATCGGTGAACAGTACTGATTATTCCCACCATCTTCTCCCCAAGACACAGAGCATTTTGGAGTGATTTTCAGTCATTTGAAGCTTTGGAATTACTGGTTGGGAATCAGTGAAGGTGAATGTCTGGTTGACCAACTCCTATGACTGTGTGACAAGACAATGGAGGACTGAGCAATGGTTGTATTTCTCAGTCGTCTTACTGTGCATTAATGTCTGTGTCTCCCCTGATCAAATGAAAGTCATTCAGCTGCTGGCATAACCCTCTCTCATTGATGTCAGACTAAATATATCCCAAATGCCTGACTTTTGAATTGGACACACGGTTTAAGCTATCATGTGTTACAATTTGATAACAACGGCAAAACAAAATTAAAACTTTATTGTATTAAACAATTTTTTTTTTTTAAATGTAACTGTATCCAGCAGCACACCTGTGTGTGGTAGATGTCAGACAACATGGAAGTAGGCCCCTTGGCCTACTCAGTCCATGCATGCAGCAGCTTCCCAAATACACTAATCCTACATGAATCCTATTTTATTCTCCTCGCATCCACGTCAACTTACCACAGATTCTAACACTTGTGTGCACACTAGGGACAATTGACATCAATTAATCTGCCAATCTGCACATCTTTGGGGTATGGGAACAAACAATGAGAATCTGTAAATCCCACAGAAGCAGGTCCCGAGGTCAAGATCAAGTGTCTCTGGAACTGCAAGGCAGTGAATCTACCAGATGCACCACTTGTCCGATCATAAACCTCATATTATTCCAAATCCAACCCAACTTTCACACAATGTCAGGATCACACAACAAACCTACTTAATGAACTGTAGACCTAGAATCACTCCAGCTACTAAATGAAAACAAAATCACATCGCACTAGAACAGACGATTCTACCCAGGCAGGACGGAGTGTTTGCCCATGGCAGGGTGTCTCCCTGGTACCGGGCAGGATGCACCATCAGCCTTGCACGCGATGGGGCATCTGGCCGGCACAGGGCAGGATGGGTCGTTTGCCTGGGACGGGGTGTCTCCAGGGTGCAGTGTTGGATGTATTGAAACTTGAATATTTGAACAAAAGGGATATTGATAGCGAAAGTATGAAGTTGGTGAAATAACAGACAACAGAGGATCATGCTGAATAGTTTTTCTCTTTAGCAGAGGAAAGTGTCTATTTGCGCATTCCCCTGAGATTGATAGTGGTTCTTTTATCTGTTTTAATGACCTTGGCTTGTGAGGCAAACCATAATTTCAAAGTTAACAGATGGCAAAATAATTGGCAGTATTGTGGAGATTGAGAAGTGTAATGAGACATTGCAGCACAACATAAACAGGCTGGTGGAATGGGCAGAGACAAGACAGATGAAGTTTAATGTGGAAAAAGTGGGGCGATGCATCTTAGTAGGAAGGTAGGAGGCGATGGAGGGTATTATTCTAAAAGTATGCGGGAGCAGAGGGAACCTGGGGCTATGTGTCCACTGATTTTGAAAGTGACAGGGCAGGCAAAGAAAGTGATTGATGAGGCATAACCAATTCTGTGCTCTATCAATAGAGGCATAGTGTATCGAAGCAGGGAATTTGTGCCAAACCTTTATAACAAATCGTCTGGCTTCGACTGTATTATTGAGTTCAATTCTGTTTGCTACATTTGAGCAAGGGTTTAGATTGGGTCCAGAAAGATTTATTTGAATTCCTTGTATGAAGGACTATAGTTGACAAGGATCGATTAGAGAAGGCTGAGGGGATGATTAGATAGAAGTTGATGAAGGATCAGGACAGAGCAGACAGAGGGAGACTTTCACTTTGGTGGAGGGGTCAAGGATTAGAGGTCTCTGAGGAAGGGAATAAAGAGTGACATGAGGAAAAACCTTTTATTTACACACTGTGTGATTGGAATCTGGGTTGTACTGTCTGCAGATGTGGTGGAGGGAGGTTCCACTGTGGCCTTTAAGAAGGAACTGGATACATATATGGCGGAGAAAGATTTGTAAGGCTATGAAGAAAGGGCTGGGTATGGATAGAAAGAGCAGCTTGCTCTGGTAGTGAACCAGCACAGACATGAATGTCCTCCTACTGTGTGTGCCACTGTGATATTAGTGGCAGAGCCTTTTTGTGGGAGTGGTCATAATTCAGTAACATCTACTATTGTTACTGAAAAGAACATGTTATTGGAATCAATTCTAATCGACAGAATAAACTAAATTTAGAGAATAGTAGATGAATAAGGCTGGTCAGGTTGGATTTATCAAGGGAAGACCTCCTTTAACTTTTGAATCTTTTGCATTTTTGTAAAGCTTTGACAAGGCTCATAAAAGAAAGAAAAAAACCCATTGGATTTAAGAAACCAACAGACTGAATCTGAAATTGGCTCAGTGGTAGGAAATCAAGAATCCTGATTGATGTATGATTTTGTGTTTTCCAGTAGGGTCCAATTCTCAGTCCATTGTATTTTGTAATACTTATTAATGATTTAGAACGAAAAGTAAGATCATAGTAAAGTAGAAGATGATGTGAAAAGATAGGTTGTGTGGTCAACAGTGAAATTAGATTGTAGGAAGATATAGATATGTGGTCAGTTGGGTAGCTAAGTGTCATTTGGGCCAGAAAAGAGGAGACTCAAGCATTAGAATAGATGCAATAAACAAAGGAACATGTAATAAATGGGAGTGTATTGCGTGGAGTACAAGGACTGGGGACTTTGGAGAATATGTCCACGGATTCTAGATGCAGCATGATGGGTCAATCGAGTGGTTGAAAAGGCAGATGGGATGCTTTTCTAATTTAGCCCTGAAGAGTATACAGGAGCTGTGTACGACACTCATTGGGCCACATGTTCACAACCTGGCCAACTGAACGGCCTCTTGTGCTGTGAACTTCTTTTAACTCTATGACTTCATAAACTGGAGAAGATGAGACTATAATAAAAGGGCCTTCAGTCTGTATTTTAATTTGGCATCAGTTTCCCTGAGTGAAATGTCAAATACTAGAAGGCATAACTGTAAGGTCAGGGGAAAGTTTAAAGGAGATGTGTGGGGTAAGTTTATTTTTTACATAGAGAGTGATAGGTGCCTGGAATACACTGCCAGGAGTGGTGATAGACATAGATACGGTAGTAGGTTCAAGAGGCTTTTAGGTTGACACGTGGATATGCGGGAGGGATTTGGAGCACTTGCAGGCAGAATGGATTAGTTTAAGTAGGCATTTTGTTAGGCACGGACATCGTGGGCAGAAGAGCATGATCATGTGCTGTAATGTTTTATACAGGACTAGATTGGTTAGATCTTCTGATAGGCCCACAACGGCCTCCTGTGTTGTGAACCTGATTTAATTCCAAGATCTGCCTTCGTACACTAGAGGAGATGAGACGATAACAACAGGAGTAAAACTCCAAAGAGGTGACATCTGATTATAAATCTGATGGTCAAGAATCTGTTTTATTCGATGATCCGAAAGGTAGGCTGTGGGCCTAGAGTACAAGAGGGGTCTACGGCCAGATCCATGAGGGTCCTGAGTTTGGTCGGGGTCAGAGTCAAGACTGTGAGCAGAGGGAATATCTGGAGTGGGAGTTCCAGTTCAGAACACTAAGGGATAGGAATGTGGGTGATTTGGCAGTCGGATAAGGGTCAGGGTTCTTGTCTATATCCTGCTCCATTTAAGCCCTACTACATATCATGTAAAAATAAGGTGTGTTTGGGTAGTAATGAGGGAAACATCCAATAGCTCAGAAGTCTGCCAGTCCAGCACCTCCAAAGTCACAAGAGTACAGGACGATCAGTTTTACTGTAATATTCTCTTCTTTCCCATCCAACACCTTTTTTCTCTTTTTTCTCTAGCTTTGTCACTATCTCCATCCTCCTGCCAATCACCCACCCCCTCACAGATACTCATCTATCACTTGTCAGGCTTTGCCCTGCACCCACCTCTTTTTTCCAGCTTTCATACCCCTACTCCAGCAGACTGAAGAAGGGTCCCATGAATGATGCCTGACCCACTGAGTTCCTCCAGCACTTTGTTTTGCTCAATATTCCAGCAGCTGGAGTTTCTTTTGTCTCCAACTATGAAAACTGATCTTTGTTCAGGATAGATAAGGGTTGATTATGTTGGCATTGGTCCAGCTTTACTGGGCAAGGTTGCCAAGAATGATCATGTAAAGGACACGACAAACTCATTGAGTTTTTATGACAAATCTGCCAACAGTTACCTTTACCATCACTGGCTTCTTTTAACAAGGTTTTTAGTATTGCCCTGGTGGGATTGAATGCATTATCTTGATTAACCCAGGCCTCTAAATTACCAGTTCGGAATCATAACTGTTGCTTAACCAAACTCAACTATGTTCCACTGTGCTTTAAAATCAGAACATTTAGGTAAAGTTCGAGTAGTTTGCAGCTCACTCTATGTTGTTACCTGGTCTTTTACCCCACAGGTCTTGGAACGATGTATGTGCGATACAAACAGGTGGAGGCTCTGAACCGAGAAGAAGTCGGCATCATTTTAAGACTGAACCAAATAGGCCTTGGCCTTGGTCTAATCAGCTGCCTGGGGCTCTGCGTAGTGGCAAACTTCCAGGTGAGCAAAGATGCGTGGATGTGGGGTTTCCCAATGCAGCAATGATACAGAGGGGTTAGAGTGGAGCATTGGGTTAGCATGGACATTACACTCAGTGGTGTCCATGGAAACTCATTATAATCCACAAGCATAAGACACTGAATCTGCACAGTGAGTGGGATAAGGTCCATCAAAACATTTTAAAGTTTACCTGCAGAAAGGCTCTGGGTATGAGTTCTTATTCATTGGTACTCATATGAGTATATGATTTGAGTATAGGAGCCGGGAGGTTCTACTGCAGTTGTACAGGGTCTTGGTGAGACCACACCTGGAGTATTGCGTACAGTTTTGGTCTCCAAATCTGAGGAAGGACATTATTGCCATAGAGGGAGTGCAGAGAAGGTTCACCAGACTGATTCCTGGGATGTCAGGACTTTCATATGAAGAAAGACTGGATAGACTCAGCTTGTACTCGCTAGAATTTAGGAGATTGAGGGGGGATCTTATAGAAACTTACAAAATTCTTAAGGGGTTGGACAGGTTAGATGCAGGAAGATTGTTCCCAATGTTGGGGAAGTCCAGGACAAGGGGTCACAGCTTAAGGATAGAAGGGAAATCCTTTAGGACCGAGATGAGAAAAACTTTTTTCACACAGAGAGTGGTGAATCTCTGGAACTCTCTGCCACAGAAGGTAGTTGATGTCAGTTCATTGGCTATATTTAAGAGGGAGTTAGATGTGGCCCTTGTGGCTAAAGGGATCAGGGGGTATGGAGAGAAGGCAGGTACGGGATACTGAGTTGGATGATCAGCCATGATCATATTGAATGGCGGTGCAGGCTCGAAGGGCTGAATGGCCTACTCCTGCACCTATTTTCTATGTTTCTATGTTTCATATTGTACACCATCTACCTTCCCTGGAAACATCTAAGTAAATCAGCAGCGGAAACATGACTCCATATCTAAACTCTTTTTTATCTGACTTGGGAGTGTTTAATGGGCAATGTTGAGGGAGTCTGGCTCTCTACCTATCCTGTGCAAAAGCTGCCCTAAGCATTTCAAAATTCCTCCATGTGTACCTCACTACAGGAGGAGGAGCAGCAGCAGGGCTGGGCTTACGTGCCCCGTCCCGGACACTCCTGTGCCAGTCCCACCAGCAGGCCTAGCTTGCCCACCGCAGGCAGAGTTCCGCGGACCTGCCTGACTCACCAACTGAGGTCTCACCCGCCTGGAAGGCCTGACCCGCCCACTGCGGACAGAGGACCAGCCCAGAAGGCTCCGCTTGCCTGCCCACAGTGGAAGGGGTTGGCTTATCTTGAGGCTACTGACATCTTCCAACCATGGATGCTGCACAAAGGACCGTTTTTAAGTTGGCGGCAGACAGAGGAGAGGATCAAGGTCGCCACGACAATGGGTGATTAAGGCCAAGATAAGTTCTTATGAACTTTGAAACTATGTTGGCGCCAGGAACGTGGCGACTCGGTGTACTGTCTCGGTGAAGTCTACAATTACACTACAATCATTACACTTTTGTACTTATCTATGATTGTGCTGATCTATAATATAATTTTACTGGACTGTAGGTAAAACAAAGATTTTCACTGTTCATAGGTACATGTGACAAAGTACCGTGTTGTATATCCTTGTCGTGGGAGTTGTTTGCTGCGATAGTGTTAAGTGATCTTCCTTCTATATCTAACTAACCCTAGGCCTTATCTGGGGAGGTGTAGAGGGAGTTTCAGTTCAATTTAGTTTATTGTCACGTGTACCAAGGTACAGTGAAAAGCTTTTTTGTTGTTTGCAAACCAGTCAGCAGAAAGACAATACATGATTACAATCGATCCATTGTAGAGGTGTTTGTGTGCTTTCTTGGTCTATGCTTCAATATGGGTGGTCCAGGAAAAGTTGTTGGTGATATTGACTCTTAGGAATTTGAAGTTTTCAACCATCTCTACTTTGGCACCATCAATGCAAACCGGGATATGGGTACCGCTTCGCTTCCTTTGTCTTGCTGACATTCAGAGAAAGGGGTCTGAAGAAGGGTCTCGACCCGAAACGTCGCCTATTTCCTGCGCTCCATAGATGCTGCCTCACCCGCTGAGTTTCTCCAGCATTTTTGTCTACCTTCAGAGAAAGGTTGTTGTCTCGACACCAGGACACGAGGTTCTCAATCTCCTTTCTGTACTCCATCTCATCATTATTTGATCCTGCCCACTATGGTGGTGTTGTCTGCGAATTTCAAAACTGAATTAGATTTGTACATGGCTGTTCAGTCGTGGGTGTACAAGGAGTAAAGAAGGGGGCTGAGAACTCAGCCTTTGCGGAGCCCCTGTGTTGAGGATTATCATGGAGGATGATTTGTCCCCTATCCCTACTGATTGTTGGTCAGGAAGTCGAGGATCCAGTTGCAGAGATGAGAGACAAGTCCTGTGAGTTTGGTGATAAGCTTGGGTGGTATAATGGTTTTTAAAGGCAGAGCTGTGGTCTATGAATAGGAGTCTGCTGTAGTTGTCTCTCTTGTCCAGTTGTTCTAGGGATACGTGTAGGGTTAGAGTGATAGCATCGTCCGTGGACCTGTTGTGGCAGTCTGCGAACTGCAGTGGGTCAAGGCCACTGGGTAGACTAGATTTAATGCGTTCCATAACTAGTTTCTCAAAACATTTCATGATGGTGGGTGTAAAGGCCACTGGACCGAAGTCGTTTAGGCATGAGATTTTGTTTTTTGTGGCACTGGGATGATGGTGGTCTTCTTGAAGCAAGTGGGTACCTCAGAACGGAGTAGGGAGAGATTAAAGATGTCCACGAATACTCCCGCTAGCTGGTCCGTGCAGCTACAAAGGACACGGCCAGGAACTCCGTCTGGGCCAGTTGCTTTTCGCGGGTATACCCCCAAGAAGGCCGATCTAACCTTTGCTACAGTCACCCTGGGGAGAGGCACACTGGAGTCTGAAGTGCCATGTCGCCCCATGGTCTTGGCATACTCGGCACAGACTATTGTGGGACAAAGGACCTGTTCTTGTGCTCTACTGTTCTATGTTCTAAAGTGGTTGATATCTGGAATGTGATACACTCACTGCATTTAAGACATTTGGATAGACACTGAAATCGGCAAGGCTTAGAAGGATATGGGTATAATGTGGGGAAATGCGATTAGTGTAGATGAGCAAAAAAGGTTGACACGGGCTTTGTGGGACGAAGGGCCTATTTCTGTGTTACAAATCTATGACTCTTTACATTTGAACCTACAACAGGGCCTGAATCATTTGCTATGTGAAGTGTCTTTTGGGTATTAAATCGATTTTTATCTTTTCTTTTACCCCTTAGAAAACCACGTTAATTCAAGCCCACATCACTGGTGCCGTGTTGACTTTTGGGATGGGAATCATCTACCTCCTGCTCCACACCATTATATCCTACAAGATGCAGCCTGCAATCCATGGAATAGGGATCTTCTGGATCCGGTGCACACTCCTAATCTGGTGTGCCGGAAGCATCCTCAGCAGTATCCTTCAGCAACAATTCATTACAATGGAGACAATTCATTACAATGGAGTAGTAATTCCTACTCCTGTTCACAAATTCTTGCAGGATTAGTAAAAGATTCCTAATTCCGAAGAATAATTAGGGAAAACCTCTCCACAATGAGATTTTCTACACAAAACTTCCATAGTAACAATTATAGATTCTGTAGTCTGCAACTTGAAACTTTTACAATTACAGGTAGTTCTGCTACAATAAAAAGACATAAAATGCTGGAGTAACTCAGCGGGTCAGGCAGCAGCTGTGGAGAATATAGATAGGTGATGTTTCCGGTCGGGACTCTTCATGTTCTCTAGAGGTGCAGCCTAGTTACTCCAGCATTTTGTGTCTTTCTTTGGTAAACCAGCATCTGCAGCTCATTTGTTATTACATTAAATTATGCTATAATATTTGTTTCCATATCGTGAATTGAAGTTAACCCAATTAATGAATTACGAAATGCTATTTGTATTAAGCTGACCAAATTTGTTGCACCATGATTTAATCGGGAACAAGAGAACCATTTCAAAGTTACATTGGAAATTGACAAACAGAATAGCTGTCTTGGAAAAAACAAATCAATGTTAAAAGAAATACCTTCCTACATGTACCTCCCACCAATAATCAGACTATCTTCTCTTAAGAACACAGTTGCTAGCTTCACTGCAGGTGGGCATTGATAGTGACCAGCAATTGCTTCTATTAACACTGTTGCAATGTTACTCTATTAAACAATGTAAAGGGGCTGTCCCACTTGGGCGACTTAATCCGCGAGTTCTGGCGAGTTTGCCCTCGACTCATACTCGCAGCATGGTCGACACAAGGTCGTAGGTCTTTGTAACTCTCCTTCATGCTCGAGAGTAGTCCCCGTGTACTCGAGACCTCAGCTAAGTCGCGGCGTATTTTTCAACGTTGAAAAATGTCCGCGAGTAAAAAAAGGTCGCCATGGAAAAAATCGATACTTTTTTTACTCGTAGGTTTAGTTGTAGTAGGTCGTCATGTTAATCGTAGGTAATCGAGGGTAGTCGAAGGTAGTCAAAGGTAGTCGTAGATAGTCTTCATCATAGTCGAAGGGAGGTCGAAGGAGATCGTCTTCACTCTCCACTATTCGGTGTCCAATTTTCCAGAAGTTAGTCGTAGCTAGTCTTCAACATAGTCGAAGGAGGTCGAAGAAGGTCTTCTACATAGTCGAAGGAGGTCTTCAACATGACATTTTTTCAAACTCTCTTAAACTCTTCTAAACTCGCCAATTAGGTTGCCCAAGTGGGACAGCCCCTTAACATACATTTAGTATGTAACCTTGTTTAATTGAGGATCATCTAAAACCACATGGTTGTGGCCTTTGGCCTTTTTGTTTTATCTGCACTTTCTCAGCTCAGTTCAGTTTAAGTTCAGTTTAATTTATTGTCAAGTGTACCGAGGTACAGTGAAAAGCTTGTTGTATGCTAACCAGCTGTAATGCTATATCTTTACTTTTCTCTTTTTGCACAAGCTGTTGTATTCATGTGGAACTAAAAACTGCAGATGCTAGTTAATACACAAAAGGACACAAAGTGCTGGAGTAAATCAGCAGATCGGGCAGCATCTCTGGAGAACATGGATAAGCGACGTTTTGGGTTGAGACACGTCTTCAGCCTGATTGTGGGGGGGAGAAGAGTGCTGGATAAGGGGAGAGATGGGACAAAACGGGACAGGTGGCCACAGACCAGGGAGTCTTATTGACAGGCAGATGGTTGGAACAAAGGCCAGAGATAAGAACAATTGGTGTGAGAGTGGTTTGAGGAGTTGTGAATTAAGATGCCAGGGGGAGGAAAGTAACAGGAAGGGAGGAGGGTGGAGGGGAGAAATTGGTGGGAGTCCAGATGGGGCCCAGGGGAGGGAAGCATGGGGGAGGGGGGTTGCAGAGGAGAAAAAGGGGGGGGGGGGGGTGGAGTTACACTGCCCTCCATAATGTTTGGGACAAAGACCCATCATTTATTTATTTGCCTCTGTACTCCACAATTTGAGATTCGTAATAGAAAAAATCACGTGTAGTTATTGTCAGATTTTAATAAAGGCCATTTTTATATATCTTGACAGAGACAGACAGACAGAGACATTTATTGTCACATGCACCACTTGGTACAGTAAAATTTGTGGTCATCATACAGCCACACGAATAAAAAAAAGAACACAGAACACGATAGTCTTTAACACAAACATCCCCACACAGCGGAATCAAAGTTTCCCACTGTGAGGGAAGGCACCAAAGATCAGTCATCCTCCTCTGTTGTTCTGTTGTTCACCCGTGGTTGGGGCCTGCTGTCGCCGCTACGGTCGGCCCGATGCTCAGGCCTTCTGATGGAACTCCGACGTCGGAACGGGAGAACATTCTCAGCGGCTTGGACCTCCGAATCGGCCACTTCCTACCGGAGACCGCGGCTCCCGAAGTCCACAGGCAGAGCTGAGCGGAGATTCACTTTGCCCTCGGCAAATTGATCCCAGGACTCCGCGATGTTGAAGTCAGCGCCGCCCGCGGCTGGGAGCTCCGCAAACCACAGCTCGATGTTGAAGCAGCAGACCCAACACTCGGGAGCTTCAAATGGCGATACGGGTAAGGCATCGCCCGCTCGGCGATGTATCCAGCGCTGCGCCGCTGCTGAAGCTTTGGCCGGTCTCCGGCAGGAAAGGCCGCGCCAATCCAGTTGGAAGGCCGCAGGGGGGGGGGGGGCGAGGACGTGACTCGGAGACTAGTCGCATCCTCGCCAGGAGGTGACTGGGAAACGGTTTCCCCCTTACCCCCCCACCCTCCCCCACATAAAATACAAAAAAAATCCTCCAAAACATACTTTTAAACAAACTAAAAATAAAAAAAGATAGAAAAACAGACAGACTGTAGGCAGAGGCTGCCATCATGCGGCGTCCCTAGTGGCCGAAACAACATGTAGAAATTACAGCAGTGTTTATACATAGTCCCCCCATTTCAGGGCACCATAATGTTTGGGACTCAGCAATGTCATGTTAATCAAAGTAGTCATGTTTAGTGGTAGACAAAAATGCTGGAGAAATTCAGCGGGTGCAGCAGCATCTATGGAGCGAAGTAAATAGGCAACGTTTCGGGCAGAAACCATTCTTCAGTCATGTTTAGTATTTTGTTGCATATCCTTTGCATGCAATGACTGCTTGAAGTTTGCGATTCATGGAGATAACCAGTTGCTGGGTGTCTTCTCTAGTGATGCTCTGCCAGGTCTGTATTGCAGCCATCTTTAGCTTATGCTTGTTTTGGGGGCTAGTCCCCTTCAGTTTTATCTTCAGCATAAAAAAGACATGCTCATTTGGGTTCAGTTCGGATGATTGACATGGCCACTCAAGAATTGACCATTTTTTAGATTTGAAAAACTCCTTTGTTGCTTTAGCAGTATGTTTGGGATTATTGTCTTGCTGTAGAATGAACCACCCGCCAATGAGTTTTGAGGAATTTATTTGAAATTGAGCAGATAGGATGTGTCTTCAGAATTCACTTTGCTACTACTATCAGCAGTTGTATCATCAATGAAGATAAGTGAGCCAGTACATTCAGCAGCCATACACGCATAGGCCATAACACCCCCACCATTGTGTTTCACAGATGAGGTGGTATGCTTTGGATCTTGGGCAGTTCCTTCTCTCCTCCATACTTTGCACTTGCCATCACTCTAATATAAGTTAATCTTCGTCTCATCTGTCCACAAACCTTTTTCCAGAACTGTGGTTGCTCTTTTAAGTATTTCTTGGCAAACTAACCTGGCCATCCTATTTTTGCAGCTAACCAGTGGTTTGCATCTTGCAGTGTAGCCTCTGTACTTCTGTTCATGAAGTCTTCAGCAGACAGTGGTCATTGCCAAATCCACACCTGACTCCTGAAGAGTTTTTCTGATCTGTCAGACACGTGTGTGGGGATTTTTTTGTATTATTATAGAGGCAATTCTTCTGTCATCAGCTGTGGAGGTCTTCCTTGGCCTGCCACTCCCTTTGCGATTAGTAAGCTCACCAGTGCTCTCTTTCTTCTTAATGATGTTCTAAACAGTTTATTTTGGTAAGCCTAATGTTTGTGTGTTGTCTCTAACAGTTTTATTCTTGTTTCTCAGTCTCATAATGGCTTCTTTGACTTTCATTGGCACAACTTTGGTCCTCATGTTGAATAAAAGTTTCCAAAGGTGATGGAAAGACTGGAGGAAAGACTAGGTGCTGAGAGCTCTCTTATACCTGCATTAAGGAGGCATTTAAACACACCTGAGCAATTACAAACACCTGTGAGGCCATGTGTCCCAAACCTTATGGTGCCCTGAAATGGGGGGACTATGTATAAACACAGCTGTCATTTCTACATGGTGAAACCAAAATGTATCAAAATGGCCTTTAACCACATGTGATGTTTTCTATTACATATCTCAAATTGTGGAGTACAGAGGAAA
The DNA here is from genome assembly GCA_038087875.1 of Malacoraja senta. Classification (NCBI taxonomy): domain Eukaryota; kingdom Metazoa; phylum Chordata; class Chondrichthyes; order Rajiformes; family Rajidae; genus Malacoraja; species Malacoraja senta. Next base: position 14,703,503 of record CM075981.1, on the reverse strand, counting down.
ATAAATAAATTATGGGTCTTTGTCCCAAACATTATGGAGGGCACTGTGGTTGGAGGTTACCTGAAATCGAGGAATTCAAGCTTCATACCATTCGGTTATAAACTACCCAAGCAGAATACGAGGTGCTTTGTGTGTGGCCTCGCTCTAGCAATGGAGGAGGCTCTGGACAGAAAGGTCAATGTGGGTATGGGAGGGGGAGTTAAAGGGTATGGTTTGATTGTACACGTGTGTGGGTGTTTTATCTGGATATCACACAACACTGTATCTCAGTACACGTGATAATAATAAACTAACCAACCAATCATTGACAATTTCTATGGCCTCCCGCAATGAAACTAGCAGCTGTCTTCTGACCAGACTTTGGTGCATTTAAATTGCAGTAACAAAATAAACTGATAGCTATATATAGAAACCTTTTTATTTTTGAAAATTCTGCAGGTAAAATAACGTCTGATAATCTCTAGCCCTTAATCCCCCTTTTCCTATTGACACGTTTATATTTATAATAATGGGATTTTCTATCAAGTGGGGTTTCTCTGGAACACAGTTGTTGTGTTTCAGCAGAACTGCCTGTACCTTGTTTCTCATTCCGGAGAAGCTGCCTGAGCTGCTGAGTATTTCCAGCGCTCCCTAATGTAATTTCAGTTTCAGATTCCATGAAAATGAGAACTTCCACAAATTAGTTGGAAATTCCCTTTTGGAGGGACTCTGACAAGAGTAACAGGAATTTTCCAATCAAGAGCATTTCAAAGAAGGATGGGAGGAGATTCCTGTCGAAGGGACTTCCCTGGGATCAGTTTAGGAGTTAAGTTGGAGGTTTGGAAGTCTGCCTTATAATTACTAGAATGTGTTGTGGGTGTGCTGGTGTTTAGAATATGCTGGAGGAAAATGCACAGCTACTTCCAGTGATACCTTAGCAAATTAATTTTGCCAGAAAGGAAGTGGGATCTTTGAAATAAGAACAAAAATTGGAGACTAAATTGAAATGCAGCCCAATTCTGTCACTACATGAAGTGGAACACATGTAAAGTTCCAGGTGTAGGCTTATGACTTGGAATTTCCAAATCCCTAATTTACTCATCAACATGCTGGCTAGTATGTTTTCTATTTTGAATCTCATTTCTCTCTCTCTCACTCTCTCCCTCCCTCCCTCTTTCTTTCTTTCTCCCTCTCTCCCTCTGTTCCTATCTTTTTTCCATGTCTTGTGAAAACTTTACTGATTGATATTTTAAAGAGTCATGCCAAGCCAACAGCACGCATGCAGTATGGTTTTGCATGTTCAGTTAGCCAGGTTGTGTCCAAGGTGTGTAAAAACTTTTCACTGTACCTTCGTACATGTGACTATAATTAATTAAGTAAACCCTCAAATTTCTTGAAAACATCCAATGCTGAATGTCAATGAAAATAATTTTTTGATAGAGTGAGCAAATGTGGCAAGACGGATAAGGTACTATTGATGTGTAGTTTATGACTACAGGGACTAGTTCAGGAGGCCAGACTATACCCAGAAAGGAAAAGGAATAACCAAGGCAGGTGGAAATGGTTTGTATGTAGACCGGAAGAAAGGGCATATTATCTGAATTTGAAGAATTTGTTATCATTTCTTTAACGTTCTCCTGCACAGTGTTTGTTTCCTCTCTGGCTCTCTACACTACAATTCCCACCATTGAGATGGCAATGAAGTTACACTGGAACCCTTCAGATAAGGTAAAGTTTAAAGACGAGACAGAGGCAATCTGTGCTACATACCATACAGATTCTCATCTCTAAAATCATAAGAACTTCAGAACAGTTGGAATGCAGCAACAGTAATGCCACCATTTAAACAATGGGTGGAAAGGTAAAAGAGAATTCTCAACCTGTGGTCCAGAGATCAAATCTATTATTAAGGAGGTGGTGACAGGATGCTTGGGAGCAAACGGTGGGGATTGGGTAGAATGACCATTAGTTGAATAAAGGGAAATTATAGTTGACAAGTCTGTTATTTTTTTTAGATAACTAGCAGGATGAGGGCATGCCAGTTGATGTGTATATGGGCTTTCACTGGGCCTTTGAAAAGTTTCCACGTATGAGAATGTTAAGATATACATGTTCAAAGTTGTTGGGTCCAGGGCCTGTGCCACTAACGCAACTTTTCAGCAACTGCCTTGGACCTTCAAGCTCGAGGGCACTCGCCTGAAAAACACACACACACACACACGCACACGCACACGCACGCGCACGCACACGCGCACGCACACGCACGCGAGTTTGAGTCAAGAGTGAATTTGTAAGCTCACAGATTACGCACCCGCAGTTGCAAAGGGCCTTAATGCCAGCAGGATGAGGTCTTCTCCCGAAGCGGGCTTATGTTGCCACAGGTTCATAGCTGTTAAACTTAGTGATGTGACTGTTGAAAACGTAAATATTCAACCAATTCACATAAACATGGGTCAAACATGGGCGAATGGGACTAGCTTAGGTTGTCATCTGGGTGGGTATGGATGAGATGGGGCAAAATTTTGAACTCCATTGGTAAGAAGGGGGGTAGCATTTGAAATCGCCATTGGCTCACAAGGCTTGATGGTGGATTAAGTGAAGCTGTCCACATAACTAATTTCCCATCCTAATTAAGAGTGCTTGATACCAATTTTGAATGAGACAATCCATTGCACTGGGACCTGAAAGAATGAACAAGCAATGGAGTCTGAGAAGCCTGTGATGGTAGCCAGGAACTCTGGAAACAGACTGTGGAGCAACAGGCTGTTCTGCCCCTTGGGCCTGATACAAAGGAACAGGGAAGAGGCCACTCTGCTGTCAGTCATGTGACAAATACTATCATTGGTTTAAAATACATTTAGGCAGGTTCATGGATAGAAAAGATTTAGAGGGATTTGGGCCTAACGCAGGCAAATGTGACCAGTTCAAGTAGATACTTTGGTTGTCAGATGTGATGGGCTGAAGGGCCATCTTTCATGCTGTATCATCCAATTGGTGCATCAAATTATTAATTAGTAAGTAAGTACATTTTATTTATTTAGCACGTTTAAATCAACTCGTGTTGAAACCAAAGTGCTTTACATAGAAGAAATAATTATGTTTCCGTACATCCATAGAAGGAAAAAAAAGAAAAAGAAAAAAAATTAGGCACAGGAGGATGCCATTCGCCCATCAACAGTTAACTTGGAACAGGAAGAGGCCATATAGCCAATCTAAGTTTGTTTACTAGGAACAATTCAATCCACAATGTTGTTACCTAGGAATGTTTGACCTCGATTCTGATAAATAGAAAGATGCTATTCAGCCCCTCAATACTGTTAATGATGAACATGGAGTGGCAATTCAGCCCCGTTAAGCTGTTAATTAGGAACAAGACAAGACCACTCTGCCCCTCAATTCTGTTAATCAGGAAAATAATCCATTCAGCCCTTCGCACCTTCCAATTACTGAATGGGAGGAAGTATGTTTTAATAGTTTTAAATTATTTAATGTTTAATTATTATGTTGTTAAATAACAACAGGGAATGGTCCTTCTGACCCTCATGCAGTGAGACAGGATGGAGACTGGGTCATTCAATTATGGGATGTGGCAGCCATTTAACTCCATGACCTGGGCTCACGAGGATGGTGGAGAGTGGAGGCCAGTCCAGGCCTTCACACCAGTAACGCAGGAGACCTGCTGCCCCTGGAGCACAGGGTCGGTGCAGGGAGCAGCAGCGGGCCACCGATCTTCAGACGAATAACAGAGATGCAGGCAGCTATTGTCGGGTCATGCACCATGACGTGCCTGGGTGGTTGTCGTCAGCTGCACGGCCCATAAGACCTAGGAACAGAATTAGGTTGTTTAGCTATTCGAGTCTGCTCTGCCATTCTATTTTGCCCTCTGAATCTGATTCTCCTGTCTTCTCCCTATATTCTTTGATGCCCTTACTAATCAAGTGGTACAGGGGAACAGGTTTGGGACCTACTCTGCAACAAAAACCCATAGAACCTGCAAACTAGCAATAAAAGAAAAGTACCAGGCCTCTCAATGTTAAACACAATGCCGGGTCTGCAGGAACTGTTTGTGACTGAACATCTGCAAGGCATTTTCCAACGGGGACGTGCAGCACGAAAACAGCCTATCATGTTCATGCTGACCAGTAACCATCTGTATTAATCACATCTTCCAGCAGATGGCCTTCGATGCCTGGGCAATTCATGCTCGTTCAGACACATCCGGCTCTGGTTCCACTACTCTCTGTGGCACAGTGGTGGTGGGTGGCATAGTGCTGCAGCGATAGAGTTGCTGCCTTACAGCGCCAAAGACCTGGGTTCAATCCTGCCTATGGGTGCTCTCTGTAAGGAATTTGTATGTTCTTCCTGTGACCGCCTGGATTTTCCCTGAGTGTTCTGGGCAGGTTTGAAGGTTAATTGGCTTCTGTAAATTGTCTAATGTGTGTAGGATAGAACAAGTGTACGGCTGATCGCTGGTCTGTGCAGACTCGGTGGGCCGAACAGCCTGTTTCCACGCTGTATCTCTAAACTAAACTAAACTCTGGTATTCTGGGCACTCAGCACTCTCTCTGCCGAAGAAAGCTGTAGTCTGGGCCAGGCAGTGCTGGTCGTGGTGACTGATTGGGGAAGCGATGCTCACTGGCGGTCTCTCTGCTTTCACCAGGGCTACAAGCTGCACATGGTCAGCACAATCTCCGAGTGGTCCCTCGCCTTCTCCTTCCTCAGCTACTTCCTGACCTACATCCGGGATTTTCAGGTGAGCTGGGTTGGGAGAGGTTGGCAGATCGAGGAGGGGGTGAGCTGTGCTGACACTCCAGACCTCTTCCATCCATTAGGACCATTTAATTCTCCTTTGAGAGTGTAAAGAAGGCGTGATGACAACAGTGTGCATCAGTGCAGCACCACTCTGTAGCTGGGAACATGCACAAGGACGGGGATGAAGATTTGAGCTCTCAGCCAAACAGCTGAATCCTGAAACAGTCCAGAAGTAATGGTCCAGGAATTATTAGGTGATCCTGGGTCTGAAGTATTAACCGAGTGATTGAGAGGACTGAGGTGTTAACCAGATAATCCAGGGGGACTGAGATAATAACTGAGTGGTCTTGCGGGCAGAGGTATTAACCAAGTGATCTGTTTGAGGGAGGGGAGGGGGGTGGTTGCTGAAGTAAAAACCGTGTGATCAAGGGAGTGGAAGTATTAACTGAGAATAATTGAGTAATCCGAGAGGTTGAGATATTAATCCAGTCATCTGCAGAGAACTGAGGTATTAACTGAGTGATATAGTAGAGAGAGTTATCAACGGAGTGATCCAGGGCTGGAGATATTAACCGAGTGAGCTAGAGATGACTGAACTATTAGCCAAGTAATCCAGGGGATCGAAATGTTACCCGAATGCTCCAGGGAGCGGAGGTATTAACAGTGATTCACAGGGTCTGAGGTATTAAATGATTGAGCTTAGGGTTAACCGTTTACATGGATTGTAAATTGGCAGAATTGGTCATAAACGAAAGAAACTTGGTAATAAAATATAACCTTGTAGGACAAGTTGATTATTTACACTGCTGTATAAATGTTAAATTGTTATATAGACAGAAATCAGTAAAGGGAGACTCAATGTTTTTGAGAGCAATACAGTGATTTGGTAGAGCTGCTGCCTCACAGCTCAAGAGACCCCTAATCAACCCTGACGGCTGCTTTTTGTGTGGAATTTACACGTTCTGTGACTGCATGGGATTCCCCCCTGGGCGATGCAGTTTCTTCCCATATCCCAAAGTTTAATTGCCCAATGTAATTTACCCCTGGAGTGTGTGGGTGATTGGTAGAATCTGGGGGTTGGAGGGTGAGAGAGATAGTTAATGGGAATGTGGGGAGAAGAAAATGGGATTAATATGGGTTCTTGCAGATCGGGGTGAACTTGGTTAGCCGAAGGGCCTGTTTCTGTGCTTTCAGCTGTAATAGTTAACGTTAACATTACAATGAAATTGCGCAGCGAGATTAACCTTGTGGACCTTTGAAGGGGTTGAATGCTCTGGTGTATTAGTGGACTGGACCGCGGGTTAATGTACCATCCAAAACAGCTCCACCTCTGACACCGCTGCTTCCCTCCATCACCCCATCTGCACAGTAACGTCAAATCTGAAGGGATAACCGTAAGGTTAAGAACAGATTATACATACATATTGGTGCTGTTGTTGTTGTGGGTACACCCACTAAACTCACTTCCTCTTTCCCTTTGAGCAGAAGATCTCCCTTCACGCTGAGGTGGACTTGTGCAGCGAAACTCTTTACGACAGACTTCCGGGACTGGAGCGCAATGGAGAGCGAAGGGCACTCCTGGCGGGGAGCTTGTGAATACGGTGCTACCTCTCCCCCGAATCAGAAGCCCTCCTCTAAACATATAGTCCTCCCCCCCCATCTCGCCTGCTTCAAATTCCAATATTTGAACTCAATTCCATCGCAAATCATGTTACAACATATATGGCACATTCCTTCTAATTTTATACGCTGTTAGTGAGAGAGATTACAATTTAATTATGAACTGAATGCAATAATCATTACTGTTTTTAACCGTCCTGTCTGGAATTAATGAGCAGAGGTACAAAGACTTCACCAATGCTGGTCAACCCTAATTAAAGAGCAAGACCAAAAAAGCCCTTAGGATGCTGTAAGGTTTGAAGGGGCAATAGGTCCGTAATTCTTCAGAAAGGCGCTAACTGCACTTTGCAAGGAGAATTAGCCCGATCTCCTGGTTTCGAGCGAGAATTCGCTGGGTCAGTGGCTTAACCCACACGGTGACATTGGAACAGAATTTATCTGCGTTGTTCCAGGTGTTCAGCTGGACTGAGCTGCAGCTCGGTCCCCTGGTGTGTGAACTGTCAGATCTTATGTTCCAGTATTCTGACTTTAATAAATAATAATGTGGTCATAACCCACTGCCTGGGGATTCATTGAAACTTCAGAGGGTTGAGTCTCTCCCCTATTGGTCTTATCTCCATCTAATATAACATTGTTTCACAGGATGCTGGATGTTGGTCTGGACATGGCAAATATGGTACATAAATGGATCTGTATCTGTCCCATGTTGATGTACACTGGTAGTATACGGTCAACTCATATATGGCAGTGCCTGAGGTAACTGTACTCTCAATGCAATCTGTGGTGTTTCAGACCTGGCTGTGGTTTACGAGAGGGTAGATGGTGAAACAATGATGGCCATGGTTGGCAAGTGCCTAAACAGGTGAGCCTAGAAATCCAACTGCAACATTTTTTTTTGCATTAAGCCATTTTCAATTTAATTGGCTGAGTCCATACATGATGAACGTATCGCAGTGACCAGGTGACACTCAGAGAAATGGCATCTTAGTAAAATGCATTATGCAAGCCTCTCTGGTCATCCCTTTGCCCCTTCCTGAAAAACGTCATACATTTCATCTCTCCCTTTACATTTCTCTACCTCAATCCCATTCTATCTTATTCACTCTGTTTGTCTCTATCTTCACCTTTTATTTCACTCCCTCTCTCTCTCCACTCTCTCTCCTAAACTGGGATAATGGGAATACATGAGCTGTGGAGAGAGATTAGCTGCCGAGTGGACCCTGTGACTATCAGGGTTTATTTGCAATAACAAGGAACTGCATATCTTGGTTTATACTAAAGGACACAAAGTACTGGTGTAACTCAGTGGGTCAGGCAGCATCACTGAGAACTTGGATAGGTGATGCTTTGGGTCAGGCTCCTTCTTCAAACTATAAATAAAAAATAAAAATTATAATATATATAAAATATAACCTATACCATAAATAAAAGGGTTTATTTGTGCTGTGGAAGCAGAGATAATTACAGGGTAAGGTCTGTAACAGGGAAAAGTCTACGTTGACTGAAGACGGAAATTAATTGCTGGGTAAAACCCAGACACGAGGAAATGATGTGGGCTGTGGGAATATTAGCTTGATGTTAAAACGTTTTAATCCATTTACTGTGGTCTGGTTAATCAAACCGAGAGACAAGCTGTAACTTGCCAAGAGAGTGAGAAGCTGTCAGTTCCCTGCTGCCAGAGACAATGTTGAGACTTTTCAGTTAGGCTGCATTTGAGCAATCACAGCTGTGTTACCCGCAACAGAAAGTGGGCAATGTTCACCTGCATCTGACCCCTGTTCAAACAGCCAGGATAAAGGCCGGGGAACTACAGTCTCTCTCCACAGGCAATCAGGTTATACTGAAAGAACTCATCGAGAATAGAGTATTTCTGAAGTGTAGTTTCTGTTGAAATACATGTAGAACAAGATTCCACAAAATGCACGTGTATAGCAGAAAAGGACAAAGTGCTGGAGTAACTCAGCTGGTCAGGCAGCATCTCTGGAGAACATGGTTTCGGGTTGAGACCCTTCTTCAGAGGACCTTGGCTTTTTGTTATTTATCTGATGTTTTTATCTTCCATGCAGAGCACAGCATAGGACAGCTCTTTGGCCCACATTGTCTGGCCCAATGGGGATTCTGGTCTGTGTGATGGGACTGGGCTACATCCTCAACTCTCAGTAATTTCTTGCGGTTTTGAGCAGAGCTGCTTCCAAACCAAGCTGTGATGCAACCTGACATTACGCTTTCTCTGGTGCATCTATAAAAGTTTGTTTGATTCATTGGAGACATGTCAAATTGTCTAAATGTCCTGAGGAGGTAGAGGACTTGTTGTGTTATTTTGGCTGTTGCTTCGAAGTGGTTAGTTCTTGACAAATTGTTGGTAATATTTATGCCTTGGAGTTGAAGTCTGAACCATTTTGTTTTGATGCAAGTGAGTTCATTATGGGTACGCTGGGTAAAAGTTCAAAATGTGCAAATAAGCTAATGTGTTGAGCAGATTTTAGAAACAGATCACCAAGATGGGTTTGCAGATGGGGAAGTTGAACAGAGGTGTGAAGCAATATATTTTGACAGAAAGAGTAGGGAAGGATATTGTTTACCATGGCAGTGTAAAACGTTGTGCCGGGGACACTCGGTACGTGTGCATACATCTTCCGTGATGGGATGTTGATAGAGGGGATAGTAAAATTGCTTTGTGACCAGAGGCATGGAATACAAGAACATTGGGAGTTAGGAGCTGGAGTGGGTCAGAAGGTCTCTCACGTGTTCCCCACCATTCGAGGCTAAATTGCCCCAAATCTCTTATCTCTACACAGGTTCTCGAGAGCCCTCAATGCCCTAGTTAGCATGAACCTGTTAGGCTGAAAGGCCAGTTCCTGTGCTTTATGTTCTATGTATGAACGTAGATGTATTCTTGTACTGGAGCTCCATACCAGCATATCAGTTACAGAAAAGGGTTCCCTAACCCACCACCTCCATGCTGCTCATTTTACCTCTCAATAAATCCCACTTGCCTATATTAGATCCATACCCTTCCATGCCTTGCATAGAACACAACAAAGGCACAAGCACTTTGGCCCACATTGTCTGCAGAACATGATGCCAAGATAAACTAATCTCATCTGTCTGCGCATGATCCATATCCCTCCATATCCAGTTGTCTATCTGAAAGCCTCTTAAACATTACTATCGTATCTCCCTCCACCACCAATATCTGACAGCGTGACCCAGGGACTCATCACCCCCTGTGTAAAAAAACTTGCTCTGCACATCTCCTTAACACTTTGCCACACTCACTACAAAGCAACGCCATCTAGTCATGACATTTGGATAAACAATTCTAATTGTCCTATCTATGCCTCTCAATATTTTATATACTTCTACAGGGGCATCATCTCAACGTCTGGCATTCCAGAGAAAACAATTTAAGTTTGTTGAACTTTTAACTAATACCATCTAATTATAGGTAGCATACTAGTGAACTTTCCGACATTCTGCTCCATATTTAAAGCCTCCCCATCATTCCTGTATTGGGGTGAGCAGAACTGCATGCAATACTCCATAGGAAGCCTAACCAAAGTCTTATAGAGCTGCATCATGACTTTCTGAATCTTGCACTGAATGCCCTGACCAATGAATACGAGCATACAATACATCTTCTTTACCATGTAGAAACAAGGAACTGTAGAATCTGGTTCATACCAAAGATAGACAAAACGTACTGGAGTAATTCAGCGGGTCAGGCATCATCTCTAGAGAAAAAGTACGGGTGATGTCTATCTTTTTTACAAATGTATTGCTATTTCAGGGATCTATGGACTTGGACCCCAAAATCTCTGCACATCAATGCTGTTAAGGGTCATACCCTCAACCATATACTGTCCCCTCACGTTTGACCTCCCAAAGCGCAACCTTTCACACTTGCTCGGATTAAACTCTATCTGCCATTTCTTCGCCAATTTTTTCAGTAGCTGTATCCCATTGTATACTTTGAATGCCTTCCTCACGGACCGTAACTCCAGGAATCTTACAAACCCATTCACATTTACATCCAAGTCATTTATTTATCTATCTATCTCTAGCGCTCTCTCTGTCACAAACAGAGGCCACAGCACAGATCCCTGCGGAACTCCATTGGTCACATACCTCCAACCAGAATGACACCATTTGCCATAATTGAGCAAATTTACAGAAGCATGTAAAACCATAGAACATAAAAAGACACATTTAAGCTACTTGATAAGAGATTTTCAAAGACTCGTTAAGGGTGTTTCAGATGATGTGGTACATATGGAGTTCCAAAAGGCATTTGATAAAGTAACAGAAACATGCAATGATGTTTGAATCAAGCCATTTATTTCAATTTTCCATCTGTAATTTTCTTTACAATATGTACAGGCCAGTGTATCGTCACAATTTCTAAATTAACAAAAAAAATCACATTATCTGAAAAACAAGTACATTTAAGATAATCTCGATTTAGCATAAAACTCACAGCATTGTTGGAAGTCCAGGAAGTATCACTGAAAGGCTTTGGCTGCATCAAAACCACGGGGCTGCCATTAAACCAGCCCTGGTTTCAGGTTCCAGGCATTCCGGCTCATGCTCCAATTCCCACCTACATCCTGCAGCTCGGGAAAGATTTGCATTGAAATATCACCCTTTCCCACATCGGATACCTCAAAATGCAGGTGCTTGCTTAAAAATAGTTCACCCAATATCATTATACTAAATGGGTGCGAAAATGAATTGTTAATTAAATAAATTAAATTAAATAATAATTTTTAATCCATTTGTGTAGTCTGTGCTGCTGAGTGCAATGCCCTCCACAATGTTTGGGACAAAGACCCTTAATTTATTTATTTGCCTCTACTCAACAATTTGAGATTTGTCATAGAAAAAATCACATGTGGTTAAAGTGCACATTGTCAGATTTTAATAAGGGCCATTTTTATACATTTTGGTTTCACCATGTAGAAATTACAGCAGTGTTTAGTCCTCATTTCAGGGCACCATAATGTTTGGGACACAGCAATGTCATGTAAATGAAAGTAGTCATGTTTAGTATTTTGTTGCATATCCTTTGCATGCAATGACTACTTGATGTCTGCGATTCATGGACATCACCAGTTGTTGGGTGCTGGTGATGCTCTGGTGATGCTCTGCCAGGCCTGTATTGCAGCCATCTTTCGTTTTTGCTTGTTTTAGGGGCTAGACCCCTTCAGTTTTCTCTTCAGCATATAAAAGACATGCTCGCTTGGGTTCAGATTGGGTGATTGACTCAAGATTTGACCATTTTTTAGCTTTGAAAAACTCCTTTGTTGCTTTAGCAGTATGTTTGGGATCATTGTCTTGCTGTAGAATGAACCGCCGGCCAATGAGTTTTGAGGCATTTGTTTGAACTTGAGCAGTTAGGATGTGTCTATACACTTCAGAATTCATTATGCTGCAACCAACAGCAGTCATATCATCAATGAAGATAAGTGAACCAGTACCTTCAGCAGCCATACATGTCCAGGCCATAACACCCCCACCACTGTGTTTTGCAGATGAGGTGGTATGCTTTGGATCTTGGGCAGTTCCTTCTCTCCTCCATACTTTGCTCTTGCCATCACTCTGATATAAGTTAATCTTCGTCTCATCTGTCCACAAGACCTTTTTCCAGAACTGTGGTTGCTCTTTTAAGTACTTCTTGGCAAACTGTAACCTGGCCATCCTATTTTTGCAGCTAACCAGTGGTTTGCATCTTGCAGTGTAGCCTCTGTATTTCTGTTAATGAAGTCTTCTGCGGGCAGAGGTCATTGACAAATTCACACGTGACTCCTGAAGAGTGTTTCTGATCTGTCGGACAGGTGTTTGGGGATTTTTCTTTATATAGAGAGAATTCTTCTGTCATCAGCTGTGGAGGTCTTCCTTGGCCTGCCAGTCCCTTGGCGATTAGTAAGCTCACCAGTGCTCTCTTTCTTCTTAATGATGTTCCAAACAGTTGATTTTGGTAAGCCTAAGGTTTGGCTGATGTCTCTAAAAGTTTTATTCTTGTTTCTCAGTCTCATAATGGCTTATTTGACTTTCATTGGCACAACTTTAGTCCTCATGTTGATGAACAGCAATAAAAGTTTCCAAATGTGATTGAAAGACTAGGTGCTGAGCTCTCTTCTACCTGCATTAAACACACCTGAGCAATTACAAACACCTGTGAAATATTATGGTGCCCTGAAATGGGGTGGGACTATGTACAAACACAGCTGTAATTTCTACATGGTGAAATCAAAATGTATAAAAATACCCTTTAATAAAATCTGACAATGTGCACTTTAACCACATGTGATTTTTTCTATTACAAATCTCAAATTGTGGAGTCCAGAGGCAAATAAATAAATGATGGGTCTTTGTCCCAAACATTATGGAGGGCACTGTATATCCACAGCTTTACCATTAAATATGTATTACACATACACAAAGTAACTTAATCTGATCACATCTACCACATCCAGTCACCCGTCTCACCTTGTTAGAGATATTTCCCTTGTTGCACTCACCCTCCACCCCACATACCTTCTCTGTATCTAGACTAACTTGCTTCTCTCACAGCTCTGATGAAAGGTTTCAGACCTGAAATGTTAACTGTTCCTCTCTCCACAGATGCTGCCTGACCTGATGGATGTTCCCAACATTCTTGGTTTTTATTTCAGATTTCCAGCTTTTTTTTTGGAAAAAAAATTCCATCAGAATGGCTTTTGCCTAAAGATATATAAAAACATTACTGTACGAATCCAACTGACAACTGCCTGAAAAGGCTTTTCAAAGGCAAGCAGGCCGGGTCTGATGTCTCAATCAAAATATGTCACCTTCGGCAGTGCCTTGCTCCTTCAGTTCTGTTGTGGAGTGGGAGCTGGGATTCAATTCCATGAGTGAGGTTACAAGTGACGGCAGTGAGTTACAGCAAGTGTAATCGGGCAGAGCAGTCAAAGGCAGCCCCCCAGGCTTCTGGGTAAGTGGCACTGGTATAGGGATGGATCAAATGATGAGGAATTCTTGGGAAATCGGGGAAGAGGAGGGGGGGTAGTGGACATTGCAGTTTTCCATTTGAAACATCAAGGAGATTTGGCACAACGCAGCTTACGCCTGCAAAAGAGGCTGATGGAGGTGTGTAAAATTGAGGCCACAGAAAGAATAGATGATAAAAGAACCTTTTCCCAAGTCAGGGCTATCTAAAACTAGAGGGCACAGTTTTCAGGACACAGGGGCATGGTTTGATAGGGATTGGAGGTAGTTTTTGTGTTTCCACCCAGAGGGTGGCTGAAATCTGTAACCGACTGCCTGAGGGGAATGTGGGGACAGATGCTCGCACAACATTTAAGCAGTATCTGGATGAGAACTTGTATTACTAAAGCACAGCATGCTATAACAAGTGTTGAGAAATGGGATCAGTATAGATGGGTAGTTGGTAGTTTGCATGTTCAGGGTGGGCCGAAGGGTCTGTTTCTAGGTTTCTACAAAAAAACTGTTTCCAAGAGTATGCTGCTTAGCCCCTGAGCAGACTGATGCGGCTGTGTCTTAATTGGGTGGTTTGTCTCGGTTGTGATACTCCCACCTGCTTTATGTGACTAACTCATTCACTTGCTGGTTATGTCCAAAGGTGCCGGGATTGACATAGGCCTGGTACACAGACCAGGAACACACAGGGACAATCCGGCATCAGGCGTAGTCTTTGCTCAGCCGTCGGTAATTCCAGTTCCACAAAGAGTTCAGAGTACATTAAGCAAGCATCACTCACTGCCAGTCCTCCCCATATCACATCCTCTTTTCTTCACAGAGTCCTTCCCAAAAATATTCCCAGTTAAATTCAAGCACTAATATTTACAAGTCAGCTTTTGAGGCCCTGCTTTCTTGTTTGAAGGCCAAGAGGTTATTCTGACGGTGTTGCGGGAACTGATCTTTCTTTTACAGGCAGAGGTTGGAGACTACCCTCAGATGTTCCACGGGATGTCATCTGCTCCGTCTGATACGCGACTTATTTCACCTTCTTTCTGCTTTCATTATATTCTTTTATCTTCCGTTCAAAAAACCCTGCACAGAGACAACAAAAGGAAGATGAGTAAAAGAGGAAGAGAGATAGATTCCCGATGTTACCAAGAAGTTCTTTAGACATTAGACATACAGTGCGGAAACAGGCCCTTCAGCCCACCGAGTCTGCACTGACAAGTGATCACGCCGTACACTAACACTATCCTACATGATATTTGTATTACATTTATAAATTTACTGAAGCCAACGAACCTACAAAATTGTACGTCTTTGGAGCGTGATAGGAAACTGGAGCACCCAGAGAAAACCCACATAGACAATATGTGCAGGAGTAGGCCATTCGGCCCCTCGAGCCAGCACCACCATTCACCGTGATCATGGCCAATCATCCACACTCAGTACCCCGTTCCTGCCCCCTCCCCGCATCTCCTGACTGCTATCTTCAAGAGCTCTATCCAACTCTCTTGAAAGCATACAGAGAATTGGCCTCCACTGCCTTCTGAGGCAGAGAATTTCACAGATTCACAACACTCTGTGTGAAAAAGTTTTTCCTCATCTCTGTTCTAAATGGCTTACCCTTTAACCTTAAACTGTGGCCCCTGGCTCTGGACTCCCCCAACATCAGGAACTGCATCTTGCGTGGTCCACCTCCAGTTTAAATT
Source organism: Malacoraja senta (assembly GCA_038087875.1). Lineage (NCBI taxonomy): Eukaryota > Metazoa > Chordata > Chondrichthyes > Rajiformes > Rajidae > Malacoraja > Malacoraja senta. The sequence goes on along the minus strand of CM075981.1, from coordinate 14,688,480 downwards.
ACATTTGGAATATTTTAGAGGAGCAAGAACCAAGAAACGAGAGTGTGTCCAAACCCTTAATAACCTTATATGTTTCAATAAGATCCCCTCTCGTCCTTCTAAATTCCAGAGTATACAAGCCCAGCCGCTCCATTCTATCAACATATGACAGTCCCGCCATCCCGGGAATTAACCTCGTGAACCTACGCTGCACTCCATCAATAGCAAGAACATCCTTCCTCAAATTTATAGACCAAAACTGCAAACAATACTACAGGTGTGGTCTCACTAGGGCCATGTACAACTGCAGAAGGACCTCTTTGCTCCTATACTCAACTCCTCTTGTTATGAGGGCCAACATGCCATTCGCTTTCTTCACTGCCTGCTGAACCTGCATGTTTACTTTCATTGACTGATGAACAAGTATCTCATTGTACTTCACCTTTTCCCAACTTGACACCATTCAGATAAAAATCTGCCTTCCTGTTTTTGCCACCAAAGTTGATAACCTCACATTTATCCACATTAAACTGCATCTGCCATGCAACTGCCCACCCACCCAACCTGTCCAAGTCACCCTGCATCCTCATAGCATCCTCTTCACAGTTCAGTGCCACCCAGCTTTGTGTCACAGGAGCAACTACAAACTCCATACAGACAATACCCGTAGTCATGATCGAACCCGGGTCTCTGGCACTGTAAGGCAATGTACTGCGCCACTGTGCCACCTCTCAGGATGAAGGGTCTTTCGCCTAGAGCATTAACTCTTTTCACAAATGCTGCCTGTCCTGCTGAGTGTTTTTCTAGCATTTTGTGTTTTGGAGGCAACGATAGAAGTATACAAAATAATAAGAGGCACAATGAGGGAGCAAGTCAGAGGTTTTTTCCCAGGGCGGAAATGTCAAAAAGTAGAGGGCATGGGTTTAATGCGAGAGGGGAGATTTAAAAGGAGTTGTGGAGTATTTTTACACAGTGTGGCAGGGTCCTGGAACGTATTGCCAGGAAACACGTGGAAGCAGATGCAATGTTTAAGAAGCATTTAGACAGACCCATGAACAGGCAGGGAATAGAGGAACGTAGTCTATGTGCATGCAGGTGGGTTTGGTATAAATTGGCATTATGGTCGACGCAGATATCGTGGGCCAAAGGGCCTGTTCAGGTGCTGTACTGTTCTATGTTCAATTTGAGATTTTTAGCATTTGCAGTTTTTTTTCTGATCTTCAGAAATTGTCAGGTCCCAGGCTCTTTACACCCAATGAGTCAAGACATGAAATGACAGGCTTCACAAGGGCTGTCAGAGGGGGATGTGCAGCGGTGAGAGCCCAGGTTGGGGACAATAGACTTGGGGCAGCAGAATTAGATGAAATGGTCAGTATCGCCCATGAAAGGGTGATGTGTGGATGTCACATTTATTCAAGGAGGCATTGAGCACATCATGGAGCCTTTTCATCGGTCCACTTGGTAATCTCTTTCCACGCCTGCTAGGAATCTCTGGCCCGGGACCGATCCAAGTGGAGGAGTACTCAGGGCAGTTTTGAGATGGTGAGACATTGGGAGCATGCATAGGCCAGTGTATGCAGTTGACAGAGTATGTGAGAGGGCACGTGGAATGGTAGGACATGCATTGGGAGCATGCAGAAGCCAGTGTATGCAGTTGAGAGAGAATGTGCGAGGGTATGCGAACAGATTCTACCAATCACCTACACGCTAGGGACAATGTACAGAGTTTAGTTTAGTTAAGAGATACGGCACGGTAGAGATGGGCTGAAGGGTCTCTTTCTGTAATCTAATAATAAGGTTTATAATGACTGGATACAACATTATTCCATTCATGTAATTATGGTCATGCAAGAGTGAATAGTCAGTCAAATAAAATAATTATAGCAAGTATATGTGGAACAATATGATAATGGTAGGTATAGAAAATAGACATTTCAGACATGGAGAAATTGACATCAGGACAGTTCTCAAGAATGGAACCGTTACATAACCCTGTGTATTAGCTCTCTGTATTAGTTTGGCGTTTCTAGATAGAGGTCTGATTGAAAATTAAATGTGCTTATTTTACATCTTGCTCCTCCAACTCTACTGTTAATGCTCTCTATTGCTTGCTGTTTTAGAGCACAGAAGCAGACTCTTTGGCCCATCACATCCATGCTGATCAGCAAGTTCCCATCCACACAAATCCCAGAGACACAGAGACAGTAGTGAAGTAGTAAAATGGTTACAAGAAATGTCCTGATGCAGTTTTGACCTGAAACATCACAATTACTTTCCCTCCACTGATCGTGCTTGACCCGTTGAGTTCCTCCAGCAGTTTGTTTATTATTCCCTACAAATCCCATCCTGATTCTAAGAGTTAGATGGGGTAGATTTGGGAATAATAGGGAGCTGGTGGGAAAAGAAAGGGAAAGTGTAGAGTCGAAGAGCGAGGCTACCTCAGGACTTGTGGGGGGATGTCTGGTGGGATGGGTGGGGATCGATTTGCCGGCTGCTGTGGGGCTGCAGGCATCTTCTGAACCCAAAGGGTGGGAAAGAGACATTTCTACGTGTTTCCTCTCTCTTCCTCCTAATCCCCACCACCGCCAAGGACTGGAGCGGAGCAGAACTGGAAGCTCTGAGCGAACTCCTCACCCACTCACTGGATCAATGAGGCCGGCTAGTGGCCGCTCTTCCATCACTGCTGTTTCTGTGATGGTTCTTGTTCATTACTGACTAAGCAGCAGTTCAGTTACAAAGTTCAATGGAACTGAAGCCTGTTGCAACTTTGGGCCTGCCTGTACGTGGCTCCAGAAATCACCTGGTCCTCATCCTTACCTTCCTCAGCGAGAGGATGTCCTTGGAGCTCCTCAATAAATAATGAAAACATCTGGGTCACCATGAAGTATTTGAGAAAACTCCGTATCGATTTGGATGTAATGGATTTCCGGAACTCCTTCTCCTGGAAGACCATGTGCTCCCTGTTTCGCTTGATGTGCGCGGAATAATGGCCGACAATTTTAACAAAGAAAAGGACGAAGGTGTTTGTCACCAAATCATTCAATTCTTCACTCGCTGTTGGGAGACAAATGCAGAGGCACATTAATATTATGACTATGGAGTCACTGTCAACTCAGGAAGAGCTGTCCCCTGAGAGCACAAGTTCATTCCCACCCATCGCACCAGGAGTACGGTGCTACTATTCCTTAATGGAGACTGGTGTGTGTTTTATCAAAATGCATCACTTCACATTTAGACCATGAGAAGTAGGAGCAGACTTTGGCCATTTGGCACATCGACTCTGTTCCACCATTGGATCATGGCTGATCTATTTTTTTCCCTCTAAACCCCATTCTGCTGCCTTCTCACCTTAATCTTTGATGCTCTTACAAATTAAGAACCTATCAATCTCCACTTTTAAAATACCCAATATCTTGGCCTCCACTGGCCTTTTTATACTTTACTTTAGAGATACAGTGCGGAAACAGGCCCCTTTGGCCCACCGAGTCTGCACGACCAGCGATCCCCATACACTAGCACTATTCTACACTCTAGGGACAATTTACAATTTTTACTGAAGCGAATTAACCTAAAAGCCTGTACATCTTTGGAATGTAGGAGGAAACTGGAGCCCCTGGGGAAAACCCACGCAGTCACAGGGAGAACATACAAACTCTGTACGGATAGCACCTGTAGTCTCTGGCACTGTAAGGCAGCAGCTCTACCATTGTGCCACTGTGCCGCCCTGTGGCAATGAATTGCACAGATTCACTGGCTAAAGAATTCCTCTTTATTTCCATTCTAAAGATATGTAATTTTACTTCTGAATCGGTGCCCTCTTGCCCTAGACACTCACACTACTGAAACCATCCTTTCTACATTCACTCTATCTGAAATTATCTGCTATTCCTCAGCCCATTAGCTCAGTTGATCAACGTCTCATTGTAATCCTACATAACTTTCTTCACTGTCCACTATAACACCAATGTTAGTATCATCTGCAAGCATACTAATCACGCCACCTACATTGGCGTCCAATTCATCAACATAAATAATTCATCAACATAAATAACCCAATTTTTATGGCACACCACTTGTTAGACAGGGCTCTGTGTCTTCTACCTTCAACCCAATTTTTGTATCCAATTGTCTAGCTCTCCTTGGATCCTTTGTGATTTATCCTTCCAGACTACTATGTGGTATATTGTCAAAGACCTTGATAAAGTCAATGTAGACAACATCTACCTGACTTTATCAATTTGCTTGGTCACTTCTTCAGATAACTCAAATTGGTGAGACACGATTTCCCACACACAAAGCCATGCTGACTATCCCTAAACAGTTCTTGCCTTTCCAAATGCATGTAAATTTTGCCTTTCAAAATTCCCTCCAATAACTCCCCACCACTGATGTAAGTCTGTTCCCAGAATCCATCCAGACTTTTTTTAAATAGAGGGTCTACATTAGCCACCCTCCAGTCTTTCAGCTCCTGACCTCACTTAGATGGGGTCTAGGGAGATTTTTTTAATGCAGAGGACAGTTACAATCTGAACACAGAGTGTGACAGAGGAAGGTACTTTCACAACATTTAAGACGTCTCTGGACAAAGGACTAAGGCAAAGAAGGCTACAGACTGGTACATGGGATTAATGTTGGTGGGTACTTGAAGATTGACATAGACAAATGGGCTGAAAGGTCTGACTATGACTTCTAGGTACAGAGCTCCATGTTCGAGGGGAAATTATAAATCTGCGCAAAATGCAATTAATTTTCAGTTCAGCAGATGGAGGATATGGAGAGTGAAGAGGAAGGTATGCTGTGTAGTTGGAGCCGGAGAGAGTAGGTTTCAGAGGATTGCTGCCCACAGCACAAAGGGACTCAAGAAGAAACCATAGACAAGAGAGTACAACGATTGTTATACTTTTTCAATCAACCCAAGATTTGGCAGCTGGATTTAAGTTTTGAGCAACATCACGTTCAGAGGTGGCAACAGGGCTAGAAATTATAAAGAGGAATCCAAGCTTCTTGAAGAACATAAAGGGCACACTGATTATTAGTGCTGATCAGAAAAGAGAGCAAGATTGTGGTGGCTAAGGGTTAGAGGTTTTGGTGCCCTGATAGAACTGCAAGAGAACTGAAGAAACACAAAGACTACTGTCTTTATAACTTGTTTTACTTCTAAAGAAAAAGAGATTGAAATGTTGACAGAATGTAGAGCGTTGAGTAAGTCCACAGATAATTGGATGAAGGATGGTGAGGTGCATAGATGATGGTGGTAAACCCAGATCATTAACTAATAGGTAAAGCTGGTTTTATTTTGTATGTGAACCCAATGAAAGCTAACTGTAAACTGTGAAAACTTTGATGGCAAATTCAGACATTGGATTCAAGCATTTAGTTCCTACGTCCAAAAAGATTCGGCAGTAGAAGCCAGAGAGACAAAGCTTGAGTGGGAAGAACGTTAAAAAGGAGATAAATCCAACAGCATGATATGTCTGCAAGATTAGTGAATGGAGAATGTTAAAGTAACAAGAATTACAACTCTACTTTCCACTGGGCCAAGACCCGGCCAACTATGGGCACCCTCAAAGTGGAGGAAACGGAGTATTAAAAATCAGCGTTTTAATGAACATAGAGTTGGAAATATTGGAGAAGGATAGGCAATTGGCCCTCTTACACTGGCAGGTCTTTCTTTGGTTCTGCAGGGTGTTCAACAGTTCCTTGTACAGTTTTTTGGGCAGAAGGTCTTTCTCATCTCCAATCTGCAGTGAGAAAAGCTAAAGTGGTGAGCTGTCCTCGAACAGCCCCTCCTTGGGCCCATCGTACATCAAGCCCTCTCAGAGCCCACTGACGGCGTGGATCACACACTTGAGGGCCAAGCCTGGCTGGGGTGGATCACACAATGGAGGCCCAGATTTGGTCTAAATCTGGCTAGGGTGGGCCATGCACTGGAGGGCTATATCTGTCCCAGGTCTGGCCAGGGTGGATCACCATCTGGATGCCACGGTGGATCATACCCTGAGTCCAGGGCTGGCTGGAGTGGATCATCCTTTGAATACGTAGGTCTGCCGTGGTTGAACACAGGCTGAAGGGCCAGGTCTGGCCCTGGTCTGGCCAGGGTGGATCACGCGCTGGAGACCTAGACATGGCCAAAATGGATCACCCGCCAGAGGCCCAGGTCTGGCCCTGGTTTGGCTGGGATGGATCACTCACTGGAGGCCCACATTTCCCAATTGCCAGATACTAAGTCAGACCGAATCAGGAATCTGTATCGACCAACAGGCCCGAACGTCTCATCAACCAGTCATGTTCTGTGCTGTACCGGAGACGGACGGTACAAAATCAGCAACATTTGCTGCTAAGATGCAGTCACCCATGGACAGAGGAGACTGATTAATATTCTTAAAGTACTTTGATTGGACATTTTTACATCTCTCCCCCCCCCACCCATCTCAACTGAGAACTTGGATTAATCCCACCACCCCATCCAATGGTGGGTTCTGTGCAAGCCCCTCACTCCCTTGGTTTAATTATACCCCTATCCCTCGCGCCATGAAAGGGAACTGGAATACTGCTGAAGATAAGAATCCAGGATTGCAAGTATTTAATTATCCTACTACTAAGGAGATCTACTTGCATTCCGAAAACTGCTACTTACTTTTTTCAAGAACTCTCCAGTGTGAAGATCCACAATTAAACCCTAAAAGAGAAAGGCACAATTGATTTAATCAAATCTCTCGGGGCAAAAGGCTCTACCGCCTCGGCTCTCATTACTCAGAGCAGCACAATGGCGCGGCTGGTTGAACCGCTTCCTCACAACTCCATCTGACCTCCGGCACTGTCTTTGTGGAGTTTGCATGCATTCCCATGATTGCACACGGTGCCCCCTGGGTGCTCCGGTTTCCTCCCAGGTCTATGGTAAATCAATCAAAGGGAAGATGACGGTCAGACTGGAGAGTGGTGGTTGTAAGGCTGCAGGGAAATGATGGGGAGGGGGAGGCAGGACCTGTTGGATTTGTTCACCTGACAGCTCTCATGGATCTGATGGGACAGCTGATCTGCTGTTGAAAATATATAATTGAATATAAATTGGTGTCAAGTTCCTGCAAAGCTGGGACATCATAGTCACCAATTTATATTTTAATTCATATTCTATTTTCTTGTGACACAAGGACAGACCATCTGGTCCACTAAATCTATGGCAGTACTCAGAACAATCCCAGCAAGTGACTTATTTCCCTAGTAACCTATTCTCCTAATAGGTCCCTATTAACCTATTCTCTCACATTGTATCCTAGGATATTAGGCTGGGGGCGATAAACAACGACCAGTTGATCTGTCAACCTGTACACATTCGGAATGTGGAAGGGATCCAGAGAACCTGGGGTAAACCCGCATGGGGAACGTGCAAACTCCACCTGGTCAGCACCAGGGATCAGGATCAAAACCAGGTCACTGGTGCTCCAAAGAGGCCACTCTACCAGTGCACCATGAGGCGGCCCATCGAGTGATGCCAAATATGATGTATTAACGATAGACACATAATGCTCGAGTAACTTATCGGGTCAGGCAGCATCTCTGGAGAAAATGGATAGGTGATGTTTCAGGTCAGGACCCTTCTTCAGACTGAAAAATTTGGATTCCATTTGCTATCAGCACAGAATACTTAGCTTCAGTAACGGAATTGTGCCTTTTAAACATCGTGAGGAGCCAGTGGATTATTTTAAGGCCAGGGTGATTGACTAATCACGAGAGGGTCAATTATTCCAATGTAAATGTCCAGTCTTCAATTGCCAACTTATGCGTATGCACACCTTTGCTTATTGAACAATTTTCATTCTAAATTTAAAAAACAGACTGCTGGAGGAACTCAGCAGATCAGGCAGCATCTGTGGAGGGAAATGGGCAGATGGCATTTTGGGTCAGGATTCTTCTTCAGACTGATGTATATCCAGAAGAAAGAGGTGGTGGGAAAAGCTGGCAAGTGATAGATGGATCGAGGAGAGGAGATTTGATTGGCAGATGAGTCAGGTCGGAGGGAGGGGGGTGGAATAGAAAGGCTGGAGGTAGAAACCAAAGTTGGAAGTGATGTGGAGATGACTAAGGGGTGCAAATAGAGGAATATCGTATGAAAGGAAGGTGGGAGTGAAGTGTAGAACCAGAGACAGGGTTGTGGGTGGAAGGGACCAGGGGAAGGGGAAGTTTTACCTTCACAGAGGCTGCCTGACCTGATGAGATCTTCCAGCAATTTGATTTTTGCTCAAGATTCCAGCTCCTAAATTCTATTGTCTCTGCAAATATAAACTAGTTTCCCCACTGGCTACTCAATGTATTGTTCTAAAAATGACCTCTGATATATAGCATGTTCAACCTCCTGACTGTTACAGTCCATCTGCTTTACACAATCTTATATATATGTCAAAGTCTTTACCCCCTTCACCCACAATGTTTCTACTGAAACATTGTTCCCTTGTACGGGAATGATAGATTTTTAGATATTAAGGGAATCGCTGAGTGGCACTGGGGTACAAGATGAGCCAGAGTCATACTGAATGGGTAAAAGCTGACACAAAATGGGCTGAATGCTTCTGTTCCATGTACAAGTTAGAAGGCCGCAACCCTGCCCATTAAGAGTGCGAAGATCACGTCAACGACTGCAGAACATTCGTACTAACTGAAGCAAGTGACAGGTTGCAAGTACCTGGTGGAACCTGGTTAATTGAGACTGAATCTGAGAGGAAGAGAACATTAAAATAAGAGAATCAAAAAGAGTGCATGATAAAAACAATTAGCTGTCAGGATAACTGGGAATCCAAAAGTTGCCCAGAGTCAGATAAATAATATCAGTCTGAAGAAGGCTCTCGACCCGAAATGTCACCCATTCTTTCTCTCCAGAAATGTTGCCTGTCTCGCTGAGTTACTCCAGCATTTTGTGTCTACCTTCTAAATAATAAAAGGATTATAGGAATGAGTGGGGCTTGTGAAGTATAATTATTAACTGGAGTAGATAAAAGATCAGGACATGATAGGGGTTAATATAGCAACTATGGGATTGCAGACGGTTTCTGCTAACATGCCAGATATTAGGCTTATAAACATAAGGCATAAAAGGGGCAATGATCGCTCGGATGTGAACTTGGTCAGGAGACAGGGAAGAGAGGGTGGCAGTGGTCGGTTGGTTATTGGATTGGATGTAGATGGATCATAATGCTCACTAAAGACTGATGCTGGAATCGCTCCTGCTGACGGTGGGAGCAACAGTTCCATAAAGGCCAACATGCCGTTTGGGGCCTTGATTACAAGGGTCAGGAAGTCATGCTGCAGCTTTATAGGACTTTGGTTAGGTTGCATTTGGGATAGTGCATGGAATGTGGTCACCCGCATTACATGAATGACGTGGAGGCTTTGGAGAGGGTGCAGAAGAGGTTTACCAGGGTGCTGCATGGATTAGAGGGTATTAACCACCAGGAGAGGTTGGACAAACTTGGATTGTTCACGCTGGAATCTGAGGTTGAGGGGGTGATCTGATAGAAGTATATAGAATTATGAGAGGCATAGGTAGGATAGACAGTCAGAATGTTTCTCCGAGGGTGTAAATGTAAAAGATTAGAGGGCATAGCTAGGTTGAAAAGAACAATGTTGAAAGGAGATGTGCAGGGGAAACTCTTTTTGCATAGACTGGTGGGTGACTGAAATGCACTGCCAGGTATGGTGGTAGATGCAGATCAGATAAGGGCATGTAAGAGTCTTTTGGATGGACACATGGAAATGCAGGGAATGCGGGAATATGGATTACGTGTAGGAAGAAGAAATTAGTTTAATTTGGCATTATGTTTGAAACAGACATTGTAGACCGAAGGGCCTGTTATATGTTCTATGAAACCACTGCCTTTAGTGATCAAATTTAATGACCTAGATGTGCATGCTAATTCTTAAGTTGCGAAGGACACAAAAACTTGTCTTGAACTGTGAAAAGGATAGTGATGGATTGAAGGAGGAAATAAATAGTCAAGCAGAATGGGTAGACACATGGCAGATAATGTTTAATGCAGATAAATGCAAGATTATGCATTTCAGTACGAAGCATGGGATAAAGGATAGAGTTCTAAAAGGGTGCAAGAGAGAGGTACCCTGAGGGCATGTGTGCACAGATTGTTGAAAGTGGCATGGCTGCAGGGGAAAGTGAGTGATTGATAAGGGGTTAACAGTTCTGTGCTCTGCCAGTTAAGGCTGAAAAGCAGGGAAATCATACAGAACACTGATACAGTCTCAATAGAACTATTGTGCTCAATTTGTTCACCATATTACAAGAAGGATGTTGGGATGAGGATGGGGTGGGGGGTGGTGGAATCCAGAAAAGTTGAGGGGCTGCAGTTACAAGAGTTGATTCAGACAGAATGTGACTGTTTCCCTTGGAATAGGGCGAGAAGAGATTTAATGGGACAGGTAGTTCTGTTAAAACATGATAAAGCGGCAGCCTATGCTCTAAAGAGAAGATGGTGTTTGATTACTGCAGAGAGTTTACATGGAAATATTTTTTTTTCCCTAGACTTTTTCCCTCTAAAACAACTTTTTCCTACTGGCAATTTCCGAAGTAACTTTTAAGTGGTTCGGTTGTTTGTGATTGAAATTGCATTGTAACCAATTCAGCCCACTTATTACAAATAGTTATCCCCAATTCATCAATCGCAGCATATCCAATTTGCCTTATGGAAACACGGATTACAGCCGATTTACATGTTGAGTGTGGTTGAAATGTGAAACATACTTCCTGTAGATATGGTGCAGTAATGTTCCATTGTGTCTTTGAAGAGGAAGTTGGATAAATACTGGGTGGGAAAAGACTGTAAACCTGGAAAGAAAGAGCGAGGGGGTGAAACCAGTGAGTTGCTCTGGTCCACCATGGACATGATAGGTCAAATGGCCATTTTCTCTTCTGTAATCATTGTGCGACACACCGAGTTGGTGGAGAGATCTCGTTTTGCAATAGCTGAGGGGTGCAGTGGTGGGGGGCAGGTGGAGGGAGTGAGTTGAAGATGGGTGCAGTGGATGAGTGTGGGTCAGGGGTACAGGCTGAAGCAGTGGGAATGGGCAAGAGGATCAGAGGGGGAAAAGCTGGGGGCAGGCAGGATAGGATTATGGGACACAGGTCCCTCGGCAGCACAGCAAGGCCCAGCTGACCTGCTCGTCATTTATTCCCTCTCTGCATTCTGCTCTGTGCCCATTCAAACACTATCCAAAAAACAAGATCCAAACTTTTCCCTGGAACTTCTAAGTGGCTGCAGTGCCTTCCACTCCACTCATTCCAATAAAAACTTGCTAATGAAGTCTGAAGAAGGGTATCGACCAAATGTCACCTATTACTTTTCTCCAGAGATGCTGCCTGACCCGCTGAGTTACTCCAGCATTTTGTGTCTATCTTCAGTGTAAAACAGCATCTGCAGTTCTTTCCTACACAAGTTTCTTAAGAACTTTTATACCATGTTGCAACGAACTACCTACATCCTCAGAACAATGCAGTATTCCCGACGGATCTCATCCAGAGATCCAATAATTGCGACACAACTGCCGGAGTGCTCGAACCCCCCCTCGATGTGACACTTGTTCCGTCGGAGCCTCTGTTTCGGTCCCTGCGACCGATCTCACAGCCCTGCTGGGGCAGATGCCCGCACGTTGCACTCACCTCCTCGATGGGCATCTCCTGTAGCTCCTCCAGGAACTGTCTCTGCACTCCCACCACGAAGGGCGTGGGGGAGCAGACGATGTCGAGCATCACCTTGGGCAGGACAGGGATGTAGGTGTGCTGCCAGGTGAAGGGGTAGAGCAGAGCCGCCACACCATGGATACATTGAGACAGGGTGCTGCAGGGGAGCAAGGAGGAAGAGCACAGTTAGCTGCAGCTTCCTGCAGATAGCAACGAGGAGAGGGTGGGGAAGTGGGGGGAGGAGGAATACATCAAAGGGCATTGGGGCCGCTGATCACACCTTCGGTTAAGGGAGCCGTGGTGAAACATCTTCTCCGACATATTGGCGGCCAATGCCGCACCTCTGACTGCCTCCCCGCCTTCCCCCTCTCACCCTCTCTCCGCTCCTTCAGTGCACACACCACCCAGTCCGTTGGCCCTGCATCTTGCCCACCCTCCACACTGTCCGATTTCCCCCCCACCCTACAAACCCTCAGATCACCCACCCAATCCCACAGTCCAGCTCTTCCAGACCACACTCCGTTAAACCTCCCTGACTGTTTATCCCCCCTCCTCCGAACCCCACACTGTCCATTTCTCTCCCAGTCCCCATGCCACCCAAACTCAGCCAGAGGTGTTCACCCAGTCCCTCTCTACTACGGACATAAGGTGACTAATTCCTCAGAGACATCCCAGCCCCACACACTCCACCCACTACACAAGAGGTCCACAGACCGTGCCACAACACATATATATTCTGATAGAAATCTATGAATTTCCAGTGAATTTAATGTCCCTGTTCCAGCACCCCTAGACAGATTACTGCTTGCTGAGGCATTGTTTCCACAGATTAGTTTTTGCTTCACAGTCAGACTTTTTCCCTTTGGGCCGGCCGAGCCACAAGAGTCATATAGCAGGGAAACCAGGCTCTTCAGCCCGACTAGTCCTGAGCAACCATGCCCGGATGATGAAGTAAAATTAAACTCCAAGAACCATGGACATTTCGGACAAAGAAAATTGTCTTTGAAAATTCACAAGGTTAATTCCCGGGATGGCGGACTGTCTAATGCTGAGAGAATGGAGCGGCTGGGCTTGTACACTCTGGAATTTAGGATGAGAGGGGATCTTATTGAAACATATAAGAATATTAAGGATTTGACATGCTGGAGGCAGGAAACATGATAATAATAATAAGTTTATTTATTATAGCACATTTTCCAATTGATTTGAATCAAAAGCCAAAGTGCTTTACAGTTACTAACCATACAAATAATAAAAAGAGATAGAAAAAATGTTGGGGAAGTCCAGATGATACCAATGTTGGGGGAAGTCCAGAACTAGGGGCCACAGTTTAAGAATAAGGAGTATGAGATCGGAGATGAGGAAACACTTTTTCTCACAGAAAGTTGTGAGTCTGTGGAATCTCTGCCTCAGGAGGGCGGTAGAGGGCCGGTTCTCTGGATACTTTGAAGAGAGAGCTAGATGGGGCTCTTAAAGTTAGGCAGAGTCAGGGGATATGGGGAGAAGCAGGAACGGTACTGTGATGATCAGCCACGATCACATCATTGAATGGCGGTGCTGGCTCGTCGAAGGCCGAATGCCTACTCCCGCACCTATTGTCTATTGTCTACCACATTATTTTTATTAAATACATCAATTAGATCAACCTCACCCGTCAAATGTCCACAACCATAGTCTACCTTTCAAAACTCCTCAAGCCACAACCTCAGCGACCCACTCACCCCACTGCATTGTCATCATCAAAAGAGGTTAGGCCAATCTAAATCAGTTTCCTTATGACTAGCCGTGCAAGGCTGGTGCCAGAGATGCATGTTGTGACAAGCTCATTCCCTTCGAGCCCTGCAACTCTCTCTTTCTCTCTCGCTCCTGCATGCCCATCTTATCCCCTTTGATTCACAGCAGCCAATTAATCTACCCATGTCTTTGCGTTGTGGGAGGGCATCTTGCACAGCAAGGGCACGTTTAGAGTATTGTGTTCCGTTTTGGTCACCATGTTATAGGAAAGATGTAGTTAGGAAAGGTGCAGAGTAGATTTACGAGGATGTTGCCGGGACTCGAGGGCCTGAGCTATAGGGAGAGGTTGAGTAGGCTGGGACATTTTTCTTGGAGCACAGAAGGATGAGGGGTGATCTTATAGAGGCACACAAAATCTTGGACTCGTTGAGAGAGAGAGAGGGCGAAAACGTGGCAGATGGAATACAGTGTAGCAAAGTGTGGAGTCATGCATTTTGGTAGTAGGAATAAAGGCATAGACTATTTTCTAAATGGGAAGAGGATTCAGAAATCGGAGGTGCAAAGGGATTTGGCAGTACTGGTTCAGGATTCATTTACAGTTAATTTACAAGTTGAATCAGTAGTAAGGAAGGCAAATGCAATGTTAGCATTTATTTCAGGAGGACTAGAATATGAAAACAAGGATGTATCGCTGAGGCTTTATAAGGCACTGGTCAGACAGCATCTGGAGTATTGTGAGCAGTTTTGGGCCCCAAATCTGAGGAAGGAAGTACTGGCAGTGGAGAGTGTCAAGAGGAGGTTTAGGAGAACGATTGGGTAAACATATGATGAGCATTTGACGGCAATGGGCCTGTACTCGTTGGAGTTAGAAAGATGAGGAGGGGACCTCATTGAAACTTACCGAATAGTGAAAGGCCCAGATAGAGTGGATGCGGGGAGGATGTTTCCACTAGCATTAGAGTCTAGGCTCAGAGGACATAGCCTCAGAATAAAGGACACATGGAAAGATGAGGAGGAATTTCTTTAGTCAGAGAGGGTGGTGAATCTGTGGAATACATTGCCACAGACAGCTGTGGAGGCCAAGTCATTGGGCATTTTTGAGGCAGAGATTGACGGATTCTCGATTAGTAAGGGTGTCAAGGGTTATGGGTAGAAGGCAGGAGAATGGGTTTGAGAGGGAAGGATAGATCAGTCATGACGGAATGTCGGAGTAGACTCAATGGGCCGAATGGCCTACTTCTGCTCCTATGACATGAACCTATGAACTATTTTTCTTTAACAAGTAACTTGGGATGTTTCACTTTCCTCTGAGGCAGCTTAATGACTCATCTGATAAACGGTACTTCTATCAACGCAGCCCTTTGAGATAAGCCTGGAAAACGTATTTAGACTGACTTTAACCCCTGATATTCTGATCTAGCGGGAAGGATACTCACATAAATAATTGCTGCATATGCTGGAAATGTGAAACAAAATCATTAAATGCTTGGAAATGCTCAGCAGCTAAGGCAACATCCGTGGAGAGAGGAACAGAATGAACATTGTAGGTCAGTGAGATGTTATCAGGACTGCGAATAGTTAGTTTCAGTAATGAGAGACCTGACAGGTGCAGAACATTACGAGGGGTGGAGACAGGGTACACATGGGAAACATTTTCCTGCGACACCAACATTGGAATGGAATGGAATACTTTATTGTCACGTGACTCGGCGCAGTGAAATTCTTTGCTTGTATACCCAATGTATACAAATAGCGGCCACCTACGGCGCTGAACTTTAATGGTAAAGGGCATGGGTTTAGGGTTAGAGTCGGCAGGTTTGCACGACATCCAAGGAAAATTTTTCATCAGCCAGATGGTGGTTAGAATCTCTGAGTGGGTGAATGATTGCCACAGCATTCATTGGCTATCTGGACGAGCACTTGATTCAATGATACTTTATTATCACATGTACCTAGACACAGTGAAATTTTGTGTTCTGCATACAATCCAGTAAAAATCAAACTATAGAAAAACACAACCATAGAAACAATTTAGTGCTTGTGTACGGGGTGATTGCTCGTCGGCATGGTCTCATGGCCTTTTCTGACCTGCATCTCTAAAGTCTAACACCGCCTGAATCGGGTTGCTGATTTGCCAGGGTACTGCTGACTCCCAGCCTCTTGTTGTCTCCTGTTTCCCATGCCACTGGTTCATCCAAAAGCCCATGACTCATCCTCTGCTGAACGGGGAGGTAAGAACTTCACAGAACAGGAACAGCCAGTTACTCTCTAGTTGTGGCATTGCTCCATAACCTCTCTCTCCACAACACAACCAGGCCTTTCATAACTGTGGGCCGCATCAAACCCTGCTTCCACAATGACAGGACATTCTCTGGAAAGTACAGCTCCCACTCCCATGAACTCTGCACTCCCCAACAATAGCCTCCCCTGCACCCCCTCTCATCCACGCCTGCCTCCTCATACTGGGGATCCTTCCTTTAACAATTCCCCTCTTCTTCGAAGCCTAAGCATTTGCACACCTAGTAACATTTCTGATGTAATGTTTAGTCTAGTTTAGAGATACTGCATGAAAACAGACCTTTCGGCAACCAAGTCCATACTGGCCAGCAATCACCTGTACACTAATTCTATCCTACACACTTGGGACAATTTACAGAAGCCAATTAACCTAGAAACCTGCACGTCTTTTGAATGTGGAAGGAAACTGGAGGCCCGGGGGAAAGTCTATATGGTCACAGGGAGAACATACAATCTACAGACAGCACCCGTAGTCAGGATCAAACTCGGGTCTCTGGCACTATAAGGCAGCAACTTTACCTCTGTTCCACTGTGCCATCCTACTTTGCATTATGTATCTGTGTAGGACCTTGGGACAGGTTTAGTGTTACATGTGTGATATAGATGCTGGCTCAGTACATTGAACTTGGTTATTGCTGCATGAAATATCACAATTCCACTACTAGACACACACTCATCTCGGCTCCCATCCAGCATTTTGAAGGGTATCGCACCCTTCTTGATTCCGTGGTCCATTTTCCCATCTCCATCGATCAATCCTCTATAACCATTCCTCCTTTGGTCTTAAGGTGTGCCCTCTAGTCTATGACATTTTCACTCTGAGAAACGGATTCTTACTTTCCCTCTCATCATTTTATAAATTTCAATGAAATGATGGGAGGTATAGATAGGGTGGACAGTCAGAACCTTTCTATCTTTCAGTCTACCAGAACATGCTATTTCTGCCAGTCATCTGTATATGATGTTGTAGGAAGGAACTGCAGATGCTGATTTAAACCAAAGATCTAAAACAAAATGCTGGAGTAACTCAGAGGGACAGGCAGCATCTCTGGATTACCCATTCCTTCTATCCGGAGATGCGGCCTGTCTCGCTGAATTATTCCAGCATTTTGTGTCTATCATCTGTATGTAATGTTGGCTCAGGCTTTCTATCCGTGCTGCCAGCTGCCACATTAACGCATTTGGTCTCACTCTATTGGAGATACTTCTTTTGTTCTCCCCATCCTTCTCCCCTCTTCTCCGCTGCTGAGAACTTAACTTGCTTTCTCTCCTGCCCAGTCCTGACAAAGGCTCTTCGACCTGTAACATCCACCGGTTTGTCTTCACTCTGCCCCACTTGCCGAGTATTTCTGGCTATTGTTTACATTTCACTTCAGGATTTTAAATGTCATTCAGCCCGATACTTTGAGCCAAAGAAGTTATCCGTCTTGGGTCTCTAGTGTGGGAACTGAACCGGGTAACTAAATCAAGAACCACTGATCTTGGCACGCATGCACTCGCCTGCTCACAGTCACACTTGTGCCCGCACCCTATGCCCAGAGCAGTGTTTGTGCCCTGCCCATGGGCTTTTTGCTTCTCTCTCCTTTACCTGAGTTCCTCGGCTAGGAATATCACTCTCCTCTCCAGCAGCAATGACACAAAAATGTCGATGATGTGCTCCTCCGATAAATATTTGAAGAGCGAGGCAAAGTCCACGTGTTCGAGGCGAGAATCAGAGGGCCGTGTCAGTTCGATGTTCTGAGGAGGAGAAGAGGGGAGGCAACTACATTAACCAGAGATGAGAACAGCAAAATGGCGGAAACACTCAGCAGGTCAGGCAGCATTCGTGGAACCAGTGTGATGGGTTGAATGGTTGGGTGGTGGTGGTGGTGGGGTGGGATGCGGACAGGGATGGGAGGATGTGGTGTAGGTTGGTGGTAGATCCACACTCCTGTGCCTTTACATCACCACTGGTTGTTCAGGGCAGTCACCACCACCAAAACAATCTCCCTGCTACCTCCCCCCTCCCCCCTCATATATCTGTATTGATAGCAAGCAAAACAAAGCTTCTCATTGTACCTCAGAGTAGTGTTTCTTTCAGCTGCATTGTTTCAGATTGAGGGAAGCTTCGGCTTATAGACACAGTTCACAGCATCCTTACGTGTCCTGGCAGGTCTATTCTTAACAAGAACAGTTCTACAGTTCTCAAATTCAAAGAAAAACAATTGAGGGGGGGGGGGGGGTATATTCTGTAGTCAGGCGCCAGTCAAGTCTTGTGGGTGCTGGATCACAGTGTTTCTAAATATGGGGACTAAAACTGAACGCAGTTCCCCAGGTGCAGCCTCACCAACGCTCTATACAATACGGCCTAACATCGAGGAGCTGGAGGCCTTTGCTGGAGGCTAAGTTTGGGAGCTCCAACTGCGGGACTTTAACATCGTGAGCTGGCGATCCCTTTGCCAGGGATCGACATTTGAGCTCCAACCACGGGAGCCTGCGGAATTTAACATCGTGGAGCTCGTGGTCCCTGGTTAAAGACCGACGTCGGGTGCTCCAAGCCGCAGGAGCTTTGACTCTCCTACGCGGGAGCTTTGATCGCCCTGACGCGGGAGTTTCGACCACCCCGCCGCGGGAGCTTGGATCGCCCTGACCGCGGGAGAACAATGAGGGAAGAAGATTAGACTTTATTGCCTTCCATCACAGATAGAAATGTGGAATCTGCTGTGGTGGATGGTTATGTTAACTTTTATGTAGTTGTGTGTCTTGTTGCCTTTTTTAGTATGGCTGTATGGTAATACGAATATCACTGTACCTTAGGTACACAAAAATGCTGGAGAAACTCAGCGGGTGCATTAGCATCTATGGAGCGAAGGAAACAGGCAACGTTTCGGGCCGAAACCCTTCTTCAGGTTTCGGCCCGAAACGTTGCCTGGCAAACGATTTTACAGCATCTGCAGTTCCTTCTTTATCACTGCACCTTAATTGGTACACGTGACAATAAAAGACCTTTGAAACCTTTGAAACAATGCTTCCTTATTCCTAAATGCTTCCTTATTTCTAAACCCCAACCTCCTTGCAATAAAGGGCAATATGCCATTTGCATTCCCACTACATGTTGCAGCTGCCTGCTAACTTTGTGTTTTGTGCATTGTCACAGCCTAGTTCAAAGCACAAGCTAGGCATGAATTCCCACTCACCTGATCTACCTCTACAGCCCTTGCACTTTGTTATATCAGTACTTTCTCTGCAGCTGTAATACCATATTCTGCACTCTGTTTATTTTCCCTTTCGTACTACCTAATAGATTCGGATGTACGCATGATTTGGCTGGACAGCACCCAAAACATTGCTAATCACTGTATCTCGGTACACGTGGCAATAATAAACTAACACCGAGTTTGTCTGTTGAAGGGCTGGAAAGGATTGTTGGCTGGGTGGAGGGAGGAAGGGGAATCTTGTTGGATGTTGACTAAGATTGCACTAAAGCCACATGATTTGATCATTCTACTTAGCTGTCTCCTCCACAAGAGGCAGTGAACAGGTAGCACTATAATGGGAGGAAGTGGCTAACCATTTGGGAACCAGTTCAATTATAGCACCCGTCAAACAACTTTATCTCTTTGAAACATATTGTCGTAAATAGTTTTGATCTGAATAGGGAGGGCCACTGATTGACATAAACGTGAACAGAAATGAGCTGTCTCCAACACAATCTAAGTAATGGGAGAGGTGGACGGGGAGAAAGTGAGGGTGGGGTAGGCGCGTTGGAGGTAGGGGATGGTGAGGGCAGAGAAGGGAGGGGTGGAGAGGGTCAGGGGAGTTTGGAGGGGAGCAGCGATGGGAGGGCAGGGGAAAGTAATCCTTGAATGAAAGGCCATCTATTAAGCATGCCACGCCAGATCAAAGCCCATGGGAGAAATCCCACGCGGCAGTGAACCTATTCCAAGACTGCTGTCCAGTCAACCATCTTGGTTGATCCCGAACCTCATGCAGTGTGTGGCGGGTCATAGTTGGGTCAGGCTCCAAGGAGTGGTGAGGAACAGACTTGCCTCTAGCAGCACCCACCCTGCCTATCCATGGGTTATGCACAACGCACCAGAAAATGGGAACAGGAATAGGCCACTCGGCCCCTCATTATTCAACCTGATAGTGCCTGATCTGTCCAAGGTCTCAACTTCTCCTTCATGCCAGATCTCCAGAGAGTTGTGGACATAACCAGACCATCACGCAAACCAACCCCCCTTCCATTGACTCCATCTACACTTCACGCTGCCTCGTCAAGGCTATCAGCATAATCAAGGACCAGTCTCACCCTGGACATTCCCTCTTCTGAGCTTCAAACCCAATAGATTGTGTTAGCATGAAGCACAACATTAGGCAATACAGAACAAAATAGCAAGCTGACTCTACCCAGCCCTAGCCCGCAATTCCTGCAGACTCACCTCTGTCCCCGATCCCGGGATGAAGCTCTTCACACAAACTGTTTTCCCCGGGGCTGGGAACGCAGCTTCCCGAAGCCCCTGCATGAAAGGGTAGATCACAGCCATGCAGATCTGCCTTCGCTTCTCCACCTCATCCAGGATCTGCCGAGAGGCAATGTGCAGTTGTCCCATGAGCAGCCCGGGGTCCCGTGAACGGCGGGGGGTTCCGTGAACGGCGCGGGACCCCACTAGCAGAAACGGCACAGACTGACACATGCACCCCAATCCCACATTCCCTACACACTTTCACTGGTAACTCACTCTCCATCCACCATCCATGTAATACGTCCCTGCGCCGTGCATCAGCAACCACCCCCACAACTCCCCTTACACCCCAGGTCCCCACACCCAGCCCGTAACCATTTCCTCCCCCACATACCCGGCCTGTAACCACCCCCTACCCGGGGGCTGTAACCATGCGCCACCCACACACCTCATCTGTAACCACGCCCCAACCCCACATCCACATTCTGAAGCCTACCTTGGAAAAGAGGCTAAAACAGCCCAGGCAGCTGATGATGCAGAAAACCTCCGGCAACTGAACCCCTCCACCACGAGGCTGCAAGAGAGAGGAGGGGAGGCTACTACATTAACCAGAGACGTGGACTTCAGGGGCATAGCACAACATACCTCCTCTACCAACTGCGGAGAATCTCCACTCAACCATTTTCCTCCTTGTTCCATTTCATACTTGTGTATAACCCAGGAGGCCATTCAACCCACTAGGTCCATTCCAGCTCTCAATCCCATCCCACATATTTGCCCGCAACCCATTCCCTCTTATTCCATATGGGTAGGGAGCATAAGCATCAGCACAGAGCTAATGGGCCAAATGCCTAATTCTTTGCAACAAAGCAGCAAATGGACCTAACATCTTGGCACATCTCAAGGAGGCAGGGACACCTGCGCCAGAGACCGTGAGGCCAACTGCATGGACCTAGTGTGTGTCCTGGCTGGGTCACTCTGCACTGCATGGTATCTGTTCAGGCTCTCTCTCTCAGGACGTCAGTACTGACTGGTCAATCCTTGCATTGCCTTGAGTAAGGGATGGTGAACGACAGCCCACAGGTTGAGGGCTCTCTCGGAGTGTTCAGTAGTGTGGAACAAACAATTCCAATTTGTTTCTTGGAATCAACCAAGTGCTCCTGGAAACAGGAATCAGCCACATGTGACATAGTGGCGCAGCGGTTGAGTTGCTGCCTTAGTGTCAGAGACCTGGGTTCAATCCTTACTACAGATGCTGTCTGTATAGAGTTTGTGCGTTTTCCCTGTGATCGTGTGAGTTTTCTCCGGGTGCTCCGGTTTCCTCCTACACGCCAAATACATACAGGCTTATAGATTAATTGGCTTCTGTAAGAAAATGTAAATTGTCCGTAGTGTGTAGGATAGTGTTAGTGTATGGGGTGATCGCCGGCCGGCATGGACTCGGTGGGCTGAAGGGCCTGTTTCCACGCTGTATTTCTAAAGTCCAAAAGTCCTGCCTGCCTGTTCCACTGCGGAATCATATCACAGCCTCAGCTTTCTCCCTCGTCCCCATTAGATCGGACGCCCCACTACACTTCACACTGCCTCGGAGAAGCAGCCAACATAATTTAAGATTTGACACACGCTGGTCATTCCTCTGCCTGCTCCCATCGGGCAGAAGATACAGAAGCTTGATGGCGTGCACCACCACACTCAGGAACAACTTCTTCCCCTCTGTTATCAGGTTTCTGAACGGTCCTTCCATAAGCTAGGGTACTGTGCAATTCACCTCTACCCCATTGCAGACATTGGACTTTGTTTCTGGAACTGGTGTGATACAATGCTGAGAACTATATTCTGCATTCTGCATCTTTCCCTTTGCTCTATTTGAATTTGGCTTGAGTGCATAAATGTATGGCATTATCTGATTTGGTTGGATAGCATGCAAAACAACGTTTTCACTGTACCACAGTAAAATCTAAACTTAAACCATCACCTCCCTCCAAAACCTCTTCCAGTTTTGAAGAGACTTCATGACCGCCTCCTTGAACACTTCAAAAATGGGGAATTCCAAAGACCCACCAACCTCGATGAGAAGCTGCCAGAGGACGCTATAGAAACCGAAACAATTTTTTAAAAGATACGACTTTTTAAAGATATTTCGACAGATATGGAAAGGAAAGGTTTAGAGGCCTACGGGTCAAATGCAGGCAAATGGGACTACTCCAAATATGCCAACTTGGTCAGCAAGGACAAGATGGGCTGAAGTGCTTGTTTTCGTGCTGCACTGCTCTATGACTTGATCATTCTAACAGATGGCGTTCCAACTTCCGACACTTCTTTCATTTGGCAGAGACTATTTTTCCTTTGCAGTATGACAGTGATTCATAATGATTGGATCATCAATGGGAACGTGCATCCCCACAGAGTCAAGCACTAAAACTTTGAGAAGAGATTTTGCATATTTTGAACATTAGAAACTTGAATGATAGCATCAATTATTCGAGTTGCTCCACTTTAACTGGCAAGCCTTCCTATGCCATAAGAAACTCCGCAAAAGCAAAATTAAAGACCCATTTCTGGAGAAACTCATCCATTGTGAAATTTCCTGGCTGGCTCTGGGTCTCATTCACCATAAACGTGGGCTTATTTTAATCATAGTACTTCATGTGCACGGCGATGCTGTCATCGCTACTCCAGGTGAGAAATAACTATTTAATGGCAGAAATTCTATCAAAATGTCACAGCCTGTGGGACGTCATTGCAATGTTCAAAAATAACCCTCCCATGGGATTTTTGTTCGAGAAAACCGCCTTCTCGATGGAGGAAAAAACCCCCCACAAAGGGCTGGTGTAACTCAGCAGGCCAAGGAGACTGACTACGGATGCGGTCTGTACGGAGTTCATACGTTCTCCCTGTGACCACTTGGGCTTTCCCTGGTTGCTCCAGTTTCCACCCACACTCCAAAGACATACAGGTTTATAGGCTTCGGTAAATATTGTGAATTGTTCCCAGTGTGTAGGATAGTGCTAGTGTATGGGCTTTGCTGGTTGGCGTGTACTCGGTGGGCTAAAGGGCCTGTTTCCACGCCATATCTCTAAACTAAACACTGTGTCTTTTTTTGGGGTAAGCTAGCATCTGCAGGTCCTTATTATTCCAGCATTTAGTGTCTATCTGCAATTCTTTGTTTCTCTGTAGAGGAGTCTGCGAACTGGTAATGTTTAATTTACGGACCCCCTTGAAGGGTAATGTTGATGATCGCAGGGACCTGGGAGCCAGACAAGGTCACCTGCCAGAGGATCCCTGGCATAGTTGGGAATGGCCACCTTCTGCATCATTGCAGGAATAATAAGCAACTACAAGGCCAGAGCTTGCTTTTTCTGCTCTTCCTTTGCACAAACTCTTGGGGCTTCTTACAATTTGTTTTTACGCCAATTGATTTTCCTCCTTCCCCTATCTTTTGATTATTTAGGTCGGTCCCGGAATTCTCCCAATCCTCTGCTATCACAAAAAACTCACAACTTTCTAAGCCTTTCATTCCAGTCCAGTACCATTCTTCATGCTCTCCATTAGTTGGGAAAGGATTACAGGAGAAGAGAGAACAGGTTTCTAGCAACTCAGTTGTAAATGACCAGCCCCATATCTTGTAACCCCATGTTCAAGATTCTCCCACTAGGGAAACATCCCATCATTTACGTTTTATCACGCCCCATCAGGGATCTTGTAATGTCTCAGTAAGGTCTCCCTTCATTCTTCTATAATGCAAGGAATCTTGACCACCAGGACGATGGCAGCCTCGCCAACAGTCTGTCTGTCTTTTAGTCTTTTATTTATTTATTTTTAGTGTGTTTTAAAAGTTTGTTTTAATGTTCTCTGGTTTGTTTTAATCTGGTGGGTGGAGGAGAGGGTCAGGGGAAACTTTTCTTAAACCTCTTACCTTGCCGGAGATGCGATTGTTACCTTGCCGGAGATGCGATTGTTGATCAGACAACCCTCTCAGCCCAGGAATTAGCCTGGTGTATCTCCTTTGGACCACCTCCAATACTACATTTCAGGGTGTCAGAGGTTATGGGAGAAGGCAGGAGAATGGGGTTGAGACGGAAAGATAGATCAGCCATGATTGAATAGCAGAGTAGACTTAATGGCCTAATTCTGCTCCTATAACTTATGAACATGAATATCCTTCTTTGGGCAAGGGGATCAAAACTGTGGGCAGACCATTCCTGCCGGGAGGTTTTATAGCTAAAAATAAGTCCGATAAATGAATAAACAAAAATTATGTGGTCTGTAGCCTTCTCTTAACTGGGTAAATACAGTTCTGAAAAATAGTCGAGGATATATTCACATGATCCCTTCAAAACAGTTTCTCAAAATAATACCTTATGGAACCAACTGGCCTGTATTAGATCATCTATTGAAATAGGTTGAATTAGTGATTTCATATGTAAAGAATTTCTGGGGTATAATGACTATGATTTGATCATATTCTATCTTATGATAGAATTCCACTTTCATTTTGAGAGGGACAAATGCAAGTCTTTAACCCAGCCTTAAATTTCATTCTGTCTTTTACTGGTGATTATCTACAGTAATATTTTTTATTTACTTTCCCATCTACTCCAAGCAACGCACATATCACAATTGCTTCAATTTAAGACTCTAGTTTCAGACTACAGTTTGCCATTATTGTAATGCACTGATCAAGAAAGTCAATTGATTTTCAACCTTTGGAAAAGGAGGGGGGAAATTATTCTGGGGAATAATCTTACCAGGAAGCGTCTGCAGTACCCAAACTTCCTGCAGCCGTCCACGTTGGTCAGGACAAAGGAGAAGGTTTCACTGAAAAATAAACAAAAATCTTCAGTAGAGAAAGGCACAAGCGCATTTCTATTCTGGCATTAAGCCGGTATAATGATCTAAAGCTCTGGGATCTGCTGCTCAAGGCAGGGTGGTCTAGACATGAGGGCATTGGTTTAAGACGATAGTTGGGAGGTTTAAGAGGGGAGCTGAGGGAGAAATGTTTCACACAGGAAATGGTTGGAGTTTGGATCATGCTATCAAGCAGATAAGGGTACGGCACCCGGATCGAACCCAGGTCTGTGGCGCTGTGAGGCAGCAGATCTGCCAGCTACACCACAGTGCCTCCCTTTAAATTACAAATGCCAGCCCCTCAGCCCCTGGCTCTGCCCCTCCACCCATGGGTGTAGTGTTGGGGCAGTGTAGAGAGAGCTTCACTCTACAGTGTTGTACCTACCCTGGGAGTGGGTGTTGGGGCAATGGAGCGAGCACTTCACTTTGTAACTAGCGTCATTGTAGCTGCTCTGGGAGTGTGCAATGGGAGCCATTCCGTGTTTCACTGTACCTCGGTACACATGACAATAAACTAAACTGAACTGTGTTGTCAGGTAAATAAGACTTTAGGCTGTGGTCTACTTGCCCCTCCATGCTGAGGTAATTGAATCATGAAACTAGTGGAGGAAAAGTATGGGATTTTATTCCATTGAATCCAAATTGTCAACATCTACCCTCAATCAACACAAACTGGACCTGATCTATACCACCTTACTGCTATCGCTGTGGACCATTCATGCAGCAATGCAACAGTGACCATGCTTCAAAAATACTTCTCCCCTGTAAATGCTTTGGGGACATCACAAGAAAGATCTTTCTTCTAAGCACGGCCATTAAAAGCAGGGAGAGAGTGAGCAAGTTGCGATGTTGCCGCAGTGGTGAGGCAGGCTGAATGAACGTGTACAAACCTCTCATACTCGGTGAGCGGAGCCCAGGTATTGCCGTCGGGGAAGCAAAACAGTGGGATTGCCTTGAGTAAATTCTCCTCTTCCTCCTTCTGAGAACGTATAAGATTCTCCCTCTGAAAGGGACCCAAAAAAGTCAAGTCAACAACTTGAGATGTGGACCTTGGTAACGATTGAAAAGGGCTCTCTCCACCACGTTCAACACCTCCTACAGTAAAAGGCTTAATGGTAAATACAGACCCGCTACAGAAAGCAAGGCTATGGTAAAGAAGCTGTGGTGAATACAGACCCTCTACAGTAAAACAGGCGCTGTGATAAATACAGACCCTTACAATAAAACAGGCACTGCGATACATTCCCCCCCCCCCCCCCCCCCCCCCCACAGTTAAACAGGCAATGTGGTAAATACATTTCCCCTGCAGTAAAACAGGCGCTGTGGTAAATACAGACACCTAGAGTAAAATGGCACTGTGATAAATACACTAATCAACAATTAATACCATCATGAAGCCAGTTTTCCAGGTGTGAATCTGTCAGTGCCTACAATACCCCAAGTGATTCACCGATTATCCACCTGCAAAACGCACTGTTCACGATATACACACACTGGCACTTGCTTAAACATTGCAGGTTATGCAATGACTTTTATGACATTTCCTCTTTGCTCAAACCCGTTTCATAAGCATCTAGGGGGAAGTTATTGGGCCATCTTTACCAGGCAGACTGCTCAATAACACCGTTCACTTCCTCCCCTCCCAGGCCGAATGTTGATTGACTCGCTGTGACAAATTAAAATAGGAACCTACCTTCGGAAACTGGTAAGCAATCTGTGGCTCATACACATCTCCAGATTTCTTCAGTGAAACAACCACCAGGTATTCGAAGAAAAGCTGACCGGAATAACGGGACAAATCTTTCTCCGGCTTTGCTTCTCTCTCAGAGACACTCCTTTCGATACCTGCTTTAGAAACACAGCTCATGTAATTCACAAACTTCCATCGGAAACTTTTTGCTTTTGCTTCTGGCATCGTCCTTATTCTCAGGGATCTTGTCTTCCTGGCTGCCTCGGCTCAGCAATCTCCCACCCAACCCCTCAGTCTCCACACACTCCTGCTCAGTGTACCAGACTCTGATCTGCTGCCGTGTCTGACGCTGATCTGCAGCACTGTGCCCTAGGTTCTGAATTGCAGTCCTATGTCCCGAACTCTGATCTCCTCCTATTATGTAATCAACGCTTGGGGGGGTTTCCCAAAATAAACAAGGAAACGTCCCGCCTCTCACCAGTGCATGTTATTGATGCAACTCTGGCAACAACATCACCACACTAATCAGTGTAGAAGCCGTGAATCACACAGTGCACAGCCAACATAGGCAATAGAACGGATGAGGTGTTTCGGTGAGGGTTGGGGGGTGATGGAGAGGGAGGTTGAGAGGGACTGAGGAAGGGGAGGGAAGGGAAGAGGAAGAGGGTAGAGGAAAAGGGGGGGGAAGTGAGGGGACGAGGAATGGGGTGAGGGGCTGAGATGGGGGGGGAAGAGAGGGGGTGAGGAGGGCGGTCAGAGGGGATGTGAGGTGGGGGTGGGGGTGGGGGTGGGTGAGGCAGGTGCATGGTGAACCGGGGGGGGGGGGGGGCGGTTGTTACAGAGACCAGGAGGGGCAAATCACAGCAGCACACAGCATTAAAAATAATCTTGCAGAATTCCTGCCTAACTGTTTGGCCAAGTATTATATGACGATGCGACCAGGCCCCAGGCGCATTCCGCTGAGGAAATCTCCAGGGACCCAGGCTGGGAACAGCTCCACATTCCAGCTGCCTCCATGGGTCACAGGTCAACGGGAAGATCATCGGCATGGGGACATTCATTTCTGCGAAACTCATGGGTTGGCATGGCAACCATACCACTCCCCGGCAATTTACGGCCTGTCATAAACACTTCAGACTCTGATGGACTCCGGCTGTGGAATCTCTGGGACTTTCTACTGTCATGGCTGCCTGGTTACCATGACAACTTCACGGTTGCCAGAACGCTGCCTGGATTAGAGGGCATCAGCTCTGAGGAGAGGCTGGAACGAGCTGCCGGGAGGGCTAGGGGAGGCAGATACGATAGTGGCTTTTCAGAGGCTGTTAGAGGGGTGCATGGATAAGCAGAGAATGGAGGGATAAGGATCACGTGCAAGCAGAGAAGATTAACTTGGTGTAGAAGCAAAGAACTACAGATGCTCTTTAATAGTTAACAGGACACAGTGCTGCAGTAACTCAATGGGTCAGGCAGCATCTCCGGAGAACATGGATAAGTGATGTTTCGGGCCTGACCTGCTGGGTTACTCCAGCACTTTGTGTCCTTTTGGAAATTAACTTGGCATCAATCTCAGCATGGACATTGTGGGCCAAAGGGCCTGTAACTGTGCTGAATTGTTTTACGTACCTCAGCACGGATCTGAGAGGGTCTATCTATGAACTACAGGTTCCAACACCAACCCCCACAACTGCCCCGGAAATCATTTCATCATGGGCAAGAATTAACTCTGTTCCAATCACTAGATTCCCTCCCCTCTCCTGACTTACATTTGGCAGATACTTTCTCTCCACCTGGCCTGTTGACCCAATGCCCAATACTACTCACTGAACCAATCAGCCCATCTCCAGCCGACACTCAGGGTCACACAACACCACATCCATCTGACCTGTGATCCTGTGTCCTCGACACTCACCCCCGTGTCCTCCCTTGCCCTGTGTCCCGGCAACTTCAACCCTCCACCTCTTGTCCTCAGAGCAGTAAACCAAACTCCACAAACCCTGTCCTATCTTAGTAAAACCCATTCTATTGGAGTCACAGAGATACAGCACAGCAACCGGCCCTTCGGCCCACCATGTTCGCACTAACCACTTTGCCCATCTACATCAGTCCCATTTGGATGCATTCGGTCCATATCCTTATGAATCTTGTCTATTTAATGTCTGTCTAAATGCCTTTTATATGCAAAGATTGTAACTGACTCCAACTTTTCTGGCAGCAAGTTCTATTTGTCAACCATTCTCTGTGAGAAATAAAAGTACCCTTCAGATCCCCTTCTAATCTCCGCCGTCTGACCTTAAACCTACACTCTTTTGCTTTTGCTAGGGGGCATAGGGATGTTTATGTCTTTGGATACTGTTGGGGGGGATGACTTTTCAGATGGTAGCAGCACCCAGACCTCTGGCATCATGACAGGCTCTGAGGCTCAGTGGGGAAGGGTGGAGTTAGTCAGAGTGATAGTGACAGGAGAGTAGGTAGTTAGGGGTACAGACTGGAGATTCTGTGGCCGCAAATGATGCACCAGGATGGTGTGCTGCCTCCGGAGTGCCAGGGTCAAGGATGCCTTGGGGCAGTTGCAGGGCATTCTCAAACGGGACGGTGAGCAGTCAGAGTTTGTTGTGCACATCGGTAACAATCACATAAGTAGAAAAAGGGACGGGGTCCTGTGGAGTGAATATAGGGAATAAGAAAAGAGGTTAAAAAGCAGCACCTCAAGGATAGTTATCTCTGGATTTCTCCCAGTGCTTTGTGCTAGCCAGGGCAAAAATAGGATGTTAAATGGATGCATGGCTGAGAAGCTGATGTAGGATGCAGGTATTCAGCTTTTTAGGCCATTGTGGATCTCTTCTGGGGCAGAGGTGACCTGTACAAGAGGGACAGATTGCACTAAACTAGAGGGGGAACCTATATCCTGGGGGAGAGATATGTTTGTGTTGCTAGGGAGCATTTAAACTAGGTTGGCAGTAGGTGGGTCCAGGAGCAGTAGAGACAGATGAGACGTTGGGGGCCAATACTGTAAATCAAAGAGCAAGTTTAGAAGACAGGACAGCCAGGAGCTCAATATATAGACGGTTTCACTAAAGTGGGCACAACACTTGGTCTTGGGAACCGAGGTAGAGGAAGTGACTGAAGTGTCAGTGGAAGAGCACTTTGGGACTAGTGACCATAATTCTATTAGTTTTTAAATAATTATGGGGAAAGATTGAACTGGCTACAAGTTAAGGTCCTAAATTGGGTCAAGGACAGTTTTCATGTTATAGGAGAAGAATTAGGCCAATCAATCCATCAAGTTTACTCTGCCATTCAATCATGGTGAATCTATCTTTCCCTCTCAACCCCATTCTCCTGCTTTCTCCGCATAAACCCTGACACTCTTACTCTTTAAGAATCTATCAATCTATACCGTAAAAATATCCATTGATGACTTTCAGTGCTGTCTGTGGCAATGGATTCTACAGGTTCACCACCCTCTGACTAAAGAAATTCCTCCTCATCTCCTATCTAAAGGTACGTCATTTTATTCTGAGGCTGTGGCCTCTGGTCCTAGACTCTCCCACTAATGGAAACATCCTCTCCACATCCACATTTGGTGGCATCGGGCAGGAACCTGCAGCGATTGACTGGGCAGGACAGAAGCTAAAGGGATTTCTGACACATGGGAAGCTTTTAAAAGTGAGATAGCACAAGTTCAAGGACAGCATGTTCTGGCCAAAGTGAAGGACAAGGCTAGCAAGATCAGGGAACCTTGGTTGTTGAGAACTATTGGGGCTCTGGTCAGGAAAAAGAAGGCATTCGTCAGGTTTAGGCAGTTGGGAACAAGCAAATTCTTTGCCGAGAACAATTAGGAACACTTTGTTGTTTCCTGGTGTCGATTGGCAGAGCTGTCTTCTCATTTTCCAGCCGGATTTTGATTCTCCCATGCATTCCCAAAGTTAACAAATAGCAGATGTTCATCTGCCGTGACATGTGCAGTCTCACATATCTGAGAAATGACAAGGCAAACTAACATCTTTCTGCTGAAACTATGCTATTTAAAGGGGCTAAGGCTCAAATTAAATTCTTTGTCTACCCCTAGCGGCACAGAGGTGCAGCTGGTAGAGCTACTGCTGCCTCACAACGCCAGATACCCTGGTTTGATGCTAACCCTGGGTGCTGTCTGTGTGGAATTTGCGTGTTCTCCTTGTAACAGCATGCTCCGGTTTCCTCCCACATCCCAAAGACATGCGGGTTTGTAGGTTGATTGGCCTCTGTAAATTGCCCCCCTAGTATATAGGGGGTAGGATAACATAGAACTAGTACGTATAGGTGATTTATGGTCAAACGGCCTGTTTCCATGCTGTATCCCTAAACTAAAAACAAACTACAATCCTTGGTCTCCTGTTGTACAGTGGTGCAGCTGGTAGAACTACTACCTCACTGCTGATCGAAGACACGGTCTGTGTGGAGTTTGCACGCTCTCCCAGTGACCACATGAATTTATGCTGGGTGCTCCGGTTTCCTCCCACTTCCCAAAAATGTGTGAGCTGTGAAGTTAATTGGCCAATATTAATTTCCCCTAGAAAGTAGGTGAGTGGCTGAATCTAGGTGTGTGTTGATGGGAAAGTAGGGAGAATTAAAAAATAGGATTAATGCATGACTAACGGGCAGTTAATGGTCAGTCTGGCTCAGTGGGTTGATGGGCCTTTTATCATTCCCATGATCGTTGTGCAAAGATGTGCAGGTGGTAGGTGAATTGACATCTGTAAAATTGCCCTTAATGTGTAGGGAGTGGGAGAACATAGAACTGGTGTGAGGTGAGATCAAAGCTCTGTGTGGACTCAGGGGGCTGAAGGGCCATTTCTATGTTGTGTCTTAAACTAAACTAAACTCTAAACCTCAAGCAGGTGCCTGGACTGTTTTGCCCAGGGAGGTCAAGCGAGATGGTCACTATAAGATTCCCAGCTTGTTTTGCTACTAATCTCTACCACATCTCAGTGTGTATGGCTTGTTGCTGAATGAAAGTTCTCTCCTCAGGTGAAGAGATTTCATCCACTTTTCTTCCAGCCCACAGAGTGGCCACAGGCATTTTCCCCTCACATGAGATAGACATTAACTGCTGTCAGAAGATCACCATCTCATTGAAAGATGCACTTTGCTCAGCCCGAAGCCTATTGGTCTTCTGTTGTGAGGAGATGTCGCAGGCAAACACTACCGGTTGTGCAGGAGCAGTGTCGAGTGGAACTCATTGCAGCCACTGCAAAGTTCATCTGTGGGGAAGCAACGCGGCCCTTCGTCCAGCTATCACTGGATAGCGAGGGACTGGATCCTGTGCAACAGCATCTCAGATACACAGGCGTTTCTTCAAGGAGGCACACGAGCAATGTTGGCAAAGTGCAAGGGAATGAATTGAATTGCTTAATTGATACAATTAAGGCAGAGAAAGCACCAAATATATTTACAAATAAAGAATATTTTTGGGAAAGTGGGGATTTTGCTGCATTGTGTGCTTCCCCATAATAAATGATTTGTGTCTTTGCAATTTAATGCTTCCAAAGTTTATACTGCTGCTAGATATCCACTGTATTATTGGCAAACTTGGATTTGACATTCACTATGGAGCAAAATATATTTGCTGTGCCACTGCAGCCCATTTTATAACCAATGCAATCTACTGGAGATCAATTTAAATGCAGCTGGTTGAGCTCCTGTGATCTGGATCTCTGGCACAGTGTAGGGAGCTTGCATGTTCTCCCTGCAACCATGAGCCTCCCCCACCCCCAAATGCCTCAGGGGCTCTGGTTTCCTCCCACACGGGGCAGTAAGTTAATTGGCCACTGTGAAGTGCCCTCAAGTGTGTCAGTTCACGACACAGTGGGAGGAGCTGACTTCTGCGGCGAGGAAGAGACCGTGTTCCACGTGTATATGGAGTGTGAGAGGTGCAGCTCCTGTAGGAATATCTGAAGAGGCTGCTCGTCAAGTTTTGGTTGCATTTTAGTCCCATGATTTTGGTATTTGGGTACAAGGCAGGGAGTGGGGAGGGTCGATCGGGAGGGCGGGATCTCCCTGCCGGTCTGCTCCTGGGCCTGGCCAAGATGGCCATTCGCGGGTCCAGGCAGCGGGTAGTCGATGGTTACACCAGAGTCGGCTGGCTGCTCCACTTCCGGGCCTACGTCCGTGCTCGTGCGTCCCTGGAGAGGGAACACGCGGTGTCCAAGGGCACTAGAGGCCTTCTGTGAATGCTGGTCGCCGCGCGGGGGGGGGGGTTCGAGTGAATTGTAGATAAAGATGCCACTATTGTATTATGATGATTGCCTGATGTCATGTGACTATTGAACGTTTTTGTACCTTCTGGCACTGTAATATGCAATTATTGAATAAAGTCCTTGGAAGGAAAAAAAAGTGGGAGGAGCTGAAGGGTTCTGGAAGGGATATGTAACAGCGACAATGAGTGATGCAATGGGATCGCTGTGTGAGCTGGCACCAATCCAATGGTTTGACATGCCTTTCACTCTGCCCTAGGGAAATATGAAATATACACTTAAGGGTTCATTTCATTCACCTCCTGAAACCAAACTCCAGTGCTGCAGAAAACTCACAATTCCAATTTAACTTCCAAACCGATCTCACTTGTGTCACCAACCAACCCCTATACTCTGAGCATGAACTCACTCTGCACCACCCCAAATACCACGGCCTCAGCTCCATGAACCCCAACGTGCTGAACCTATCTAGATTTATCCCTCCAAGTCCCAACATCAATCCACTCAGCTGACCCCTTACCCCAATCTGACCCCACCCATTCTAATCCACTGACCCCTCCCCAATCCTGCTCCTCTTCCACTACACCCACTGACCCCCTCCCAACTCTCTCCTCCACTCGCTGACCCCCCCCCCATCCACACGGCTAACCCCTCCCCAATATGACCCCACCCGGACCCAACCCAAGCCCAACCCCGCTCTCCCGGCCCGCACTCACTGGGTCTGGGGCGCTGCTGCCGACCGTGCCAGGTCAGCCGTCGAATGCTCCGCCGGAAAGCCGACGTTAACTGGCTCATGCCGCCCGCTCTGCAACAGACAAACGGGGCAGTGGTCAGTGGGCAGCGGGGTATGGCCGGGGGGCAGTGCCCGGGGAGGGGGAAGAGCAGCGGGACGGTGGCGGCGTGCACCCGGTCATCCTCCCCTCCCTCCCCTGCGGTGCGGACAACCCCGTGCGCACTCACCTGCCGCCCGCCGCCGTTCTCAGGTGCCGGTTTCCGGGCTGGGCGGCTCCCTGGGACTGCGGCCGGCGCGCCTACTCCGCCCCCGGGCTGGGCGAGGAGGGGGGAAGAGTAGGCGTTCTCCCCATAACCCCTGACACCCATCGAGCCCACCCTCACCCCATATCTCTCAGCCCCCTCCCTCCCTCCCTCTCTCCCTCCCTCCCTCCCTCCCGGCTCGCTGCAGACCCCTGCTCGGGATTGCATGGGGGAAAGTTATTCCGAAAGCAATGCATGAGCTGGGAACGATGCAAAAGGAGGCACCCTGCCGCACAAGTACAATAATGAGGCGTGCATGCAACATTTGGGACTAACATTCAAAATGTACCATCCGTCCTCCCCACGACTTAACTCCGGCTCAACGGGTGGGGTGGTGCGGGACTGGGCGGATCCTATTTCCCACCACAGTCGATTCTACAATCTGTTTAAAGTAGAAAGCAATTAACATATTCATGTGAAATTTATGTCGCCAGCAAAACAAATATAGTCACGTGCATCGAATCCCACTTCACGACAGCATGCGGGATTCAAATGCCCAAAGTTTGCGGGCTATCTCACATGCCAAAGACGTGCCGGTGGGCAAGTTGTAAATTGCTCCTTGTGTGCAAGGTGTGTTCAGTGACAGAGTCCGGGGGTGGACGGGTGGGGTAGAGTTGATGGGGCAGGAAAAGACTGCAGATGCAGAAATCTGGAGCAAAAAGCAAACCGTTGGAGCAATTCAATGGGCAGATGATATTTCACCTTGGGACCCTCTGGACTCAAACCGTTGTTCATAAGTTATAGGAGCAGAATTAGGCCATTTGGTCCGTCAAGTCTGCTCATTCAATCATGGCTGTTCTACCTTTCCCTCTCAACCCTCTTCTCCTGCCTTCTCCCCATAACCCCTGACACCCATCAAGAATCTGTCAATCTGTGCCTTAAAAATACACGATGACTTGGCCTCCACAGCCGCCTGTGGTAATGAATTCCACTGAAGCCGTCTCGTCTGTACATTTCCCCCCACAAATGCTGCCTGATCTGCTGAGTTTCCCCAGCGCTTTGTTTTCTGCTTGGGTTGTCGATGGGAATGTGGACAGAATAAAATGGGACCAGTGATAATGGGTGGTTGATAGTTAACATGGACTCCATGGGCTGGAGGGTCTGCTTCTGTAATGATGATTGTGACTGCCTTCTCATCCGCATTCCATAGAAACAAGGAGCTGCAGGTGCTATTTAATACACAAAATGACACAAAGTGCTGGAGTAACTCAGCAGGTGAGGCAGCATCTCTGGAGAACACGGATAGGTTCAAAATGGTCCTGACCCAGAACATCACCTATTCATGTTCTCCAGAGATGCTGCTGTGTTACTTTATGTCCACTTGCACTCTATGTTGTGGCTCAAAACACCCAATCCAAGAGGACATGGGGTGTGAATGGAATAGGAGTTGGAGGGAGATTGGAATAGGAGAGAGGGAAAAGGGGTCAGGAGAATAGAGAGGAGGCTTGGGATGAAGGAGAAGGGTCAGAGGAGCACAAAACATCTGATTGTGATGGGAAGTTTTGTTTGTGCATTGCAGCCAGGTATCATTTTATAACAATTTGCACTTATTTGCATTTGCACTTTGTTACATCCCATTCATGAATCATGTAAGGCATTGTTTGTAAATATTACAACCGTCACACTGATTGATCTTGTTGACACCTTTGAAGGGGGTGGGGGACACTGTTCAGTGATGTGGGGAGTGTATATAGTGGATGCTGGATTCGAGGAGTTCAGTCGGGTATGTTACGTGTTTCTCTGGCCTGTCCCCTGCACCCAAGCCCCCTTTCCACCTCCAGATCCCTTCCTCTCTCCCACTTTCCAAGCTCCCCTCCTATTTCATATCTATATGTATCACATATATATATTCCCCTTAACTTTGTATCCTTTGTCTGAAGATACATTTATCGACCTCTGACTTGAAACTCTTCATTCACCACTTCTCCTTTCCACTTATCAGCATTCTACAGGAGGAAGTTCAAGACATCCATTCTGCTTTGCATTAGGAGACATTTCATCCCCTATATGGTCTGGTCTAGTTTAGTTTCAACCAAGTTCCACTTCATTCTGGTTGGCCTCACTAGAGGCACAATTGTGTAACGTAAGGACGCTGCTTCCCAATTCCAGAGACCCAGGTTCAATCCTGACCTCGGGCGCTGTCTGCGCAGAGTTTGCACATTCTCCCCTTGGATTTCCTCCCATATCCCAAGGACATGCAGGTTGGTCGGTTCAGAAGTTCATAATTCTAAGTTCCTAAGTTGTAGGAGCAGAATTAAGCCATTTCACCCATCGAGTCTACTCCACCATTCAATCATGGCTGATCTATCTTTCCTCTCAACCCCATTATCCTGCCTTCTCCCCATAACCTTTGGCACCCATACTAATCATGAACCAGCCAATCTTTGCTTTAAAAATACCCGAAGACCTGGCCCCCACAGCCGTCTGTGGCAATGAATCCCACAGATTCACCACCCTCTAGCAAAAGGTTAATAATTCTCCATTGTGAATTGCCCCAAGTGTAGTGGATGGCTGAGGAATTGGAAGGAAGTGGGGGGAGGGGGGAAATGTGAGAGAACAGGTTAGTGGAGAATGGTGGGAATGCTCTGAGAGCCAGCACAGACTTGATGGGCTGAATGGCCTCCTGTAGTGGTAAGAAATATGAGAAATAATTTATTTGAGGTTTCTCGTTGACTTTGCATGCGAGTACAATAAGCACAATGTGCTTGGTTACATCCACTATATGGTTCTGTAGAAACAAAGAACTGCAGATGCTGGTTTAAACAAAAAGGCACAAAGTGCTGGAGCAACTCAGCAGGTCAGCCAGCATCTCTGGAGAACTTCAGACGAAGGGTCCCTACCCGAAACATCACCTGTCCATGTTCTCCAGAGATGCTGCCTGACCCACTGAGTTACTCAAGCAGACACAAAATGCTGGAGAAACTCAGCAAGTCAGGCAGCATCTCTGGAGAAGAGGAAGAGGTAACGTCTCGGGTCGAGACCCTTCATCAGACCGTCTGCTGAAGGGTCTTGACCCGAGACGTTACCTATTCCTCTTCTCCAGAGATGCTGCCTGACTGGCTGAGTTTCTCCAGCATTTTGTGTCTATTTCCATTGTAAACCAACATCTGCAATTCCTTCTTACACACGAGTTACTCAAGCACTTTGCGTCCTTCACTGTATGGTTCTGTTTGATAAGTAATATAAGATAATATTTTAAAATTGTGATTAAGTAATCTGTTTAATTTGGTGATATTCAGTTTCAGAGCACCACAATCATTGATGGCATTTAATCTGCAGATTTGATAATTCTGAAATCTGGGAATTCTGGATTATTATTCAATGCATGATGTGATTGCCCCACTAACTATTATTAAATTGGTGAATAAATCGGCACCCATGAATTTGTGCGTTGAACCTCACCTTCCAAAGCTTCCAAGAGTCACGTGGATGATCAAATAATATTAAAAGTAAAATAAATCCTGTAATTCAAGGATTTTTTTGGTGTGTTGAAATTAGATTCAAGAATGAACATGTTGTGCGAAACCCAATCGAACACAGGCATTGGAAAACCACAGGTATTTTTTGCTCCTTCAGTTTGAGGATCTTGTTACCTCAAAGTTGTGTATATTGACTGTCCTCTTGTAGCTCTCCCAGGCACCATGTCCACGTCTCACTTTACTTTGTACTGCCTAAAGTACTCCAACTCAATCTTTTGTTCTGCCTGAACATTTGCCTTCCTCTCCCCACCTCCTCTTCCCCTATCCCACCAGCCCCCTTCGACCTATAGCTCTCCATCTGGTTTTACATTTCACCCCTCTTCTCCCCTTACTAGACACCCTTTTGACTCCTTTTCATCTCTTGCCTTTGTCACCCATCTGGCAATCAACCCCCTCCTCCTCACCTGTAACCACTATCAATTGCTAGGCTCCCCCCCACACACCTCTTTTCCATTTTCCCCCTCCCTCCAACCTCAATCAGTCTGAAGGATCCTTACCCAGAACATTAACCATCTATTCCTTCCACAGATGCTGCCTAACCTGCTGAGTTACTTCCGCACTTTGTATTTTACTCAAGATTCCAGCCCCCACAGTTCCTTGTGTCTTTTCCATCTTGTCTCCAATGCTCTCCAACTCACTTCCATTTTCTCTCTCTCTTTGTCTATATTTCCCTATAATTCTGACCCTCTGTCTCTCTCACTGACTGTCTCTCTGTCTCTACCTCTATGTTTTCAGACAATTGGGATAGAATCAAAAAGTAACTGCTTTTGCATGGAAATGTCAGGCACATATATTGTATGCAAACATGAACACATGTGTCCATAGAATAGTACAGGTTATCCCTTGGGTTATGAACAAGCTCCCATGATATTATTAAACTGAGGTTTGATGTATGAACATACTTTTCATTCTTTCCAAATGGCAGAACTAGTTTGCTGTCTCTATTCGATCTTATCAGGCTTATTGACCTTTTTTTTTTTTTTTTTTTTTTTTTTTTTTTTTTAATTTTTATTTATTAGAAGTACATTACATCACAGCCACATACATTAATACTCGTCATTTATATCTTCTTACAATTAATGTACTCCCTTTATTTTTTTTTTACGCTAAAGAAAGAAAAGATTGAAAGAGAGAAGAAAGTGAAGGAAAAAGTGCAAGTGTAGAAAAGTGTAGAAAATGTAACAACAAACAAAAAAAAAAAAAGGACGAGGACCCTATGAAAGCGAAATTAAAGACAAAAAAAAAAAAGGAGTTAAGAAATAGGCCCTAAGAAAAGAAAAGAGAGAGAGAAAAAAAGAAAAACAAATGTTTTTTTTTTTTGAGCATCACGTAAATAGGACATACCAACTCTTCAACTATCATCCCCCCTTACCCGACCTCAATTTTTTATTTTTTTAAAGTACTTTTGCACCCTATGTTTGTAATAATTCTATAAATGCAGACCACGTCAGGTGGAAGTGATCTGGTTTACCTGCTAGGAGGAGTCTTATCTCTTCAAGGTGTAGTGTTTCAAACATATTTGAAATCCACATATTTATAGTTGGTATTGGAGCCTTCTTCCAAAATTTTAGAATTAGCTTTTTTCCAGTTATTAACCCATAATCCATTAATTTCTTTTGAAACACATTTAGTTCTGGATCATCTTCCGTTATTCCGAAGATAATCCATTCTGCTTTGGGTATCAGTCTTGTTTTAAATAACTTTGTAAAGATTTCAAAAATTTCATTCCAAAATTTTTGAATTTTTGTACAGAAGACAAATGAGTGCGCTATAGTTGCTTCTTGGGATTGACATTTATCACAAATAGATGATACGTTTGGGAAAATTTTATGAATTTTAGTTTTCGAATAATATAATCTATGTAAAATTTTAAATTGTATTAAAGTGTGTCTTACATTAATCGAGCATTTATGTACTTTTAATAAGTATTCATTCCAACTTTCCTTTGAAATTTTAATGGCTAACTCTTGTTCCCAGTCTCTTCTGATACCCTCCGTAGATGGTATTTGTACATTTAAGATAATATTGTACAAATATGATATTAAGTTTGCTGATTCCGCTTTTGTCTGCATTGCCTCGTCCAGTACATCTGCTGGGTTATTATGATGATCTTTTATATATTTTTTCAAATAGTCGCATATTTGAAAGTATTTAAAATATTGATTATTTCCGAGTTTATATTTTATTTGTAATTGTTGAAATGAAAGTAATTTTCCAGTTTCATACAAGTCACCAAGCGTTTTAATTCCTAGTCTATCCCATTGTGTATAAGCTTTATCTATAATAGAAGGACTAAACGAAGGGTTATTGACTATAGGTAATAAAAGTGATAAGTTTCTTAATTTTAAATTTTGTTTTATTTGTTTCCAAATACGGATTGTACTATGAATAATTGGGTTCTTATTATAGTTTATGTTATTCAATTTCATTGGAGAGAGGAGGATCGCTCCAATGTTTCTAGAGGAGCAATCCTCTTTCTCCATTACAATCCAGTCTACTTGCTGGGCGGAGTTATCCATCAGTTGAATCATGTTTTTAATATTTACTGACCAATAATAATACATAAAATTGGGTAGTGCTAGACCCCCCAATACTTTAGATTTATTCAGATGGGTTTTTTGTATTCTATGTGATTTATAGTCCCATATAAAATTAGTGATATCTGAGTCGAGTTTTTTAAAAAACTTCTTAGGTAAGTATATAGGAATTGATTGAAATAGGTATAAAATTTGTGGTAAAAAGATCATTTTTATTGCGTTTATTCGGCCTATTAAAGACATCGGAAGCGTTTTCCAGAATTTAATTAATGTATTCAGTTTATTAAGTAGGGGGTCAAAATTTGCCCTGAGCATACCTTGATATGCTCTGGTAATTTCGATTCCCAAATATTTAAATTTTTCTGTAGCTATTTTAAAAGGGAATTTTAAAAGATGTGTTGAATCTTTCGGTTTTATTGACATAATTTCACTTTTATTCCAATTTATTCTATATCCAGAAAAAGATCCGAAGTCTTCAATTAAATTTAATATATTTGGTATAGTGATTTGAGGTTTTGTGATATACAATAATATATCATCCGCGTATAAAGATATTTTATTATATGAGTCTTTAGTATTATATCCATGAATATCAGGGTGTATTCTAATTTTTTCTGCTAGCGGTTCAATAATGAGAGCAAACAGCTGTGGTGATAATGAGCATCCTTGTCTATTTCCCCTTGATAGTTGAAATTTCGAGGATAATATGTTATTAGTAAGTATTCTAGCTGTAGGTTTGTTATATAGTAACTTAATCCATAAAATAAAATTCTCTCCCAGTTGAAATTTTTGTAATACTTTATCCATATAATTCCATTCTACTTGATCAAATGCTTTTTCAGCATCCAGCGAAATAATTGATAATTCTTGATCTTCAGATTTGTGTGAGTGCATTATGTTGAGTAGACGTCTCATATTATTAGAAGAGTATCTCTTAGGGATAAACCCTGTCTGATCTGGGTTTATTAATTTACTAATGTATTTACTTAATCTTCTGGCTAATGTTTTCGCTAATATTTTTTGATCTGTGTTTAACAATGCTATAGCTCTATATGAGCCAGGATCTTCTAAATCCTTATTTTTCTTAGGTATTAATGTAATCGTTGATTCCGCTAATGTATCAGGTAGTATTCGTTTTTTAAAAGCGTATTGGTACATTTTTTGTAATCTTGGTATTATTTTTTCATAAAAGTTTTTATAAAATTCATTAGTAAATCCATCAGGGCCTGGTGTTTTTCCATTTTTTAGTGAGTTTATTGTATCTTCTAATTCCTTAATTGAGATTTGTGCACCCAGTTCCTCTTGTTCCTTCAGCTCTAACTTTGGAAGATTACAGGTATCCAAGAACTTTGTGATATTATTGGAATCAATTATCGTTTTAGATGTATACAAATTCTCGTAAAATTGCGCAAATCTTTTATTAATATCCTTCGGTGTTGTTAATAATTCCCCTTTATCTGATTTGATCTTTGGTATAGTATGTTCCTTTTCTCGTTTTTTTAGCTGGCGAGCCAAAAGTTTATGCGGTTTATCCCCAAATTCAAAGTGCTCTTGTTTTGTAATTTGAAAAAGTCTTATAAGTTTGGCAGATAATAATTTATTTAATTTAAATTTTAAAATTATTATTTTATTATGTTTATCTATTGTTGGATCTTTAGCATTATCTATATCCATTTGTCTAATAAGTTCTTCTAACTGTCTTTGTTCATTCTTATTCTTTTTATTTTGAAAAGCTTGATATGAAATTATAATACCCCTAATGTATGCTTTAAAAGATTCCCAAAGTAAAGTAGGCGATATATCTGAAGTATCATTTGTTTGAAAAAAGACCTCCATTTGTTCTTTTAAATATATACTCGCTTGTGGATCTTTTAAAATTTGAGAGTTAAATCTCCAGAATGAATTATTCTTAGACAATCCTTCCAGTTTTAAAAAGAAAGTTAGTGGAGAATGGTCTGAAATTGAATTTGTATGATATATTGCATTAGATGTTTGGGGGATTAATTTTGTATCCAGCAGAAAGTAGTCTATACGTGAGTATGTCTTATGTACCATTGAGTAAAACGAATATTCCCTGCCAGTTGGGTTCACAATTCTCCAAACATCTGCTATATTAGTGTTGTTTATGTAGGTATTGAGGAGTTCCCCAGTTTTCGATTTCATATTCCCTCTCTGTTTTTGACTTGATTTATCTAAGTACGGGTCTAAAACACAATTAAAGTCTCCGCCTATTATAACATTTTGATAGTTTGACTCTGCAATTATATTAAAGATTTTATTGAAAAAGTGGGGGTTATCAAAGTTAGGGGCATATATATTTACCAAAGTAAGTGGAGTGTCATGGATTTCTCCATTAACTATTAAGTATCTCCCTTCTATATCTGTTATAATATTCTTTGCTTTAAATGGTATACCTTTTCTTATGATAATTGACGTGCCTCTAGATTTTGAAGTGAATGAAGAGTGGTATGTTTGACCTATCCATTTCGCCCTCAGCCTAACTTGGTCCTGAGGTTTTAGGTGTGTTTCTTGTAGGAAGGTAATGTCAGAATTATACATTTTTAGCTGAGCTAATATCTTACCCCTTTTGATAGGTTCATTAATGCCTCTTATATTCCAACTACAAAATGAGACTCCTCCTAGGTTCTTTTGTGTGGTGTCATGCATTTTGAATAATTATAGTACCTTTGAATCTTGTGGTGCGTCCATATCCCAGGTCTTTAGGTATTGGGGGAGTTTTTGAATTATTAACTTTTGTTGGTATGTCCATATTATTCTTATCACTAAACACAAAACACAAACAAGTGATTTTATGTAATAAAAAAAAAACTAAAAGAGTGAGGCTACAGTGTCTATAGTCGGCACTGTAGCAAGTGACCCACCTGTAGGTGGGAAAAAACCTTATTTTGACTTCCATTGCGTTGTTGCTCAACTCGCTCCGCTCTCTTAGTTAATCATAACATATTAAAATATTAAAACGAGGCCTCACATTCATATATATAATACAATTTTACCCTGATATTTCCTTATAACATATATATATATCAGAGTTTAATTATTAAACCAATATTTTTGATTTCAATAAGAATCAGCTGTTGGTTGAAGGGGTTAACGAGACGTGCTCCTGGACATAAGCCAGGAGCTCGTTTCTCATCCCCTCCTCCTGCTTATAGACAAGGTTACAATTTATTAAAAATTCATATTAGTATGTTAGTTCATTATTTTTTGTTTTTTTTTGTTAGTATTCTAATCTAACCTGCATAACTTTTAAAGTTGTTAATAGGATAACATTATTGACCTTTTGATGCTACTTATTACAACATCGTGGAGGCGTGGTCACTGTATTGAGTGATTTTGTGCCTTTTCCGACATGGACAAAATCGATTTATGTCACCTGAGGACGGCCTGTACTGGTTATTGGGAGTAAGGGTATGTCTGTGCCCCAGTTTCTTCCCACTACTTTCTCCCCTTAACCCTGCATACTTTCCTCCTAATCAGGCAGCTCTCTATCTCAAAACAAAACCTGCAGATGTTGCAAACCTGAGATAAAGCCAGAAATGCTCTGTAAGTCAGGCAGCACCACCTGAGAAAGAAACAG
This sequence comes from Malacoraja senta, assembly GCA_038087875.1. Lineage (NCBI taxonomy): Eukaryota > Metazoa > Chordata > Chondrichthyes > Rajiformes > Rajidae > Malacoraja > Malacoraja senta. Next base: position 14,644,921 of record CM075981.1, on the reverse strand, counting down.
TTTACACTTCAATCGATCACCATTTCTCAATAACCCGTTTCAATCTTGCACATTTTTTCAGGAGCTGGTTGCCTCTCCCTTTTCATATTAATGCTCCCTATTGGGATCCTTGAAACCAAATAACATCCTCTGAAGTTTTTTTAATTTCTCAGTCTGGGGGTTGACACTAACTCTTGCACTCTCCGAGGAAGCGTGGGAGGGCTCGATATTGGTTTACCAACTTTGTTTGAGCTCCTGAGCGGCACAGCTCTTGAACACCCGCATTCAGTATGTACTTCCAATCCACGGAACAAATCACCAGTAACACAGCGAGCCCTGTGTTACAATGGAGAGGTAGTTCATGGAGTGGACTCAAAGTGTGTTCATATAGTTGGGCTTAAGAATTATCTCGATGAGCACTCCAATCCAAGGTGGGTGGAAAGCTGTCTGCTATTTGACTCCAAGACGTTATGACTGAACTCTAGCTTTGAGTAAGAGGGATTGGGAGAGGCAATAGGATTTGGAGTGATAACCTGTCGTCCATCTCTTCCCATCCCACTCTGGCTGAGGGTGCCTCTTTCGGGTTGCAGATCAGGCGCCAGTTGTTGCAACACTGGGTCGCTCTCGCTACCTGCTTTGGTTGAACAATTTGTGATGTGTGGTGGTGTAAAGCTTAGCTGAATTTCCTGTGCCACATCCTGCCTGGGCCTTAGACCCGAGGCCTGTTGCTTCCTCCTCCTTTCCCTGCTCTTCTCTCCTCATTACTTCCTCTGTTCACTTTCTATCATCTTTCTTCTCCACCCTCCCCCAATTCTTTCTTCACATTGCGCTTCTCCTCCGCTCTTCTCCATTCTCTCTAACATTCTGCTCCTGACTCTCCATTTACTTCCTGCCATATCCAAACCCCCTTCATTTCCTCCTTACTCCTCCTCTTTGGTATTCTTTCTGCAGGCAACTTCCTCTCCTTCCCTCAGTCGTGAGCATTCCTTATTTTCATATTTCCTTACATCCACATTTCCTTACATTACATCCATATTTACATACATCCACAACGGAAGCAGCCCTGCCCACCATCAATAGCATCTACACGAGGAGCTGCCTCAAAAAGATGGCATCTATCATCAAGGAGCCCCACCATCCTGCCCTTGCCCTCTTCTCGCTGCTAACATCGGGCAGGTGGGACAGAAGCCAGAAGTCTACACCACGAGGTTCATGAACAATTACTTTCCTACAGCCATCAGGTTATTGAACTAATCTCACGCCTCACCCTACCTTGGCAATGGAACCCGACAGACCAACTCTTGGACTACCACAGGCTTGTTTTCTAATTGTACATTTTTGCACTCATGTTATTTTGCTGTGCACAATCTTTTTTGTATAATTTATGTACAACTTATGTTTTTGTGTGCTGTTTCAGTTTATGTACCTGTGATGTTGCTGCAAGCAAGATTTGCATTGTATCAGAACTTCTTACTAGTCGTGCATATGACAATAAACTCGACTTGACACATTCCCATCAATTTCATTATTGACCTACACTCCAGAGGCAATTTACTGTAGTCAATTAACCTCCCAGCCCTCACCTCTTTGGGATGTGGGAGGAAACAGGAGCGCACAGAGGAAACCCACGCAGTCAGAGGAATAACATGCAAACTTCGTACAGGCAGGACTAGAGGTCAGAATTGACACTGGGACTCTGGAACTGTGAGGTGGGGAGAGAAATGTAACGGAGCATGAGTGGTAGACGCACAGGAGTGGTGTCATGTACAAACCCCTTCCTACGTTAAGTAACAAGCGGAAACAGAGGTTGCACTAATGTCACTAAGGTCCCCCCATTACTACTGCCACAATCCTCGGGTGCCTTATCTATACTGAGACTCCCTGGTTCTACAAGTATCTAGAGGCTCCCCAGGGTATGGATGACCTGACGTACGGAAATCCAAATGTAAAGAATTGCTCCCCTACATTTTCTACCATTTTTCAAGATAACAATACTTAAAATGTTCATGTATTTATTAATGACTGGGTACTGTATATGTTCCAATAGTTTAATCATGGGCAGTAATTATTCAATGAAATGAATGAATTATAGTAAGTGTATGTAGAGTGATACGATATTGGTAACTCTAGAAAATTGACAGTTCTGGCAGGGAGATTTCTCAGGAAGGGAACCTTTACATAACCACGGCTGCCTATACCAAGTTGCCTTTGCTGTTGCTGGATAAAGCTCTTGGATCTTCGTTCTTAGTGTATGGCAGGTCCTCCACTAGATAATGTTCGGGATGGTAGTTGATGACTATTTTCACAAGGCGGCACAGTGGCACAGCTGGTGGAGCCGCTGCCACACAGCTCCAGAGACCCGGGTTTGATCCTAACTTTGGGTACTGTCTGCATGGAGTTTTCACGTTCTCCCTGTGACAGAGTGGATTTCTTCACACATCCCAAAGATGTGTGGGCTGGTGGGTGAATTGGTCATTGTTAATCATTCCAACTGTAAAGGTGGTTGGTAGAACCTGAGAGGAGTTGATGGGAATGTTGTGAAAATAAAATGTGTTCAGTGTGGGATTAGAGTGGTTGATAGCTGGTGTGCACTTGGTGGCCTGGCGTTTCCATGCTCTGTGTTTCTACGTACAGTATGTACCGTCAGAGTTGCTTTCTCCAGTTGGTTTGTGTTTGGAGAAAGCAATCAGAGTCCAAAGAAGGGTCCCAACCCAAAACGACACCTAACCATGTTCTCCAAAGACACTGCCTGACCTGTTGAGTCACTCCAGCACTTTGTGTCCTTTTGCGTAAACCAGCATCTGCAGTTCCTTGTTTCTCCAAATTCATGCCATAGATAAGCACAATCATACAACGTGCAAGTTTGCAACAATTCTAGTGGAAAATAGGAGATTCCTGCAGTCAGAGTTGGGGTGCTCCATCCAACACAAGCCTCCCCTTATCAACCCAAACTCCCCTCCCCCTCCCCACTCCACCTCGACCCCCGCCAGCTCGAGAGAGGTTGAGACATTTGCTGCCATATCGGAGAACAAAGTTGTAACAGGAACCAAGGCCGGGTTCTGGCGAGCTACCCACACAGGTGTCTGGTTTCAGCCCTGCCCAGGCAGGCATGCAGAAACTAAAAAAGAATAGAAGCAGAAAGAAAGCGATTGAGCGCAGATGGAATTGGGGCAGGTGTGCCTGGGTGGGGGACGATTTCTCTGATGAGCTGGACGCTAATTCCTCCATCCACTTCACCGCTCACACAGCAGAGTCAAGCTAAGCAGCAATCTTCAACAGACGCTGTGAGCTGCCCTTCACACCAGGGACAATTCACCGAGGCCAATTAAACTACCAAGCAGCACTTCTTTGGGTTGTGGGAGGAAACTGGAGCACCCAGGGGGATAGCACGTGCAATGTGCATACCTCGTTAACTGAAGGGGCTGCCCCTGCCCCATAGGGTGAGGGTCATGTCAGTCCCTGGTGACAAGGGCGATATGGGCCCATTGGAACATAGAACCGTACAGCACAAGAACAGACACTTCGGCCCACAATGTGCCGAATAAGATGCCAAGACAATCATTCATCTATCTGAACATAACCCATATCCCTCCATTCTCTGCATATCCAAATGCCTATCCAAAAGTCTATTAAATGGCACTAACATATTTACTTCAACCACCACCCCTATCAGTGCATTCCAGGCCCTCACTAGAATTTAGTAGATTGAGAGGGGATCTTATAGAAACGTACAAAATCCCCTCTCAATCTCCTAAATACTCGCTAGAATTTAGGAGATTGAGAGGGGATCTTATAGAAACGTACAAAATTCTTATGGGGTTGGACAGGCTAGATGCAGGAAGATTGTTCCCGATGTTGGGGAAGTCCAGGACAAGGGGTCACAGCTTAAGGATAAGGGGGAAATCCTTTAAGACCAAGATGAGGAAAAACGTTTTCACACAGAGAGTGGTGAATCTCTGGAACTCTCTGCCACAGAGGGTAGTTGAGGCCAGGTCATTGGCTATATTTAAGAGGGAGTTAGATGTGGCCCTTGTGGCTAAAGGGATCAGGGGGTATGGAGAGAAGGCAGGTACGGGATACTGAGTTGGATGATCAGCCATGATCATATTGAATGGCGGTGCAGGCTCGAAGGGCCGAATGGCCTACTCCTGCACCTATTTTCTATGTATCTATGTATCACCACCCTTGTGTAAAAAAACTTGCTTTGCACATCTCCTTTAAACTTTGCCCCTCTTGCTGTAAAGCTATTCGCTCTAGGTTTTGATTTTTCCATCCTGTGTTCCACTTCCAAAATACAGCTCTAGTGAATTAAATCCAAATGAATTTTGGAAGCCGAGGCACAGTGGACGCAGTTATATCGGGAGATTTTCTTGGTTAATGCTGGAAACACTCAGCTGGTCAAACAGTGTCTGCGGGGAGAGAAACAGTCAACGTTTCAGGTCCAGGGCTATGATCCTGCATTCTTGCCTTCCATCCTTCTCAGGATCTCTTCATCTCTATCTCTGGGAATAGACTCACCACATCATCCACTTCAGGCCCCTAGATTCCCATGGCCCTCGTGGTTATACTTCCTCCCACTCTACCTTCTGTAAGGACTCGATTCCATTCTCCCAGTCCCTTTATCTTCATCATCTTTGCTCTGATGATGAGTCTGACTACACAGCACCTTCTTAATGAAACATGGGGCATTTTTACCATTGTGGGCAGAGCCCTAGACTGCACCCGAATTCTCACCCCATTGGCTCCTGGACAGAGTTAAGGTCCCCTGGTCCTTCGTTTCCATATTAAACAGTTCCTTTATCCTTGTAATTTCCAACAGATTCACCACATTCCATCACGAGACACAGATAGTTTTGTTTTTAGTTTAGTTTAGAGATACAGCATGGAAACAGGCCTTTCGGCCCACCGAGTCCGTGCCAACCAGCGATCACTCATACACTAGTTCTATCCTATACATTAGGGAGAATGTAAAAACTTCATACAAACAGCACCCGAGGTCAATATCAAACCCAGGTCTCTGGTGCTGTAAGGTAGCAAGGCTACTACTCCGCCACTGTACCACCACAATCTGGGTTGTATTCTTGCTTCAACAGTGTTTGAATAGAATAGAACCCAAACCTCTCAAAACCATCCTTTCTAAAAAATATTTGTATTTTGATTTAAATAACCCTTTGTGTTGGAACGAGTGCAGGATGACTTCCCCAATGCACCAGAACTTGTATTGTATATCTTTATTGTCATTTCCTGAGTATTCGCATACCCAGAGGAAACAAAAAAACGTTCCTCAACCAGTGTCCATTTCAGTGTGCAGTAAAAAATAAATAGAAGTAAAAATACATATATCTTGAACAAATTAACACTCTACTCTCTACTAAACATCAACAGGCGTTCCGATCGGCAGCGGCACGACAGTGGCTCTGCTGCAGTGTGTCCAGGTTGGTGGTTGGTGCACGATACTTTGGCAGGGGGCAAAGTCCGTTTATCAGTCTTATAACCTGCGGGAAGAAGCTGAGGAGCATCCTGCTGGTTTTGCACCTAATGCTCCTGTACCTCTTCCCAGATGGCAGGATGGAGAATATGTGATGCGATGGGTGGTAGGGGATGGGAACTTCCACCAGGGATGGGAAGCCAGCATCAACATGCCTCATATTCCCCTCTCTATCTCAGCATTTCAAAGGGATAATTTCCTTCACAATTCCCTGCTATGTTCTTCCTCTCCCACCTATCAGACCCACATTGTTTCACTGAACGGTTACGCTCAGTTCACATTGGCCTATGCGATCTCCTGGTTGCCAAATATTTTAACACCTCTTCCCATTCCCATACTGACCTTTCTGTCCTGAGCCTCCTCCACTGTCGGAGTGAGGCCACAGGTAAATTGGAGGAACGACACCTCTTATTTCTCTTGGGCAGCTTACAACCCATCTTAAATCTTGATTGCTCTCATTACAAGTAACCCATGTAATTCTCCCCCTCTTCCCCTCCGCTGCCCAAGTCACCCTACTAGTTTCACTGTTTGCATCCTTGTACCCCTTCACCATCACCTCTTCCCCTGCCAACAATAAGCCATTATGGGCTCCACCCTTCCTTGGTCATCTGTTGCTGGTCCTGCTCTGTTCTGGCCTTTTCTTACATCCAGTTCCCTCCCCTCTACTTTCAGTCTGAACAAGGGCCTCGACCCGAAACATTACCCATCCTTTTTCTCCAGAGATGTTGCCTGACCTGCTGAGTTAATCCTGCACTTTGTGTCTATGATCAGACCCTGTGGTATGGCGATTGTCAAAGTAACTACAAGATTTGCAAGACTTGTCCTTCCTAGCTCCCTGCCATGCTCCTGCCTATTCTGCCCACTGAACTTTATTTCATCACCATCCATACTGCCTTCTAGCCTCATACTGACTTCTCAACCCAGTCTTACATCGGATCCCGACCTCCTGTCCCTGATGCTGTGAGGTAGCAGCTCTACCAATGCACCACTATGCTGCCTTGTATATGTACAGTAATTCTGGCCAAGTGGACATTTCCCACAACCTTATTGTTACCAACACATTACACAGATAAATAACCTTTTTTCTGTTTTAATTGCTCCTTAACACCCACCTTAGGTCTTCGGCTCTCACGCTGTCACGGACATACCCTTTGTTCTAATTTCTCCATCCTATCTGCGCCTAAAATGAACTTGTTTCCTCTCTTTCTCATATTTCATGTAAATGTTCTGAACCTGAAAGGTTAACTATATCTCCAGAGCTGCTGTCTGACCTGCTGAGTGTTTTCAGCACTTCCTGATTTTATTTCAGATTCCAGCATCTGTTGCTCTTTGATTTTCATTTACTGTTGAATTTCGAGATATCCAGTTCTCCTTATCCTCAAACTGATCCTCAATACCTCTCCAGCTGAACATGGCTTATATCTGCATTCTCTTCTGCTGTACATCTATCAAATGGATACATCAAAGGGGTACCATGTAATGCATCAATGTTTGTATGTTATCAATATTTGCCAAGGGACATTGAAGTGCCTCATTGTTGATGAGATGCCTCAGGATTGTCTTAGTACCAACAGACTGAGCATGAACTGTGACGATATTTAGTCTGGCTTTATCTTGCTGCTGTTACAGCCCAATGCAGTTTGTTTTCATTACAAACCAAGTCTTCTTCCTTCCAGCTTGGCTCTCTCTTAAAGTTTGAGATGTCTTCTCAAACATACTACCATCTTATTTCCACTACAGATCAAGTTCCAACTTAGAGTCAGAGAGTCAGAGTGATACAGTGTGGAAACAGGCCCTTTGGCCCAACTTGCCCACAACGACCAATATGTCCCAGCTACACTAGTCCCACCTGCATGCGCAAGGTCCATATCCCTCCAAACCTGTCCTATCCATGTACCAGTCTAACTGTTTCTTAAACATTGGGATAATCCCAGTCAACTACTTCATCTGGCAGCTTGTTCCATACACCTACCACCCTTTGTGTGAACAAGTTACACCTCGGGTTCCTATTAAATCTTTTCCCCTTCACCTTGACACTATGTCCTCTGGTCCTAGATTCCCCTACTCTGGGCATGGGACTGTGCATCTACTCGATCTATTCCTCTCATGATTTTGTACACCTCTATAAGATCATCCCTCTTCCTCCTGCGCTCCAAGGAATAGAGACCCAGTCTACTCAACCCCCCCCTATAGCTCACACCGTCTAGTCCTGGCAACATCCTCGTAAATATTCTCTGAACCCTTTCAAGCTTGCTACTATTACAGTCATAGGATTTGCATCTAATGCGGACTGAGAACCATCTTGCATTATTACAGTCCTCGGTACCAGCATGTTCCCCTTGCAGCCCCACTAACATCTATTACAGACCTGTCGCCAGCTAGATTCTATTGCACCCCAAGCAATAACTTGTTTCCATTATCAACCCTATTTCTATTACAGCACTGGCACCATATCCGTTACAAACCATGGGTCACCCTATTACATACTCAGTGCCACCTTATGCTTATACAAAACCACCATTTATTTATATTAGAGCTTCAAGACTGCTGTGCTTTTCTTGTATCTGTTGTAATGTGTTCCTATTGCTACCCCAATGTCATCGCACCCTTCCAGAGGGACCTTGCGTTTACAACCGTATCAGCTCCATTTATTTGCATTACAGCACCAGCAGCACATTGTTTTGCTTCTGCCAACTTATGTTTATTATAGGTCCAGTGCTGCTTGTGTTTATTACAGCTCCATTGTTCATATAAGTACATTAAAACTTCACTGTCCTTTTGTTTCTATGGCAACTCCTCTCTATGACAGCCACAGAGCTATTTTATTCTTATTTCAGTGTCAATGCCACCATGCATTTATTACAGCATAAACACCAGCTGATGTCTATCATGGTCCCAGTTCCATCCTGTGTTTTTTGGGGGATTGTCACCAACTTCTGTCGCATACAATCAGATCACCGTCGTGATGGTATTATGTGCTGTTTGTTACTGGCCCACCTGTCCTTTAATGCTTGTGCTAATCTCACACTGGCAGCAAAGACACAAATTGTTGGATCACACTGGTTCTGTGTGAGCTGAGTATCTTTGGGGGACATGTGACTGACATGTGGCAGCTAGTCGTCTTCTTGCGTTTGAGGCAGCAGAAGTCTGCAGCAGGGTGATGCCATCCGGTTCGACATCCGTAGGTGCCCGCCCTAAAAAGGTTGGCGCCAAGCTGCGGCACAGCTAGTCGAACCGCTGCCTCTCAGCTAGAGAGGCAGCGATCCTGACCTCTGGTCTTGCCTGTGTGGAGTTTGCACGTTCTCCCAGCGATTGCATTGGTTCCCCTGGTGCTTTGGTTTCCTACAACGTCTCAAGGATGGTGGATTAAATAGCCACTGTAAATTGCCCCTAATGCATGGGTGAGCGCTAGAAAATGAGGGGGACTTGATGGTAATGTGGGGAGAGCGGATCATAGGGAAAATCAGTGTAGGGGGGCAGGGATTGCTCTGTGAACTGACACAGACTCGTTGGACAGAATGGCCTCCCATCTCATATGGAGTATTGTGTACACTTTTGGTCTCCTAATCTGAGGAAAGACATTCTTGCCATAGAGGGAGTACAGAGAAGGCTCACCAGACTGATTCCTGGGATGGCAGGACTTTCATATGAAGAAAGACTGGATAGACTTGGCTTGTACTCGCTAGAATTTAGAAGATTGAGGGGGGATCTTATAGAAACTTACAAAATTCTTAAGGGGTTGGACAGGCTAGATGCAGGAAGATTGTTCCCGATGCTGGGGAAGTCCAGAACAAGGGGTCACAGTTTAAGGATAAGGGGGAAGTCTTTTAGGACCGAGATGAGAAAAACATTTTTCACACAGAGAGTGGTGAATCTGTGGAATTCTCTGCCACAGAAGGTAGTTGAGGCCAGTTCATCGGCTATATTTAAGAGGGAGTTAGATGTGGCCCTTGTGGCTAAAGGGATCAGGGGGTATGGAGAGAAGGCAGGTACACGATACTGAGTTGGATGATCAGCCATGATCATATTGAATGGCGGTGCAGGCTCGAAGGGCTGAATGGCCTACTCCTGCACCTATTATTTTGTTTCGATGAAATGTAGACACATTGCTGGTAAGGCAGCGATTATAATACTGACTGTTTGCTAGTCCAGTAACAAGACCAATTTCCATGGACTAGTGCCACATATATAATATGTTGGATAAGGGCACCAGATTTCCCCCATCCCCACCCCTTTATCCCTGCAGGAATGAAGTAGATATACTTTTAAAACAATCCATTGGTGTCTGAGTCAATTTTATTAAGACTAAGAATGGCACCGTGATGCCAGATGGAACTTAATCCCGAAAGATAAGTTCGGAAGGACTATTTACACTAGGATATACACAATGCCTGGTCAGAACCTGGGGAATAGGGAGGAACAGAGCAAATGTTCAAGGACCCTTCAAGGCAGCAGCACTATTAGATGAGATGCATAAAGGTTTTTTAAAATCTTTTTCGCAGAGCACTTACTCATCCTTTAGCTTCCAACTCAAAAGATATGAATAGCACCCGGTAACCTGCTGCTTAAATGTTGTGAGTTTCACAATACGGACACACACTGCAGGAAGAAGGAAACCACAACTTACTCAATAAAGGGCAGCTTGATGACAACTGTTGTCCTCTGAATTCCGGGGCTCTCCCTGGAACAATCACCGGCTCTCCCTGGAACAAGTGTAAATTGTGTGGTTTAACCTAAGAATCAATGAGAATCAGAATTAGTAAGAATTCTTGGAAAGGAGCCCAATTGAACAGTCGAATAAATGAAATAGGAATAACTACAGGGCTGCCAACTCTCATGCTTTGAGAGTGAGATTCACGCATTTCGACAAATTCTCACGCTCTCTAACGCTGATCACAAATTTCTCACGCTCTGTCATGAGAAATTCTGTGATCAACGAGAATTTCAAATCTAATATCAACTGCATGGGCCGCGGGTGTTGGAGAGCCGGGGCTGAGGGAGGGATGGAAGCAGAAGCAGCGGCGGGGGCAGATGCGGACGGGGAGCCAGGGCTGGCGAGTGTTTGCCGGGCTGGCGAGTGTTTGCCGGGCTGGCGAGTGTTTGCTGGGCTGGCGAGTTGCTCGCTGCAGCTCCGGCCATGGAGCAGTGCAAGAGTCCCGGGCCGTCAGAGACGTCGGAAGCGTTGCACCTCTGCCGTTAGTCTCTGTGCCGAATTCGCCCTGGTGGCCGGCATGGATCAGGCAGCATCTCTGGAGAGAAGGAATGGGTGACGTTTCTGGTCGTGACCCTTCTAAGGGTCTCTATCCGAAACTTTTAGAAGGGTCTCGACCCGAAACTTCACCCATTCCTTCTCTCCAGAGATCCTGCCTGTCCCGCTGAGTTGCTCCAGCATTTTGTGTCTCTCTTCGGTTTAAACCAGCATCTGCAGTTCCTTCTCACACAATGAGACCCAACAAGACGACTTTCCAGCTAGTACCAGGTAGTAGTCGGGTGGGGGAGGGACGGAGAGAGAGGGGATGTTAAAGAAATCAATTGGGGAAATTAGTTGATATCTGTCTTTGGGATGTGGGATGAAACCGGAGCACCCGGAGGAAACCCACGCGGTCACAGGGAGAATGTGCAAACTCCACACAGACAGCACCTGAGACCAGGATCGAACACGGGTTTCCGGCGCTGTGGGGCATTAATTGTAATGCTAATACTTGGAACGGAGACGAGGAAACACTTTTTCTCACAGAGAGTGGTGAGTCTGTGGAATTCTCTGCCTCATAGGGCGGTGGAGGCGGGTTCTCTGGATGCTTTCAAGAGAGAGCTAGATATGGCTCTTAAAAATAGTGGTCAGGGGATATGGGGAGAAGGCAGGAACGGGGTACTGATTGGGGATGATCAGCCATGATCACATTGAATGGCTCGAAGGGCCGAATGGCCAACTCCTGCACCTATTGTCCATTGATATGCCGGGATGATTACCCAACATTACTGATTATTAATCCATTGTATTATTGATTATATATGTTGCGCCCGTTCTCCTTTATCTGTACATTGTGAGCGGCTTGCTTGCATTTACCTGATAGCACGCAACAAAAGCTTTTCCTTGTACCTCGCCACAGGTGGCAATAGTAAACTAAATCAATCTATTTACATGTATCTGTGTGTTGTTGCTTTAACCGGCCTGTTAAGGTGCAGCAACTGAGAATGTCATTGTTCTGATGTCGCTGCACTCGACAACTAAACACTCTTGTCTTCATTCTACACTTGAAATTACCATTATGACATTTAAACGGCATTTGGACAGGTACACGTGTAGGAAGGAAGTGCAGATGCTGGTTTAAACCGATAGACACAAAGTGCTGGAGTAACTCAGCGGGTCAGGCAGCATCTCTGGAGGGAAGGAATGGGTGACGTTTCGGGTCGAGACCCTTCTTCGGACTGAAGGTCTGGTTAATTGGCTTGGCATAAGTGTAAATTGTCCCTAGTGTGTGTAGGATAGTGTTAATGTGCGGGAATCGCTGGTCGGTGCAGACTCGGTGGGCCGACGGGCCTGTTTTCGCGCTGTATCTCTAAACTGAACCCTGTCCGGCTAGCAGGGCTGTGTAGGGCCGAGTGCTGGGACACGGTGACATCTGGCTCTGATCTCCACAAAGCCAATCACGTATCGAGCAGCGCCACAGATCAATGGGCCTCTGGTGCTTGGAGTCGGTCCACAGACACAGAGAGGAAATTGGCTTTTACTCTGGCTTTTTGTGTCTATCAGTGACTTGGAGAGTGGGCTGGACAGGACAACGAGTGACTAGCTGGTCTACGCTCCCCTGATCTACGCTATTCCCTCGCACTTATGGGCCTGTCCCACTGAGGCGACTCTTTAGGCGACTGTCAAGGACTAGTTTTACTAGCATTCACCTACGACACCTCATGACAACCTACGACAAATTCCGACAGCAAAAATTGTTGCCACTGTCGCCTGTAGTCGCCCAAAAGATCGCCTAAGTGGGACAGGCCCTTCAGGCTGCGGCTCGGTGCATCCTGGAGGACAACCAGTGGCTGATGGAAGTAGGTACCAAGTATTGGGTAGAAATGGTGGAAGAGAGTGGCCTTCAAATGGAGGTGGTTGGAGAAAGCATCCTGCTTGTCTGCTAGATTTTCACTTACTGTAACTGCAGGAAAAATGTTCCCGATGTTGGGAGAGTTCAGAACCTGGGGTCACAGTTTAAGAATAAAGGGTAGGCCAGTTAGGACTGAGATGAGGCCAAACTTTCTTCACCCAGAGAGTTGTGAATCTGTGGAATTCTCTGCCACAGAAGGCAGTGGAAGCCAATTCACTGGATGTTTTCAAGTGAGTTACATTTAGCTCTTGGGGCTCACGAAATCAAGGGATATGGGGAAAAAACAGGAAAGATACTGATTTTAGATGAACAGAGTTGATCATATTGAATGGCAGTGCTGGCTCGAAGGGTCGAATGGCCTATTCCTGCACCTATTTTCTATGTTTCTATGCTTGAGTATATGGCAATAAAACTCGACCACTTGATTTTGAAGCATTCATGCATGGTGGAGGTATAATGTAGTCATAGAGTGATACAGTGTGAAAACAGGCCCTTCGGCGCAACACCTGCCAACATGTCCCAGCTACACTACCTGCTTTTGGTCCATATCCCTCCAAACCTGTGCTATCCATGTATCAGTCTAACTGTTTCTTAAATATTGGGATAGTCGCTGCCTCAACTACCTCCTCTGGCAGCTTGTTCCATACACCCACCACCTTTTGTGTGGAAAAAGTTACCCCTTAAAAAGTTACCTCTTAAAAATACTTCAAACAAAAAACATTGAAATAATACTTCTACAATGCACTAAAACATGATTTTAATACATCAAATTTGAAAATGACCCTACCGTGGGAGGGGGGACACCCCCTTCCCACACCCTCGATCAGTGATCGCTCAGCCCCCCCACTTTCAAAAATGCTCCGTGGCCCCTGGTTCAGACAGAGAGCACTGCCAGATGTGAGCGGGGAACGGAGGCCAGTTGTCCATGATGTCTGGATCCCAATGCTCAGCGCTTCGTGTTTCGGAGTTGGCTAATGTTATTGATTTGTAATTAGCCTGATTTGTAATTTGTTGACAAAACATTAATTCATTATTCCGGAATATCCAGGGGGATGGGATAAGTGTAATATTAAAATGACATGCAAGGTGTCAGGCTGTCTGTCACAACATACTGCCGCGATAACCCATTATTTCCTTCAGTTAAATATTGGGAAGGTAGCCCTATTGTCATTTGCCACTCAACTATTATGTTTGTTTACCTCACTGACTATTTCTAACCCCACCCCACCCCAAATTCTTTTGACAGGTTGAATAGAAATGTCCCCAATCTCGTTGTTTTATTAATTGAACACGTAGTTGAACATCCTCAAGGAGTAATCAAATGGAAACCGATTCAGATGCGATGTTTAAGAGCTTGTTCAAGAAGGGGCACATTTTAAAGGAGTGACAGAGATACTTGCAGGGGAATGTGTGAGGAGGTTATTATTTGTCTTTAGTTTTAGCTTGAACCAGGACATCTGAAGATTCAAAGTTTAATATAGTAATTGTGCTGATACTGACTCCAACCAACTACGTAATGAATATCATCCATTCCGGAGGTTTTATTTTATCTAATGCCATTAAAACTCACTTGGATTTCAATCACCAATGTAAAAGTAATTGGGAATGGGGAGCATTAGAACAAAGATTTGCCCTCGGTACATATTAACTGTAATATAATAATGTATGCATGTTGGTAGGTGCAATCAAAACAAAGATCTTTTTATCATTGTTGTGTTATGAATACCACAGAAAATATTATGTACTCTCAAGATCACATTTAATAAAATAATATTGCTTGAATATATAGTTATTGGACATTGCATTTCAGAAAAGTCTCAGCTGAGAGGAAGACAGCAAAATACTGAAAATATTGGGCGTGAAAATGACTTCAGGACAGTTTGTTAGGAAAATGAAGGAAATTGTAACAAAATACTTATACAGCTAAGTGAGTATAATTTTATGGATAAGAAATTGTGTTCAACCAATTGATGACTTCTTTGACAAAGTAACTAGCATGTTAGATAACAAGGAAGCCAATGCATGTAGCGAATTTTGTTATACAAAATTTGGTCCGTGAAGTGCCCCATAAAAGATTACCGCATTAGATAAGCGCCTGTGGACTTGAACGTAATAGGTTAAGTCCAAGGGGTCAGATATGGGGCTTTATGTGTGGGCCAGATATATTGTCAATACAGAGGGGCTAGGAGCAAGGCCAAGTGTGATTCCAGAGTCTAGGTCTGGAATAGTACTAGGTGTGCAGTCAAAGCTGGGACAAGTGGGAGTGTTCAGCACTGGGAACCTAAGCAGGTAAGCAGCTATGATCAGGGTAGTATAGGGGGCCAGGTGTAAGGCTGGACTCAGGGTCAGGAATGAGAGAAGGTATGTAACTGGAGTCAGGGTCAGGAATAGTACCAGGTTGGTCAACATGGGCCAAGTGTTTGAATATAATCTGATTTCCATACATGAATATACTAAGATCATTCATGTGCTGCACCAGTTGATCAGAGCCTGGCTCTACTGTGGAATGTAATTTAGCCTAAGCTTATTCATAGCAAATCCAATTTAAAGCATAAATATTGCATTCAAGTGTAAGTTAAAAGACTCGCTACAGTATGCACCAGATTGCACAATTTCAAGCTGAAAACTGCAAAGGCTCTGTGCCAATGGGAGGGGACACACCCCCCTCCCACATCCCCCCCCCCCCACCTCGGTCGCCATGCTCCCCTGGGCTTGGTCTCTCGCAATTTCTCACTCCCAACTCTCACCCAATGTTGGCAGCCCTGTAACTATATAGGAATATATCAGGTAGATGCACAGACTCTCTTGCCCAGAGTAGGTGAATTGAGAACCAGAGGACATAGGTTTACAGTTTAGTTTAGTACAGTTTAAATTATTGTCACGTGTACCGAGGTACAGTGAAAAGCTTTTGTTGTGTGGTGTCCTGTCAGCGGAAAGGTTAAATGTGAGGGGGAAAGATTTAACAAGGAACCTGAGGGGTAACCTTTTCACACAAAGGGTGGTGAGTATATGGAACGAGCTGCCAGAGGAGGTAGTTGATGCAGGTACTGTCGCAATGTTTAAAAAACATTTAGACAGGTACATGGATAGGACAGGTTTAGAGAGATATGGGCCGAATACAGGCAGGTGAGACTGGTGTAAATGGGACATGTTGGTCGGTGTGGGCAATGAGGACCGAAGGGCCTGTTTCCACGTTGTTTGACTCTATGAAGGTCAAAAGCAAAACTGCAGATGCCAGATATCTGAAATACAAATCAAAATGCTGGAAACACTCAGCAAGTTAGGCAGCAACTACGGAGAGGGAGAAAAACAGACTTAATGGAGAAACAAAGAAATGCAGATGCTGTAATCTTGAGTAAAACACAAAGTGCTGGAATAACTCAGTGCATCAGGTAACATCTGTGAAGGGAATGGATAAGCGACCTTACGGGTTGGGATCTTTTTTCAGATTGTCTGAAGAACAGTCCCGACCTGAAACGTTGCTCACCCATTTCCTCTATTGATGCTGCCTGACCCACTAAGTTAGTCCAGCAGTTTGTGTTTTACTTTTGAAATGCAGTTAATGTTTCATTCTCATGAAGGATTTCCAACCTGAAGCTTTATTTCTGTTTCTGCAGATGCTGCCTGACCTGCTGAGTATTTGCAGCATTTTGTTTCACCACGTGTAGAGGAAGTGGTTGGGGTTAAAGTGGACGATCGATACAGAGTGCAAAGGGCTCCCTAGAAAAAAAGTCATCCTTTCAACTGAGTACGTTATGCACTTGTGGTGTGTGACGGATATGAATTACCCTTCACAGGGTGTGAACTGAAGTTCATTAACAGTGAAAGACCAACTAATTCATCTTTTTACAGATAGGGTAGAAATCTATGCATTAAAAATAGCTGTGGCCAGCCCAATGCATCCTGTGCATTCAGCACTCGCTCCTGTGCAATGATAGCACAAGTGGAAAATGTTTCTGCAATCTGGGCTTCCTCCTTCCCTCTTGCAATCCTCTTTGCTTATTAAAGCAAAGGACTTGGATGCAAATTTAGCCGAGCAAATTCCAGGAGAGTGGGAAGCGGATGAACTTTGACCCTTTTTAATTCCAGTGCACTTCCATTTTTGAGGTGTGGGAGGAGAACCAATTATGACTCACCTTCATCTAAATTTGTTTACCCACTTTTCTTCCTTTAACGACTGTGCAACAAAACCCCACCAGGCTCCGCCCCAATTAATCACCCACTGCTTTGTTGAAGTGAACCTGTGCTCTGTGTGAAGATGCTGCAGCTGAATTGCACACACGCCCGTGTACTTCCTTACAAAGTAGAAATAGTCCATTCAGCCCATTGAGTCTATGTTGGCCTTCGACTCAATCCCATTCTCGCACTAGTTTCCATCGGGTGCTCTGGTTTCCTCCCACTTCTCAAAGGCATTGAGATTTGCAGGTTGATAGGGATCTCTATGTTGTGTAGGTGAGTGTTGTAAACTGAGGGGGGGGGGGGGGAGTAGATGGGGAGAGAATAAAAGTGCTAAAATTGGATCAGCATCAATGTGTGCGTGTTCTAAGTGTGGATTGACCCTGTCCCTCAGAATCGTTTCCAATAACCTCCTTACCGCAGACCTAATACTCACTGGTCTGTAATTATTTGGCTCGTCCCTCCAACCTTTGATTAAAGGAACCATTTTTGGCATCTTCTACTCTTTTGACACCTCTCCCATGGCCAGTGAAGGGTTAAAATTCTCTGTCAGATCCCCAGGTCTCTCCTTCCTCACCTCCAGTAGCAGTCTCCATACATTTCAATAGGCCCTGGGAATTTATCCAACTTTATGTCCAATACCTCCTTTTTATGACAATATGCTCTGGAATATCACCCAGTCCCTTCCTGAGATCTCCAACTGCATTGTATTAATTTAAGACCTCACCCACTTCATGTGGCTCCATGCACAGAGTGCCACTTAGGTCTGTAACAGACTCCCACTTCATAACTTACCCTCGTGCTATTGATATCTTATAAAATGCATTTGGGTTCTCTGTAATCTTATGTGCGGGTGATTGTTCATGTCCCCACTTTGCCCTCTAATTTATTTCTTACACACCCCTTCTACATCCTCGATGCAGTTGAATGGATGGGCACTTTTCATCTTTGTGTACCTTCCATTAGCATGCTCTCTGTTATTTAATCAAACCTTCCATGACATCCAGAGTTTTGTGGACATTGCCTTTCACCTTTATAGGAATGTGTTCGCCCTGAATCACATTTAAAACACTCCCACTTTTTGGTTCTTACCTGCTCCCAGTCTACTTTTGCCAAGTCCTATCTAAATCAGCCTTTCCCAATTCAGAATCTTAATATTCAGACTATCCTCATTCAATGGTTCAAGAGTACTTTATTGTCACAGGTCCCTAGTTACAGAGAAATTCTTTGTTTTGCAAACAATTCAGTAAAATCATACTATTAAAAACAATAAAATGTACTGGAAACATAGAAACATAGAAAATAGGTGCAGGAGTAGGCCATTCGGCCCTTCGAGCCTGCACTGCCATTCAATATGATCATGGCTGATCATCCAACTCAGTATCCCGTACCTGCTTTCTCTCCATACCCCCTGATCCCTTTAGCCACAAGGGTCACATCTAACTCCCTCTTAAATATAGCCAATGAACTAGCCTCAACTACATTCTGTGGCAGGGAATTCCAGAGATTCACCACTCTCTGTGTAAAAAATGTTTTTCTCATCTCAGTCCTAAAACATTTCCCCATTATCCTTAAACTGTGACCCCTTGCTCTGGACTTCCCCAACATCGGGAACAATCTTCCTGCATCTAGCCTGTCCAACCCCTTAAGAATTTTGTAAGTTTCTATAAGATCCCCCCTCAATCTTCTAAATTCTAGCGAGTACAAGCCGAGTCTATCCAGTCTTTCTTCATATGAAAGTCCTGACATCCCAGGAATCAGTCTGGTGAACCTTCTCTGTACTCCCTCTATGGCAAGAATGTCCTTCCTCAGATTAGGAGACCAAAACTGTACGCAATACTCCAGGTGTGGTCTCACCAAGACCCTGTACAACTGCAGTAGAACCTCCCTGCTCCTATATGCAAATCCTTTTGTTATGAATGCTAACATACCATTCGCTTTCTTCACTGCCTGCTGCACCTGCATGCCTACTTTCAATGACTGGTGTACCATGACACCCAGGTCTCGTTGCATCTCCCCTTTTCCTAATCGGCCACCATTCAGGTAATAGTCTACTTTCCTGTTTTTGCCACCAAAGTGGATAACCTCACATTTATCCACATTATACTGCATCTGCCATGCATTTGCCCACTCCCCCAGCCTATCCGTCATCTTGCAGCCTCCTAGCACCCTCCTCACAGCTAACACTGCCCTCCAGCTTCGTGTCATCCGCAAACTTGGAGATGTTGCATTCAATTCCCTCGTCCAAATCATTAATATACATTGTAAATAGCTGGGGTCCCAGCACTGAGCCATTCTGAAAAGGACCCGTTAACTCCTACTCTTTGCTTCCTGTCTGCCAGCCAGTTCTCTATCCACATCAATACTGAACCCCCAATACCGTGTGCTTTAAGTTTGTATACTAATCTCTGGAGTAACTCAGCGGGTCAGGTAGCGTCTCTGGAGAACATGGATGGTTACCTTTTTGGGTTGGGACTCATCTATAGACTTGCCAAGTTACTCCAACATTCTATTCTTTTTTTGTAAACCAGCATCTGCAGTTACTTATCTCTACATGTAGGACGGAACTTCAGATGCTGGTTCATACCGAAGATAGACACAAAATGATGGAATAACTCAGTGGGACAAGCAACATCTCTGGAGAAAAGGAATAGGTAAAGTTTTGGATCGGAACCCTTCTTCAGGCTGGTCAGATCATTACAAAAATGGGCATTTGGCGATAAGTTTGGGCTTGATGGGCTGAAGAGCCTGTTTCCTTGCTGTGAGACCCTTTGATTCTATGGCTCTAATTTGCACCCGTAAATGATTCATTGTTCTTCTGCTACATTGTTGAGCTTCAAAAATGCCTGATTTGCTTGACCTGACATTTGAGATGTGTGGTATAAAAGTGCATACAATATAGTACAGTACAGCACAGAAACAGGCCCATTGTCCCACAATAGCTGTGCCAACCATGATATCAAATTAAACTAATCCATTTGCCTGCACATGATCCATATCCCTCTATTCCCTGTCTGTTTGTGTGCCTTTCTAAATGCTTCTTAAACATTGCTATCGTATCTGCTTCCACCATCCCCCATGGCAGCTTGTTCCAGGCACGTACTGTGTCAAAAACATGCGTCACAAATTTCTGTTACACTTTAACCTCCCCCCTCACTGTAAACCAAGTCCTATCGTATTAGACATCTCCACCCTGGGAAAAAGACTACCCTATCCACACCTTACATAATTTTCTAAACTTCTATCAGGTTGCCCCTCAGCCTTCGACATTCCAGAGAAAATAATCCAAGATGCTGCCTGACCTGCTGAGTTACTCCAGCTATTTGTGTCATTTTCCAAGTATATCTAACCTCTCTTTGCAGTCAATTCTCTAATCCAGGCAACATCCTGGTGAACCTCTTATGCACCCTCTTCAAAACCCCACATCTTTCCTATAGTGTGGTAACCAGAACTGCACACAATACTTCAAACTGGGCTAACTAAAGTTTTATTAAGCTGCAATGTGACTTCCTGACTCTTACACTCAATGCCTCAACAAATGAAGGCAAGCATAGCATACACATTCTTTACCACCCTATCTACTTGTGTTGCCACTTTCACGGAGCTGTGGGCTTGTATCTCAAGATTCCTCTGTCCATCAAGACTCCTAAATAGCCTGCTGTTTTCCAAAAGAAATGTTGGAAGCACTCAGCAGTTTCAAGCCGCACCTGTTTCCAGCATTTTCGGTGTTGTTTCAGATTTCGCGTCTCTGCTGTTTTTTGATCTTCGTTTAGTGTGTCACCTTCAAGACACAAAGTGCTGGAGTAACTCAGCAGGTCAGGCAGGATCACTGGAGAAGATTGATAGGTGACGATTGGGTCAGACTGAATAAGGGTCCTGACCAGAAATGTTGAATAATGTTGAATATACAGGATAGCTTTTTAAACTAATATGTAGAGGAACTGACTAGAGGGCTGGCCATCCTGGACTGGGTATTGTGTAATGATACTTAGCGATCTTGTTGAGCAAGGCCCCTTGTGCAACAGTGACCATAATATGATGACATTCTGTATTAGGATGGAGAGTGACATGGTTAATTCAGAGACTAGGGTCCTGAACTTGAATAAAGGAGAATTTGAAGGTATGAGACAGGAATTGGCTAGGATAGACTGGAAAATTATACTTAAAGGGTTGACAGTGGAGATGCAATGGCAAAGATTTAAAGACTGCATGGATGAACTCCAGAAATTGTACATCCCTGTCTGGCAAAAAAATAAAACTGGGAAGGCGGCTAAACCGTGGCTGACGCGGGAAGTCAAGGATAGTGTTCAATCCAAGGAAGAGGCATATAAATTGGCCAGAAGAAGCGGCAAACCAGAGGACTGGGAGAAATTTTGAACTCAACAGAGGAGGACAAAGGGGTTAATTAAGAGAGGGAAAAAAGAGCATGAAAGAAAGCTTGCGGAGAATATAAAAACTGACTGTAAACGTTTCTTTAGATATGTAAAAAGGAAAAGATTAGTGTAGACGAATGTAGGTCCTTTACAGGCAGAGACAGTTGAATTTATAATGGGAAACAAGGAAATGACAAAACAGTTAAATGAGTACTTTGGTTCTGTTTTCACTATGGAAGGCACAAACAATCTCCCCGAAATACTAGGGGACCGAGGATCTAGTGGGAGGAAGGTACTGAAGGGAATCCACATTAGTCAGAAAATGGAGTTAGGTAAACTGTTGGGACTGAAGGCAGATATATTCCCAGGACGTGATGGTCTGCAACCCAGAGTACTCAAGGAGGCGGCCCTAGAAATCGTGGATGCATTGGTGATCATTTTCCAATGTTCTCTTGACTCTGGATCAGTTCCTGTGGACTGGAAGGTAGCCACTTTTTATGAAAGGAGGGAGAGAGAAAAAGGGGAATTTTACTTCGGAGTCACGTGAGTGACTACGTGAAGAAGACCCCGTCCAGCCGCACACGCGTCATTATCGATCAGACGCATAGCGTTCAT
This sequence comes from Malacoraja senta, assembly GCA_038087875.1. NCBI lineage: Eukaryota > Metazoa > Chordata > Chondrichthyes > Rajiformes > Rajidae > Malacoraja > Malacoraja senta. The sequence continues at coordinate 14,623,187 of CM075981.1, read as the reverse complement.
GACCGTGTGTGGAGGAGCAGCAGCTCCTCCAGGCGGTGAGTAAAGCAAATTTAAAGTAAAAATCGGACAAGGTAAGTGGTTTCGTTTTTACTTACAGGGCGCTTTTCTTCCCGCTCAGACGTGTTGGCAGAGGTCCACACAAACTCAGAATGGAGAAAGGGCGTAAGGGAAGGAGAGGCCAGGGACGCACCGCAGGTAAAACCCCCGATGCTAAGGGTAGCGGGTGTCAGGAAGAGGAGGCAGTGGCATCGAAGCCATCAACTCCCGTTACGGTCGAATGTGTCGTTAAACCGCTGGCAGCGGGCGCAAGGCAGGACAAACGTCGGCCCGACCTGTAGACTCGGATGAGTTAGACCCGGAGGTATACCCTCCTGCAGCAGAAAACGTTATGGCTGCAAGGGTCGCCAGTTTAGACCTCCTGATGGAGAATGATTTACAAAGAACCCCACAGGAGGGATCAGGTCGGTGTTGGCCAATGGAGGATACTGCACAGGGTGTGCCTTGGTTGGGACAGGCACAAGGGTGGCCTACAGGAGAGCCATCAGAAATGACTGTGCAAAGTTATTACAGTGGTTGGCCTACAGGAGAGCCAGTGCCAGAAATGCCTGAAAAAAGGCAGTATATGTGCTGGCCTACTGAAGAGCCAGTACCAGAAATGTCTCAAAAAAGACAGTACAAACGTACTTATGTGCCAGCACTGAAAGTTCCTAAAAGGGAAAAATATGAAGCGTTGGCCTAGAGTTGAGCCAGCGCCAGCAGCACCTGAAACAGGGCTGCCTATCCGTGGGCCTATAAGAGAGCCCGCGCAGGGGGAATCTGGCATAGACTTACCTGAAACAGGGGAGCCAGAATGTACCCAACCTGAAGAGGAACATCTAGATTCAGAAGATGAATTCTATGAGGATGAGAGCCCATTATCAGAGCTGAAAGTTCCTGGACTAGCACAAAAGTTTGCTGTTCCTAGAATAAAAGGGGAACCTTTGAGGGATGAAATAGCAATGACTATAAATTATCTACTCTCCCATCAGCTCCAGGAAGTAACTATGGATGAGACTATGAAACAGTATGAGCCTCGGAGAATTGTGACAGTTCCAGCAGTGAATAACTTGATATGGGGTTATTTGAGCATTGGTTTACGCTCACAAGAATTGAAATTGCAACATGTATTGAAATTGCTGGGGTCATGCATCACGGCATTTGCCAGAGGATTAGATGATGATTTTGTATCAGATTCACAACAAGATGCTTTAGCACTGATGTGTGGTGCGCACTTTGAAATAAATTGTATTCGTAAAAATGCAATAAGACCAAATATTCATCCTAAGTATGCAGGGCTCTGCAAACCAACCAACATACAAATGCCTAAATCTGCTGTTTGGAGAGTTAAAAAAAAAAAAAAAAAAAAAAACCTGAGTGGTATGATGATGCGACCACCAATGCTGAGCAGAGCAGTGCGAAGGCAATATCCCTACAGGCGGAATGCTGGTGCTGGAGAAGGAACAAGTCGATCATTCTCATATACTGCCAAAGTATCGTGCACCAACCACCAACCTGGACACACTGCAGCAGAGCCACTGTCGTGCCGCTGCCGATCGGAACGCCTGTTGATGTTTACTAGAGTAGAGTGTTAATTTGTTCATGATATATGTATTTTTACTTCTATTTATTTTTTACTGCACACACTGAAATGGACACTGGTTGAGGAACGTTTTTTTGTTTCCTCTGGGTATGCGAATACTCAGGAAATGACAATAAAGATATACAATACAATACAATACAATATACACGTTGGCGTGCTGCACCGGGGATACGTGGAGGTTACAATATGCCGACCAGAAGGGGAAAACAATGGCCGGTGGCAAACCCCGAGGTAGGGGGTCCTGGTCTGGTAAGGAGGACAAATGATTTATTTATTCTAAACAGCATTGTAGGATTCAAAATTGAGTTCTATCCACATTTGGATCCTCCAAGGCAAGAAAATTCAAACTGGTCACGAATTTTCTCAAAAGAAGAGAATAAGTTGATCAAAGGAGAATTAGAAACTTTAACCAAAAAGGGGGTAATAGAGAAGTCAGTAGAACAACACCATCAGTTTGTATCAAATATTTTTCCAAGAACAAAAAAGGATGGTGGATGTAGAATCATATTGGATCTGACAAATCTTAACCTTTATGTACAATACAAACATTTCAAAATGGAAACATTTACTAATGCAATTCAGCTAATCACAGAAAATTGCTACATGGCAAGCATAGATCTGCAAGATGTATATTATTCCGTGGCAATGCATGGTAATGATCAAAGATATTTGAAATTTAGATGGATGAGTCAGTTATGGCAATTTAAAGCATTGCCCAATGGTCTGACTTCAGCACCAAGATTATTCACTAAATTGCTCAAACCAATTTTAGCTCTGTTAAGAGCTGAGGGCCATGTATTAATGGCTTATTTAGATGATATCCTCATTGTAGGGGACACTTTGGCTGCTGCAAAATTGTCAGTATCCAGAGTCAAATACATTTTGAGAAATTAGGTTTCATTATTCACCTACAAAAATCTAAATTGTTACCAAGCAAAAAGATTGATTACCTAGGGGTCACAATTAACTCCGAACACATGGTAATCACTTTGCCAAAAGATAAAAAGCTGCAGTTAATTGAAGGTTGCATAAAACTCATTAACGAGGACACACCTTCAATTAGAGAAGTGGCATGCTTGCTAGGCAAATTAATTGCAGGGTTTCCAGCGGTCACATTTGGACCATTGCATTATCAATGTTTACAGAGAGCTAAGGTACAAGTGTTAAAAATGAACAGAGGGCATTTTGACAGGCCCATGAAATTAACAATTCAATCCATTACAGAAATAGAATGGTGGATTAACAATGTTTCTAATGATTCCAGAAAAGTTCTGGTAGAAACACCTTCCGTCACTCTACAGACTGATGTAAGTGCGCTGAGTTGGGGCGCTACTAACATGATTTCCAGCTGTGGAGGTAGGTGGAATGTGAATGAAGTACCTTTGCTGGAAAATCTGGGAATCAATTACCTAGAGCTATTAGGCGCATTTTACGACCTTAGAGCTTATTGCACTGATATGGGAAATGTGCATGTTCAGGTACAGGTTGACAATACTACAGCTGTAGCATACATAAATCACATGGGTGGTATAAAATCAGAATCATGTGATAAATTGGCAAATGAAATTTGGACCTGGGGTATTGCCAGAAAAATTTGGCTGTCAGCAATATATTTACCAGGTAAAAATTAATAGAATTACAGACAAAAGATCACGTAAATTTAATGATAATACAGAATGGATGTTAAATCGGAAAATATTCACACAAATTATCACACAATTTGGAATGCCAGAAATTGATCTGTTTGCATCAAGATTGAACCACCAGTTGCCTAAGTATGTGTCATGGGAACCTGATCCTGGAGCAGTAGCGGTGGATGCTTTCTCGCTACATTGGGGTGGTATGTTTCTGTATGCGTTTCCGCCATTTTGTTTAATCCACAGATGCATACAGAAAATTAAACAAGATTCAGCCTCAGGGATTTTGGTAGTACCAGATTGGCCTAAACAGCTATGGTACCCACTGGTGTTAAAAATAATCAAAAAAACCCTTATGGTTATTCCAAAGCAGATTAAACTGCTTGTACACCCTGTGACTGATGAACCACATCCTTTACATGATCGTATTGGTTTGTTGATTTGCAGATTCTAAGAAGGCCATATCTTGGAAAGGATTATCAGACCGTACGGTGGATGTTATGACAGCAGCCTGGAGGAATAGTACCCAGAAGCAGTACATCTCCTATATAAAGAAATGGGAGGAGTTTTGTTCAGGGAAACATATTGCATATAACCCAGCAGAAATTTCAGATGTAATAGAGTTCCTTTCTACTCTATACTATGAATTAAAATTAAGTTATAGTGCAATTAATACTGCACGAAGTGCACTCTCTGCATATTTAAGCAGTGAATCAGAACAAACTCCAATAGGAGCACATCCTTGGGTCTGTAGGTTTATGAAAGGAATTTTCAACTCTAATCCTCCCAGACCTAGGTATACAGAAATTTGGAATGTAAAAGATGTACTGATGTTGCTAAGGAATTGGAATCCAGTTGAAACTCTGTCATTATCCAAAATCACCATGAAATTGGTTATGCTCATGGCATTAGTTTCAGCTTAGAGAGTTCAAACATTACAGAAACTCAGAATTGATCGAATGAAAGTAGGGCCAAATGCCGTGACATTCTATGTCTATGATTTACTGAAGCAAAGTAGACCTGGGTTCACAGGATGCAAGTTGCAATTTTTAGCATATCCTACAGATCCACGACTGTGTGTAGTAACATATGTGAAATGTTACATAGAAAAAACAAAAGTTTTAAGAGGCACCGAATTGGCATTTTTTATTAGTCATAAAAAGCCTCATAAGAAAATGTCAACACAAACAATTTCACGATGGTTGAAACAGGTGTTGAGATATTCAGGTATTGATACTGATAAAATTAAATCTCATTCCACCAGGGCGGCATCAACATCAGCGGCCAGGGATTCAGACGTGCAATAGACCTTATTCTCGCGGCCGCAGGATGGCAAGTGAACAGATGTTTCACAAGTATTACCAAAAGGAGATTAAAGATCTCAGAGGGTTTGGTGATGCCGTGCTGGATACAGTATTAAATCCCCCATTATAATAAATGGGCCTAATTTTGTTACTTTTATTAAAATAAATAAAACCATTAACTGATTACATTCAAATGTTGTGGTTATGCATTGTTGATTGTGCTTACTCAAATAGAGTCCATCGATGCAGTGAACACCTGGATTTGAATCCACGGTGTGAAATCCCAGAGCTTTGAAATCTTCACGTAGTCACTCACGTGACTCCGAAGTAAAATAGTAAGATTAAACGAGAACTTACCAGTTTGAAGTTTGATCTTTATTTTATGAGGAGTAACGTTGAGGGTTTATGTGCCCTCCGCTCCCACCCTCATAAAAGGATCAAGCTGGTAGTTCTAAGTCTTTATGCATCTTACTATCATACTTCAGTAATTATCGTCTGTGATTGTCACTCCGCTGCTTTGAAAGATTGACGCGTGTGCGGCTGGATGGGGTCTTCTTCACGTAATCCCTCAACGTTACTCCTCATAAAATAAAGATCAAACTTAAAACTGGTAAGTTCTCGTTTAATCTTACTATTATAGACCAGTTAGCCTTTCATCGGTAGTGGGGAAGATGCTGGAGTCGATTATTAAAGATGTTATAGCAGCACATTTGAAAAGCAGTGGGGATCGGTCAAAGTCAGCATGGATTTATGAAGGGGAAATCATGCTTGTTTAATCTTTTTGAATTTTTTGAGGATGTAACAAGTAGAATGGATAAGGGAGAGCCAATGGATGTGGTGTATCTGGACTTTTAAAAAGCCTTTGACAAGAAATTAGTGTGCAAAATTAGAGCACACGGTATTGGGGGTAGGGTATTGACATGGATAGAGAACTGGTTGGCAGACAGGAAGCAAATGATCAGCCATGATCATATTGAATGGTGGTGCTGGCTTGAAGGGCCGAATGGCCTACTCCTGCACCTATTTTCTGTTTCTATGAATGAATGAATGGTGAATGAATGAATGATACTTAATTATCACATGTTACAAGTCACAGTGATATTCTTTGTTGCCTATTCATGTTCTCCCGTGTTGCTGGCAGACGCACTGAGTTACTCCAGCACCTTGCATCACTTTTTGTAAACGTCCCTTGTTCCTCCCAAATCATACTGTACATATGCACAGTCATACATAACTACAAGAGTGCAACGATTGTAAAAATAACATATTTCAGCTGGTGGATCAACCGCCTTACAGCTCCAACGACCCAGGTTTAATTCTGCCCTCAGACACTATCTGTGTAGAGTTTGCATGTTCTTCATTTGACCTAGTGGGTTTCCCCAGTTGCTCCCACATCTCAAAGATGTGCTGGTTGTGGGTTAGTTGGCCTCTGCAAATTGTCCCCAGTGTAGATGAGTGGTAGAATCTGGGTTGAAATGATGAGAACGGGGAGATACAATGGGTTAGGGTCAGATTAGTGCAAAAATGATTATTTGGTGATTGGTTTGAACTCGATGGGCTGAAGAAACTGTTTCCTTGCTATGTGACCCTTTGATCCGATGACACTGATTTGCATCTGTAAATGATTGCATTGTTTCTTTTGTTACATTCAAAAATAGCTCATTTGGTTGACATGACATTTGAGAAATGTGGTTTAAAAGTACATACTGTATAATATTGTACAGTACCATACAGGAACAGGCCCTTTGTCCCACGATGCCTGGGCGAACCATGATGTCAAATTAATCTAATCCATCTGCCGGCACATAGTCCATGTCCCTCCATTCCCTTTCTGTCCATGTGATTTTCCAAATGCCTTTTAAACAATGCTATCATATTTGCTTTCACCACCTTCCACAGCAGCATGTTCCAGGTATCCACTGTGGCAAAAAACTTGCATCGCATATTTCCTTTAAACTTTACCCGTCTCCCCTCAAACGTATGTCTTCTCCTATTAGACATTTCCATCCTTGGAAAAAGACTTTGACTATCTTTCCTAACCATGCCTCACATAATTTTATAAACTTCTATCAGGTGGTCCCTCTGCCTTCGCCACTCCAGAGAAAAGAATCCAAGTTTGTCTAACCTCTAGTAAGAGCCAATTCTCTAATCCAGGCAACATCCTGGTGAGTCTCTTATGCACCCTCTCCAAAGCCCACACATGTTTCCTGTAGTGTGATGACCAAAACTGCACACAACACTTCAACACTAAGTTTTATAAAGCTGCAATTTGACTTCCTGACTCTTACACGCAATGCCTCATCCAATTAAGGCAAGCGTACTGTACACCTTCTTCATCACCCTATCTACTTGTGTTGCCATTTTCAGGGAGCAATGTGCCTGTACCCCAATATCCTTCCATACACCAAGGCTCCTAAGTGGTTAGCTGGTTATAAAAAAAAAGAAAATACTGGAAGCACTCGGCAGTTTCAAGCTGTACTTGTTTCCAGAATTTTCTGTTTTGTTTCGGGTTTCCCACATCTGCAGTAGTTTATCTTTGTTTACTGTGATGTAAGATTTGTTTTCTCATCAGACTCGGTCACCTTCAGCTTGCCTTTGAGCCAGTTCAGTTTCCATCCACTTTTTTGAGCTATATTCTGATTCATCTATCAGTCAGTGGCATAGCTTGTCCATCCGCTGCCTCATAGCAGCAGAGACCCCAGTTCAATCCTGACCTCGGGTGTTGTCGGTGTGGAGTTTGCACATTCTCCACTGGGTTTCCTCTGGGTGCTCTGGGTTCGTTCTACATCCCAAAGACATGCAGGTAGGTAGTTCAAATGAGCACTGTACTTTGCTCCTAATGTGCAAAGTGCAGTGAATCTGGGGAATTGATGGAAATATGGAGTGAGTAAAATAGGGTTGGGTGGGATTATTATAGCTGAGAGCTTGGTGTTCAGAGCAGACTCGATGGCCTGTTCCCTGCTGTATGACTCGCTGTACTCCACGATTCACTGACTCTGTATATTTTTTGTCTTTCACTGGCCACTAAAATAATCTGCCACCACTTAGATGCAACAGCATTTTGCTTTCAGCAAACTAACTTGGTCGCTTTCCAACTTGGTAAAGCAAGTGTTTTGTTTCCGCCCTCCTTTTTGAAGTTTACTCTGAGTAATTGAGGGGAAAATGTCTCAAGCAATAACTTGCTTCATTTTTAATTTCACTTTCAACTGGAAATACACCAATTTGTATCTTTCCGGTTTACTTGCAAATGCTGAACCAGGGTGGGGAGTTATTATGTGAGCCAGGAGAATCTAGAAGAATATATACACATCTGGAGTATAGTGTGCAGTTTTGGTCTCCTAATTTGAGGAAGGACATCCTTGTTATTGAGGCAGTGCAGCGTAGGTTCACGAGGTCAATCCCTGGGACGGCGGGACTGTCATATGAGGAAAGATTGGAAAGACTGGGCTTGTATTCACTGGAATTTAGAAGGATGAGAGGGTATCTTATAGAAACATATAACATTCTAAAAGGAATGGACAAGCTAGATGCAGGAAAAATGTTCCCATTGTTGGGGGAGTCCAGAACCAGGGACCACAGTCTAAGAATAAAGGGGAGGCCATTTAAAACTGAGATGAGAAAAAACTTTTTCACCCAGAGACTTGTGAATTTGTGGAATTCTCTGCCACAGAAGGCAGTAGAGGCCAATTCACTGGATGAATTTAAAATGAGTTAGATAGATGAGTTAGATAGTGTTCTAATGGCTAGCGGAATCAAGGGGTGCGGGGAGAAGGCAGGCACGGGTTACTGATTGTGGATGATCAGCCATGATCACAATGAATGGCGGTGCAGGCTCGAGGGCCAAATGGCCTCCTCCTGCACCTATTTTCTATGTTTCCATGTTTCTATAATACTTTTTACATTTTAGGGCAGACTAGTAGAAGCAACAGAAATACCATAACACCTGTAAATGCAGGTCATTTGGACAAAGGATAAAGTGGGCAAAGGAATGGCAGGTGTAATTTAATCCAAACAAATGTGGAGTGATACACTTTACACAGGATTTGCATGGTAAATGGCAGGGACCTGGGTAGTGTTGCAGAACAGGGAGATCTAGGGCTGCAAGTACATAGTTTCCTAATAGTGGCAACACAGGTAAACAAAGTGGTGAATGAGACCATGGCAGGCTTACCCTTGGTGGACGGGGCACTGAGTATGAGAGTTGGGGCAGCATATTGCAATTTTATAGGATGTTGGTGAGACTGCCCCCAGAATACTGTATGCAGTTCTGGTCTGGACTGGATAAAGGATGTGATTAAGCTGCAGAAGGTGCAGAAATGATTCATAGAACATAGAACACCACAGCACAGGAACAGACCTTCGGCCCACAATGTCCTTGCTGAACATGATGTCAGGTTAAACTAATCTTCTCTGCCTGTACGTGATCTATATCTCTCCACCTCCCTGCAAATCTATGTGCCTTTCTAAAGGCCACTTAAACACCACTGTCATATCCACCTCCATCACCACCTCTGGCAGTGTGTTCCAGGCACCTACCACTCACTGTGTAAACAGCTTGCCCCGCACATGTCCTTTAAACTTCCACCCTTTGACTAAAGTCATACCCACTAATATTTGACATTTTCATTCTGCAAGGAAGGTTCTGACTGTCCACCTTATCTATGCCTCTCATGATTTTATATACTTCTATAAAGTCTTCCCTCAGCCTCCAACTCTCCAGAGAAAACCACCCAAGTTTGTCCAACATTTTACACCATAATACTAAAGGGTATGGATAGGTTTAAGGTAAGAGGGGAAGGATTTAAAGAGGACTTGAGAGACAAGTGTTTTTACAGAGCGTGGTGGGTATATGGAAACAGCTGTCAAGGAAATGATAGAGGTGGATACAATTATAACATTTAAGAGTTACTTGGACAGGTACATGGATGGGAACGTCTTGTATAGATATGCGTTCGATGCTTGGTTAAGCAATTGTTCAGAGTTGGGCCAAAGGGCCTGTTCTGTGCTGAATAACCCCAATAACTCTCAGACTATATCATAATGCCTGTAGATAGGTTTGCAGGGCACAGCAAGCCGGGAATAGCAATAATTGTAATTGCTGGGTGTTTCAGACATGTAAATACGGGCCCAGAAGGGGCATGACAGGGAAGATGTTGCAAAGTTATCACTATTGGGAGAACCTCAAAAGAAAAACAAAGGGTCTGATTCCATGCTCTGTGACTATGACTGGGACAGAGATTCCCAGGAGTCAGGTGGGGCTGCTGGGAGCTCGGGGAAGTCTTGCGTACACCCTTGAATCTTTTCTTCTGTCCTCTCTGACACACCCAATACCCTAGACACAGGGTGCTTGGTGGACCTGGCAATTCATGCCCATTCACATCAGAGCAATGAATGAGATGCCATAGAGTTATAGAGTCATAGAATAAATAAACAAGCCCTTTGGCCCCACTAGTCCATGCCAACCAAAATGCCCATCTAAGTTAGTCCCATTTGTCAGTGTTAGAAGGCCAGGTGCCCTCTCGAGTCCACTCGCTTGTCTAGGACAGGGGTCGAACCCCTCTGCAGCTTTCATATAACACTCGCTCATTGGCATCCATCCTCTTGCTGGAGTGGCACAGTGGTACAGCTGGTAGAGCTGCTGCCTTACAGCAACAAAGACCCGGATTCGATCCTGACCTCAGCTGCTGCTCTATGGAGTTTTCATGTTCACCCTGTGACTGTGTGGGTTTCCTCCAGGTGCTCTGGTTTCCTCCCACCTCCCAAAGAAGGCAGAGGCCTGTAGTTTAATTGGCCTCTGTAAATTGTCCCAAGAGGGTACGGAGTGGATGAGAAAGGGGAAAAACATAGAACTAGTGTGGACTCGTTTGGCCAGTTTCCTGTTTCTAAACTGCATCTCTAAACTAAACTAAACTATTATTTGGCATTGGAACTGACCCAGGCAATCTCCTGTCCTTTCACCTCTTATGAAGTAGGAATGGATATCTGGGCAAGTAATGTTGTCTGTGCATCCTTTCTTTAATATGCCTGTGAGCTTTGGCTTGCAAAACACAAGCCACTCTAATTTGGTAGGAAAGGAAAACGGAAAATGCCACAAAAAAATAAATCCAGCAGCATCTATGGAGCCAGTAACAGGCAACAACAAAATGGGAAGACATTAAATGTCCTAAGAGACATTTGGACAGAGACATGGATAAGAAAAGGTTCAGAGGGAAATGGGCCAAACATGGGTAAATGGGTTAGTTTAGATAGGGCATCTTGGTCAGAATGTAAGAAATGGGCAGAAGGGCCTGTAGTTGTGCTGAGTGGCTCTAAAGTTTAACAGTTCTGACGAAGGGTCGCAGACCCAAAGTGTCAACTGATTCTCTTTCCACCGATGCTGCCTGACCTGCTGAGTTTTTTGTATCGCTTTGTTTCAGATTTCCGGCACCTGCAGTGTTCTTTTTACCCCAATTTTGCACTTTCAGGTGATCAAAATAACACCGAAGGCAGTCACAAGAGTCAGGATGGTAAACAGTGCAGCTCACATTTATTTCCTCCGACTCTCAAGATGGCTGTTTCTTCTAACCTCAGCCTGAAGCATCAAATTTTAAGCTGTGCTGTCAGGTTGGTGGCTTCATTCCGGTTTCACTTCCTACCACAGCAGGCGAGGTCTGTTAAACAGAGGGAAATAGATAGACAAATAGAATAGAATGTTACCTCATTGATGATCAGTCAGTGAGCTGGCCACTAGATGAATGGACTTCAGAGTGATGGACCCACTCATGGTGTGAGTTAGCCCTTGACGGTAACTACTTCTTTCCCCTCCTCCACCTCTTCTCTCAACCCCAGTTTCTCTTCCTGTTCTGTCATCAGTGTGCTTGTTATGTGGTTGTACATTACCATATTGAGCCTGCACTGAAAGCTGATCACCATCAATGTTCAGGGCTTGATCAGGCTTCCCTGTTCCATTTAACACGTGATCCCATCCCATCTTCTCCAAGGTCTGAATGACATCCCTCCCCACTTTGCTCTGCACCTTTTCCTCATGGAATCGGATAAATCTTAGGAGGAAGCCGTACAGCTCATCAAACCAGCTCTAACCCATTGCGCCTGTGAGTCACACCACTCATCTGCAAACCCAAGGAGTATCAGCTTCCAACTTCCTTTCCAGTAGAGAGTGGCTCTGGTTGAGAAAAAAATCATCTCATCTTTGGGCCTGCACGGTGGTGCAGCGGTAGAGTTGCTGCCTCACAGCACCAGATACCTGAGTTTGACCAGTCTATGGGTGCTGTCTGTATGGAGTTTGCACCTTCTCCCTGTAACCGTACAACCGTATAGTTGTGCAACTATTTTTTTTAAAAGGCAACTTTTCTACTCAGATTGATGAAGGCTAATGTGCCGAAAGCCATCTTGAGCACCCTGTTTATCTACCTGCGATAGACACAAAATGCTGGAGTAACTCAGCGGGACAGGCAGCATAGAAACATAGAAACATAGAAATTAGGTGCAGGAGTAGGCCATTCGGCCCTTCGAGCCTGCACCGCCATTCAATATGATCATGGCTGATCATCCAACTCAGTATCCCGTACCTGCCTTCTCTCCATACCCTCTGATCCCCTTAGCCACAAGGGCCACATCTAACTCCCTCTTAAATATAGCCAATGAACTGGCCTCAACTACCCTCTGTGGCAGAGAGTTCCAGAGATTCACCACTCTCTGTGTGAAAAAAGTTCTTCTCATCTCGGTTTTAAAGGATTTCCCCCTTATCCTTAAGCTGTGACCCCTTGTCCTGGACTTCGCCAACATCGGGAGCAATCTTCCTGCATCTAGCCTGTCCAACCCCTTAAGAATTTTGTAAGTTTCTATAAGATCCCCTCTCAATCTCCTAAATTCTAGAGAGTATAAACCAAGTCTATCCAGTCTTTCTTCATAAGACAGTCCTGACATCCCAGGAATCAGTCTGGTGAACCTTCTCTGCACTCCCTCTATGACAATAATGTCCTTCCTCAGATTTGGAGACCAAAACTGTACGCAATACTCCAGGTGTGGTCTCACCAAGACCCTGTACAACTGCAGTAAAACCTCCCTGCTCCTATACTCAATTTTACTTCGGAGTCACGTGAGTGACTACGTGAAGAACCCCGCCAGTGCGCTTGCGCGTCATTACGTCAGACGCCTTGACGCAAACGGACGTGAGGAGCAGAGCTCCTCCAGTGGATTTGTAGTTTTTCAACTACAAGGTAAGTAGAAACTTTTTTCATGTTTTCCAGGTCCGCTTACTGTGGGTCTATGGGGATTTTTTCCACAGACGCCATGGAAAAAACGGACAGGGGGAAGAGGCGAGCGACAGCCGACAGAAGCCGGGAAAGTCGGGAGTCTGCGGTTAGAGACCAACCGCCTCTAAACCCCGGTACAGTCGCCAGCGGTGAGCATAGCGACTGTGGACCTGGAGCTGGTGAAAACACAGTCAGCGCCTGTCGGGCAAAAGACAAAGTTTAAATCCCAACGGCCCACGGAGGGAGTCCCAGGCAATGAAAGTAGCTCCAGGGCTAGATACTGCTTTCGAGCGTATTGCCCAAATAGAAAGCCTTTTACATAGGCTGTTGGAGCAAAGTTCACTCAGGGAGGAGTGTACTGAAAGCCAAGTTGCTGGAAGCAGCTCAAACAGCTCCTGGTACAGGGCTAGATACTGCTTTCGAGCGTATTGCCCAAATAGAAAGCCTTTTTCATAGGCTGTTGGAGCAAAGTTCACTCAGGAAGGAGTGTACTGTAATCCAAGCTGCAGGGAACAGCTTAACAGCACCTGGCTCAGGGCTGATGGAATGCACCCTCAGGAATGAGGAGCGTGCCACGGGTCATGAGATTTCAGACCCCGACTCTGACGGTGAGGCTGTACAAGGCAATGAACGGCAGCTGCCAGATGTTCCACCCCTGGCAGTAGGATTCACTGCCCCATCAGTGTCAGGAGAGCCATTAGGAGAAGAACTGGCCTCCTTAATAAATTACTTGGTTTACCATCAGCTGGAACAGCAGGAGATGGATGAGAGTGCAAGAAAACAGGAGACCCCAAGTAACTGTGGGTTGCTGAAAGCAGCAGCAGTGAACCAAATTATCTGGAATCAGTTGCAGAGAATATTAAAGCTGCTGGGTTCTGGAATAACTGCTTTTACCAGAATAGCAGGTAACAGCCAAGAGATGACGAAGTTGCATCAGGAAGCACTGCCGTTGCTATGCAGCACCCACTTCGAGATCAATTATCTGAGGAAAGTGCTATACGGCCTACTATGAATCCGAAATTCGCAGCACTCTGCAAACCAAGTAATATACAATTACCTAACTTACTCTTTGGAGAGGATCTCGGGAGACGTATTAAAGAGTTGGAAGATGAAGCGAAAACAGGATTGATAAAAACATCAATGGTTGCAAAGTCTGTAAAGAGGAAGTATCCTTTCAGACGTCATACGGTCCCTAGACCAGGACCAAGTCGCTCATCAACGCAGGGACGTAGCTGGCGGCCTGCAGCGGGAGTAAGGACCAGTGGTGGTGCTTCCGGGAGAATCCAGGGATGTCAGAATACTCAAATGACTCAAGAGGTAGGTGGACCTGGTTCTCAGGGGAACATACTAACTGGATTAAGTCCAAAAGTTGGAGGCAGATTACGTCTCTTCTATAAACATTGGAAGAAGATTACTTCAGATGTGGTAATTCTGAATAATATACAAGGATTTTGAATTGAATTCAATCCAAATTATGATTTGCCTGTCCAACATGTTCCTAGCAGAACTCTCCACTTTGCGAAGTAATGGAGGTTCAAGTTGCGCTTCAAAACCCTATATATAAAAGGTGTTATTGAAGAATCAGTCTACCAAATTCACCAATTTAGGTCAAATATATTCCCTCGATCAAAAAAGGATGGAGGATGTAGGATTATTATAGACTTGACAAGTCTGAATCCTTTTGTTCAGTGTCTGTTCACTTGCAAGATATGAAGTATCTTAAATTTACATGGATGAACCAATTAGGGCAGTTCAAAGCTCTGCCTAATGGGTTAACGTTCCCTCCCAGAATATTCATAAAATTGTTAAAATCAATTCTGGGGTTGCTGAGAGCCAGGGGCATGTACTAATGGCATACCTGGATGATGTCCTGATTATAGGAAGGACAAAACAGTCAACAGAAGCATCAGTTGCAGTAACAAAATCAAACTTTTGATAGTTTGGGGGTTTCTTAATTCATCCAAAGAAATCAAGGTTAAAAACATGTACCTCGATTGATTATTTGGGGTTCACAATTGATTTAGCCCAAATGCAAATTACTTTGCCAAGTGAAAAAAGGGTGGAGTTGATTAAAGATTGCAGTAATCTGTTAAACGAGCAAAAACCTCTAATCAGACAGGTGGCTCGAGTACTGGGAAAATTAGTAGATTCCCAGCAGTCCAGTATGGACCATTACATTATCAACAGCTGCAGAGAATCAAAGAACAGGCACTGAGAGTAAATGCTGGTCATTATGATAGAACCATGCAAGTAACAACAAATGCTGTTTCTAATCTGCAGTGGTGGATTCTACATGTCTCAAGCAGTTCAGGCAAAGTGCTGATTGAACAACCTTCCATGATATTACAAACTGATGCCAGTGCACTAGGATGGGGTGCAACTGACTTAACATCGAGCTGCGGAGGCAGATGGAATCAGGAAAAGTTAGTGTTACTGCAGACATGGGGAATTACCTATTTGGAATTACCTATATGATAATAAAGAATGGATGTTGAATCAAGAGGTATTCAATGATATAGTAATCAGATTTGGAATGACCGACATCGACTTGAATCATCAGCTATCGAGATATGTCTCATGGAAACCAGATCCAGGAGCAGTGGCGATTGATGCTTTCTCGCTACATTGGGGTGGTATGTTTTCATATATATTTACACCTTTCTGCCTCATAAGCCAATGTTTGCTTAAAATCAGGCAAGATGCTGCTTCAAGGGTATTGGTAGTACCAGATTGGCCTACACAGCCATGGTTTCCGTTGATATTAGAATTAACAACACATATGTTGATGAAAGTCCCAAAAAAGAGTAATTTATTGCTGCACCCTGTACAGGGGAACAACATCCATTATATGATCGTTTGGATTTGTTGATTTGCAGGTTTTAAGAATGCCTTTTCTGGGACGAGGACTGTCTGAGCATACTGTGGACATGCTTACGGCAGCCTGGAGGAAGAGCACTCAAAAACAGTACTTTTCTTATATTAAGAAATGGGAAGAGTTCTGTGTACAAAAGAATGTGCAATAAAGTACTGCAGATATTTCAAATGTTTAGAATTTCTGTCAAAACTTTATTATGATGAAGGTCTGAGTTGTAGTGCAATTAATTCAGCCAGAAGTGCATTGTCCTCATATTTGGTTCTGGATTCAGAAAGAAACTCAATTGGGTCACACCCACTTGTTTCCAGACTAATGAAAGGAATCTTTAATTCCAAACCATCGAAACCTAGGTACGTGACAATCTGGGATGTAAGTGTGGTACTGAAACTACTTTGTGAATGGTCATCAAGTGTGTCTTTACCTTTGGTCAAGCTCAGTATGAAAGTATTCATGCTTATGGCATGAGTGACAGCACAACGAGTGCAAACACTTGGAAAATTACAAATAGACAGTATGGAAGTAACTGAAGACAAGGTTACATTCTATATCTATGACCTACTAAAGTAAATTAGGCCAGGTGTGACAGGATTTAAAATTATGCTAGCAGCATATCCAAATGATCCATGTCTCTGTATTAAGACATATTTATTACAATACATTGAGGTCACAAAGAATTTGAGAATACGGAAACTGGGTTGTTGGTCACACACAATAAACCACACAAGAGAGTTTCAATAAAGACTATTTCCAGATGGATAAAAGAAGTCTTAACAGCTGCTGGTATTAACACTTATGTTTTTACGTCTCACTCGACTAGGGCAGCAGAAACGTCGCCGGCCTGGGCAAAAGACGTCCCCGTCGACCATATCCTCGCAGCCGCCGGGTGGTACAATGAATTGATGTTTCAACATTTTTACCATCGGCCTATTGTTAATGCGGGGTTGTTTGCAGAAACTATTTTAAGTTCTGTGTGAATTCCTCTGGTTTAAAGGGGATCTGATTCATTTCATTATTGAAATGAATTACTGCATTTGTGGTACAAATGTTATTATGAATGCATGATTGATTATTCTCGTTCCGAGTCAATCTATGCAGTGAGAAGCCGGGATTGATCCACGGCATGAAATCACAAAGCTTTAAAATCTTCACGTAGTCACTCACGTGACTCCGAAGTAAAATAGTACGATTAAACGAGAACTTACCTAAGTTTGAAGTTTGATCTTTATTTTATGAGGAGTTACGTAGGTGATTACGTGCCCACCACGACCCTACCCTCTATCATAAAGGTCAGATGGAAGTTCTTGTATTACTCGTTTTATTATGAGACTATATTACTTCGGTTGTTGTTTTTTGTGATTTCACACCGCTGCTTTGAAGATTGACGCGCAGGCGCACTGGCGGGGTTCTTCACGTAATCACCTACGTAACTCCTCATAAAATAAAGATCAAACTTCAAACTTAGGTAAGTTCTCCTTTAATCTTACTAATCCTTTTGCTATGAAAGCTAACATACCATTCGCTTTCTTCACTGCCTGCTGCACCTGCATGCCTACTTTCAATGACTGGTGTACCATGACACCCAGGTCTCGCTGCATCTCCCCTTTTCCTAGTCGGCCACCATTTAGATAATAGTCTGCTTTCCTGTTTTTGCCACCAAAATGGATAACCTCACATTTATCCACATTATACTGCATCTGCCAAACATTTGCCCACTCACCCAGCCTATCCAAGTCACCTTGCAGTCTCCTAGCATCCTCCTCACAGCTAACACTGCCCCCCAGCTTAGTGTCATCCGCAAACTTGGAGATATTGCCTTCAATTCCCTCATCCAGTTCATTAATATATATTGTAAATAGCTGGGGTCCCAGCACTGAGCCTTGCGGTACCCCACTAGTCACTGCCTGCCATTGTGAAAAGGACCCGTTTACTCCTACTCTTTGCTTCCTGTTTGCCAGCCAGTTCTCTATCCACATCAATACTGAACCCCCAATGCCATGTGCTTTAAGTTTGTATACTAATCTCTTATGTGGGACCTTGTCGAAAGCCTTCTGGAAGTCCAGATGCACCACATCCACTGGTTCTCCCCTATCCACGCTACTAGTTACATCCTCGAAAAATTCTATAAGATTCGTCAGACATGATTTACCTTTCGTAAATCCATGCTGACTTTGTCCAATGATTTCACCACTTTCCAAATGTGCTGCTATCCCATCTTTAATAACTGACTCTAGCAGTTTCCCCACTACCGACGTTAGACTAACTGGTCTGTAATTCCCCGTTTTTTCTCTCCCTCCCTTCTTAAAAAGTGGGGTTACGTTTGCTACCCGCCAATCCTCAGGAACTACTCCAGAATCTAAAGAGTTTTGAAAGATTATTACTAATGCATCCACTATTTCTGGAGCTACTTCCTTAAGTACTCTGGGATGCAGCCTATCTGGCCCTGGGGATTTATCGGCCTTTAATCCATTCAATTTACCCAACACCACTTCCCGACTAACCTGGATTTCACTCAATTCCTCCACTCCTTTGACCTGCGGTCCCCTGCTATTTCCGGCAGATTATTTATGTCTTCCTTAGTGAAGACGGAACCAAAGTAGTTATTCAATTGGTCCGCCATATCCTTGTTCCCCATGATCAACTCACCTGTTTCTGACTGCAAAGGATCTACATTTGTTTTAACTAATCTCTTTCTTTTCACATATCTATAAAAACATTTGCAGTCAGTTTTTATGTTCCCTGCCGGTTTATTTCATAATCTATTTTTCCTTTCCTAATTAAGCCCTTTGTCCTCCTCTGCTGGTCTTTGAATTTCTCCCAGTCCTCCGGTATGCTGCTTTTTCTGGCTAATTTGTACGCATCATCCTTCGCTTTGATACTATCCATGATTTCCCTTGTTATCCACGGATGCACTACCTTCCCCGATTTATTCTTTTGCCAAACTGGGATGAACAATTTTTGTAGTTCATCCATGCAGTCTTTAAATGTCTTCCATTGCATATCCACCGTCAACCCTTTTAGAATTAATTGCCAGTCAATCTTGGCCAATTCACGTCTCATACCCTCAAAGTTACCTTTCTTTAAGTTCAGAACCATTGTTTCTGAATTAACAATGTCTCTCTCCATCCTAATGAAGAACTCAACCATATTATGGTCACTCTTGCCCAAGGGGGCACGTACAACAAGACTGCTAACTAACCCTTCCTCATTACTCAATACCTAGTCTAAAATAGCCTGCTCTCTCGTTGGTTCCTCTACATGTTGATTTAGATAACTATCCCGCATACATTCCAAGAAATCCTCTTCCTCAGCACCCCTGCCAATATGATTCACCCAATCTATATGTAGATTGAAGTCACCCATTATAACTGTTTTGCCTTTGTCGCACGCATTTCTAATTTCCTGTTTGATACCATCTCCAACTTCACTACTACTGTTAGGTGGCCTGTACACAACACCCACCAGCGTTTTCTGCCCCTTAGTGTTTCGCAGCTCTACCCATACCGATTCCACATCCTCCAAACTAATGTCCTTCCTTTCCATTGCGTTAATCTCCTCTCTAATCAGCAACGCTACCCCACCTCCCTTTCTCTCTATCCCTCCTGAATATTGGAGAGAAGGAATAGGTGATGTTTATTGGAGAGAAGGAATAGGTGATGTTTCGGGTCAAGAACCTTCTTCAGACCTGCGATCCTGCTATGCCACTTTCAAGGAACTATGTACCTCCTAGATCTCTCTGCTCTACAATAGTCCCCAGAGTCCTGCCACTCACTGTGAAGGTCCTGCCCTGATTTACCTTCCCAAAATACAACATCTCACATTTGTACATTCTCAGCTAAATCTACAGCTGGTTTATACATCTACAGCTCTGCTCTCATCAACCTTCTAGGTCACATCTTCGAAAAATTCAATCAGATCTGTGAGACATGATCCCCCATGTACAAATCCATGCTGATTCCCTTATCATCCTCTGTCTATCGAAATGCATATATATCTTATCCCTCAGAATACTCTCCAGTAACTTGCCTACCACAGATGTTAGGCTCACTGGTCTACAGCTAAATAGAGGCACAACATTAACCACCCTCCAGTCTTCCGGCACCTCACCGATATTTAATGATGATTCATATATCTCAGCGAGGGTTACTGCAATTTCTCTCTCAGCCAAGGTACGTGCAAATTCTCAGCCCGCAATTTATTTTGGTCTTAAGTTAAGCAGTTTCACAGCTATTGCCAGTCCCTTTGTTTGTTCTTCCCGTAACAACTCTCGTTAATTTATTAACCAGGCTGCTCTGTAAACACCCAGATTGTCCTCCGATCTTTGCCTCCTTCTATCAGAGATATTCTTATCCCTTATCGTTAAAACTAACTCGTTTTCTCAATTTCCCAGTTCTGATAAAGAGCATTCGCCGTAAACACTAACTCTGTCCCTCTTTCCTCAAACCCAAAGGAGTGCAGAAGAGATTCATCAGGACATTACCTGGACTTGAAGGCTTGGGTTATAGGGAGAGAATGGATAGGCTGGGACATTTTTCTTTGGAGTGTAGGAGGCTGAGGGGTGACCTTATCGAAGTGTACAAAATGATGAAGGGCATGGATAAAGGGAACGTTCATAGTCTTTTTTATCATGATAGAGGATTCTAAAACTAGAGGGTGTAGGCTTAAGGTTAGAGGGGAGAGATTTAAGAGGGATCCACAGGGCAACTTTTTCACTCACTGGTATCTGGATCGAGCTGCCAGAGGAAAGCTGCAGATGGATACAAGTACAACTTTCAAAACACATTTGGACAAGAATATTGATAGTGTGTAAGAACAAACTGCAGATGCTGGTTTACAAGATAGACACAAAATGCTGGAGTAACTCAGCAGGTCTGGCAGTGTCTCTGGAGAAAAGGAATATTGTAGGTGACGTTTTGGGTCGAGACCCATCTTCAGTATATGGATTGGAAATATTGAGGTATATGGGTCAAATGTGGACGTGGGACTAGCCCAGAATACCATCTTGGGCAGCATTGCAGGTGGGCCAAAAGGCCTGTTTCCCTGCTGTGTATCTGTATGCCTCAGATCTGCCTGACCTGCTCGGTGTTTTGAACAATTTATTTCTGTGATGACTGACTAACTGCACTGCCGCAACATGTCAAAGGTTCTCCAATTGCACACCTGAACACTGCCCTCTACAGGCAGGAACCTGAGCTGTGGGTGCATGGGTGTGCCACCGCCTACTGGTTCCCCTCCAGGTTGAGAACCAAGCTGAATTGAGCCGTCTAAAATGCTCGGCCACTCTGACCTTTGTTGGGACATAGAACAATAGAGTTGTACACCACAGAAATGGAGCATTCAGCCCTACATGTCCATGTTGCCTATCTATGCTAAACCCATTTTTGGCCCTTAACCCTCTACTCCCTTCCTGTCCAAATGCCTTTCAAACAGTGTAATTGAACCCGCTTCTGCCACCTCCTCTGGCAGCTCTTTCCAGATGACCACCACCTTCTGAGTGAAAAATTGCCCCTTAGATCTCCTTTCAATTTCTCTTGTCTAGTTATTGACTCCTACCCTAGGAAAACGACTCTGACTGTCGACCCCATCTCCACCTCTCCCTTCACCGAGCAGCAGCGTGAAAGTTCTATTGCCAAATGGACCCCAGTGTGCCAAGGAAGTTGTTGGGTATTAGATGGAAGTGTGGCATGTAATACAACAGATTGTGCAGTGGGAAGTAGCCCCAGATCACTCTATTTACCTGTGGCGGAGAAGGAGGCTTTTTGCCCCATTGAGTCCATACCGTATCACAAAGCATTCCCATTTCCCGACTCATTTTCCTTGTCACCTATTCTCCTAACTTTCCCATTCCAGATTCTACCAGCCACCTCCACACTAGGGGTAACTGGCAGTGACCAATTAACCAAGGAACTCTGATGTCTTTGGGACGTGAGAGGAAACCGGAGCACTCGGGGGAAGTGCTCCATGGCCACAGGATGAATGTGCAAATTTAGCACAGACTGGGAAACGTGGAAATGAAACTAGCTGAGGGCTGTAAAGCATTGCGGTTGTGGAAAGTTGTGGTTGTAGCATAGTGTGAAATCACATGGCATTGGAGAGCCCAGCGCTCCTACCCTCTGCTCCTCATGCACTCAACAGCCTTCAGTCCCCTCACACCCAACATGATCACGGCCTGAGATAGACACAAAGTGCAGGAGTAAATTAGCAGGTCAGGCAGCATGTCTGGAGAAAAAGGATGGGTGACGTTTCGGCTCGGGACCCTTCTTCAGACTTAAAGTAGGAGGTGGGGGGAGGTGAGGGTGAAGAGATGGAGATGAGAAAAGAGCAGGAATAATCAGGACCGGCCACAAATGACCTCTGGCAGGCTGGTGGCCTGGAAGGCCCATTGATGGCTAGCGAACGGGAGTTCTGCACACGGTATGACCACGGCCTGTGCTTTCGAGGAATGATTGAAACAGCGCACAAGTTGACCATTCAGTCCACGATGACCATGCCAGCCCCAACAAGGCTAACAAACAATTCCACTGGAATCTTACGTAGAACACAAAGTGCTGGACTAACTCAGCGGGTCAGACAGCATCTGTGGAGGATTGGGGCGGGAGACATTTCAGTTCGGGACCTTTTTTCAAACCCTAAACGTCGTCGGTCCATTTCTTCCACAGATGCTGCCTGATCCGCTGAGTTACTTTAGCACTTTGTGTTTTGCTCAAGATTTCATCATCTGCAGTTCCTTCTGTCTCCAATTCTACCGTCCCTGCTTTCCCCAAAAATATATGTTATTCTGACACTAGACAGTGGTAGAATATAATCAGGACAATAATGTTAGTCCTAGTGTAGCAAGTATAACATTACATTCCTTCCACTGTTTACAACACACCCTGATGTTTCATCTCCAAACATGCCAGCAGAGATACATTTGGGAGGTTATTACACAGATCCACCAGCAAGGTGTTTAGGCAATAATATTCCTCATGCCCGGTTCACTGTATGTGGTAAAATAGGCCCTTCAACCAGGGACTGGTGCTGAAGGCTGTTCCTCAGCCACCCCCTCTTCTCAAGGGAGGGGATGCAGGTGAAGAGGTGAGTTGCCGAGCCCTGGGATAGGGAGAGTCAAGGACCAGTGGGATGGTGGATTGAATTGGGACCAAGATGGGTGGTGACACACACAAAAGACAACATAGAACCTACCTGGGGGAGGGTTTAGAGGCTTGGTCTCTGTGGTAACAGCCCGAGTAATGGTGGCCTGGATCTCTGGTTAAGAGCTTGTGTGTGTAAGGTTGATATTGACTGTGAGCCTCTCAGAGCTGTGTGGTTCCGCGGAAATGGCGTCAAAGCAAACATTCTTCTACATCAAATGGCATCATGCCTACTTCGCAACTTAACCTGGTCGCAATTAAAAGGTCAAAGATTCCAGGCTGAGTTTCTCAGCTCCCTTCTCCCTGCGCTAGTGTGTGCCTTGCTGAAGACTATTCCCACTCATGAAGTTCCCGGAGCAAAACGTGAGGAGTTACAGTGTCCTTACAACACACACCCTTGGATTCACGCTCCTGTTACCACACTTCGAATGCCGCAACCAACTTCCCCTGTGCAACGACCACTTCCTGCTGGGGAAGTCATGTTGGCCAATGATCTACTGGGTTCTGGTCGCTGGTGAAACATGGGGTGTTCATCATTCACTCGGGCACAAGTGAGTGAATTGGGGAAGGGGGTGAGCACGGGGTACCCGTCGGGCAAGCTTGGGATATTTGTCCCGAATGTTATAAGTGAGTGGTGGAATCTGGGGAGAATTGATGGGAATGTGGGGAGACTACAAAAGCAAGGATGCAATGCTGAAGCTTTTTAAGGCACTGGTCAGACTGCATTTGGAGTATTGTGAGCATATCTGAGGAAATGTGCTGGGTTTGGAGAGGGTCCAGAGGAGGTTTACGAGAATGATCCCTGGGATGATTGGGTTAACATATGATGAGCATTGGGCCTCTACTCACTGGAGTTTAGAAGGATGAGGGGAGACCTCATTGAAACTTACTGAATAGTGAAAGGCCTGGATAGAGTGAATGTGGAGAGGATATTTTCACTAGTGGGAGAGTCTAGGTCCAGAGGCCATAGCCTCAGAATAAACTCCTTAGAATAACATACCTTTGGAAAGGCAATGAGGAGGAATTTCTTTAGTCAGAGTGTGGTGAATCTGTGCAATTCATTGCCCCCGACATCTGTAAAGGCCAAGTTGATGGATATTTTTAAGGGGGAGATTGACAGTTTCTTGATTACTACGGGTGTCAAGGGTTATGGGGAGAAAGCAGGAGAATGGGGTTGAGAGGGAAAGATAGATCAGCCGATCAGCCATTATTGAATGGTGGCGTAGATGGGCCGAATGGCCTAATTTTGCACCTAGAACGTAGAACTTCTGAACTTATGACTAGAATAAATGGGATAATAGCAAATGGCTGCTTGATGGTCAGTTTAAACTTGTTGGTCCGAAGGGCCTGTTTCCATGCTCTATGGGATTTGAGATCAGAGAGAGACCACTGTTCACGTGACTTTAGTGACTCTACACTACACTACTGGTCTCCTCTTGTCCAACTGTTTGGATTAAGTCACTTCCAGTGCTCTCCATCGGCAGCTGTGTACACAGTGGCCAGATGTACCAGAACTGGTGGGAAACAGGAGCTGGAGTAGACTGTTCATCCCTCTGAACCCACTGCGCCTTTCAATGAAATAATGGCCAATTCTTCACCTCAGCGTAACCTTCCTTCCCCAACATCCATCATGGAATCATAGGCCCACCTAGTACTCACTTTCACTTATCCCATTTTTCTATTCTCCCCACATTCACATTTATATTCACCCAGATTCTACCCCTCACCTACGCACTAGCAGCCAAAGTGTGGCAGCAAATTAACTGTCCAAGCCACATGTCTCTGCAATGTGGGAGGAAACCTGAGTACTTGGAGGAAACCCTTACGGCCTGAGGGAGAACAGGCTAAAAGGGCTGTCCCACTTGGGCGACCTAATCTGCGAGTTTAGAAGAGAGTCTTCGACCTTCAAACTCGCAGCACGGTCAACACGCAGTCCTAGGAGGTCCTATGAGGTCGCTGGAACTCTCCTTCATGCTCGAGGGAAGTTCCCGCATACTCGCGGCTTCAGCTAAGTTGCGGAACATTTTTCAGCATGTTGAAACATTTTCCGTGTAAAATTTGGTCGGCATGGTTCTTTTTAACTGCAGTGGAGTGGGGTCGTTATTTAGTTACAGGCAGTCGAGGGCAGCCGTAGGCAATCTCCTTCACTGACCGGGCATTTTGATTGGCTCATTGATGTTTTCAGGACCAAGGAAAACCGACCGGTAGGTAAAATGCCCGCTAAACTTTATTATACTTCTTAAAAGTGTCTCCACTCTTTCTCCCCCCCTTCTCTACCCTTCTCTCCCCTTCTCTCCTCTTCTCTCTCCTTCTCCCCCTTCTCTCTTCTCTCCCCTTCTCTTCCCTTCTCTCTCCGTCTCTCCCCTTCTCTCTCCTTCTCTCCCCCTCCCCTTCTCTCCCCCCCACCCCCTCTGCGCTCTCTAAAGGACTTACCTAACACTGTGGCAGCTGTTTACCTTCTTCTTCATCGCGGGCGTGAATTTCAGACAGCACTCCCCCGCTTTCCCTGGCCCCCGCCTTACAATACAATACGGTTTTATTCATTACATTGCACATAAAGTGCAAGTGAAATGAATTTGCCAGCAGCGGTACAATGATAAAGAACACACAATACACAATAAAAATTTAACACAAACATCCATCAGTGTGGTGGAAGGCACAAAATTTGGTCAGTCCTCCTCCACTTTCCCTCGTGGTCGGGACCTCAACCCTCCGCAGCCGTCGCTGCGGGCGTCCAGATATGCAGACAAGGTAAAAAGTCCAGGTAAGTCCTGAATCGGTGCCTCCCCACCGGAGACCGCAGCTTTCAAGTTGGTGTAGGCCGCAGGCCGGCGGTTGAGATTTAAAGTTCGCACCACAGCCAGAGGCACCGCAGACTGCAGGACCGGCGGTCTGGAACTCCCTTCCAGGGATCCCTGGCGAGGGACCCCGCTCCTGATGGTAAGTAAGTCCCCGCCGCGCCAGCGGTAGAAGTAGGCCGCGGGCCGGCAGTTGGAACTCTTCTCCTCCAGGGTCCCCCACGAGGGATCCCGGGCAGCAGAAGCCGCGGCGGCTGGAACGGAGCACTCCCCTCCAGCGAGCCCCAGCGAGGGCTCGCCCGCTCCACGCCGAGAGTCCGCACTGCGCTCGCCGCTGAAGCCCTGGGCGCGTCTCCGGGAAAGGCCGCACCGATCCTTGCTGTTAGGCCACGGGGGAGGCGACCTGGAAAAAGTCGCCTCTCCGTGGAGGAGGCGACCGAAGCGGTTTCCCCCTTACCCCCCCACACCACCCCCCACACAAGACACGATGTGTGTGTGTGTGCATGTGTGTGTGTGTTCGTGCGTGCGTGCGTGTGTGTTCGATCCAGCTCGCGGTTTCAACACGTACGGTCGATCCAGCTCGAGGCTTTCCAGGCGACTGCCCTCGAGCTTTAAGACACTCTTCTTAACTCGCGGATTAGGTTGCCCAAGTGGGACAGCCCCTTTACTCTGCCCAGACCGGTTTTGAACCCTCATCTCTGGTGCTGTAAGACAGCAGCACTACCAGCTGCTTCACTGTGCCAACCTGTCGATGTCTCTTAAATATACTTTGTGGGAAAGAATTTCAATAGGTCCTTCACTACCCTTTGCGTGAAGTGATTTCTTCTCATCTCAGTCTTGCTCAGTTGTGAAGGACCTGTTTATTTAGATGCACTGTCTTCCATTTGTTAACTAACCCTCTTGTATTAGCAATTCCATGTGCACTAATGGAGATGCTGGAAACTTGAGTAAAAAAAACTGCAGGTGGAACTCAGTGCAATCTGGAACTCAGGCAACATCTGTGGAGGGAAATGGACAGATTCAGTTTGGGTCGGGAGCCTTCTTCAGACTGATGGAGCAGAGGGAAGAGTTGTGGTAGATAGAGGTGAGAGGAAGAGCAGACCAGTGATAGGTGAATACAGGCGAGAAGGGCTTGATTGGCAGATGAGTCAGATGGGGAAGAGAAGGGTGGAGATGGTGAAATCTGATTAGGAATGTGGGGTGTGAAATGTAGAAATAGAGGGAGGGATGGTGGATCGAAGGGAAATGGAGGAGGAAGAAAGGTTCACCCTCTCTATCCCCAATGAACTGTGGGTGGCACAGTGGCGCAGCGATAGAGTTAATGCCTTACAGAGCCAGAGACCCGGGTTCGATCCTGACTCTGGGTGCTGTCTGTACGGAGTCTGTACGTTCTCCTGTGACCGCCTGGGTTTTCTCCAGGTGCTCCGCTTTCCTCCCACATTCCAAAGATGTGCAGGTTTGTAGGTTAATTGGCATCTGTAAATTGTCCATAGTGAGTGGGATATTCGTGTGGCTGTATGGTAACTCAAAGCTCACTGTACCAATTGGTGTATGTGACAATAAATGTAACTTCAACTTGAACTTGAACTTGATAGTGTTAGGGTATGGGGTGATCGCAGATCTGTGTAGACTTGGTGGGCCGAAGGGCCTTTCAACGCTGTATCTCTAAACTAAAACTAAATTGAACTGATAAATCAGTCAAACACGATTTCACATTGACAAATCCATGTGGACTGTGCTCATTCATATAATTATTTTCTATGTTTCATGACTGACATCACGTTGTGTATTTTAGAGCCCAACATTTTCCCCACTACAAACTTTAGACTGACATGTTGGTAATCCACTGTTGCCTGTTTTCTCTCTCCTTCCTCTCTAGAGGAGTGGAGTTTCACTGGTTACCTTATAACTGGTGAGAACCATTCCAGACTCAGGCCATCAACTATCTCCACAGCCACCTCTTTAAATACTCTGGGGTCAAGTCAAGTTATGTTTATTGTCATATGCACATGTGTAGTGAGATTCAGTTACAGTGAAAATCTTGCTTGCAGCACAGCATAGGCACATAGACTTAGACAAACACACAGTAATATAAATTATACATAAATTCTACAAAACAGTGAAAGCAAAAACACTGTGCAAAATAAAAGGTGAGTAAAAAATACTCAATCTGATAACAAGTCCATGGTAGTGCAATAGGCAGTCTGTAGTGCTCTGGTGTCGAGGAAAGGATTAGAACCTGATAGGAAAATAGCTGTTTTTGAACCTGGTTGGTGTAGGATTTCAGGCTTCTGTACCTCCTGCTCGACGGTAGCTGTGAGTCCATGGCTCAGATGATGGGGTTCCTTGGTGATAGATGCTGCTATCTGGAGGTACTGCCTTGGGGTATCAGCAGTTCTGAGGCTCATTAACTCTCTCTTCATATTTTTAAACATGTGTGTCCATCATCATTTGCAAGAAATCCCTGGTTTTGCAGTAATTCTGGGAGAAAAATAGGGGCATGTTAAGGAGAGTGGAAACAAGGAACTACAGATGATAGTTAATACACAAAAGGACACAAAGTGCTGGAGTAACTCAACAGGTCAGGCAGCATCTCTGGGCAACATGGATAGATGATGTTTCAGGGTTGAAGAAGAGTCTCAACCCAAAACGTCACCTATCCATGTTGTCCAGAGATGCAGCCTGACCCGCTGAGTTACTCCAGCACTTTGTCTCCTTTCATGCTAAGGGGAGACTGTCTTGGGATTATCAGTGCTGAACTGTGTACTAACACCACCACCTGCAGGCCACTTGCCGCATTACAAGCAGCAAACTCCCTTAGTGAACAAAGAGCAGTGAACAGCAGAGGCCAATAGAGCGCTTTCCCTTATTGCCTTCCTGTCTGTCACGAGGAAGCCCCAAATATGGTATCTCCCCTGCACTGAGTTTTTACTTAAATCCAAAAATAAAGTTTATTCCCATCTATACTAGTCCCACCTGCCTGTGTTTGACCCATATCCCTCTAAATCTATTCTATCCATGTATCTGTCCAAATGTTTTTTAAACATCGTGATCGTACCTGCCTCAACTACCTCCTCCGTCAGCCCGTTCCATATACCTATTACTCTTTGTGTAAAAACGTTGCCCCTCAGGTTCCTATTAAATCTTCCCCCCCTTACCTTAAACCAATGTCCTCTGGTTCTTGACCCCCCTACTCTGAGTAATAGACTCCATGCATTTACCCTACCTATTCCTCTCAAGGAAAGTTCTGACCCAAAACATCACCCATCCTTTTTTTCCCAGAGATGCTGCCTGACCCGCTGAGTTACTCCAGCATTTTGAGTCTATCTGTTATAAACCAGCATCTGCAGTTCCTTTCTACCCATTTTATTCTCCCCACATAGCCATCAATCCCTCACAGAATCTGCTACTCTCCAGGGGTTAGTTTACAGTGGCTGATTAACCCACCAACCAGCAGGTCTTTGGGATGTGGGAACCGGAGCATCGGAGGGAAATAAATACAGTCATGGGGAGAACACGCAAACTCCACACAGACAGCATCCAAGGGGCAGCCACTAGCTGTAACAACTGTGCCACTGTGCCCTTTAATTTGAAAATTAGGATCTCTTACATAGTCATATTTAAGTCAGTAATATCCATAAATAAAAACAATGGTCTGAGCACAGACCCCTGGAAAACCATTACGTACTATACCCAGTCTGAGAAACAACAGTCACCTAATTCTGCATTGCTGATCTTCAGGCTATGTCTAATGCTTGCTGCCACTGACCCCTTGATTCCACAGGCCCCAGCTTTGCTAACCATCTATTGTCTGGGGCTCTGTCAGGTGCTTCTGAAAGTCTATGTAGATAACATCCAGTATATTTCCCCATCAACCTTTCTTACTTACATCCTCAAAAGTTTCAGTTGGTTTGGTCAGTCATTAACCTTCAATAATCGAAACAGAAAATGTTGGAAACACTCAACAGGTCAGGCAGTGTCTGGGGAAAGAAAAACAGAGTTAATGTTTTAGGTTGAAGACACTTCACCCAACTCTTTAACGCTGAATAGTAACGCTGTTTCTCTCTCCACAGATGCTGAGTGTTTCCAATGTTTTCTGATTTTATTTCGGGCTCCTATTAGTTCAGTTTTTTTTTAATATTAGAGGATGGCACAGTGGCACAGTGGTAGAGTTACTGCCTCACAGTGCCAGAGACCTGGTTTCAATCCTGACTATGGGTGCTGTCTGTACGGAGTTTGTACGTTCTCCTCGTGGACGAGTGGGTTTTCCCCAGGTACTCCGGTTTCCACCCACACCTCTGAGCTGTACAGGTTTGTAAGTTAATTGGTTTTGGTAAAAATTGTAACTTGCCCCTAGTAGTGTAGGATAGTGCTAGTGTATAGGGATCGCTGGTCGGCGTGGACTCGGTGGGCTGAAGGGCCTGTTTCTGTGCTGTATCTCTAAATGAAACAAAATGAAATGAAACTAAGGGCCTGTCCCACTTTCACGACCTAATTCACGACCTTTTTTACTCGTGGACATTTTTCACCACGTTTCAAAAACGCCCGACTGATTTGAATTTAACTAAACTAAACTAAATTAGACTAAGCTCACACTAGTGAGTTCACAAAATGCACAAGTGGTTGCACGAGTGTGTTCAGAAACCAAGAAGTGGTCCTCCTTGTGACTGCAGGGAAAATATAGTCCTCAGACGGTGGAGTTTTGAGCATGCACACTCTTCACACTCATGAATGCTGAATATGCTCTGGGTTCACATTCACGTAGTGAAGGACAGCACAGTGCACATACCTATGATCTCAGAGGGGATACGGTTCCCATAATAAAGGGCTGAAAGAAAGCCCACAGTGTGTGCACAAACCGCAGTGCTCAGGCTCATTGGTTCAGAAGCACAGGGACAATATACATGCCTTCAGGGAAAGGTCAGCTCAAACTGGTGTCTTTGGACCAAATCACCATGATCACAGTTGTGAATTCAGGTAGAGCACTGCCCTCACATTCCTGTTCAGTGTAAGCATGCGTCTCACACATGTGTGCTCTGAGGAAGTACAATGTTGTAGGTAAGCACATATATGTTTATGGAAAGCACTCTCTCGGGGAAAACTGTACACAAGATGCTAATACTGGAGAATGGCTAGAAAGAGAGGGTGTGGAGAGGATGTTTCCAATAGTGGGAGAGTCTAGGACCAGAGGGCATAAATAAAAGGACGTTCCTTTAAAATGGAGATGCTGAATTTCTTCAGCCAGAGGGTAGTGGATCCGTGGAATTCACTGCCACAGACGGCTGTGAAGGCTAAGTCATTGGGAATTTTTAACGCAGAAATTGATAGGTTCTTGATTAGTAAGGGCGACAAAGGTTACAGGGAGCAGGCAGGAGGACAGGGTTGAGAGATATGTGCAGGGAATGCACATTGCTAACATGTGTGTTCAGGAAATGCACATACCTCACAGGTGTGTTCAAAAGTGCACTGTGCACTCAGTCCAGGAGTGGACTGTTATAAACAATAGACAAAAGGTGTAGGAGTAGGCCATTCGGCCCTTCGAGCCAGCACCGCCATTCACTGCGATCATGGCTGATCATCCACAATCAGTACCCCGTTCCTGCCTTCTCACCATATCCCCTGACTCCGCTATCTTTAAGAGCTCTATCTAACTCTCCCTTGAAAGCATCCAGAGAATTGGCCTCCACTGCCTTCTGAGGCAGCAACTCTGAATCCAACTTAGGCTGAGTTATCACACCCTTGTATTCAACAATCTTCCATCCATCAATCGCAGAGTGTGGTGTTACTAAAGTTCTTTGTCACTGCAGAAACATTCTGCAGAATGGTGCTCAACTCAAAGACAAGCTGCTATGCAAGCCTGCAGAATGTCCAGCAGTGATTCATAAACATGCACACATCATCAAAATGGAGCCTCTGACGTTTGTGACAGGGTCAGTGTGCTGTGTCATACTGTGTGTAGTTGGAGGCTGATTGACATCAACACCTCTATGGGACATTTCCAAATGCTGAAACAGGCCAGACACTCACCCCCTCCGTATGACATGCAGTGTTGAAAGCCATTTGTAATTCTATTAACAAAGTTCAAATGGATGTCTGGTCTTGCGGTCGGACTTTGCAAAATATGTATTGGGTGGTCTTCCAGTCTTGAGCAGTTTTTCCTGTGACACTGGGGTGGGGTGTGGCTGGGGTTAGTCCTGGCTATGGGCCAAGCATGGTGTGGGGAGTGTCATGGGTGGGATGTGTCCTGGATGGATCGGGTTGTAAGAGAGGCTTGGCCTCTTGGGTGTGGGTTAGTGGTAGGTGGGGTCTTGGGCGGGGTGGTCCTGAATGTGTGGCATCATGTTGGAGGTGGGCTATTGTTGTGTGGGGTCCCTTTAGGGGTGGGTTATTGGTGTGTGGGGACCCATTATTGGTGTGTGGGGACCCATGGGTCAGGCAGCATCTGTGGAGGTGAGCGAAATGGACAGACAACATTTTGGGTTGGAACCCTTCATCAGACTTCAGGAGTAGAGGGGAAAAGCTGGACTGGTCGTCCGGTCGGGTCGGCACCTACTCCAAGTCGAGGCTTCGGGGGATGTGTGTATGGTGCAGGCTTCGCCGGTCAGAGTAGGTCTCGTTGGTCGGGCCGGCTCAGGTCAGCTAAAGCCTTCATTCCTGGGGGTCGTAGCATCGCCAGACCGGCAGAGATATTAGTGAATATCATTCGAACATTTAGAACCAATGCTTTACTTACAGGTAGAAAAGTGATTTTCCACAGAACGGTCTGTCCATTCACTCTGCAGATGTTGCTTTACCGGATGAGTTTCTCCAGCAGTTGTTTTGTTCACCTTTTCTTCCTCTCTGTTTCCCAGTGGATAACCCATGAATATTACTCTGAATGCAGTCATGAGGATCAGGGGGATGTCTTCACTCCTTACACCACGTGCCCACTGTTAATGCGTGTGTTCTTGCATGTTGGTCCCAGCTGGTCTACCTCACTTCATCATAACCCAAGGTTTAAGCTTGGTTACTGAATGCATTTGTCTGACAGAAACGACGTGTTGATATTCCTGTCTCTCAATTATCTCTAGATGGTGCCAAATGGGCCAAAGATCATTATGAAATTTTTCTGATATAACATTCAAATTTCCAGTATTCACAGTTTTATCGCTTGTTGTTAGTTGTTACAACTTATTGTTTTCAGTTATGGCTATCTTTTAGTAAATGTGCAATCCTTCTATAATGCACTGCTGCAGCTTGTCAAGGGAGTTTAGCAACTCCTCTCATACGCAACATCTTTAACAACTGGTGCCAAAGAGCACAGACCATAGAACAGTACAGGAACAGGCTCTTCGGCCCACATTGTCTGTGCCAACCATGACGTCAAATTAAACTAATCCCATCTGCCTTCATGTCATCTATACCATTTAGAGATACAGCATGGAATTAGGCTTTCTGGCCCACCGTGTCTTCGCTGACCAATGAACACCCCATACACTAGCACTGTCCTGCACACACAAGGGACGATTTACAATTTACAGAAGCCAATTAAACTGCCAACCCGCATGTTTTTGGTGTGTGGGAAGAAACTGGAACACCTATAGAAACCCACATGGTCACAGGGAGAACGTGGGGTGAATGTTGGAGGGACATGTCCTTGTGGAGTGGGTCATGGAGTGGGCTATTTCTGGTTGCAGTTAGCCCTGTATGTATGAATTAGAGATGGATCTGGAAGAACAATATGTGGATCACATGCAGACAGAAGAGATTAGTTTAACTTGGCATCATGGGTTCAGCACGGACATTATAGACTGAAAGGCCTGTTCCTGAGGTGTACTATTTTATATTCCATGTTCTATGTTTAACAAGGGTAACGCAATGGCGCAGTGGTAGAGTTGCTGCCTTGCAGCACCAGAGACCCGGGTTTGGTCCTGACTATGGGTGCTGTCTGTATGGAGTTTGTACGTTCTCCCCGTTACCGTGTGGGTTTACTGCAGGGTGCTCTGATTTCTTCCCACATTCCAAAGGTGCGCACGTTTGTAGGTTAGAAAGACAGTTGAAAAATATTTCGAACCCGAAACATCATCTATTCTTTTTCTCCAGGGATGCTGCCTGACCCGCGGAGTTACACCAGCATTTCGTGTCTATCTTTGGTATACAATAAAATTACTTGTTTCCTTGAAGCTCACAGAGTAGGAAGTGTACATACAGTAATGATAAAGACCTCAAAAATGCAATGAGCAGTGCAAAACAGCGAAGTCGTGCAAGGTTGTAGCGCATGAGCTAGGATGGCAGGAAAGTTTCCCTGCAGAGAACTGTGTTCGGATCAATGTTCTGTGACTATTTAAACAATTTTGACTGGAATGGGAATGAAACTTTCAACTTCTGTCTCACAACAAGTTAAGATTATTGTTAATAAATGATGCTTTGTTATCTGAGGCGGCCTATTTTCTCACTCGTTACCCTATTTCTCTTAGCGTGCTTATAAAATATCTTTCGATTCTCCTTAATCCTATCTGGGAGCGCTGACTCTTGATCCCTTTTTCCCTCTTAAGAATGCTCCTCGGTTTCCTAAACTCCTCTAGGGATCCACTTGATTCCAATTAGCTATACCTGGCTCATGCCTCCTTCTTTCTTCTGACCAGAGTCTCAATTTCTCTCATCATCCAGGCTTCTTTACTCCCACCTGCCTTGCCCTTTACTTTAACAGGAACATTTGTGCATTGAACTTTCACCATCAAACTTTTAAAAGCATCCCACTTTCCAGATGTCCCTTTGCCCGCAAAAAACATATTCCAATCAACCTGCCCAATGCCATCAAAGTTGGCCTTGCCACACTTCAAGTCACTTGCCCTACCAATTTCTAAGAGTAGATCAATTTACAGATCCATTCCTGATTTACAGATCCTATTTACAGATCCATGCATGCTCATTCCATAGAAAGTGGATGCTTCTGATCAGCAAATTCACACTTCTAAATTTCCCATTCTATTAATGAATATAGGTGGTGATCTGCATAAATTCCAGGCCATTGTAGTTCATTAAGGGTGAGATGATGAATGAGCAGAATGTCAGATTAATTGGCAATTTAATTGTTTTGAAATTCTGAAGGCTATTCCCTCAGTTGGCCATTTAATGATAAGGAGTTATCAATAGGCTGCGTACTCTCTCCTCTCCTTTACTCTCTCTACACCAATGACTGCACCTCCACAGATTTCTCTGTCAAGCTTCTCAAGTTTGAGGATGACACAACCCTATTGGACTGATCCAGGATGGGGAGGAATCTGCCTACAGACAGGAAGTAAGTAAGTAAAAGTAAGTAAAATTTATTTATATAGCACATTTTCCAATTGATTTGAATCAAAAGCCAAAGTGCTTTACAGTGAACTAACCATACAAATAATAAAAAGAGGTAGAAAAAATGACACAACACACTATAAGAGATTTTACACAAACACGAACACCCCCCCACAGTAGAATCTACACTCTCCACTGTGAGGGAAGGCACTAAAATGACACAACTGGCATCCTGGTGCCTTCGTAACAACCTGGAACTCAATGCTCATAAGATAGTGGAATTGATAGAAGACTTTAGAAGTGCTCCCCCTCCCCTCCCCCTACTCACCATCAACAACACCACAGTCACATCTGTGGAGTCTTTTAAGTTCCGTGGAACCATCATCTCCAAGGATCTGAAATGGGGGGCCATCATCGACTCCACATTCAAAAAAGCCCAACAGAGGATGTACTTCCTGCGGCAGCTGAGGAAACACAATCTGGCACAGGCAATGATGGTCCAATTCTATACAGCCATCATAGAGTCTGCCTTCACCTTCTCCATCATGGTCTGGTTTGGCTCAGCCACCAAGCACAACATCCGGAGGCTACAGCGAATCGTCCGATCAGCTGAGAAGGTTGTTGGCTGCAACCATCCCCCCATTGACGAACTGTACACTGCAAGGACCAGGAAGCGAACGGGTAAGATCATCACTGACCCCTCTCACCCTGGCCACAACTTCCGGACTGTCAAAGCCCCCACAGCCAGACATAAAAACAGCTTTTTTCCATGAGTAGTGGCTCTACTCAATAACCAAAAGTCTGTAGCCTCCTTTTGCTCTGGTATTTTATTTCATTCACATGTTTAAACTATAATGTTTTATTATTAATGTTTAATGTTTTATGTGTCATTCTTAATTGTTACTGTATGTCGTGTTGTTACTTGCAAGCAGAGCACCAAGGCAAATTCCTTGTATGTTTACATATTTGGCCAACATTCATTCATTCATTCATTCATTCATTCATTCATCCCTTGTGTCACCCTCTACATATTTAGACATTTTTCTGCCCACATTTGACAAATTCCACCCCATCTAAGCCCTTGACGCTATGGCAGTCCCAATATATATTGGGAGAGTTAAAATCCACAACTTCAACAACCCCATTAGTCTTGCAGCTGCTTGTGTGTGGGATCTTGCTGTGTGTATGTCAGCTGCTGGTTTCATTTACAGCAGTGATTCACAAAGTTTTGATACCTGTGTACCCCTTCGTAAATTTTCATAAGCATCTTGCACCCCTCGTTAAAAACAATCGTATTTCATTGTAAAAGTCGATAAAAGTTGCATATATTTTTATTTTGGATTAAGGTATGCATGTAAACAAAAGTTTTCTATAATATAATATATAATTACTAGAATAAAATTAATAAAGAATCCATCAAATACATTTTTAATTAAAATAATTTACCATCAATGTGAAGGATGAAATTACTTATGTTGCGGAAATATTTCGGCAAAATTTGGCTCTGTAGTTGTTAATTTCAACCTCAGTTGCGGTTCGACATCTAATATGCAGTTCCATTTCTTCATCTTAATGTCCACAAGGGCCGAAAATCCAACTTCACACAGGTATGAGCTTGGAAATGGAAAAATTAGGGTTTTATCTGACAATTCTGGAAATTAATTTTGTGTTTGTAACCAAATGAAGATAATGTGTTCACTTTATATTTGTTTTTCAAGAATCCATCAGAAGCTAGTTCCAAAAGTTGATCTTCTTCTGTTTGTGACAGACCTTTTGGCACTGATTGATTGATGTTGAATGGGTGGAAATTGCATATTCTGCCGGAAATAGCAGGGGACCGCGGGTCAAAGGAGTTGGAGGAATTGAGTGAAATCCAGGTTAGTCGGGAGGTGGTGTTGGGTAAATTGAATGGATTAAAGGCCGATAAATCCCCAGGGCCAGATAGGCTGCATCCCAGAGTACTTAAGGAAGTAGCTCCAGAAATAGTGGATGCATTAGTAATAATCTTTCAAAACTCTTTAGATTCTGGAGTAGTTCCTGAGGATTGGCGGGTAGCAAACGTAACCCCACTTTTTAAGAAGGGAGGGAGAGAGAAAACGGGGAATTACAGACCAGTTAGTCTAACATCAGTAGTGGGGAAACTGCTAGAGTCAGTTTGGGATAGCAGCACATTTGGAAAGTGGTGAAATCATTGGACAAAGTCAGCATGGATTTACGAAAGGTAAATCATGTCTGACGAATCTTATAGAATTTTTCGAGGATGTAACTAGTAGCGTGGATAGGGGAGAACCAGTGGATGTGGTGTATCTGGACTTCCAGAAGGCTTTCGACAAGGTCCCACATAAGAGATTAGTATACAAACTTAAAGTACATGACATTGGGGGTTCAGTATTGATGTGGATAGAGAACTGGTTGGCAAACAGGAAGCAAAGAGTAGGAGTAAACGGGTCCTTTTCACAATGGCAGGCAGTGACTAGTGGGGTACCGCAAGGCTCAGTGCTGGGACCCCAGCTATTTACAATATATATTAATGATCTGGATGAGGGAATTGAAGGCAATATCTCCAAGTTTGCAGATGACAATAAGCTGGGGGGCAGTGTTAGCTGTGAGGAGGATGCTAGGAGACTGCAAGGTGACTTGGATAGGCTGGGTGAGTGGGCAAATGTTTGGCAGATGCAGTATAATGTGGATAAATGTGAGGTTATCCATTTTGGTGGCAAAAACAGGAAAGCAGACTATTATCTAAATGGTGGCCGACTAGGAAAAGGGGAGATGCAGCAAGACCTGGGTGTCATGGTACACCAGTCATTGAAAGTAGGCATGCAGGTGCAGCAGGCAGTGAAGAAAGCGAATGGTATGTTAGCTTTCATAGCAAAACGATTTGAGTATAGGAGCAGGGAGGTTCTACTGCAGTTGTACAGGGTCTTGGTGAGACCACACCTGGAGTATTGCGTACAGTTTTGGTCTCCAAATCTGAGGAAGGACATTATTGCCATAGAGGGAGTGCAGACTGATTCCTGGGATGTCAGGACTGTCTTATGAAGAAAGACTGGATAGACTTGGTTTATACTCTCTAGAATTTAGGAGATTGAGAGGGGATATTATTGAAACTTACAAAATTCTTAAGGGGTTGGACAGGCTAGATGCAGGAAGATTGCTCCTGATGTTGGGGAAGTCCAGGACAAGGGGTCACAGCTTAAGGATAAGGGGGAAATCCTTTAAAACCGAGATGAGAAGAACTTTTTTCACACAGAGAGTGGTGAATCTCTGGAACTCTCTGCCACAGAGGGTAGTCGAGGCCAGTTCATTGGCTATATTTAAGAGGGAGTTAGATGTGGCCCTTGTGGCTAAAGGGATCAGAGGGTATGGAGAGAAGGCAGGTACGGGATACTGAGTTGGATGATCAGCCATGATCATATTGAATGGCGGTGCAGGCTCGAAGGGCCGAATGGCCTACTCCTGCACCTAATTTCTATGTTTCTATGTTTCTATGTATCTTATCCACTCAATATCTAGGCCAATTCAGGGAATAACTTTTCTAGATTCATCTGTAAACTCTGTAAATGCTGTATTATAATAATCATCACACCGTCTTCAATTAGTTCGCTCGAACTTGTCTGTAATTCATGAAGAGATGGAAAAGAGTCCACTTCTCCATTAGCAACTCACTTTTGCCACAACATAAATTTAGCCACTGTGGCGCTCACCTTATCTTGAACGTGAAATATAGAAATGTCCTTGCCTTGTAAGGACAAATTAAGATTATTTAAAACAGAAAATATGTCTGCCAGATATGCTAATTGACAGAGCCATCTCCAGTCTTGTAAACATTCTTTCAATTCAAAGCTTTCATTATGAAAAACTAGTAGTTAATTCCAGAGTTCAAATAAACGAGTCAACACTTTTCCACGAGAAAGCCAACGAACCTCGGTATGGAAAAGAAGTTGAGTATGATTACTACCTATTTCTTCACACAGTTGTGAGAAAAGTCGGGCATTAAACGGACGTCCTTTAATATAATTTATGATTTTCACTGCATCGTACCTCCGTCTAGAACTTTTTTTAGCTCTGCAGACATCATATGTATAGCCAAAGCCTCTCTGTGTATGCAACAATGTGTCGATTTTGCATCTGGTGCAATAGTTTTAATCCTTGAAACAAGCCCTTTTTTAGATGCGACCATGGCCTTCGCTTCGTCTGTGCTTATTCCAACACAATGCTTCCAATCAAGTTTGTTTTGCTGCATACATTCATCCATAATATTAAAGATTTCTCTCCAGTTGTATGTTCTGGCAAAGGTTTGCAAAATAAAAGGTCGTCATGAAGTTTTGGGTCTTTTTCAAACCTAACAAACACCAAAAGATTTCCAAAATTCGCAATGTCAGTGGATTCGTCCGCCTGTATGCATAATAACGATTCTGACGGATGTCGGACAATAATATTTGTTTTATATTTTCAGCCATTTCGGTGATTCTTCGATGAACAGTATTATTTGAGAGACAAATACGATCAAAAGATCTTTTTGCGTCATCTCCGATCATTACTTCTGCCTTTATCTTTGCTGCAGGCTTGACCAAAGTTTCGCCAATTGTCTCCAGTACGCCATTTTTCGCTATTAAGAGCGACACCATATATGAGGCTAATAAGGTTTTTTTATTCTCACTTCCAGCAGGACCCACATTATATTCCGAATTAAAAAAACCTCTTTAAGTTTATTCTCGAAAAATTCCACAGGTTTGTCTTTGTATTTGATATGTTTTGATTCAAAATGGCGCTTCAAGTTTGAAGGCTTCATACTCTCATTTGTTAAAATTTCATGAAAAATGACACATAATGGAGCTGGTTCATCTTCATCTCCCGTCCATGAAAATCCATATTTCAAGTAATTTACATCGTGCTTACGAAGTTTTTTCGCCATCTTCTTAGTTGGTCCTATAGAGATGTCAGGTGGCACAACCTTCTCAATTTCATTGCATTCATATGGCCCAGATATATCGACATTTTCTCGTTGTCTGTGGCTACTTCTATCTTCCTGATTGCTCTCTTTTGTGTGTTTTATACAGCCAGTTTTTAACCAATGATCCATAATTGAGAATTTAAGGGCTAGAAAGGCATTTACCCACGACCATATGATTACTCTTTCTTAGTCGCTGTTGCACATGAAGTGCAAACCATTCGGGCGAGTAAGGCTGAACGAAAATTTATGAGTTGTCGCGCTGGAGTCTGCAAACTACCCAAATGCAACAGCTATCACAACTTGAGTTGGAGAATTCATGCGAAATATATAATTTATTTGCAAATATGTACATATAAAATAATTTGTGACCACACTATATTTTTCTAATAATTAATCTATCTTTCAGTAGTACATAGCTGAAAATTGTCGCGTACCCCC
Organism: Malacoraja senta; assembly: GCA_038087875.1. Classification (NCBI taxonomy): domain Eukaryota; kingdom Metazoa; phylum Chordata; class Chondrichthyes; order Rajiformes; family Rajidae; genus Malacoraja; species Malacoraja senta. Next base: position 14,582,878 of record CM075981.1, on the reverse strand, counting down.
TGAAGACGTTTCGCGTACCACTGGGAGTATGCGCACCCCACTCTGGGAAACACTGCCCCACGGCAAAGACAACACTTCAAAAGCAGACCTGTGACTGAGATATGTGGATGTTGTGAAAATCAGAATGTAGCTGCCAGTTCTTCATCAACCGCCAAAGAAGAATGACCAGCTGTTTGTCATGCATTGGTTGGACCATGACGTCACAATGAAATTGGGGTTTTGTGTATGTAACTGCGTTGGTGGCACGAACAAGCTACAGTGGACTTTACTCCTCAAAGATACATTGCAAAGAGTGTTCTGCAGTTTCTGCCGAGATATGGCACCATGCCCTGTGTTTTGTTGGATAATTGCCATTGCATTATCCACCCGACAGAGGACTGAGAACATCAAAGTGAAAACATTGCAGGAGTGAAGTACTACAGGGTGATAAACCTCCCAGTGACGTCAGTGCCAAGGTCCCTGATCTGTTTACCTGGAGCAGCACTCAACACGTACATATATAAACTTCTCCAATAGTTCAACTTGGCCACCAGCTGTTACCTAACAGCTGGCAGATAATAATTATAGCACGTTCAGGCAACGACTATCTCAAAATCCCACTCATTCTCCGATAACCTCTCACTTGAGCATGAGCGAACACCAAGGTCTGACTAGGCAGGTGGTGAGGAGGTTTCATCGTATTTGGATGAGTTTGTGATATTTAATTCTTCTTATCTGTGTAGATTTGAGAGTCTAGTTTTCATTTGGTAGTTTTTTCATCTATAGCTAGAGTTCGGGAAGAGCCCGTTCTCCAATTAGGAATAAAGGCGTAGATTATTTTCTAAATGGGGAGAGAATCCAGAAATCGGAGGTGCAAAGGGACTTGGGAGTGCTGGTGCAGGATTCCCAAAAAGTTAATCCACAAGTGGAATCAGTAGTAAAGAAAGCAAATGCAATGCTAGCATTTATTTTGAGAGGGCTTATATATAAAAACAGGGAAGTTTACAAGAAGTTTACATGGATAGGACAAGTTTGGAGGGATATGGATCAAACGCAGGCAGGTGGGGCTAGTGTAGCTGGGACATATTGGCCGGTGTTGGGAAGTTGGGCTGAAGGGCCTGTTTCCATATTGTATCACTCTATGACTCTAATGATGCCAGGAAAGAGTAGGTTAACTTATGATGAGCGTTTGACGGCGCTGGAGTTTAGAAGAATGAGGGGGGACCCCATTGAATCGTACAGAATTAAAGGATGTTCCTTTAGGAAGGAGATGAGGAGGCATTTCTTTAGTCAGAGGGTGGTGAATCTGTCGAATTTTTCGACACAGAAGGCCGTGGATACAAAGTCAATAGATATGTTTAAGGCAGAGATAGATAGATTCTTGATTAGTACAGATGTCAGAGGTTATGGGGTGAAGGCAGGAAAATGGGGTTAGGAGGGAGAGATAGATCAGCCATGATTGAATGGCAGAGTAGACTTGATGGGCCGATAGCTCTTATGATCTTATCATCTAATGAATTCCCAATCTGTTCTTCACACTCCATTACCCATCTTTGCTCTTCGCTCTATAATTTCTTTAAAACTACTGATGTGCAGTAACATATTCAGTGGAATGAATTCCTGATGTATTTCACATGTTCTCCAGACCTGTGTGAAAAAGAGGTTCCTGATCCCATTCTAAAGGAGCATACACCTTATTTAAAATATATACTTTCACATATCTATCTGCATGTGGCCTATATCCCTCTGCAGCGGTAGAGTTGCTGCCTTACAGCGAATGCAGCGCCGGAGACCTGTGTTCGATCCCTACTACAGGTGCTGTCTGTACCGTGTTTGTACATTCTCCCCGTGAGCTGCGTGGGTTTTCTCCGAGATCTTCGGTTTCCAGAGAAGTACAGGTATGTAGGTTAATTTGCTTGGTAAATGTAAAAATTGTCCCTAGTGAGTATAGGATAGTGCTAATGTGCGGGAATTGCTGGTCGGCGCGGACCCGGTGGGCCGAAAGGGAATGTTTCCGCGCTGTATCTCTAAACTAAACTAAACTAAACTCAATGGGTCAGGCAGCATCTCTGGAGAAAAGGAACAGGTGACGTTTCGGGTCAAGACCCTTCTTCAGAACTGAGATTCAGTGGAGAGGAAAACGAGCAATATGAAAAGGCACAAAGAAATGTATGCAATGAAAGGTATGCAAATGGACAAATCAAAGCCAGCAACGATTATCATGGAAAGGTGGAACCCACAATGGTCCATTGTTGGTTGTGAAGAAGGTGATAACGAGTGGATACAAACAGTGAAACTAAGCAGGACGACTGTGAAACTAGTAGAGTCATAGAGTGATACCGTGTGGAAACGGGCCCTTTGGCCCAACTCGCCCACTCCGGCCAACAATGTCCCAGCTAAACTAGTCCCACTTGCCTGTGTTTGGTTCATATCCCTCTAAGCCTGTCCTATCCATGTACCTGTCTATTTGTTTCTTAAATGATGGGATAGTCCCAACCTCCTCTGGCAGCTTGTTCCATATGCCCACCACCCTTTGTATGAAAAAGTTACCCCTCGGATTTGCTATTAAATCTTTTCCCCTTCACCATGTCCTCTGGTCCTCGATTCCCCTACTCTGGGCAAAAAAACACTGTGCATCTACCCGATCTATTCCTCTCATGATTTTGTATACCTCTATAAGATCTCCCCTCATCCTCCTGCGCTCCATGGAATAGAGACCCAGCCTACTCAACCTCTCCCTATAGCTCACACTCTCTAGTCCTTGTAACATCCTCATAAATCTTTTCTGAACCCTTTCAAGCTTTGCAATATCTTTCGTATAACATGGTGCCCAGAACTGAACACAATATTCTAAATGCGGTCACCAACGTCTTATACAACTCCAACATGACCTCCCAACTTCTATAGTCAATACTCTGACTGATGAAGGCCAAAGTGTAAAAAGCCTTTTTGACCATCTTATCTAGCTGCAAATCGACCTTCAAGGAACCAAGCACCTGTACTCCTAGATCCCTCTGCTCTACAACACTACCCAAAGGCCTACCATTTACTGTGTAGGTCCTGCCCTTTTTCGATGTCCCAAAATGCAACACCTCACACTTTTCTGCATTAAATTCCATCAACCATTCCTCCGCCCACCTGGCCAATCGATCCAGATCCTGCTGCAATCTTTCACAATCATCTTCACTATCTGCAAAACCACTCACTTTTGTATCATCAGCAAACTTGCTAACATTGCCGTGTATGGTCTCATCCAAATCATTGATGTAGATGACAAACAGTAACGGGCCCAGCTCCGAACCCTGAGGCACACCACTAGTCACAGGCCTCCATTCTGAGAAGCAACCTTCCACCATCACCCTCTGCTTCCTTCCATGGAGCCAATTTGCTATCCATTCAGCTATCTCTGCATGGATCCCATGCAATCTAACTTTCCAGAGCAGCCTACCATGCGGAACCTTGTTGAACGCCTTACTGAAGTCCCTGTATACAACATCTGCAGCTCTGCTCTCATCAACCTTTATGGTCACGTCTTAAAAAACCCCAATCATATTTATGAGAAGATCTCCTATGTACAAAACCATGCTGTGTCCCTTATCAGCCCTTGCCCATCCAAATCCCTGTATAACCTATCCCTCAGAATACTCTCCAGTAACTTACCAACTACAGATGTTAAGCTCATCGGCCTATAGTTCCCAGCATTTTCCCTGCCGCCCTCCTTGAAAAGAGACACAACATTTGACACCCACCAGTCTTCCGGCACCTCTCCTGTATTTAAGGACGACTCGTAAATTTCAACCAGGGCTCCTGCAATTTCCTCTCTAGTTTCCCGCAATGTCCTCGGATATATCTGATCAGGCCCTGGAGATTTGTCTACCTTCAAACAAGACAGTACCTTCAGTATTTCTTTGACGGTAATCCTGACTGCACTCAAAACACTTCCAGTGACTGCTCCAATTTCCTCCGTCCTACTGTCTTTATCCTCGGTAAATACAGAGGAGAACTACTCATTTAGGATCTTGCCCATCTCCTGTGGCTTCACATAGAGGTGACTGCTTTGATTCCTCAGAAGTCCCACTCTCTCTCTTTTGTTCCCTTTTTCTCCCCTATGTATTTATATAATGTTTTGGGATGTCTAGGGTGGGGGAGGGATGGAGAGAGAGGGAATGTGAGGGATACTTGAGATAAATTAATATTCATACCACTAGGTTATAAGCTGCCCAAGTGAAATATGAGGTGCTGTTCCTCGAATTTGTGTTTGACCTCACTCTGAACTGGAGGAGGCTGTTAGAGGTCCTTATTATTTGAAATACCTCAGCTGTATCATCCAACTCAATCAAATCGTGAGTGCATGTGGCTTGGCTGTGTTAGTTGCGTGAGGCAGTTTTAGTATGTAGAAGGGTCTCGACCCGAAACGTCGCCTATTCCTTTACTCCAGAGATGCTGCCTGACCCACTGAGTTACTCCAGTTTTTTGTGCTATCAGCAAGCATGCTGTGAATGGTGGCATGGGAGTAGGAGTGATGCGGGCGTGGTACAGTGGAGAGACCTAGGCTTGGCGGGGTGCGGCAAATTTAAGGAGCTTGCACTGAAGGTGACCAGTAGGGGAAGGCATGGTGGAGTGGAGCCGAGTGGCTTAGGACGGGTGGGCATAGTGGAAAAGGTTGGCAGAAGGTTGAGTGTGAGTGCAGACTGGGTATAGTGGGCTTGTTCTGGATATGAAGCTAGTGGGTGGGGTGGGCTTGGGCTGAGTGTGGTGCTCTGGATCTGGGACTAGGACTGAGTATGCTTAGATGGGTTAGGTGTGGTGGGCTTAGGTTAGGTGTGGTGGGCTTGGGCAGGAGTTATGGGGTTTGTGCTGGATCTGGGGCCTGGGCTGTATATGTTGAGATTGGGCTAGGTGTGGTGTGCTTGGCCTGGGTGGGGTGGGTTTGGGCTTGCCATGGTGGGCTTGATCTGGGTGAGGTGGGCTTGGGCCAGGAGTGGTGGGGTTTGAGCTGGACCTAGGGCTTGGGCTAGGTGTGCTGGGCTTGGAATGACTTTGCTGGGCTTGGACCAGGTGTGGTGGGGTTGTGTTGGTTGTAGTGGGTTTTTGTTGGGTGTGCTGGTCTTGGGATGGGTGTGGTTGGTCTGAGTCAGGTGTGGTGTTCTTGGGCTAGGTATGGTGGGTGTGACTGCATGGATTCTACAAGGGTTTGTTGGAGAATCTGGTCTGGATTGAGCGGTGATGTTGATGTTGGGTCTCTTGGGTCTCTTCACAACTTCTGCTCCAGTGATTGTTAGAATAAAATCACTGGAGCAGAAGTTGTGAAGAGACCCAAGTTGGATAGACTGGCCTGTAATTTATAACTGTCAAAGATTGTCCACGGTGCAATTGAGAGGTGGAAGCTAATTGCTATCAGGATAATGAAAGATCACAACAAACCCAGAATTCCATTGAGTGAGTCAAATATACTCTGTCCGGGCTGCAGACACATTCCCGACCACGAACATCCTTGATAAGCAGCAACATTAGTGAAGAGATGCAGTCCCTGTCTCAGCTGTCTGAGCTCCATTTGGCTGCACGTTAACTGTCGACAAGCCAAAACCATGTGGCTTCAATGGCGGCGCCTCACGGCAGCGGCCCCTGCAGTCCGTCTGTCCTTTTTCAAATTTTTGTCCCGTTCAATGTGTAGTTTGCTGTGGTTTTTATATTGTTTTAACTGTGTATATGTGGGGGGTGTGGGGTGGTGGGGGAAACTTTAAAATCTTTTCCCTGTCGGATTGACCATTGGGCTGAGCTTGCTGTTTGTGTGCCACACTCCAGGCACCCTCTCGAAGCTGGGCCTGCGTGACATCTAATTGCTGTTCTTACCCACTCTCCACGCCCTCTGAGCTCACTGCTGAGAGGATGTCCTACCTGCTTTCTGACCTCGTACGATGATGTCTGTTCCCACGGTGTTCTCTCTACTGCATTCACTCATAGTCACACAGCTTGGAAACAGGCCATTCAGCCCATTGAGTCTGTGTCCACCACTGAGCGCCCATTTATACTCATCCACATCCTACACTAATCTCACTTGTTTTTGAGCAGAGATCCTTGAACCTCTGTAAATACAAGAGATCCTTGAACCTCTGTGTCTATCTTAGGTAAAGAGCTCAACAATGATAGCATCAGCCACTCAGTTACACTAACCCTACACTGATCCCATATTATTCTCCTGCCAATTCTCTGCCAGATTCTACCACTCACGTACACACTATGAGGTAATTGACAGCGACCCCACAGTGGGCAATTAACTTGCCAATCCACAGGTCTTTGGGAGGTGGGAAGAAACTGGAGCAGCCTGGGGAAACCCACATAGTCGCAGGGAGAACGTGCCAATTCCAGGCAGACCGAGTTAAGGATCGAACTTGTGTCTCGGGACCTGTGCCACTGTGCCTCCCGAACCTCGGGGCTGACCTTTTACCAACCTGCTCTGACATTTTTAGGGCCGAAAACAGAATTAATGACGCCCTCAGAATCTTGTGGCCTGGTTGGGATGGTGGCTGAATCAAGCTTATTGTAATGCGAAGCGGTGACTCTCATCAAGCCCCAGAGAGAACTCCACACTGGAAAAACCTTCCTCGAGCAAATTGTACAAAGCAACTATGAAATGGGTCAGATAGGGCAGGAAGTGGCACGTGCAAGTTTGTTTTTAGGCATAACCGCTGCCTGGTTCTAATTTTGATTGATTGAAAGCATATTTCTGTGTTGTGTAACCCCAGTGAATCAATTGGGTTTGCATTCCTGCTTTTGACCTCGACTGACACAGAGAATGAATTGACGAGCTGCAGCCGGCTGTAATGTTTACCCGACGCAGAGGTTGAGTTAGGTGCATCGTCTTCCATCACCCAACTCCCTCTTCTTGCACAGAAGCTGCAAGTTGAACGTTCTCCCCAGCAGCCCTTTGCCGGCATTTGCACTGCACATAAAACTCTCCCCAAATACTTGCCTAACACATGACCGCTTCCATTCATCTCCTCTCGATAGCATAGAGCATAGAACATAGAGCACAGAACAGTCCAGCACAGAATGGCCCTCAATTTATTTTTCTGAACATTAAGCCAAGCTGACCGCACCTGCCTGTACATGATCCATATCCCTCTATTCCCTGCAATTCCATGTGCCTATTTAAAAGCTTCTGCAACTCCACTATTGTATCTGCCTCCTCCACCATCACCCCTGGCAATGCGTTCCAGGCCTCCGCAACTCTCTGTGTAAAAAAACCCTGCCCCGCACATGTCTATTAAACTTTCCCCGTTTAGTTCAATTTAGTTTTGTTTCTTGTCACGTGCTTTATAAGGGGGGAGAACCGGCTTCCCACCCTTGGGTACCTGCCCCTCCCCCCAAACCCTTCTCCCTCTCATCTCCCCACCACCGCCACTGCCTCCTCTTTCTCCCTGGAGTTCCCGACATACTCCACCTTAGAAGCAACAGCGGTGAGAGGGAAGGGAGCCCCACGATGACCAAGTGCATTCTGTCAGTGGAACGTGAGCCGCAATAACGGCTACATTCCTACATTTGAACTAAAATTATGCCAAGATTCTGTCAAACACTGCCATGGTATCAACAGTGCGACACTAGCTGCCAAAGAACCATTGGGCAAGGGAAGGAACAGCAGAGATTGTACCAGCTCTGTTAGGTGAATAACAGTGGCGGAGGCAGCAATGCTGGTGCAAAAGTTCCCACATTACAGGAACTTTACAAGTACACTCTGCATGGCTGGGCTGTTCCAACACCTGGTGAAATATCTCTATTACAGACACAAACTAGGGTTGAGTGAAGTGACCACAGAACAGCTCGGTACCAAACAATCCCAGTGGAGAATGACAGAGTTGTAGAATCCCAGAGCACAGTAATCGGCCATTCAGCCCATTGAGTCTTGGCCAGCCATCAACTACCTGTTTATACTCATTTCCAAGGACCACACTCCAGGACAAGCCATTCCAGAACAGGACCATCCAGGACAGGGTGCTCCGGGACAAAACACACTCCAAGGCAGGACCTTATGGTGTCTACTGAATACTATCTTTACATGTCTGTTGTGCTGCTGCAAGTAAGAAATGTCATTGTTCCATTGCAGGACAGTAAAACACTCTTGACTCTTGACTCCAGGACAGGACAGGTTCTAGGACCGGGGGCCTCCACATGTGCATAGGCCACACTTATAGAAGGCTCTAGTGTTGAGAGGCAGCAGCACATCTATCTGCTTTGTGATATGGAAATCTAGGGGCATCACTTTGAAGGCCTCCTCAATGAAATACGCTTGCAAGCCAATAATGTCTCGGTGATGGTCACACATCTGTCACTGTTTGGCAGTAACAGGGGCTCTGCGTATGGTTCCTATTTATCACACAAGGGTGGCTGGTCACCACTGGAACCAAGCCCTGACCCACAACAAGATGAATGCACGTCCAAACTGCACAACCCAAATGGGAGAAGTTGAACAAAAAGAAGTTTGGCTTCTCCTGACCCACCAATTCCTTTGTCTTTTTGCCACCCGATTATTTGTAACTGTTGATTTCAACCTCTTGTGTCACTGTTCTTGGCTTTGGAGCAAGATGGACCCACATCAAAGTCATTGTTTCGTCACCAGAAGTCCCAAAGCTGCTGTAAACAAAGAGAAAATTATCGTTATTAGTTGAGCAATAGAACATTCCGGCAAAGCAGAAACAGGAGCTGGTTCCGTCCGATGTAACTCTGATATCAAACAAATCTTGGCTTGGGTTGATGTGATGTGTATGGGAATTTAAAATGTTTCTGCGTGTTTCGAGTCGGCGAATGTTACGCACGGTTTCCAAGAGGCGTTTACTTTCCCGAATAGTGACTGATTAAGTCAGACTTTCACACCCGGGATGCAATCTAACTCATACCATCGGGAATTGATAATGGTGCAGAGTAATATTTTTGCCTCACCTAACTGATGGCACATTGCCAACCTCCAAAGACCGGCTGACGACTTGCTCTACATAATCAGCTGATTTACTCAGGCCAAGACAGGGCAGTGATCCTTCATACACAAACACCCCTCTAGTAAACCAGAGGACACCTAGAGCATGTCCAGAACTAAGGTGAGTTTCACATAAGAAGGTAGTTGTTTTACAGACATTGATAATCCACCAATATCCATCAGCACTCAATACTCCCCATTTCAGCCTATCCTGTGCCACCTCATGCAATCCAAGCTTACCTAACCCCAGCCCAACCACAGCCCAGCCATCCTGTTGCTCCCCGTTCAACCATAACAGCACACGGTTCAGGGCGGCACAGTGGCGCAGTGGGTAGTGCTGTTGCTTCACAGCATAAGAGACCCGGGTTCAATTCCAGACCTTGGGTGTTGTCTGTGTGGATTTTGCACGTTCTCACTGTGACCATGTGGATTTCCTCTGGGTATTCCAGTTTCCTCCCACATCCCAAAGACCTGCAGGTTTAGAGGTTAATTAGACTCTGTAAATAGGCCCTAGTTTGTAGGGAATGGAATAACACAAAACCAGTGTGAACAAATGACAGATGGTCAGTGCGGACAGGAAGGGCCTATTTCCGTGCTCTATCTTTAATAATAATAAGTAAGCTACTCCCTGCACTTTTAAGCACTATTAAATGCTTATAGCGGCATATAAGAGCTAAAAGGCTCTTAAATGCCACTATCGTATCTGTTTCCACTGTCACCCCTGGCAATGTGTTCCAGGCCCTCATCACTCTCTATGTAAAAAACTTTCCAGCACATTTCCATTAACCTATCCCCTTCTCACTATGTCCTCTAGTGTTGGACATTTCCACTGTGGGAAAAAGGTTGTGGCAGTCTACCCTATCTATGCATCTTATGGTGTAGGAAGGAATTGCAGATGCTGGTTTAAATCAAAGATAGACACAACATGATGGAGTAACAGAAGGCTGAAGAAGGGTCTTGACCTGAAACATCCCCTGTTCCTTTTCTCCAGAGATGCTGCCTGACCTGCTGAGTTACTCATGCATTTTGTATCTATCTTATGCATCTTATAGTATGTTTTAACACCAGAGAGATTCATAGCCCTTTCCGCTGCATCATCCTTCACTCATTAGTATTCTATGACTCACAACTATTGTAAACTCAGATAAATAATGAACTGTGGAGGCAAAAGGTTATTATAGTAAGCAAACAAGAGATTGTCAAACGATTGTGTTTTTGCAGCTATTTACTGCAGGAACTCGGTTCATTATGACAGTACACAAGTTCAACGTTCAAATGACCTGCAATGTTAAAGCAATGCTTTTGAACGTTTTATTCATTCAGTGTGTGTTGAATAGCCTGCCAATGACACGGGCCAGTCCAAGGGAATCACTGCCAACTTTTCACTTAGTACTTACTTTTTTGAAGTGGTCAAAAGTTTCTGGCTCCCACAGGCGGACATGAAACACATTTGGACAGTTGCAGCTGAGTTTGGTGGGCACACACTCCCAGCGTGAGCTGTCACCTGGGGGAGGAAGGGAATCATCTTTATCTGATGTGTGCCAACATGTTTTGGGGTTAGCTCAAGTTCCAAGATGCACAATCAAGGAGTTTAAAGGCCAGTAACTGGTCGATAAACCAGACCTGCTACTGAATGCAGGCTGTGTTGGCTGGTGTTGGTGAAAGGTATGGTTGGCACCAGAATGAAGGAGACACACTGTCCATCCATTCAGGCTTAGGACTACACAAAAAACACATGCTGGAGGAACTCAGCGGGTCAGGCAGCATCCGTGGAGGGGAATGGACAGACGGTGTTTCTCGCCACGATCCTTCTTCAGACTGATGGAGAGGTTCGGAGAAAGTTGCTAAAGAGAAGTGAAATGAGGGGTGATTGGCAGACGGGTGGAAAAAGTAACCAAAGATAGAGGTGAAATGGAGGCAAAAGGGTGGAGATGTTAAATCAGATCAGGATGGAAGAGGAAGAGCAAAATGTAAAACTGGAGGGAGATGTAGTGGAAGGGAACTGGGAGGAAGGGGAAAGGGGGAATAAAAGGAACATGGGGGAACTGTGAATCGGGAAAGGTGGGGGATGAGCGGAAGAACAGGGTGGGAGGCAGTGGGAGAAATGGACTAGTGCTGGGGAGGGAGGGGGTGGGGGGAAACAGGGTGGATGAGAGGGGGGAGGGGAGGGGGTGGGGGGGAAACAGGGTGGATGAGAGGGGGGGGAGGGGGTTGGGGGGGGGGGAATGGGAAGGTTTCCCTGAAATTGGAGAATTCAATGTTCATGCCATTGGGTTGTAGGCCACACAAGCAGAATAGGAGGTGCTGCTCTTCCTCACCCCAAAGACGTATGGGCTGATAGGATGCCTAGCCACGGTGGTAAAATGTGCTAAGCATAGACTGAGAATAGTTAATAGCAGCACTGTTGGGTGCGGTTTGGCAAATTTACTCCATTTCAGTGCGGTGAAACTTGAAGATCAGAACTCCTACGTCAATGACCGACTCGTCCCTTCCCACCCAAACCACCCTCTCACCTGGTACTTTACCTTGCAACCGCAAGAAATGCTACACTTGTCGCTTTACCTGTCCCCTCAACTCCATCCAAGGACCCAAGCAGTGTTTCCAGGTGAGGCAGAGGTTCACCTGCACCTCCTCCAACCTCATCTACTGCATCCCCTGTTCCAGGTATCAACTTCAATCAATCAATCAATCAATCAATCAGCACCTCTGCTCAGTTCGCAATAACCAACCTGATCTCCTGGTGGCTCAGCGCTTTAACTCCCCCTTCCATTCCGAATCCGACCTTTCTCGTCCATTGTCAGAGTGAGGCCCAGCGCAAATTGGAGGAACAGCACCTCATATTTCGCTTGGGTAGTTTACACCCCAGCGGTATGAACATTGACTTCTCCAATTTCAGGTAGTCCTTGCTTTCTCCCTCCTTCCCCTTCCCTTTCCATCTCTCCCACAAGCCTACTGTCTCCACCTTCGTTTCTTTATCCCGCCCCCACCCCACCGACATCAATCTGAAGAAGGTCTTGACCCGAAACGTTGCCTATTCCTTCTCTCCATAGATGCTGCCTCACCCGCTGAGTTTCTCCAGCATTTTTGTCTGCCTACAACAGCACTGGTGGTAAAAAGGAAGCATGAAAGTGTTTTTAAGTGTTTAAGTGAGAGGGAATGGTTTTATGTGAAAAGGACTTGTAAAGCAAATATTTCACACAGAGGGTACATGTATATGGAACGAGTTGATAGAGGAGATGGTAGAAGCAGGTACAATTACAATGTTTCCATGCTGTATAACTCTATGAATCTGTGAATTCACTGCGTAAAATGTAAAAAAACGGACATAAAGTGTATTTGGGTATTAATAGAGATGCATTTACAATAGTCCAGAATATCTGCTAACCCGGCACCACCAAAGTGCCAAAGCTTTACTGTAGCTTGTTCAGATCTTCCATTCTCCCCACAGCACATGACATAGCAAGACACGAACAATCTGTGGCAGACTTGCTATTCACTCCCAGGGACCC